>JAESUZ010001797.1:2400000-3071863 GCA_017311185.1 Proteles cristata cristata | reverse complement strand
AGTCTGGATTATACATCTGTCTTCTGAAGTCTGGATTTGTGCTTTGTCCTGCACCAGTTACCTCCTCTTCCCTCTGGTTCTTCAGCCCCAGTGGTTAGGAACATTAATCCATGACGGTACAGCTCAGCTATATAGGAACAATACATATAGAGGAGCTATATATGGTTAAGGACTGAGGACCTGAGTCTGTCTGGATTTGAATTTGGCTTCCACTCCCACTGCATTGTGTGCTCTTGAAGAAGTTATTACTCTTGCCCCATGTCTCAGTCTTATTTGTAAATGGGGGATAGTCCTAGAAAACCATTTAGATGAGTGAGGATTGAAATTTTATTCATATCAGGCATCTGGCCACAATTAAATATCTAGAATACCTCTGATAGGGAGCATTAGGAACTGGTTACCTCAGTTCTCCTGGAGAGGGAAGCTAGTTTGACTTCAAAACCGGTCCAAGTGAGTTTCACTAACTCATTCAAATTAAAGTTTTATTTATGAAAGAGGACTTCAACCATCTCCACTTTGACCCCAGTCTGTACTTGCTAACTAATAAAATTCTTTCCAGGTTACCTGTTAACTCAGGTTAAAGACCCTGTGGACAAAGCATCCCTTGATAGAAATGAAACTACTCCCTCAAGCAAAAATGACTGCCCTGATTTAGCAGGACCTTGGACTGACCCCAAGGCAAACACTCCACCTGACCTTTACTGCCCTGCTTCCTATAGTCACCAATCTTTGTCCTATATTTTCCTTACAAAAGCCTGGAAATATTTTCAACACTTTGGAGACAATGTCTGAGATGCTAGTCTGCTGTCTTCCCCATGTTGACCTCACTGAAATACATTCCTTTCTTATTTGTCACCACTTGCCTCTCTGCCTTTGAATTTTGTCAGTGCTGAGTGGCCAAATCTGGTCTATTTGGGACCCCAGAGCCAGGTGCTCTTGCATCCCTTCACACCAGCTACGTTTCCTTTTTCAAAGAGTAAACAAGTAAAAGTTTTTCTTTAGAAAAATAGATTCTCATATAGGAAACAGTAAATTATAGCAAGACTAGAATGGGAGACTTGGAGAACTGTCTTTGGACTCGAATTCACACACCTGCATGGACAGAGAGGGTTGGGAGTGATTGATCCTTCCTGTTGATCACCTGGCTGCAGCAGATCTGGGGAGTGAGGGTTGTGGTTCTGGAACAGCAATTGGGGCCTCACAAATAGAAGGAAGTTCAAGAAAAAGTAATTCCTCCACCCAGGGAAAGGGGCAAAAAATCCCCCAGACCTGTGTGGTTGGCACATTCTAGAGCCAGGTTCCCCAGGGTAAGCCATGGAATACCATTCCCCCTGGAAATATCTGGTTTGGCTATTAGTCAACAAATATTTATTGGCTACTTCTCTCAGATGAACACAAAGATGATTAAGACAGATCTCTTCCAGTTTGGAGTCGAGATAGCTAAAAGTACAGAGAAATGATTCGGTTCATTTAGATACTGTTAAGGGTGGTTAGAGGTCAAATCATGTCACAGCTCTGCTTAGTGCCCACCACTGAATCCCAATTTCATGCAAAAGAAACTTCTAAGTATTTACCACATTATCCAAGTTCCTGCATGGCTTTCACCCACATTTCTGCCCTCTGTGGCTTGATGTCCTGCCCATTTACCACATACTCGCTGCCCATTCAGATCCACTGGCACACCCTGCCCAGGACCACTGACTTTGCTGTTTCTTCTCAGACCATTTTCCCCCACATGTCTATGGATAACCCCCTCTCCTCCTTCAAATCTTTGACACAGATTTTTCTCACCTTCTCAGTGAAGCTTACCTTCACCACCTAACTCCAAATGGTAATTCACCTCCAAAATGGCCCTGCATTCCATCTCCTTTATGCTTTTTCCTGAATACTCAACACTTTCTAACATGTTAAAGAATTTACTTATGCATAATTTTTTGCTTCTGTCTCTTTCCATTAGAATCTAAAGTGTATGAGGGAAGAGATATTTGCTTGTTTTGGCGGTCATTTAGCTTGAGAACTTAGAACAGTATGTAGCACACAGTAGATACTCAGTAAACATGACTGTGAATGAATAAGGTCTATGCACAAAAACACAGACTGTGGAAATAAGAAGAAACACCACACACACCCTGGGGAAGGCTGGGTTGAGGAAGTAGGAGCAGCTTTAAGCTGGATTTAAATTTGGTTTTAGATTAGAACAAAATGAGGTGTGAGAAGGAATAAAAGGTTATGGAATCTATACAGGGCATATGGTCCTTTGGGTGTGGCAGAGACGGTGGACAGAGGGGGTCTGGGTATCAGTAGCAGGAGAAAAAAATCTACAAATCTATTCTCTGTCTGTATTCCATGAAGCCTAGCCCACTAACTATCTCCATTATTTCTGCCACTGTACAGTCAGGGAGTGTCTTAGGATCTCCCCAAAAGATCCTTAGCATGGGTTCAGGGAAATCTTTGCAAAAAAATTACTTAAAAGCTGAGCCTCAGTATAGTTGAGCATCCGGCTAGGGACAGGCAAAGTGGGTGAACAAAGGTACTCTTTCTAACACCATACACAATAAATTCAAAATGGATTAAAGACCTAAATGTGAGACCTGAAACCATAAAAATCCTAGAACAAAAGGCAGTAATCCCTTTGACATTGGCCACAGCAACTTTTTTCTCAATATGTCTCCTGAGGCAAAGGAAACAAAAGCAAAAATAAATTATTGGGACTTCATCAAAATAAAAGGCTTCTGGGGTACCTGGGTAGCTGTCGGTTAAGTGTCTGACTTCGGCCTGAGTCTTACAGTTCATGAACTCGAGCCCTGTGTCATGCTCTGTGCTGACAGCTAGGAGCCTGGAGCCACCTTGGATTCTGTCTGTGTGTGTCTCTCTCTGTCCCTCCCCCACTCATGCTTTGTCTATCAAAAATAAACATTAAATAAGTAAACAAATAAAAATAAAAAGCTTCTGCACACTTAAGGCAACAATCAAGAAAACTAAAAGGCAACCTAGGGAATGGGAGTAGATATTTGCAAATGACACATCAGATAAAGAGTTTGTATCCAAAAAATATAAAGAACTATCAAATTCAATACTCAGTTCAGAGCCTCTCCTCAAGTTAAAAAGTGTCTCAGTGCTGGTACCTTTCTCAGTTGGAAAACAAGGTCATCTAAGTCATGATTCTCCCATTCCCCACCTCACCCTCTAGCACGGCTACTCAGGTCTAGACATCTAAAGATATTGGAGGGTAAAATGAAGGGTTTATAATCTGTTCCAAGTACCCTATCCTCTGGCTTTGCAGGCATGTTCCTCATGGGTAGATAAGCTTGTAAAAAATCAGTCCTGCCTGATTCTGAAAGTCAGAACCTCATATAGCAGGTTTTGGCATAACATGGTGAACTGGCCAAAACATCTTCGTTGAAAACAAACTGAGAGGGGCGCCTGGGTGGCTTAGTCGGTTAAGCGTCCGACTTTCGCTTAGGTCATGATCTTGCGGTTCGTGGGTTCGAGCCCCGCGTCGGGCTCTGTGCTGACTGCCAGCTCAGAGCCTGGAGCCTGTTTCAGTCTATGACTCCCTCTCTCTCTGACCCTCCCCTGCTCGCGCTGTCTCTCTCTCTCTCCTAGAAATAAATAAAAATATTAAAAAGAAAAAAAAGAAAACAAACTGATAGTAAATTGGTTAGGGCAGCCATCTGGTTGTAAATCGATTACAAATTTAAAAGGTAGAAAAGTAACGTTCTAGGACTCTGAAAATTCTGGAGAATGGGCCAAAAATTCCTACAAATATTAAATATGTTGAAAATCTATGCCTCCACTTAACAAATTGCCCAAAATGTGAACTGGTGGTTGCAAATACATTTTCCACCATCCCCCCCCCCCCACTTTGGATAAACCTGGTTACCTAGCATCTTTCAGCCAAATTGGTCTTGAAAAAAATCACTCAGAGTCTGCTTTCTGTTAAAATCATGATACAGAGATATACACAATGGGTCAATGAATGGGATGAGTTCTTACATTAGAGAAGAATTCCCCAGGAGAATCATGCAAGAGCTCCCTCTTAGGTGCTTCATGGATAGATACATAGGATGAGGGAAGATGTGGGGAGGGTGAGGACAACTCCTCATGACTTGGGAGAGAAACAGAAGAGGCAGATATAGATCAGAATTAAGAAGGGTAACAGGTCTCTCTCCACATATCCCAGCACTACATTTGTCCTGCCAGCAAATGTTTCTTTGGCTTCACCCAGGATGGGAGCCATAGGCACACAATGTCTTGTCACCTTCTGTGAGATACCCAAGGCATTCACTCAGAGGGCAGCTCAATGGGGTCAATCTGGGGCTTAGGAATGGAACAGCTAACATGGTGGGCTTGCTTGCTAGTCCCACCACACTAAAGGCCCTGGCCACAAATCCCATTCCACAGGTGGCTAACAATTATCCAATACTTTCTCCAACCTCACAGAAGTAGTAGACATACTGCTGAGGGAATGGCCCATGGGTATATGATGGAGAGATAGCTCACCTCAAGTGCTAAAATTCCAACCTATCTTAAATCTATCCAATTCCATCTGGATGCATATTCCTCAGTGGGGGATGAACAAGAATTTCATGTATGTGGGGCATCTGCAAAGGATATAGATGCTTATGTGCTTGAGTATGTGTGTGTGAGACAGAAACACAGATTATATATATATATATATAATATCCTAGATAAATATTCTATATATAGAGAGACAATCACAGATGTATGTGTGTACATGTGTGTGTATATATGTACACATATGTTTGTGTACAAATATACATGTATACACACTGAGACAGACAGAGACAGATAATAAAGAGGGCAGAGACAAGACAGAGGTGGTATGAGACAGTAGGTGTCCATGTGTACATATACTGCTGTATTTTCACATACACAGGTCCCCGAAGCACCCAACGGTTGGGCTGTACCTGGTCAGATCCTCCTGTACAAGCAGCCAGAAGATGGTAGGGACACAGCAGAAGGTAGTGATTGGGAAACTGGAGAGAGTCTAAACAAAAACAATTAGAGGTACTGGGGTGGCACTTTGTTGAGATGGAGTGGGTGAACTGGGTCTTCACACACATTACTCGAGCAGAGAAGTTGAAAACTGCATGTGGGATCCAACTTCCAAGGTGGCTCCAATGGCGTCACTTCCTGATATTTGCACTATTGTGGGATCTCTTCCCACACTGAACTAAGTTTGTTCTTCGTGACCAAAAGCATTTGGTAGAGGCGACAGATGCCACTTTCAAAATTAGAGTATACAAATACTACAGCTTCTGTCTTGGGTACCATCTCGCTCTCTCCCTATATTACGTCATTTTCTCTGGGAAAACAGGCCGCCA
The DNA here is from genome assembly GCA_017311185.1 of Proteles cristata cristata. Taxonomy (NCBI): domain Eukaryota; kingdom Metazoa; phylum Chordata; class Mammalia; order Carnivora; family Hyaenidae; genus Proteles; species Proteles cristata. The sequence continues at coordinate 3,066,515 of JAESUZ010001797.1, read as the reverse complement.
TGTTGTGAGTATACTCCAGTGTATATAGTCAGAAACTGAAACTTTTGGCCAATAACCAGTGAGAAACTAAAGTCCTCTAAAAACCACATGACTGGGTTTTAAAATAGATTCTCTAGTCCCAGTCAAGTTTTAAGGTAATTAAAGTTCTGACAGAAGTCTTTTTTTTTCTTATTATGGTAAAATACACATCACATAAAATTTATCATTTTAACCTTTTAAAATGTACAGTCTAATGGTACTAAATACATTCTCTTAGTGTCTTATTACTCTTTACTGATCTCATCCAATTTCATGGCATTAAGTACCACTTTGCATGAAACTTTCCCACTAACTCTACACATGTATCTCCAACTACCTCCCAGCATCTCCTTTCTTAACTCAGGGTATGGAGACAGCTACTCAAAGTCTCAAGCTTACAATGCAGAAAATGAACCCTTCATGTTTCTCCCATCAAACAGTCCAACACAGTCTTCCCACTATCACTTACTGCTTCTGATTTTCAGGCCATAAAATGTGGCATCACCCCTGACCCTTCTCAATCTCTCTCACTTCCCATCAAACCTGTCAGCAAATATTATCAGGCCTCTATGCAAAATACATTCAGCATCATGCCTCCTCTTACTTCTCCTGCAGAAGCCTCCACCTTTGCCTCTTAATGCACTGGCCTCTGAAGTGAGCCGCTGCTTCATGCTTTGCCCACTACCATTTATTCTCAACCCAAACTCCTGAGAGAGCCTATAAAAAAGCAAATCAGATCACGTCACTCCTCTGCTGAAAATAATCCAATGTTGGGGATTCCGGCAAAATGCCGGAGAAGTACAAAGCTCCGTACTTGCACTCGCGCCCATACCTCACACGGAAAAGATATGAAACCATCAGAAACCTTATGGAACCTGACAGATTGGGAGAAAAAGAACGCAGAATCCACTGAGAAAGCCTTCTAACATGAGTGCGAACCGGGGAAGATAAAATCGGGCCGGGACTGGAGACTCCAGGGAGGGAGGCGATCCCCCTCTACCCTCTACGGGGAGTGAGAGGGGAAAAGGAGAGAGTCCGAAACAGAAAAAAACCTCCGCTTGGGGGGAAAACCTCCGCTCGGGGCATAGAAAGACTGTACTTGCCAAATACCTGCACACCAGGTCCCCTTGTGCCAACTGGTCCCGGGGGATGCTGAGCGCACAGACTGCTCCTTTGTGCCAGCTCCTGGTGGCTGGACTTCAGAGTAGCGGCACGCCTGCCGCCATTGTCCTCCTGGCAGCTTGGGCCTCAAAAAGAGTCGTGCGCGGACACCAGGCGTCTGCGCTCCTGGCTGGCTGGAACTCGAGAGGGAAGGCAAAGAGCTAAAAACTGGGAAATTTACCTGTGAGTTCGTGTTTCGGGTGATGAGCCATACATGGACCTGGTTTTCCTCACTCCAGGGAGCTTGGCGCACCCGGCAGGCAACCTCGCCCATGTGCGCCAGCCCAACCCAGAGAAGGAAGAAGTGATTCTGACTCCACCCCCAGAGCTCGGCAGGGGGCCTGGAATTGCCCCGAGGGGGTTGCCTGGGAAGCTGTGTCTAAGGCAATTTCAGCGGGACGCGCGGACTGGGATTTGGAGATTGGAACTGGCCTGGGTTGAAGAGTGTAACCAACTTCGGCTGCGTCCCCGGTACGGAGAGTTTACACGCCCAAAAAAGCGAGGTGCAGCGCTTGGTTCAAGAAGGGACTGGAGCACCCTCACTCTCCTCCCCACAATCGCCAAGGCAGAGCTCCCGCCTGAAGCATTGGATCACGCCACGCCCATCCCTGCCTGAGGGCTGCCCTCCTCCCCTTTTTTTTCCTTTTTTTCCCCTTCTACACTTTTTTTCTTTCTTTTTTTCTTCTTCTTTCTCTTTTCTCTCTTTTTTCCCCAGAACACTGACCTGATTAACTCTGGTTGCCAGCTTGCTTAAACAATCATAATGAGTCCATTCTGTAGATGTAAATTCTACACCTACCGACATTTTCATCTCTTTCTCTCAGGAGTAATTAGACTATATAGTTTCTCTGGATAATTCCAGCATCCTTCTCTCACCTATCCAACCATATTCTACCCTTTACCTCTTTGAAAAAAGCTTCTTATCCCTTCTGCCTGTCCATTCTATTTCCAATTTTGCCTCATCCCACCCTGCTTTCTCTCTCTTTCTCTATGCTCTTCAACCAGCACTGCATACACACGGCTATTTAACTGTAGCTGGGAAATCAGGTTATATGCTTTAAACCATTCTTTGTCCATCGATTTTCTTCTTTTTTCCTTTTCTTTTCTCCTTTTTGACCCTTTTACGTACTTTATACTCTGTATTACTAGCCCTCCCTCCGCCGTCTTTTCTCTTAACTTTTTGGTTTTCCCTCTCGGTTTGCATGTTAGTTAAATTAGTCTGTGCATTTGTGTGCTCCTGCTCTCTGTGTGTTTGTCTGTCTGTTTTCTTCTCCAGGGCTACCTCAAGAAAGAAGCCAGAGTACACAAGGTGGAAAGTCCCAAATATCACTACGAATAGGAAAATAAAATAACCAAGGTCCCAACAAGAGAGACCAAGAGTTACCATTCAAAAAATACTCTCTGAAAGGATAGGCCCTAGACAGTCAAAGAGTCTTCTTGGATACAGCAACGCTCATAAGTGCAGAGAGCATAAGAAGTCTTTAAAACTAACAAGAGCCAGAAAGGTAAATAAAATGACGAAATGAAAGAGCTCTCCTCCAAAGAAACTCCAAGAAGAAATGACAGCTAATGAACTGCTCAAAACAGATATAAGCAGCATAACTGAACAAGATTTTAGAATAATAATGGTAAAATTAATAGCTGGGCTTGAAAAAAGCACAGGGGACATCAAAGAAACTATGGCTACAGACAGAATGGAAAATAAAAATAGGCATGAAGAATTAAAAAATGCGATAAATGAGATACATAATAAATTAGAGGCCTCCAATGCACGGATTGAAGAGGCAGAAAGGAGAATAAGTGACTTAGAAGACACCATTATAGAAAAACAAGAAGCTGACAAAAAAAGAAACAAACTGATCCAAGAAAGGAAAGAAGAGTTCGAGAGCTCAGCGATACAGTCAAATGCAACAATATCCGTATCATAGGAATCCCAGAAGAGGAAGAGACAGGGAAAGGTGCTGAAGGAGTCCTGGAACAAATTATAGCAGAGAACTTACCCAACCTGAGGAAGGAAGTAAATGTTGAGATACAGGAGGCTCAGAGGACTCTCCTCAGATATAATTTGAATTGATCTTCTGCACGGCATATCATAGTAAAAATTGAACAATACAAGGACACAGAGAGAATCTTGAAAGCAGCTAGGGAGTAAGGGCCCTCACATACAAAGGGAAACCTATCAGAGTGGTGACAGATCTATCTACTGAAACCTGGCAGGCCAGAAAGGAATGGCAGAGACCTTCAATGTAATGAACAGTAAAAATATGCAGCCAAGAATCCTCTATCCAGCAAGCCTGTCATTCAAAATAGAAGGAAAGATAAAAACCTTTCCAAATAAACAGAAATTGAAAGAATTTGTCACCACTAAGCCAGCCCTACAAGAAATCCTGAGAGGGACTCTCTGAAGGAAATGTTGCAAGAAACAAGATAACAGAGACACCACCACAAACATGAACCCCACAAAAGATACAAAGACTCTAAACCCACATATGTCAATAATAACACTGAATATAAATGGGCTGAATGCTCCAATCAAAAGACATAGGGTAGCAGAACGGATAAAAAACAAAATCCATCTATATGCTGTCTACAAGAAACTCATTTTAGACTGGAAGATACCTTCAGATTAAAAGTAAGGGGATGGAGAAATATATATCATGCTACAGGAAATCAAAAGAAAGCCGGAGTAGCGATACTTATATCAGACAAACTGGACTTTAATTAAAGACAATAACAAGAGATGAAGAAGGGCACTACATAATAATTACAGGGTCCATTCATCAGGAAGAACTAACTATCATAAATGTCTATGCACCGAATATGGGAGAACCTAAATATCTAAAACAATTAATCACAAACAGAAACAAGCTTATAGATAAGAATGTGCTAATAGCAGGGACTTTAATACCCCGCTTACAGCAATGGATAGGTCAACCAGACAGAAAATCACTAATGAAATAATGGACTTGAAAGACACATTGGACCAGATGGATCTGACAGATATATTTAGAACTTTACGTCCTGAGGCCAGGGATTTTACTTTCTTCTCAAGTGCGCATGGCACATTCTCCAAGATAGATCACATACTGGGACATAAAGCAGCCCTAAATATATATAAAAGAATTGAGATCATACCATGCACACTGTCAGATCATAATGCTTTGAAACTTGAAATCGATCACGGGAAAAAGTCTGAGAAACCTCCAAAAACCTGGAGGTTAAAGAACACCCTACTAAAGAACGAATGGGACAATCAGGCAATTAGAGAAGAAATTAAAAAATATATGGAAACAAATGAAAATGAAAACACAACAATCCAAAATCTATGGGATGCGGCAAAGGCAGTCCTAAAAGGAAAGTACACTGCTCTCCAGGCCGATTTCAAGAGATTAGAAAAAGCGCAAGTCCAAAATCTAAAAGCTCATCAAAGGAACTAGAGGCAGAGCAACAAGAACGCCCTAAACCCAGTAGAAGAAGAGAAATAGTAAAAATCAGAGCAGAAATAAACAACATAGAGACCAAAGAGACAACTGAACAGATCAATGAAACCAAGTGTTGGTTTTTTGAAAAAATAAACAAAATTGAGAAACCTCTAGCCAGACTTATCAAAAAGAAAAGAAAGAGAACCCAAATAGACAAAATTATGAATGAAAATAGACTTATTACAACCAACCCCTCAGAAATACAAGCAATTATCAGGGAATACTATGAAAAATTATATGCCAACAAATTGGACAACTTAGAAGAAATGGACACATTCCTAAACACACTCTCACTACCAAAATTCACACGGGAAGAAATAGAAAACCTGAACAGACCCATAACGAGTGAAGAAATCAAATCAATTATCAAAAATCTCCAAACAAATAAGAGCCCTGGACCTGATGGCTTCCCTGGGGAATTCTACCAGACATTTAAAACAGAATTAATCCCAATTCTCCTCAAGATATTCCAAAAAATAGAAATCGAAGGAAAACTCCCAGACTCGTTTTATAAAGCCAGCATCACTCTGATTCCCAAGCCAGACAGAGATCCAGCAAGAAAAGAGAACTACAGGCCAATATCCTTGATGAATATGGATGCAAAAATCCTCAACAAGATCCTTGCAAATCGAATCCAGCAGCACATAAAAAGAATCATCCACCAAGATCAAGTGGGATTCATTCCTGGGTTACAGGGCTGGTTCAACATATGCAAATGAATCAATGTGACACATCATATCAATAAAAGAATAGATAAAAACCATATGATCCTGTCAATAGATTCAGAAAAAGCATTTGACAAAATACAGCATCCCTTCTTAATAAAGACTCTCGAGAAAGTCGGATAGAAGGAACCTACTTAAACATCATAACAGGCATCTATGAAAAGCCTTCAGCTAACATTATCCTCAACGGAGAAAAACTGAGAGCTTTCCCCCTGAAATCAGGAACATGACAGGGATGTCCACTTTCACCACTGTTGTTTAACATAGTGCTGGAAGTCCTAGCTTCAGCCATTAGACAACAAAAGGAAATCAAAGGCATCAGAACTGGCAAAGAGGAAGTCAAATTTTCACTCTTCACAGATGACATGATATGCTACATAGAAAACCTGACAGACTCCACCAGAAGCCTAATAGAACTGATCCAAGAATTCAGCAAAGTTGCTGGGCACAAAATCAAGGTACAGAAATCGGTTGCATTTTTATACATCAATAATGAAGCCACAGAAAGAGAAATCAAGACACTGATCCCATTCACAATTGCACAAAAAACCATAAAATACCTCGGAATAAACCTAACCAGGGATACAAGAGATCTCTATGATGAAAACTATAGAAAACCTATGAAGGAAATTGAAGAAGACACAAAGAAATTGAAAAACATTCCATGCTCATGGATAGGAAGAATAAATATAGTTAAGATGTCATTACTACCCAAAGCAATCTAGACATTCAATGTAATTCCAATCCAAATTGCACCAGCATACTTCTCAAAACTAGAACAAACTATCCAAAAATTTGTATGGAACCACAAAAGACACCGAATAGCCAAAGTAATACTGAAAAATAAAACCAAAACGGGAGGTATCATCATCCCAGACTTTAGCCTCTACTACAAAGCTGTCATCATCAAGACAGTATGGTATTGGCCCAATAACAGACACAGAGACCAATGGAACAGAATCGAGAACTCAGAAGTGGACCCAAAAGTATACAGCCAACTAATCTTTGACAAAGCAGGAAAGAATATCCAATGGAAAAAAGACAGCCTTTTTAACAGATGGTGTTGGAAGAATTGGACAGCAACATGCAGAAGAATGAAACTAGACCATTTACTCACACCATGCACAAAAATAAACTCAAAATGGATAAGGGACCTGAACGTGAGACAGGAAACTATCAACACCCTAGAGGAGAAAGCAGGAAACAACCTCCTTGACTTCCACCGCAGCAACTTCTTACTTGACATCCCCCAAAGCAAGGGTATCAAGAGCAAAAATAAATGATTGGGACCTCATCAAGATTAAATGCCTCTGCACAGCAAAGCAAACAACCCACAAAACTAATAGGCAACCAACGGAATGGGAAAAGATAGTTGCAAATGACATATCAGATAAAGGGTTAATATCCAGAATCTATAAGGAACTCACCAAACTACACACCTGGAAAACAAACAACCCAGTGAAGAAATGGGCAGAAGATATGAATAGACACTTCTCCAAAGAGGACATCCAGATGGTCAACAGACACATGAAACGATGCTCAGCATCGCTCCTCATCAGGGAAATACAAATCAAAACCACACTGAGATACCACCTCATGCCAGTCAGAGTGGCTAAAATGAGCAAATCAGAGAACTCTAGATGCAGGCGAGGATGTCGAGAAACGGGCACCCTCCTACACTGTTGGTGGCAATGCAAAATGGTGCAGCCCCTCTGGAAAACAGTGAAGAGGTTCCTCAGGAAACTAACAATAGAACTCCCCTATGACCCAGCAATAGCACTGCTAGGAATTTACCCAAGGGATACAGAAATGTTGAGGCATAGGAGCACATGTACCCCAATGTTCATAGCAGCACTCTCCACAATAGCTAAAACATGGAAAGAGCCTAAGTGTCCATCAACGGAAGAATGGACCAAGAAGATGTAGTTTATCTATACCATGGAATACTACATGGCAATGAGAAACAATGAAATCCGGTCATGTGTAGCAACATGGATGGACCTTGAGGGTGTTATGCTGAGCGAAATTAGTCAGGCAGACAAGGACAAATATCATGTTTGCTCGTATAGGAGGATTAGGAGGAACTTAACTGAGGAACAAAGGGGAGAAGAAGGGGGGAAATGGTGGGGGGAAGGGAGAGAGGCAAACCATGAGAGACTCTTGAATGCTGAGAAACAAACTGACGACTGATGAATGTGGGGGGGAGGGGGGAGATGGGCATAGAGGACGACACTTCTGGGGATGAGCACTGGGTGTTGTATGGAAACCAACTTGACAATAAACTATTTGTAAAAAAAAAAAATACTCCATTGTTCCTCAGATAATTAAACGCAGAATCACCATATGATGCAGCAATTCCATTTCTGGGTATATACACCCAAAAGAATCAAAGGCAGAGTTTTGAATAGATGCTTATATACTCATCTTAGCAGCACTAGTGATAACAGTCAAAAAGGGGAAACAACCCAAGTTTCCATCCTTGGGTGAGTGGATAAACAACACTGAGATGTTACTTACTCGGCAATATTCATTAATGAGCCTTAAGAAGAAAGGAAAGTCTGACACATGTTACAACATGGATGAAACCTGAGGACATGATGCTAAGTGAAATGAGTTAGACATGAAAGGAAAAAAGCTGTATGATTCCACTTACAGGTAGTTCTCAGAGTAGACAAATGCATTGAAGCAGAAAGTAGAATGGTGTGTGTCACGGTCGAGGTGGGAGGGAATGGGGAATTATTGTGTAAATGGGCATAGAGCTTCAGATTTGCAAAATGGAAAAGTTCCAGAGATGGATGGTGGGGATGACTGTATAACATTGTAAATGTCCTTAATGACATTAAGTCTACACTTAAAAAGGTTAAGATTGTAAATTTTATGTTAGGTATCTCTTACCTCAATTAAAAACAAAAAGCAAAAAATGTCCAATGGCTTGTCACCTCGCTGAAAGTAAAGCCCAAAGCCTTCTGATTCTATCTGATTTCCCACTTTGTTGGCTCTCTGAACTCAATCTTCTTTGTTTTTTTTAAGCTTATTTATTTTGAGTGAGAGAGAGAATGAGCAGAGGATAGGCAGAGAGAGAGGGAGACAGAGACAGAGAGAGAGAAAATCCCAAGCAGGCTCCACACTGTCAGCTCTGAGACCAACGAAGGACTTGATCACACAAACTGTTCATGACTTGAGCCTAAACCAAGAATCAGAAGCTCAACTGACTGAGCCACTCAGGTGCCCCATCTTAGCTCTATGACTTCAATCTTGCCACTATGCCTCTTACATTTCTTTGGCTCATTGCCTACTTTCTGTTACCTTGACTTGCCAGATGAGCGTCTTCCAGTACCTTCCAGTGGCCACAAAACCCAGGCCATAGCTGGCCTGAGAGTGCTCAACCATCTTGGGGGCCCCGGTAGTACCACTTATGAAGTAGATGGCCAGTGGGTCTTGACTCTTTGTCCTCACACAGTTGTGCTCTGTGTATGCCTCGCTGGAAAATATAAAATGCTAGGTGGCATTACAAGTAATACAAATAGTCATAATAACAATGATATTTATAACATTGATACTGGCCACCATCTTATTAAATACTACATGTGAGGCTTGTGTTGAAGGCTCCAGCTCACATTATCTCCGAGCCCTACAATCACCTAATGGGCTAGGTATTATCTTTATAACCCTGTGCGAATAAGGAAATTGAGGCTCAAAAACGAGTGAGTAGCTCAGGCTACTCACTCAAAAGAGCCTGAGCTCTTCTACCAGGGCATGAGGACTTTCTGGAGGAATAAGCACGTTTCTGTGTCTATACCTCTGCATATTTAAGGCACAGCTCCGCTCTTACCTCAATTCCAGGTAATTTAGGGCTGATGGGTTCCCTAAATTTGGGGATTTGAGATATGGGTAATTACTAAAGTTCTATGTTCTGGAAAATCTTCTCACCCACTGGTCCCAGTCCTGGCTTCTCTATAGGGACACTTGGTGAGTTTTAACAGAAATACCATTGCCTAGGCTCCACCCTAGAGAAAAACAGAATCTTTGATGGTGGGCCTGGGGCTTTGGGATTTTTTTTTTTTTGGTACATATATATATTTTTTGAAAGATCATCAGGTAATTCTAATGACAGCCAAAATTGAGAATCACTGGTCTAGGCCAACCTGACAGCTCATCAAAATCATCTGGGCAGATCTTTTACAGTACATTTTTCTAGGGTCTTTGCTCAGGTATATCTGGTTAAGTAAGTCAGATGTGGGAATCTGAATTTAAAACAGCACCCAAAGATAAACAGCCAAATAAATAAATAAAATTTAAAGAAACAGAATTTTCCATAATTTTTAGTAGAAAGTTTGCATTCTAATATAGGCAAGAACAATCTAAAGATTATTTGTCATGTCCTCAAACTTATAAATATCTTTGTACTTTACTACCTACATGTGCTGAGTATTTTCTGTTCAGGTTTCAGTTGATCATCATTACACTGAAATATAACATAATAATATATTATTAAAAATGTCACATGTTGGAAATATAATGTTTAGGAATGTACAAGATATATTACTTACAATGGATGCTTGTGTGTCTTATCATCCTAAAAATTGGTAACTTATTTATGTGAATGTAGCACATAGTTCTTTTTCAAAAAAATTTTTTTAAATGTTTTATTTATTTCAAGAGAGAGAAAGAGAGGCAGTGTGAGCAGGGGAGGGTCAGAGAGAGAGGGAGACACAGAATCTGAAGCAGGCTCCAGGCTCTGAGCTAGCTGTCAACACAGAGCTCGATGGGGGGCTCAAACCACGAACCCTGAGATCATGACCTGAGCTGATGTCGGATGCTTAACCGACTGAGCCACCCAGGAGCCCCCACATAGTTCTTTTTCAAATAAAAGATACTGATAAGAGACAAGTGTTGATATTAGTAAAAAAGAAATAAATAAAGTGAAACAACACCCAGGTCAATGTGAGGCTGTTGGTCTGTGGAATGGGCATATGTGACTTAACGGTGCAGGCCTCTGACAGGGCCCCTTTTTGGTTCTGCCTCTGATTAGGACAAAATCTCAAATGCCAAGGTAGGCTTCCACCAGGGTATTGCTCAAAGGCAGATGGTTTTTTGTCCTTTCCCAGCCTTCATGTAACTACTTGTCAGCATCTTGAATAAGTCACTTCACTTTTCCTGTGTCGGTTTCCTTACCTGTAAAATTGGGTTAAAGTGGTCTTCATAGGGTTTTTCCCAAGTGTTAAAGAAGACTACGTCTGATTCATTATTGTGCTCTGAGCACCAAACACAATGCTCATCACAAAACAGATGTTCAGTACATTTTTGGTGCATGAATGAGCGTAGGTAGATGCTTACTGAGCACAATGCCTAGCATACACAAGCACTCAGTGCATGGCAGCTATTATTATATTATTAATTGACCACCCTCTATGTCCTAATGGCAGCATATGGGTTATCTAGTTTTCTCTGGCTACCAGCTCTGTAACCACTAGCACCAGTATAGAAGCAAAAGACACCAAGAAAAGGTAATGACAATTCTCTTACTGCCTAAGTGAGTGACTTTGAAGGATCTTAAGGTGGACACTGGGATGAGGTCTCAGGTCCATCCGATCTCCACACTTGAGTGCTCCTTTCTGGTTCACTCTCTTCCTGTACAATGAGCAATATATTTCATCTCCTATTACTTAAAGGGGAAAAACCTTGGCCTCATCTTTGTGCTGTTCTCTGGAGCACCCCTACTTACCGGAGGAGTTCCCTGAAGTTCATCCAGCCTGGCCGACTACTGTCTGACACCAGTAGCTTGGTCTGAAGGGCAGGGCAGTCAGCAATAATGGCATCGACCCTCGGAGCCAGGGAGTCACTGGTGATAATGGCCTTGGCCCTGGATGCCTGCAGCTGGTATTTGAGGTCCTTCTCCGTCAGCTGAGAGACACCTGGAATCATGACAGCCCCTGCCACCACACAGAGAGGGGATGTTGACTGGGCAGCAGGGGAAGACCCCGTGAAGAGGTCCAGACCCAGATATGCCCATCAGAGACAGGAACAGAAAGGACTGGGCAGGGTTGGAATGTCTGAACTGGAAAAGGTAACAATAATGACAATAATTAAATCCAGAATATGTTCATGGAGCACTTCATGTGCGAAGAATTGTACATGCATTATTTCATTTAATTCTCACAGCCCTGGAGAGTAGGTAGTATTATCATACCTATTTTGCAGATTCAAACAGCAACAAGAACAACAACTAAGACTTAGACCCTTATGCCTTAATTAAATGAAATAACTTGCCCAAGATCACACAGCTAACATGTTGCAGAACTGGGATTGTGAGTCTAAGAGGTAGTAAACCTAAGGGTCCATGATCTCCAACACTGTATTATGCTGCATTAGAGATGACCTATCTTTTTGGTGTGCCACGCCTTCAAACAAAAGGCTACAACAAATTCCAGTGGTGAGACTGGGTGTCTTGGGTTAGGTGGTGGGAGGGTGATATAGTAGGTGGGAGCTTGTATAACGTCAACCAAAGCCACTTCGGAAGGCAGTTGAGTCCATTTCTTCCCAAGGGGAAGGGATGAGGAATCAGAAAACAGGGACAAATTTTAATCAGACACTTGAAAAGCCACCGGAGCCTCTCAGAATGGAGTTTGTAAACAGCCTATTGAGCCCAGCACTGTCATTTCAGAGATGACAAGAAAGAGATCTTAAAAGAATCAGTCATCCTGCTATGGCCAGTGAGTGAGTACAGGAGACAGAGGAAGGGCTCCATCCCAAATGGTGTTGGAGCCAAACCAAAGTTCTCATTACACTTTGCATTATCTCCTACACTTTTACAGGTTTTAAAACCCAGCATGAACACTTTGGGAGGTGAATGGTATTTCTTCATTTCATCCCTCTTATTTAGCTATTTCCAGAAGAAGTCTATCCCACTTGCAGTTGTGTGTAGTGTTTTGGGGGCCCAGGCAGATGGTGGACAGCTGGGGATGTCAGCAAGAGCAATGAGTCTAACATCATAGACTAGAGGATCGGTAATAAGTGCCTATCAGGAGAACACGACAATGTGGGAATATAAGGACATCCAGCTTGGGTATCCTCTAAAGTGCTGGAGATGATGTGGAACTTGACATGGTCATGTGCCATAGAGTCTTGAATTATTTTATCTGGACATCAAAGAAATGGGTGAATCTGCACAAATTGGGGGTAACTGGGACATTTAGGTAACAGGAAAAATTATGAAAATAATACTCCGTAAGGAAGTTTTTTGTTTTTTGTTTTGTTTTTTTTTTTTTAATTTCTAGGAGAGAGAGAGAGACAGCGCGAGCAGGGGAGGGTCAGAGAGAGAGGGAGACACAGACTGTGAAACAGGCTCCAGGCTCCGAGCTGGCAGTCAGCACAGAGCCCGACGCGGGGCTCGAACCCACGAACCGCGAGATCATGACCTAAGCGAAAGTCAGACGCTCAACCGACTAAGCCACCCAGGCGCCCCGACCCATAAGGAAGTTTTGATCATGCAAAGTGCCTGGCACATAGTAGGTCCTCAGAAAACACAAGGGCTCCTTTACCTTGGTCCTCATTTAAATAAATCTTATATGTCATGGCAGGAAATGGAGAATTCCCCAAACCTGTGTTCCTGTTTGTCTTCCTCTAGCTGGATATGCCATAATGGTGCTCATTTTTATATATTGTGCAAAAATATATAAAAATAGAGTAGGAGTAAAGTTCCTGCCACTATTTTTTTTTGACAATCCATTCACAAAATGGTTGACTAAACTTGTTTGTTTAGAAAAGCTAATTCTCTGGTGTGAGTTTGTATCCCTTTGTTTTGTAAACATTATTTATAAAAACCCATCCTTATTTCAGAGTAATCTAAGGACAGAATTGGAGGGGGTGGACAGCCTTTCAAGTGGTGGAAAGTTCCCAGTGGGTGGAGAAACCAGCTCTCCACCAAAAGGAGTTGTCTTGCCTTTGTAAAATCAGCATAAAAACTCCAGCCTTTTCAATAAGAGCATCAGAGGGTCAGCAGAGGCCCTCTGAGTTCTATGGACAGTGTCCTGTTCCTCCTCTGCTCCTCTGTTGGAAGGATCACCCCAAGCTAATCAATGTCCACTGCCTTGGACATTCATAAGAGCAGGAGGCAGAACCCTCAAGGGTAATCTCATTGCTTCAATTATTTTGTCCTTCCCTTCCTTCCCCTAGGAGTATAGATGCTCTGGGTGTGAGAGCCATAAAGTCTAACAGTGAATCTAATGTAGACTGACTATGAAGGTCTCTCATGCATAATTGCATTACCCTCTACACGCTGGCAGCTCCAAACCATGACCCCAAAAATGTATGTTTGGTTTGTTCACTTAGATTTTTGTTTTTCTTTTTTAGTTCATTTCATTCTCAACAGTTTTATTTACCCCCCATAAAAATCCAGAGTTTTCTATTACAAAGATAGAAGTGCTGGAAACACTGACCCTCTTTCACACATGGAAACATCTGGATGGGGTTCAGAAGCAGCTGCCCTGTTTGATGAGCCATGTGAGCTCACTCTCCTACAGGCCCCAGTGCTCGTCACTGCCACACACTGACCTGCTTGCCTCAATTACATTACTACCTGGCCCCTGTGCTCGATCAAGTTTGTGACTGTTGGGCAAGGGGGAAGTAAGTACAACTCCACATAAAGTTCACTTTGCTCCGTCTCCCAACCATGTGGACTCTGCAAAAACTTCTGGCAGGTGTGTCGGGCCCAAGGGGTAGCCTCAGCCCTGCTCACTGACCTGTCCGTATACATGCCACGCTGACCAGCCACCACTCTGGGAGCCGTGGGAGCACCAGCATCATCCTGTCTCCAGGCTGAAGGCTACACATGTCCCTGAGCACATTAGCGGCCCTCCTGGACTGCTCCCCCAGCTCCTCAAAGTTCCACTTGACCTCTGCTCCCGTGCCACTGACCCACCAGAATGCAGGGATCGGGGGCCGGTGTCCAGCCTAGATGACAGTGTAGGCAGAAAAGAAATAGAAAACATTTGTTGAGGATGTTTGTTTGCTTGTTGTTGCTTTATTCAATTCTGTTTAAATAGTCTTCAAATTCCATACAGTGTTCAACAGTGTTCAAATTCAAAACAATGCGGAAAGATGCACTGGGTGGCCTACTTCCATCCATATGCCCATCTACGCTGCTCCTTACTTCACCTGCTCATTGAATAACCAATTGTATTAGTTTCTTGCATATCTTTCCAGTGTTTATTTAGGCAAACAATAAGTATATTCTGTGTACCATAACACCTTTGTTATGCAAAAGATAGCATATGATTCCCACTGTTTTGTGTTCTCCTTGTTTGAGATATAATTCTCACACCATAAAGTTCACTACTTTAATAATGCAGTGGATCTTAGTGTATTCACAAAGTGGTGTGTCATTGCCACTATCTAATTCTATAACATTTTCATCAACCTAAAAAGAAATTCTGTACATATTAGCAGTCCCTTCGTAGTCTCCCCTCTCCCCAGCCCTTTGCAACCACTAAACTACATTTGTTTCTATGGATTTGCCTGTTGTGGGTATTTCATATGGATGGAATCAGAATATGTACCAGCACCAGCACCACTAGTTGGAAAGAATATTCTTTCCCCACTGAATTTACCCGGCACTTCTGCTGAAAATCAACTGACCTTAGATTTATGGGTTTATTTCTGGACTCTCTATTCTATTCCATCCATCCCTATCTATCCCTATACCAGTGTCAGACTGTCTTTTTTTTTTACCCACACAGGAAAAAAAATGCAGTTATTAGTGAAACTTTGTAGTAGGTCTTGAAATAGGGAAGTGTGAGTCCTCCAGAGTTATATTTCTTTTTTAAAACTGTTGAGGTTATTATGGGTGCCTTGCCTTTCCACATGGAATTTTGGAAAAGATTTCAGGAAATAAGCCCCCTTGAATTTTGAAAAAGATTACGCTGAGTATCTAGATCAATTAGAGATGTATTATCATTTTTCTTGCAACTTTACAATTTCTGCTTTCAAGGACAATAAGTTTAAAAACCATACAGCACAATTTCTTAAAAGGCAGTCTTCAGGGGCACCTTGGTGACTCAGTAGGTTGAGGATCTGACTTCAGCTCAGGTCATGATCTCACTTCTTATGGGTTCAAGCCCTGCATCAGGCTCTGTGCTGAAAGCTCGGAGCATAGATTCTCCTTCAGATTCTGTATCATTGTCTATCTCTTCCACTCCCCCACCAGTATCTGTCTGTCTGTATCCTCTCTCAAAAATAAACATTAAAGAAATTTTTAGTGCATACTTCAGGTAATATGATAATTGCATACAAAATGTAAAGGCTAACATTTTTGGAGGTGCTTGTTCCCTAAAATTTGAAGTTCATCAGATGTGATTTAAACTTTTCCCAAAATTATCATGGAGGATACATATTTTCATATAATGAGGTGGTATCTAAGTGGCATTCTTACAGAGATTCATCCAAATCTTCAATGAGTGTTTCTCTAATAAACACTCCCTGAGCAATTCTAGCCTTTGGTTAGATTTCAGAATTTTCAAAAGTAGATGCTGACAATTTTTCCAAGGTTTTTCATTGTTGTTGTTTTTTAGAGGATAAAGTTTTAGCAAATCCTTATTCCACAATTTTTGTTGATGTAACCCTGTTTGTATTTATCATTAAAGGAATCTTCTAAGGACAATCCCAGGTTGCAAAAGAACCTAGATTTTGTGGACAGGAAGGGTGCACCCCGGCTCCATTGTCTACATTTGCTCCCCAAGTGGCAAATGGTATGAATTCCATTTTATAGATGAAAAAACTAAAGATGAAAAAATATAGATGAAAAATATCCAAAGACATTTTTGCATTTATCCAAGGTCACACTTCAAGTGGATGAACACTGTTTATCTAACTGCACAGCCACCTTCACACTTTACCATACCCACCAACGGTATACTTTTACTGAATCCACTAATGGTGTTGGTTTCCTCATTGTTTTTCATTAAACAAATTCTTCTTAAAATTAACATAAATCATGGGGCGCCTGGGTGGCTTAGTCGGTTAAGCGTCCGACTTTCGCTTAGGTCATGATCTCCCGGTTCGTGGGTTCGAGCCCCGCGTCGGGCTCTGTGCTGACTGCCAGCTCGGAGCCTGGAGCCTGTTTCAGTCTGTGACTCCCTCTCTCTCTGACCCTCCCCTGTTCACGCTGTCTATCTCTTTCTCTCCTAGAAATAAATAAAACATTTAAAAAAAATTAACATAAATCAATTGCTTTGAGATAGTTTATATTCTCATGCTACAAATAAATATGTTATTTATTTAACATAAATAAAAAGTGAACTATAAAATGCTGAGAGAGACACAACAGACACCTAAGAAAGGAAAATAAAGAAGGAAGCATGTGCACGCAGACACACAAAGGAATCGAGATAATCTTCATTCAGTTCTATATAGCTGCCATGATCTGTGAAAAGCTTGGAGTCTCAGCCAAGCTCTCCCCTTATTTAAAAGGGAAGTCCACAACAGTGAGACAGACATTAATGACAGAGTGGATTTAAAACAACACTTTCTCCTTCACTGGATCAGAATGATTGGAAGGGAACCAAAGGGGGCGTAACTGTCTTATTATGTGGTTTGGGTTCAGGGATTTGAGACACATCAGGGACTGGGCAAGGTGTCTAAGGCTCATGAAACTTGGTCATAGTTTTTCCTCCTAAGGCTTAAATGCTAACTGTTTAAGTTGTAGGACTTGCAAAATTCCAAGGTCAGAATCTCCACACTGGGGTACCCGAGGGCAGCCTGTGATGCCCAAGATGGACACTAGGACACAGTGGGCCTCACCTTTTCTAGCTGACTCCACGAGTCCAGTACATCATGGGCAAAGTTGAAGTACTCAGGCACTGGCTGCCTCCCCAGGCTGATGGCTTCCCAGGTGGCCACAATCTTCTGAGGGGCAGGGAGAGGTGGTGGTTGCCCAGGAGGCCCATAGAATCCCCGGGCACTTCTCAGCACCTTGAGGACCCGTCCTCTTAGCCATGGTATCATGCTATTGCCTCTGGCCTGTCACCAAAGAGAAGAGATAGAGCATTAACTTGAATATCTTAAACTTTTCCCTACACTCAGGTCCCTGACCAGAAGCAGAGGGTATCCCACATGCCACAGGTGACACCCAAGGATAAGGAAGAGAACCATCCCTTCACCTTGATAAAGACCTCAAGGTGTCCTGCCTCATATTTTTCATAATTAATTAAATAACTCCGGACAGGTCAGGCTCAACTAGCAATTTAGAAGTCATCACTAAAACAGGTTTCTCAGTATACATCATGGAAAATCACCATTTAATTACAGCCTAGAGCCTGCTTTAGATTATGCATCTCCTTCTCTCTTTGCCTCTCCTCAACTTGCAGTCTCTCTCAAAAGGAAATAAATATTAAAGATTTTTAAAAGAAGATTTAAAAAAGAATGAAAGTGAGAGTACCGATTGGTGGATTACATCCAAGAACCCTCAACAGATAATTTCTTCTGGCCCAGGCAGATTGTTCAACCTTTCAGCATATCTATAAGCTGCCTTCCATGTGTGAGTCGGTATTATGTAACTATGTCTGAATAGAAATGTACTTAGACAGATACTAATGAGAAAAGCAAACTATGGGAATTTAGCAAAAAAACTGCAGTATTGCACTGATAACATCTGAGGGGTAAGCCATATGGAACTTAAGAATATAGAGCTATAGTTCACAAAAAAATAAACCAAAAATTTCACAACACTGAAAATAGTAATGAAATGAGCTTCTCCTTAAATAAACCTAAAGTAAAGTCTTCATGTTGAGTCAAGGTGTAAATCTTTGTCTGTGGCTATATTATGTTGTTATCCCTGAGGGAGTGACTGGATATATCTGTGTTTCATGTCTGTGTGTATTGGTTGTGTGTGTGTGAATTTGCTGCCCTTTTTATGTTCCTGATCATACCTGTGTATGTGTGTGTATCTTTTCTGTGTGTGTGTGTGTGAGTCCAGTGTATGTAGGGCTTGCTTCATGGGGCTGTTTCATGTGACCCTGAGTGTGTATATCTTTGTGTGTGTGTGTGCGTGTGTGTGTGTGTGTTAGTGTGTTCAGGGTGTCTATGTCTGCTGTGTGGGTCTGTGTGTGAGCCTGTCCATGAGCCCCATACCTGAGTCCCCAGATGAACCCGTGGGTGGCTCCATGCCTGTGTGTCCCGGTGGTTGTGGTGCCTGTTTCCTTCTCTGCCCGTGTGTGTCTGTGCACCTCAGAAGTAAGCAGTTGCAAAGGGGGCCCTTCGAGGGTGACTCCTGGGGTGGGTAAGCAGGGACACTATGTGCTTCCTCCACCTTGAGGCTCAGCTCCATCTGCCCATTTTTCACCTGATCTCCAGTGTCCTTCCTTGTGGTGCCACCTCGGTCCCCAAGGATGGATGGAGTGAAGGGGCAGCTCACAGGACCACAGGCCGGCAGCTGGCAGGGCTGCAGATGGCAGCAGGAGGTGATAACGTGTGGGGAGGGCTCTGGGCCCCTGGCGAGGCCGAGGGATTCCTGGGCCCTGGGAGGGGTGATGAGTGGGGGCCCCTTGAGAGGGCTGAGGAACAGAGCTCCTGGGCACCCTGGAAGGAATGCGGGATTGAGCACCTCTGGAAAGAGCTGGAGGAGTCCTGCAGGACTCACGGGTCCCCAAAGGGCAGATCCCTCACTCACCGGTGCTGGTGCAGGTTGGGGGCCTGGAGGCAGCAGCAGCAGTCAGAGGCAGCAGACGCAGCAGATCCATGGGACGGTGGATGGAGCAGTGAGCCATGGTCGTGCAAGCAAGTGGAATGACCACTCTGGGCTGCCCTCAGCCCCTGCCCCCTGCCCCAGCCACCTCAATAGCTCTGGCCCTGGCCTCACCCTCCAGCAGGGCAGGGGCAAGCCAGACAGAGGTGGTCATCTGGGGCCCCAGGAGTGTCCCCCCTGACCTCTGTGTCCTAGCCGTGGAACGGGCATAAGGAGTCACCCAGGGTGCTTGGAACAGGAGGGAGAATCTGGCCCCAGAGCCTTCTCTGATGGGACTTGGGGAGACTTATGGAGGGATAGCCTTTAGTGCCAGTTCATTCACAAAAGAAAAGCACAACACAAGGTCACCTTGGATGCTGATGTCAGTGTTTTATTACCCAGCCCACATTCAGAGCACTGACCCAGGGATATGAAGGGAGGGCAATAGCTGATGCTAACTGAAAAGAACCAGAAACCTAGAATGTGGACACTCCTGATGCTCTGACAAAACAATGCTCTATATTCCCCTGCTCACCCTTTCACAGTGGGGAAACTGAGGCAGCCAGGAATTAGAGCAATATCACATAGTGGTTTCTTAGTGTTTTGCTGATTATATATGACCAAACTCCTTTCTCCGAAGTTCACTTCTCTTAATCTTGCCAGTGATGGTTTTGGGCAGCTCTGGGACAAATTCCACCTGGTTGAGGATGAAGGAAACATGTCCTGACTTAGCCCTGCTGTCATTTCCTACCAATGCCCCACATCCCTCCTTTGCTCCCACAAAGTCCCCCAGACAGGCTGACACCACGTGGTGGCCTCATAGGCTCCACCAAGCACGTCACATTGTCCTCTGACCTGGGAAGCAGGATGCAGCCCTGTGACATGCTCTGACCAGTGAAATGGGAGTGGGAATGAAATGTGCCACCTCGAACACAACACTTGGGGACAACTGAGCCTGGTCACCTCTCTGTCCATCGCTTATAGCACCTGGTAGTTACTGGTGGTGCTCTTTTATCCCGCTCCCAGGAGGACCATGGAGGACACGTGGTATGAGCAAGGAAGATACTTCCCTTATTTTAAGGCCCTACGATTTGGGGGCTATCTGTTACCCACCATAACATCTAGTCCGCCCTAACTGGTATGCACCCTTGTTTTCCTCTCTCTGAGGCAGCACAACCTAACATTCGAAGCATGATCTAGTGTCAGATACGCATGGGTTTCACTTCCAGCTCCATCCTTTGATGAACTCCAAGCTCAGGCAATTTACTGGAGTCTCTGAGCCTCCATTTCTACTCCAAAAATGGATGGTTACACCATCTCAGGTTTTAAGAGGATTACAGGAGATAACAAAAAAATGTAAATCTTTGAGTACAGGGTCTGTCACCCATAGTGAATGCTCAAAAAATATTAACTGTATAACTCTATGTCCTGATTGTAACCATTCAGAAAATGCAGCGATCTATTATTACAAAAGAAGAAAATGTTAAATTTGTAGCATATGTATCCTTCCAAAAAGAGTTTTTCAACAAATAGGATATTAAGTATATTCATTTACGGCCTGCTTGTGTCTCTTAATGAGATATTGTGATATTTTGATGTTGCAAGTAAAACATCTGCATTGTCTTTTTAAATTATAGGACAACATTAAATATCAAAAATAATGTAATCATTTCTCTGTTCCTGAACATTTCCATAGGTTCCACAAGGCCTTGAAAACAAATGAAGTAGAATGTATTGCTTGCTAGAATAAATATTACTCTGTTAACCCTATTTGTTATGTATCCATACATGTATTGGTTTGCAATTTACAACGTATTTCTTACTAGGAATAATGTTTCTAAAATGTGTGGCAGGTGTTGATCTGAATTTCTTTTTCAAATTTTGAAAGATTACAAAGAATCTTCATCTCTGGGCACTTGTCTCATGTTTTTTCTTTACATAGAACTGACAGCCATGTTTTTGACACAGAATAAAGGTTCCATCTGACTAAGTTGGTTCCCCCATATCCCTAAGATGAACTGCTGCTTCTGCATCAGGATATGTTCATTCTGTTGGTACATCAGCTTCACCCAGGCCACCCGAGTTGCATTTGGGGTAGCAGAGCCAGAGGAACTGAGGCAGGGACCACATCCCATCCATGGGCCCTCACTCACCTTCCTCGGGTACTTATACGGGGCTGTCACTGACTTCACATGCTGCTGGAGCTCCTGGGTGAGCTGGTCCCGGTCATGGGAGAGGTATTCCGGGGTCAGGACAATAAATGCCTTCACCACCTGCAGTGTAGAACCAGAGTGGAGGCTCAGCATGAGTGGTAACCAACTGTATAGTTGAAAAAGCAAATGCTTCTTAAGTAAATGGAAAATCAAGTTGAGATTTGAGTCTTTGCAAAAAACAGGACCAGTTTCCATACTTCCAATTTCCACTCTTTGCCTTAGAAAATAACATGACCTATCAGCCTCCATTTCCTTCTCTGTGATGTGGGGATAGCATAGCTTCACCCGTCACTGCATATATGTCAAGATTCATTGAGATAATACATGAGAAACATGAGGCAATTTTAAATTATTTGTATTCATATCTTTTACATCACCATTTTTACTGTTACTGTAGATAGAGTTCTGTGGGCATGAAATAAATGTTGGTCATTAACTATATTTTATTATGTATGTCCCTATTGCAGGCACAGGGCCTTAGGCATAGTAGGCAGTCAGCACACACTTGCTGAATCAATGAATGCGTGATCCAGAGAAGGATGACTCAGGTTCCCATCCCACCTCCATCACCTCAGGGCTTTGTGATCAGGCAACTTATTTAACCTCTTTACGTTTGTTTCTTTACTCTAACAAAGCATATCAGAATCCTTAATGAATTAGGCTGTTGTGAGTGGGAAATGAGCTGGCACATTGTAACGGGTCATTGATGAAGAGGTTGGCAGACACAGGCAGCAGGATTCACAAGCACCATTTTGTTACAGTTGGGGCCACAGTGTCCTCTGGTGACCACACTGTGTAAATGCACATGCGCTTGCACTCAGCCCTCCCTCACCCTAGGTGAGAGGCTGGGGAAATATGTCCTGGAGGATCTTTCCTGCTCCTGCCTTCCTGGTGCCTGCACAGACACGGTGACCTCTGTATCCTTCTTACCTCCCTTCGAATCGGGTCTGGGCTGCTCACCACAGCTGATTCAGCCACTGCTGGATGTTCCGCCAGGGCATTCTCCACCTCTGCCGGCCCGATTCGGTACCTGGAAGGTCAATGACTTCTTCTTGGTTTATGAGCAGGTGGCAGGGCTGGGTGACCTAGGGCTTCAAGTGTCATACTCTGAAGAGCCACATCTTCCTTAGGTATGTCGCATAACTGTCTCAGGGAGCCCAGATACCTGTGTGCTGCCTCTGCCTTGCACTTCCCGGACACAATAGGACATTCACGTGTTCCCCAGGGTTTCTCACCTCACTGCCTCTGCTCTGGGAAGAGGGCCCATGTGTATTCCTCCCTGAGCTCCGGGGCTTGGTTCCAGCAGCTTCCCCTGGCATGAAATCTATTGGCAGCCTCAAATTTTATCTTAAAGATTCATGCAGATTCTGCATTCTATTCCTCATTAGATTAGCATGTTTTAGAAATTAAGAAAGGAAACAAACTCACTCCCTGAAATATCCAAGAAAACTTGATACTCTAATGTAATGTGCCAAAAATCTTTTAAATCATGTGAGTGTTAAGGACAACAGTCTTGGAGTTAATTAACTTTGTTTCAACTCAGGGTTGAAGTCAGTTCTCTTTGAAACCTTAGGGAACTTTCTACACTGGTCACTAATTCAGTTTCCTCATCTGTAAAATGGGCATAATTGCATCTACCTTCTAGCATTGAGAGGCAAGTTATATAAAGCGCTGCAGAGAGTGCTTCCACACTGTAAGTACTCCACAGAGGTTAATTGCTGTTATTTGTCATTAAGTTTTTCTGTGATGTGTTGTGTCCCATCAGAGAAGCCAAGCGTAGAAGAAGCTTCCTCAACCAGTAGATGCCAAAGTAAAGTCTACCGGCCAAATCCTTTAAATTGCATAATGACTTTTTTTAATGCTCTATTTATTTCTGAGAGAGAGACAGAGAACAAGATAGGGAGAGAGACAGAGAGAGGAAGACACAGATTCGGGAGCAGGCTACAGGCTTCAAGCTGTCAGCACAGCACCTGACATAGGGCTCAAACTCAAAGACTGTGAGATCATGACCCAAGCAGAAGTCAGATGCTTAACCGACTGAGCTACCCTGGCATCTCTAAATTGTGTAATGTCTTATGTTACCCATGAAGACTTTGCTGAACTTCACTTAGATTGATTCTTCTGGATGCAGGGCTTGGGGAAGATACACAGATATCCCCAGAAGAGGACCTCTTGACAAAGCTTTGTTCAGAATTAGCCTGAAGGTCAAATCACCAATGCATGGACAAACATATGGATAAGCTGGATGCATTCAGGCATGTGAGGGTGATGCTTCCAGGCACAGGTCAGCGATACCTACCCAGAGGCATTGATGATGTCGTCATTCCTCCCAAGGAACCAGATGTAGCCCTCTTCATCCATAGTTGCTCTATCCCCGGTGTTGTAAAAGTCCCCACACTCCACTTCGGCAGTCTTTTCTGGGTTGTCCTGAAAAGATAACAGCACCTCTTTGTAGAAGACAATTAGTTTAAATTTTAAAAAAATTTACTTTAGAAAACTTAGAAAAATTCAGAAAAATATCAAAAATGCTTATTTTTGATAGAGAGCATGAGGGGGGGATGGGCAGAGAGAGAGACACACACACAGTGTCCGAGGCAGGCTCAAGGCTCTGCCTGATTCGGGGCTTGAACTCACAAGGTATGAGATCCTGACCTGGCCAAAGTCAGATGCCCAACGGACTGAACCACCCGGGCATCCATAAATAGGCAAATTCTTGAAGATAAAAAGTACATTACAGGTTACCAACTGCTAGGAATATGAAGAAGAGCAAGGTGTTTAATGAAAACAGAGTTTCTGGTTGGGTTGAAAAAAATTTTCTTCAGATGCATGGTGGTCATTGCTATACAATATTGTGAATTTACTCAATGCCACTGAATTGGGTGCTTAAAAATGGAGGAATGGGTAACTTCTGTGTTATATATATTTTATCTCAATAAATGAAAAATAAAAGGAAAAGAGCAAACAAAACTCAGTGGCTAGATGACAACCTATATCATAAGAGCATGTGAAAAGAGGTACATACATAGGTGTTGGCATTGACTCTAGACACCTTCATAAACAAAATATGTTATTTGCAATTAAGAAAAAAAAATGTCATTGATCTGGACATTTAATTTAAACAGAATCTCTGTGGTTGGATGCCAAAATTAATATTTTTAAATCTCCTGAAATGATTCTAAAGTTCAAGACGGGCTGAGAACCACTGAACTATATATGTGTTACTCTCTGTTTAGATTTTCCTCTTTTATACACAGTTGAAATTGTGCTACAGTGAATAAAGACTAGGGTCTGCATATTTGCTTTTGGTCAATAATATCACAAAAGGAGCAGTGCCCCGCTTCCCCTGCCACATTCATAAAGTGACAACAGTGACATGAATGGTTGCTACTGTGGTGAAAGGACATGGGTCTGAGATCAATTTCAAGGTCTGTCCACCCTCCCCTGGCCAATCTTGGAAGCTGAGATTTTCTTCCTAGTGGCCACTACTAACCAGGCCTGGATTTGATGGGGTAAGAGTCTCAGGTATCCTTAGAGTCTATCACAGTTTTATGTAATCCCTGGATTTCTTACATACGGGTTGGGGATCAAAAACATGTGGGGCTGAATCCTAGAGCTGCCATTTATTTGACATGGGGAAGATATACAACTCTTCCAAAATGCAGATTCTTTCTTTGTGAAGTATAGACAAAGGTGCCCATGGAGGCTCAGCAATATTCACAGATGTGCACACCCCATTGGTAAGTGGGACTGTTAGGATGTGAATCCAGTTAAAGCTTACACTGTCAACTGTAAAAGATCATTGGAACCCAAGTATGGTACTTCTGGAACCAGACTTCTTTCTCCCCCATGAGCACTGAAATGGCAGACGGCTTAGGACAGGAAGGGATGTGGGAACACTAGAGATTAATTATAAGAGGCTTCACTGGGGCACCTGGGTGGCTCAGTTGGTTATGCTTCTGACCTATTCATAAGCTCAATTGGTTAAGCTTCTGACCAATTCATAAGCTCAAGTCATGAGTTCACGATATATGGGTTCAAGCCCCTTTCTGTGGCTCTGTGTGGACAGCTCACAGTCTGGAGCCTGTTTTGGAATCCCTGTCTCCCTGCTCTCTGTCCCTTCCTTCCCTCTCCTTCTCAAATAAACATTAAAAAAATGTTATTTTAAGAAGAAGCTTCACTGAATTGGAGTGAATGACAGAAGGTACGAAGAAGGCTCAGGGGGCAAAGTTGAATTGTCCCCACTCACTCAGCACCCACACCACTCCCTGCAGCAATTTTCAGGGCCTGGAAGGGGCCGGGTGAGGGTCACCACTTACTTCATAGCACATGAAGAGGCCTATGGGCTTGGTGGGCTTGATCCTGATGCCAATGTTGCCTTCAGTGTTGAGCGGCAGAATGTTGCCCTTGTCATCAATGATCTGGAGCGAGAGGCCTGTGAATCCCACTGAGCAGGGCCACCCCAACACACCTGCCCCACCCAAAAAATAGCTGACTATTCATGTGAACCTGGTGAGAATAAATGGGGGGAGGAGCCCTGTCAGAAATTAAATTACAACTGTCAAAAGTCTTTGAAATCAGCGAATGGTGAAGCCAACGTTATTGGTCTATTTGTTTCATGGATATACAAGCATTGCAAATGTGTCGGCAAGCTGGAAGACACAGGTGAGGAAAAACTAGAAGCACCAGCTGATGGAGAGAGTAGCCAGGTGCTCCAGGTGCTCTGGTCCCAGCTGTTGTGTGTGAAGCTTCCAGCTGCCAGGCTCAGCTGCATTCGTGTCCAGGATACTGCAGTTCTCAAAAGAAGCCTCCCGAGGAAATCCCGAGGAGAGGAGGAAGGATGGCAACTGGGGCGGGGGAGTGGGGTAGGAACAGCTGGTTCTGTCACCCGGTGTCACAACTTCTGATCCCAGCTGAACCCTAACTATTCCCAGCCAATGCCTTTAGGACCAAACCTGGATGTCGAAGGGGAGGATGCCTTTCCCCATGGAACCTGGCTTGATCTTCATTCCCCGTAAAGTGCCACAACTTATTCCCTGTTTACAACAGAAGAAAATGGTGTTGCTCAAAGAGTCCAGACTGATTACAAAGCATCAAGAAGTATCCACAGCATCCTTGCTCACCAAGGTCATTTGAGGCTGTGCAAAGAACCCTTGTGGGGAAGCTAGAAGGCCCAGATTCAAGGTAAGGTGCAAGGCATTGACCCAACTCTGGTCAGCAGATGTTCACTGCACCTGTGGGCATGTAATGTGAGGTGTGGAGTGCCCACTGTATGTCAGATATGTGTCCGTTTGCTAGTGTAAGGCCATGAAATCATTAGCATTTATTGGGGCTGTTGAACAGTGACATGAACCTTGTCTCAATCACTCAGTGCTGTGTTGAAGGTATTCTGATTATTTGTGTTGGTCCTTTGGTAAAAGAACTGCCCCATCCCATTTATTTTCCTGATGACCAACATTCCTCCTTTATGGTACCCTAAAATATCTTTTTTTCTAAAGTTAAGTAAGCTAGGATTTGTTTCATGGATATGAATCTTCACTCCAGTTGTGTGCCAATTAATCCTCTTTGATTTCTCCTCCTAAAGGTGGGTAATTATAACACTTATCTCTCACAGTACCTGGGTGTGTGGAAAACTCTTCACCCAGCGCCAGGCACATCAGGTTAATTCAATAAACAACCACTACTAGCTATTATTCAGCCCCCAGAAAAGTCAGTTGGGGGATTCTCCTTCTGCAGTATTTCCCCCCATCCTTCCATTACAGTCATCAGAGCATTATACTTACTTTGCTTGTGTGTTTCTTTCAGTGGATAACAAGCATCCTGATAATACAGATTGCCCCATTCATTTCTATACTCCATCCCCCTAGCATTCTAGTCCAACACCTGCTTAAACACAAGAGTAACTGCAAGGTGAGCATATGCTAGTAGTTGGACATTGTAGCCAGAGCCTCATATATATCCTTTCATTTCCCTTAATACAACCCAGCAAGATTGGGTTATACACCCATTCTGGAGAAGCAGAGACTCTAGAAGGTTCAATGCTATGCATATGGTCTTGAAGCCTGTGATTGGCAAGGCTGATATTTGAACTAGTGTCTGAGTTCCTAGGAAGGGAAGCTTCTCCCCCTTTGCTATGCTGCTACTCACAGTACAGGCATATGTAAAATGTTCCTTAGCAGAGTCAGTAGGTATAAAAGTACTTTGAGATATAAAGCACCACTCAGATATAAGGGGGTGTTCTGTCTGTTGTTGCAAATAATTGATGTCATAGGTGTAGGTACTTCCCATTCTACCACCTTCCTCTTTGTCCAAATATAAACTATGAACCTTACAGGACAAGGGTGGAATCTAAATATTTCTCAGGCCTGGAGGCAGAACAATTAACTGATTATTTCACATGAATTTTTTTCCCAAAAAAAAGTCAGTGAAGTATGTGCACTGAGGCTAAAACAGCCATTTTGCTGCAGCTCCTGAGATGGCAGTCATCCTTCTGTCAGCCTTGGGGATAATAAGGAAGTTGGGGAAGGGGCCCTGTCCAGCAATAGAAATGGCTTGAGAATGTGTAGGAAGAGAGACATGTGCCTCCGCTGTCATTGATACAGTTTTTATAGTTTATGACATGCATGATACTCTGAGTGCCCTACCACATGTCTGCTCAGTGATGCCTTTGAGAATCATATTCTGTGTGTGTGTGTGTGTGTGTGTGTGTGTGTGTGTGTGTGTGTGTTTGGTATGTACAGAAAGTCTCTGTTCCCTCCTCCACTCCAGCTAGTGTGCCATGATCAAACCTGTGTGCTGTCCACCTAAACACCCAGAAGTGAAATACTAGGGCTGATTCTTGGTGTTGTGGTTGCCTCCCTAGGAAGGGATGGTGAAGTGGGCAGAACTTGAGGTTAGTGGCCTCCCTGTTACTGGAGAGAACCTCCCATCCCACCACCCTTGATGATCTCCATAGAGCTTAATGATCACACACACAGTGGCATCATGTCCTTAGACCCCTTTGAAAGTCTTCATCCAATAGTTTCCAGCACATTGGCCTCTTGACAAATTGATTAGCTGTGAAATGTCTTTGTACAAATTGATTTGGGGCAAATTAGTCTAAAACTCTGAAGCCTCCCATTGTCTTCAGGCAATGCTGTGAACGGGGTGGGGCCTCTGCACACACATGCTGGGCTCCATGGCTCAGCACACACTGATAGGCCCAGAAAGGACTGTCTACTTACTGTTTCTGACTGTCCGTAGGCCTGGTAGAGCAGAAGGCCCGTGCGTCTTTTCCACTCCTCTTGCTCCTCTGGCAGCAGAGCCTCCCCACCAGTAGCGCAGTGCTCCAGGGCAGGAAACCTGAGACTAAGGGAAGGCAAGGTATCAACAGAGCTTGCATTAAGGTCTTGGATGCTCTACCCCAAGCCCAGAGTGTTAAGAGCTCACTCATAACCTTGTCATCTGGATCATTCATCCTTCTGCTACCTCGTGCTCTTACTTGCCTTCAGGGCAATTTACTGGAGGCCAAAGACAAGGGAAAGTCACTCATTTTCTGCTGGTTCATGTTAACTCTTCTGGCAAGGGGTGGGTGGTGGTGGTGAGGCTAATGGATTTGATTAAAGGTTTGAATCAAATGTGGAAGTTGATATAAAGAGATGTCAAAGACGTATTTATCAGACCTTGTCTTAACATCTTCTGTGGCTAAGAAGAATATGTTATAAAGTATAATGGATGGTTGATAAGACCCCCCCCCCACAAGCATGTTAGGATAATAACCAAACTGCACTGCCTTCTATGAAGAGTGGGGTCATGTGAACTGAAGGGCTTTTGTATTTCTGAGCAGAAATTGCACGTTAAGGGGTGGAAATGATTGTTCAGGACATCAAGAGAGACCAGAATGAGTGTAGGAAAAGAGAGAAGGGTTGTGGGTAATAGCCCTGAGAGAAGGAATTTCAGACAGAGCAGAAAAGTTGGCTGTGAACATTTCTAGTAGGTACATTGTGTGACATAAATCCTCTTTTTCATTTTCCTCATAAAATTTCCCATAAATAAGACAAAACAGCCACAAAATAATGATTGATTCCCTGAAAGGCAAGGGGAGAAGCAATTGAAATCTGAGTACCAGCTGGCCGGGGGCTGAGCCAGGTCAGCTCTTGAGGATCAGAGAGGCAGCAGTCACCTAGTCCTCCTTTCCATCCTCATCACCCTGCCCTGGTACATACAGAGTCAGGGGAGATAGATGGACAAGAGGGTGGGTTTACTGAGGTGTCTTCTTCATTCTTCTGCAACTTTATTCCAAACAGATCACATGGGCAGAGCCTGATGCAGTCATTAGTTATGACTTGGGGGAGTTATTGGATTTGGACAAAGATACTTATCTGAGGAATATTTCAAAAAGTTGCTTCTTATGAACTTTGAAACACAAATGGAGTCCAACCAGCATGAGACTTCATGAAAAACTCAAGTTATGTTTCAGAATTAGCTTCATAAGGGTAGTCATTAAACACTTTAATATTTTAATTCTATATTTAAAACATGGTTCCTCTGATTTTTGGAGCAGCCGTCTTAATTTCAGAGTCTTCAAAAGATTCGTAAATGTTCATACATTTCAAAGAGCAGATTCCAGTTTAGCTAAAATGAGCTCACAAACATGGGAAAACGCAAAAAGAAAACTATAGTAGAGAACATTATACATCAGATTGACAAAAATTAAAAACTGACAATAACAAATATTGCCAATGTTATGGAACAATGGGAATTCCCCTACCCTGTTAGTGGGAGCACAGCTCAATATTTTTAAAAAATCGGGTGGTAGAATGTAGTGTCAGAGTGACCTAGCAATTCCTCTTCAGAAAAATGTTACAGAAATTCATACTTATATGCAGCAGGGTATGTGTATAAGGACTCAATGTAGCATTAATCATCAATAACCCCAAAATAAAAACTACCCAAGTGTCCATTAATGGTAGAACTGATAAAAAAATATGCAAATTTTTCATACAATGAAGTATTACACAGCAAAAGGAAATGAACTACAGCAATATATAGCAACAAAGACACTTCTTAAAAACATAATGTTGAAAAAAGCAGCCAGATATTACAGAATAATGTATATTTACATGTATAAAGTTCAAAGTCAACTAAAATAATTTGCTTAGAGTTATTTACTTAGGAGGTTTTCTACAACAGAAAGTAAGGAAATTAACCCCAAAAAAGTCAAGATATGAGTTTCTTTTGGGAAGATAGAGAGCCATGCAGGTATCTCTGGGGTGTGGGCAATGTTCTATTTTTGTAACTCATGTGAGTGGTGACATAGGTGTTTTATTTTCAACATTTCATTAATCTATACATTTATGTGTTATATCTTTTTCCGTATGTTTGTTCTTTCATAAGAAAAATGTTCACAAAATAATAAACCTACAATAATGCATGGCCCACTGAGCATTTCATTTGGATCTCTGAGTCCCACTTTAATTAATTAGACTGACTAGTGATAATTATCAACACCAACACTTAACTTACCAGTCACACACTCACACAACCCCTCAAAGAACCACAGTTAAAAAGTCAGACCGCAGTACACTGGATTCCTTAAATTCCTAACCAAAGATTGTTATGACCAGCTCCCACCACTTCTACCATACCTGGTAGAAATCTGCTGTAGAGTCATCCGATACACAGCTGGAGCAGCAAGGCACTGGGTGATGGGGTATTTGCACAATGTCTAGAAAGTGAGGAAAGAAGGAATTCTAATAGTAAAGATTTAACATATCAGTTATTACCACTTTAATTCTGATCTCCTCTGTAGGAGAGCACTATTCATTTGTTAGTTCTTTCAATATGCCTATATCAAGCATGGATTTTTCTATGTGGCACGGACCAGGCACTGTTGGGGGAAATACAAGAGTTAGACAACATCACAACTGGGAGTGTGTACTAATACAGGAGATAAAAGAGGACTCAACTGGTAAGGCAGGAACTGGGAGATTTCTCTCATAGAGTCTCATAGGAGAGACTGGAAGGAGAACTTAGCAGAGGGAAATACTCCTTCTGATTGGGTGATCCAGGGGCCTCATGGAACAGGTGGCATTTGTCTAGCTGAGGTATTTAAGAAATGGATATGGTCTCCACAGGCAGAGGAATGGAGGAGGTTCTTGCAGATAGAAGAAGTAACAGGAACAAAGTCTCCGGAGTTGAAGAAACATTGAAGTACAGTCAAAATATGGTTTATTTAGACAGGAGAGGAACAAGAAATAACTTTAGGAAGACTGAAGTTAGATACAGACAGGAGAAGTTCAGAAAGATTGAAGTTCGTTAGAGATCAGATAGAGTCTAAACTGTCTGGTAGTCACCCTTTCTTTGCTACAGGTGGGAGTCTTTCAGCTTAGGATCAGGCTGGAGATACCCTGGGAGAGCAACGAAGACTCAAGAGACAGAATGTGGGTTTGGGGTCAGCCTGCCTGACTTCAATCCTGTTATTCGATTCCTCTGTGACTCTGTTCCCTCATTTGTAAAATGGGAATTATCTATAGCTTCCATACATAACCATAGGGAAGAGTAATGGGCACATGGGGGAAATCTGCCTACTCTCTCTGTCGCTCTTTTTATTTTTTTGAGAGAGAGACAGGGAGAGAGAATCTCAAACAGCTTCTATGCTCAATGTGGAGCCTCACAGAGGGCTTGATCCCAGAACGCTGCAATTATGACGTGAGCCAAAGTCAAGAGTTGGTCACTCGGCTGACTGAGGCATCTAGGTAACCCAGCCCCTCTCTTTATGAGTCCAATCAACTTCCTATTCCATCCTTCTCTCCTTCTTTCCTTCCCTTCTCTCTTTTTATTTCCATTATAATTAACATAGAATGTTATATTAGTTTCAGATTTAAAATATATTGTTTCAGGGGCGCCTGGGTGGCTTAGTCGGTTGGGCGTCCGACTTTCGCTTAGGTCATGATCTCGCGGTTCGTGGGTTCGAGCCCCGCATCTGGCTCTGTGCTGACTGCCAGCTCAGAGCCTGGAGCCTGTTTCAGTCTGTGACTCCCTCTCTCTCTGACCCTCCCCTGCTCACGCTGTCTCTCTCTCTCTCCTAGAAATAAATAAAACATTAAAAAAATAAAATAAAATAAATAAATAAAATATAGTGTTTCAACAATTCTATGTACGACTCTTGCTCATCATTATAAGTGTATTCTTAATCCCCTTCACCTATTCCACCCAATACCCCCACCTCCCCTGTGGTAACCATCAGTTTGTTTTCTATAGTTAAGAGTCTGTTTTTGGGTTTGTCTCTTTCTTTGTTTCTACTGTTTCTTAATTTCCGTATGAGTAAAGACATATGGTATTAGTCGTTCTCTGACTGATTTAGCATTATACCCTGTAGATCCATCCAAGTTGTCGAAAATGGCAAGAGTTCATTAGTTTTTATGGCTGAGAAATATTATACACACACAGACACACATTATACACACATATGCATATACCACATCTTCTTTAATCATTCATCTATGAGTGAACACTTGATCTGCTCCATAATTTGGCGATTATAAATAATATTAAAATAAACACAGGGGTGCATATACCCTTCTGAAGTAGTGTTTTTGTATTATTTGAGAAGTAACTCAGAAGTACAATTAATGAGTCATGTGGTAATTTTATTTTTAATTTTTTGAGGAATCTCATGCTGTTTTTCACAGTGGCTGTACCAGCTTGCACTCCTACCAAACAGTATATGATGGTTTCTTTTATTCCACACCTTGCCAACACTTGTTATTTGTTGTTTTTTGGATTTTAGCCATGCTGAAAGGTGTGGGGTTACATCTCATTGTGGTTTTGATTTATATTTCACTGATGGGGAGTGATGTGGAGCATCTTTTCACGTGCCTATTTGCCATGTGGATGTCTTCATTAGATAAATGTCTGCTCATGTCTTCAGCTCATTTTTTTAAAGTAGGTTCACTCCCAGCATGGAGCCCAATGTAGGGCTTGAACTCACAACCCTGAGATCAAGACGGGAGACCAACACTTAACTAACTGAGCCACCAACGGCCCCACAAGTGAAAAATAATTAAAATAATTAAACTTTTAAATGCTGGTGTTTGTGTGTTTGTGTGTGTCTATGTACGTATGTATGTAAATTTGTAGAATTAATAATTTGAAATAAATCAGGCTTAAAATACACTGAGACTTTGGAGACACCCATGTACTTAGTGGAGCGGGGAGAGGAAAGGTAGATTCTGTGTTCTTTGTGCAGCATTAAGCCTCAGGGACTGGCAGGATGTGAGCAGTGAACAATGATGGAGAGGGAGATATTGACAGGTGGGGAATGAGAAGTGGGAAATGTAGTCTGATGTGCTGGAGGGATCATCAGATGGACTTGGGGTAGATAACCAAGGGGGAATTTGCATGGAGGGTTACTAGACCCAAAGTACAGTTTTGAGAGCCCTTTGACTGGATGCCCATGCTGGTGAAATGGAAGTAGAAGAGACTGTTTACAAGGAAGAGGAACGGTGAGGATAGGCTGTTGGAGGACTGCAGTGTTCAGGGGTAAGAAGGGTGATGAGGATGTGTCTTCAGCAAGTAGAGAATGTTCTATAGAGAAATTTGATATTAAAGGAGGAAAGACTGCGTTGGTCCACTGTCTACCAGGGTAAACTGAAGGTAATATTTAGGATGAGGAACTATGAATATGTTTATGGACTAAGGGTGAATACAGCTAATGACGAGGAAGAGGTTGAAACATGGGAGAAAAGATTTAATAGACAAAAGATTAGTGGGCAGGGGGAATGTGAGAGGTTGAAAATACAGGAGAAAAGGTTTCATGGATGGAAGATGAATGAGAAGGGTTCCTAAGAGAAGGACACAGAAAAGAACAGGATCTGCAGGGACAGTGAGGGAGGGGCTGGACTTGGAGAGGGGGGGAGGCAGGTCTACCTCTGAGATGGAAAGCAAAGAGATGGAAAGCAAAGATGAGCGTGGAGAGCATTTTCAGGTGAATGGAAGTACAATGAGAGGGTTCACATGGGTGCCTTGAGTTATAACTGTGAAATACACCTAATAATACCAGCCTCCACCACTGCTTCCCAGGTACCTCTCATGTGCCAACTCAGGGTTAAGCACTTCACCCACTTCTCCTGTACCATCTCATGTATATTTCAACGATTTTGTGACATATGAGTTTGTAAAACTCCCATTTTTACAGATGAGGAACCTGAAGCTCAGAGTAGGAGGTAAACAACAAATAAATGTTACACATGGGATAAGAAGCTAGATTTGCATTTTCTAAGAGCTCTGTTTTGAAACTTCATTAAACTGAACAGCAACCATAACAACAAAAACAACAACAACAACAACACACACACACCAGCCACCTGTCCCTAGCAGATCCAGGATCCAGGATCCTAGAGACCTGAGCTTGCTCTCATTGGGTTAATTTCTGATAATGTTTATTCAGGGTCCCAAGCCCATGAGGTCTGTTTCACAGGGCTGGAGGAGGGCTTGGAATATGCATTTTCTTCAAGATTTCATCTAACGTGATTCTCATACAGTAACTAATTCAGTGCTCCACACTTTGAGAAACCCAGAACCAGGTTTATATTATGCTAATGAGACTTTCTGCTAAATAAAATATTTCTCAGCAGTTCCAGCGTTTGAGTTTGAAACGTTGAGTGTCTTCTAGGAGTTTGTTAGTACTGGAAGGTTTATCTTCTTACCTGTTGAATGACCTTTGGGTCAAACTTGGGCAGATGATGAACGAAGGTTGTAGATCCTGCTGTCCATGGTTCAAACATGCACCCCCAGACAGCCAGAATCCAGCCTGGGTCCGAAAGGCACCAGAGGACATCAGATGTCTTCAGTTGCAGTAATTGCCTGCTAACTCCAAAACACAGTGGCCTCAGCTAGGTGATCATGAGAGGATGTGATCGAGGCCTAGGGACTCTGATTTTCAGGGTAGACCCACCTCTCATTCTCAGTGCATGTGATTTGAAGGGGATCCAGACACACTCCTGCCCCAGGTCCCTAAAACATGCCAAATTCTATTTTCTGGTCATGTGTGATTTCAACTGGTTTCGTTATAATGATCCTTAAGCCTGGGAATTGACTCTGTTACTTACACAGTCCTAGGTTATGCTGGCAGCCATTTGGGATAACAAGGGATACGCCTTTCTGAGAAGTGCATCAAAACACAGCAGATGGAGATTTGAAAATCTGACCCACAGACTAGCTATGTCAGAAGCCAAACCCTGGAGTGCCCTGCCTCACGATCCAAAAAAATTCCTTTTTTCATGCTTAGGCCTAAGGAGGGTTAGATTGGGCTTTCTGTCATTTGTGATGGAGAAAGATAAAGGGAAAGAGAGAGGAGGACGAGGAGAGAGATACAAAGAGAGGGAGAGAGAAAGAGAGAGCATGCACTAACTAATATCCCATCTTGGCGAAGGACTGGAAACAATTATCCACTAGGGCAATAATGAAAAGCAGGGTGGGAAAGGTTTCTCATTTCTCTATCCTATCTTACTGCTTTTGAGGGATGTCTGTGTGTAACTCCTTGAGAAAACACAATCCTCCCATTAGCAGACTATGGCTCTGAGGAGCTTTACTATTAGCAGGGAAGGGCTTGGATAAACAATCCACCCTCCGTCATCACAGCCCTCTTAGGATTGTGGCTCGCCCACAGAATATTACTAGCTAGGAAGACCTGTCATCTCATCTTCAGACACAACTACCCACTGAACATCACTTCTGCAGTGTCCCTCAGGAACCTCAAACCCAGCCGATTCTAATCTGTCCTGCCTCCCTTCATCTTGCAGCCACAGTGATCTTTTGAAACACAAATCTGATCAGGTCTTTCCCTAGCTGAAATACATCCCATTGCTCCAATACCTCCCCATCATTTGCCTAAAAGACTCTAAACTCTATACCAAGGCCACTAGATCCTGGGCCCTGCTCACTGGTTCCCAACTCCTTCTATATGTCCCTTATCACTTAGGCTGAGCACAAGATATCCCAGAGTCTTTGTAGTTTATAATACCAATTTTAATAACTTTGTCCCTCTGCTGTAATTAATCTGACTGCACAGAAAGCCCTTGCCTTCCTTCCACCCCCATTCCTCCAGGGTTTTCCTATTCAACTGCTACCACTGCATAACGCTACATGTGTACAGAGAGCCACTGTCAATTAAAAGCCTGGTCTGCCCTCTGGTCTGATAATAAGTTAGAAAGTATATAGAACTTTTAGGTCTGAATATTATTACCTGGGGTAGGGACAGAGAGGAGAAGAGGCTTGGTTGAAAATGGATTAAATGATTAACCCAAGGCTACAGCTTCAGCTTCATGATTGTTTGTTCTAGGTTAGAGGCAGTGGCATACTGTGGCTTGATTCCATTATCCTTTTTCCTGAGAGCTGACGACTGGGTAACCCCAAGTTTCATTTATTCATAATTGGGAAAGGGAAAGGACCAGTCACTTCAGTGACTTTGTTAAAACATTCTGTCTTTTGCCACCAAACCCTGAGTCAATTGACAGGGACACAATGGCTTGTCACTTTTGTGGTTTCCTGAATGCCTGCTGTCCCCACCCACAATTCCTACACACCTCTTGTAAAGGTGCTCAGGCAGGACCTAAATGGGCCTCCTTTGTCTCCTTAGGCCTCTTCCAGAAAACCAGTAGGATTCCCAGTGTCTACCTCTCAAGACTCTCAGGAGTCTGTCTGAACCAAAGAGCCCAGAGGGAAGACACAGGGTGGAGTCTATTCTACTTAGAGCTCTTTTCCCAACCCACATGTGTGCTCACACACATGCACACACCACCCCAGACCTGTGGCCCAGCATCTAAGTCAATGCCTTCTTTCCTACCATGAAGGCAAAGAGGATCGCAAGGCAAGTCCATGACTGTGTTTTGCCATCTTGGGAAGGCCTGTTGTCCCACTGGTGAAGAAGATGGCCATTGGGTCCAGCGTCTTTGACTTAATACAGCTGTGATCTGGGGATGCTGATCTGCAAAGAGATTCAATACAAAAGGAGACATGTCACATTTCCTTCTTTTGGATCCCAAGGGATCCAATGTGAGGGGTTTGGAGTCAGAAAAATGGAAGTTTACAACACTGGAGGAAAAACTAGTTCTCTTTGTATGAAGAATCAAATGGAATTTGTGAGTACTTGGATAAACAGACTGACATTTCTTGATTTAAATAAGGGAGAAAATACAGTGGACTACTTTTTAATGTAATAAACATTGAAAGTGATAGTAAGTGATAGCACTTACTATCAGGCAGTGCTCTATGTGATTTTCAAGTAGAACTCATTCAAACTTCAGAGCAACCCTAAAAGAGGAAGGAGTTCTAGTGTGCCCATTCTGTAGTAAGAAACTGAGGTTCAGAAAGTATACATTAGTTACCTGAAGACATATAGCCAGCAAGTGGCAGAACCAGGACTAAAATTCAGTCCGATCCTCAGACTGTGCTTTTAAACACACTACTAAGCTTGTTTTTTGTTTTTTTCAATTACGAGCTTTATAGGATTTCACCCTATAACCTTGGCCATGAGTAGTGGAGAAGAGAAAATGAGGGAGAGTACAATAAACATAAATTTAGTTTATGTAAACTTGAGATGGTAGGTATAGCCTGGAGTCCCCCCAATGTGCCTTGATTCTTGGGGGCTTCCAGACTGACAGACAGTTTGTCCCTTGGGTCTGCTTACAAAATGCCAACTCCCTATGGTGTTCAATCAAAGAAACTGCAAATGATCCCAAGGCTGTAGGTAACACCAACTCTTGCTGAGAAATGGTCCCATATTGATTTTGGTGATGAAAATGAGTCTAAAGAATATTCTTTTTTTAAATACTATTTTAAAGAGAGACAGACAGACAGAGTCAGAAAGCCCGAGAATCTTAAGCAGGATCCACGCTCAGCAGAGAGTCCGATGCGGGGATTGGTCCCACAACCCTGGGATGATAATCTGGGTTGAAATCAAGAGTTAGATGTTCAACTGGCTGTGCCACCCAGGCACCCGAAGAATATTCTTAATTGAAGCCATTTTCTTTTAGTTCTCTGACTTTAAAATCCAGCAAAGATGTGACTTCAGTGTAATATTTGCCTTTTGAGGCTGAAGTAAAGAACTTTAAATACTAGGGGTTACTTTAAGAAAACAAACACTGCATGCTTTGCAGGTGATAAAAAAATGCCTGAAGGTTTACAGAGTCAGAGTGATTGAGGTGGAAGGGGTCTTTCCTACTTTCAACATTTCCCTAACTTTCCCTGAAGGTGTCGCTAAAGGTACACAGCACCTAAGAGATGGAAAGTGTTTACTCCTCCAGCTGCCTACCAGCCCCAGCCTCAATTTTTCTTGCAGTCTCTAGTTTTCCCTTAAAAACTCATCTTAAGAGAGCCTGGGTGGCTCAGTTGGTTTAGCCTCTGACTTCAGCTCAGGTCATGATCTTGTGGTCCATGAGTTCAAGTCTCGCATCAGGCTCTGTGCTGCCAGCTCAAAGCCTGGAGCCTGATTCAGATTCTGTGTCTCCCTCTCTCTGTGCCTCTCCCCTGCTCATGCCCTGTCTTTCTCTGTCTCTCAAAAATACACAAACATAAAAAATTTTTTTAAAAACTCATCATAATCTTTCACTCAACCTCTCCATATATTTGTTTGTTATGTAAAAATAATATTTCAGATTCCCTACCTACAAGGAAGATTCAACACAATAACCCTCTAACTCCTCTCCATTGTACTAAAGTGCTTATACTTAAAGAGCACAGAAGTTCAATACTCTTATTTTACAAAGAAAGCAACTGTATCCAAGGAAGGGGAAGGAACCAGCTCAGGATCACACAACAAATCAGTGGCATAGCTGGGAAAGGAAGGCTTCTGGCAACAGTCCACGATATTTTACTCCGACGGAATGTCTGTCTACCAACACTTGGGAGTGAATGGTCTTCACCTGCCCTTCCTTAGAAAACACATTCATCAGAACAGAAACTCACTTAATTAGTGATCGGAAGTCTAGCCATCCTTGATGGCTGTGGTCAGACACCAGGAGCTTTGTTTTGAGAGCAGGGCATTCCGAAACTAGAGCATCCACCTCTGGGGCAAGTGTATCTATGGTCATGATGCCTTGGGCTTTAGACACTTGTAATCGGTAGAGAATGTCCTTGGCCTTCATCTGGGTGGTTCCTGGCATGAAGATTATACCTGCGGATAAAAAAGGAACCTTTGGGTTTCAATTCTGGCTTACCTGCATCGAAAGCTGC
Organism: Proteles cristata cristata; assembly: GCA_017311185.1. Classification (NCBI taxonomy): domain Eukaryota; kingdom Metazoa; phylum Chordata; class Mammalia; order Carnivora; family Hyaenidae; genus Proteles; species Proteles cristata. Next base: position 3,026,989 of record JAESUZ010001797.1, on the reverse strand, counting down.
TAGCTTCTTCCTGTGCCATGTATGGTCCGTGGACCAGTACCATTAGCACCACCCAGGACACAAAATCTCATGCCCCATCCCAATCCTACTGAATCAGAATTTGTACTTTAAGAAGCTCTCCAAGGGTTTCCATGCACACTGAAATTTGAAAAGCCTGTCCTAACCTCTTCTCTGCTAGATGGATCAAGCCAGTAGACAGTCAAGTCCTACTTTACACGGTATCTGGGAATATCGACATAAGTAGGATAGTGTCTTTGACATCAGGATTAGCTGCATCCTTACCTCCATTTTTCTCCCCTCACTTCCTCCTCTTCCAGTCCCTTGTGTCGTCTTGAATCTCCTCTCTTTTCTTCACTCCTCAATCCAAATTTAAGTACATTATCCTCTTAACTTTTCTATATTCCCTTTCATCGTCCATCCCCAACAGGTAGTTCAAGTATTTGTGTGCCCCTTTTGGGTTCTAATCTTTCCACCAGATGCCTCGTCCTGAACCTTGCTACTACCCTCTTCCATATTATTACCTGTTCAGGTTCCACATAACACTGACTTTCCCCCCTCCACTTTTCTACTCTTCACCAGCACCTGGGCCCTCTCTCCAGGAAAGCATCATACTCTCCACCCAACACTGAAGGCACTGCCCACCTTCTACCTTTTTCTCTTACAAATCTATTCCCTATTTCAATATGGCTATTCTCCACACAGGCTTCTCTTGACTCTAAGTCTTTGCATGTGCTATGCCCATTGTTGGAATTCCCTTCCTTTGCTCCTATTCTTCTTTTATGCTACCTATCCCAGAGGGTTCAGTTCATATCTTGGATTTCCATCGTACTATCTCTTAGCTCTACAGATGATACAGCTTCTCTATACTCTCTCTGTTGTTGCTGCTAATTCCTGATTCCACATGACCTGATGGATTAATGGAGTATTTTGTTTGTGTGGAAATATATGCATTATAAAGCAATTCAAAAAAGAATTCAGGAGTCCCACACCAATTCTAAATTATAGAGATGAATAGATAGGCAATTAAAAGGGAATTGGAAATCTCCACAGAAGAATGCTAATAAGTGTAGAGGGAATAACATAATTAGAAAATTCTCATATAAAACCACCATAATAATATCCAAATCAATCAAGAATCATCAATGGATTCTCAAGTCATAGGGAGAAAGACAGTTGGGGGACAGGATATTCACACAGTTTCATAAGTATTACAGCCCAGGTTACTTACTAATTCCAAAGGGAAACGGTGCCTTGTAAGGCAAAGTGTTTATCAATAATATCACCAATGATAGGACAAACTGACTTCATGTATCTCCTGATGTAGAGCACTGAGATAGGCACGTTGTCCTTCTAGAGCTCCTACTAAAAATGCTTATCTGAATATATTCCTGAAGAATGAGTCGGAAATACAAATTTTGTGGGAGCTTCTGCAAAACAACTGGTTTAGACATTTCCAAGATGTTGTCATGCAGAAAAGCCTATATTAATGGAGACTGAGGAGACCCGACAACACAATGCAATGCATGATCCTCTATTGGATTTTGGATTTCAACAAAAAAAAATTGCTACAAAAGACACTATTGTGACAATTACAGAATTTTGGCTATGGCTATGGATGTATATTATATCAAAGTTAGACGTCTTGTGTGATAACTCTGTTCTGGTTATGTGAGGAGAATGTCATGGATCAAAGCAGATGCATGCTCCAGGGTCTTAGGTGTTTATCTGGTGTTTATGGATGTCACAATGTCTGCAACTGATACTTAAATGAGTCAGTGTGGGAGGGGGGCAAAATGTTAGCAAATAGATTGATTTTTAAAAGCAAAAAATGAGACTGCAAGAGAAAGTGTGTGTATGTGTGTATGTGTGCGTGTGTCTGTGTGAATTAGAGAGTTACAACATTGTGTTTAAGGGTGTATAAGTATGAGGGACAGAGTGAGAAGGAGTAGAAGAATATTTGAAGGAGTCTGTGAAAGAGAAAGAATATGAAAGATAAGAAAAAAAGGTCAGGGAAGATTATTATTTCAGGACCCATCAGCTCTAGGTGAGACCTAAAACCTGTTAGGGTCTCTTTGAGTTACCTACCTGCTCGGATGCAGCCTATGACCGCCAGCCACCACTCAGGCACTCGAGGCAGGATCAAGGCTAGGCGGTCTCCCTGTTGCAGGCCACAGGTCTGGGTGAAGACGTTGGCTGCACGGCGGGATAAGTCTGTCATCTCTCTGAAACTCCACTTCACTTCATCCCCTTGGTTATTCACCCACCACAGGGCTGGGTTTGGACCTCTCTTTCCTTCCTGGTCAGGATCAAATACCATGTGTTACTTCCTAGGTTAAAGGAAAAGGGCACTTATCTGGCCAGTCTACCACAGTTACATGAAAATGTAGCTCAAGAACTGAGATCTAATTTAGAAGCATTTCTAGAACCAAGAGAAGTGGGTAGGGTATGATCCAGCCAACTTCTTCTGGTCTACTGAGTCACCTCCTCTCAAGTCACATAAAACTAAGAAGAGCTCCATGTCACTTGTTAAAGCCTTAAAATTTCATTCCTCCATGTGTCTGTCTTAGTTCCATATGGACAGTATGTTCTACTTTGTGCCTCAGTTTTATCATCTATGAAACAGGTATATTTCTAATCTATGAAATGGGTACAGTACTACCTAGAAATTAGTAAAGTTTAAATGAGTTATTTAAACAGGTAAAGTGTGTATGATAATGCCTGGGCACATGGTAGGCACTCAATGAAATTATTAAATAACATTATTGGGGCACATGGGTAGCTCACTCAGTTGAGCGCCTGACTTTGTATCAGGTCATGATCTCATGGTTCATGAGTTTGAGCCCTGCATTGGGCTTGCTGCTTTCAGTACAGATCCTGCTTGGGATCTTGTCCCCATCCCTCTTTGGCCCTCCCCTGCTTGTGCTCTCTTAAAAATAATAAACATAAAAATTTTTAAAAAGATTATTTTATAACTAATTCACACACATATATAATAAATATATAATAATAATGTAATATATACTTATAATATATAATAATGAAATAATATATATAATATAACACACACACACATAGACACACATACACACACAAACACAGAGACATTTTGAAAATTTCACATAAAAATACTGGCTTTCTAACTTATATCTTATAAATAAAATATATTGAAATGTGGATTAAAATAAATTCTATCACTCTATTATGGTTTGTGTGGCATTGTATCTTAGGCCATGGATCAGTGCTTGGATGGTGCATGTTAAGTTGTATAGGGAGGTCCAGGAAGACACAGTGGACTACAGTGGACTCTATGGAGGGTCTTTCAAAGGAATAATGTCAAAGCCTGTGGGGCTTGTAAGGCAGGTTTCAACACTGCATTCCATCAGTGTTTACTGAGCATCAGCTAGGTGACAGGCCCCATGCATCACCAGAGAGCCACTGATCATGATCAAAGCAATTAGCTAAGTGGAAACAGACAAGTGAGAAGCGTTGGGAGAATAAATATCATTGGCATGAGGGTGCTGGGGACAGGGAGATTTTGGATACATGAAGAAATGGACAAGGATCAACTATGATGATATAAAACACAACAAAGATGATGCACCCCTGGGGTAATACTTACCTGGAGATTATCTCATGAGTTGATGCACTAACTACCTATTAGGACTAGAAACAGGGGGAATGTGATGGTATCACTTCTTGCTCTCTACCTCTTCCCTCTCCAGCTCATCTCATGGTTCAAAAGTTCTTAACTACATTACTGGTCAGGTCATGATGAAAGTCAGTTTAGAGTCTGAAGGAAGAGATGTTTGGTATCATCAAATTGTGAGACCAGGCAAAATAATGTATTGCAGAATCAGATAGCCTGGACCCAAATCCTGTCTTTTCCCTTATTAGGTATGTGCTGGTTTCTGTGTGTTATTTAAACGCTTGGCTCCTCAGTTCCTTCTTCTAGAAAGTGGGGATGATGAAAATGCTAATCTAATCATTGTAGTAAATGCAAAGTGCATTTTAAAAAGTACATATTAAAAAATGCCCTCCCTTGGTATTATTATGGGAATTCAGAGAAAGGAAAAAGGAGATGGGGAGGAACCCCCACATTAGTTTAATACTAACATATCAGTGCAGGTTCATGGGAAATTTAAAAATTATATGAACTCTCTGGCTCTATCACAGGTAACTTCTGGCCACAGACAGTGTTGGGTGAGTTTTCTCACTGTGGACGTCATCAGCTGGGACCCAGTAGTTGGGGTGCCATGGACTGTCTACTCAACTCCTAATGGCCCTGTTGCACCTCTCTTGGTCTGTCTCTAGAAGAAAGCTAAATTGAGCACTTGGGTTTTTCTTTAGACATGCATAATCTCTAGAGACCATAGGGGCAATTTTCTCTGGACATACCCTGAAGTTACACTCAAGTATATAGTTGAATGGGAGGAATCCAGCGGCACAGGCCATCCTCACAGAATGACAGATGACATGATTTACCTACATGTGTCATATGCTCATGTGTACAATCAGGTGATCTGTCCCTTCCCTCTGAGTGTAGCCTGAAGTTAAGCCCAAGGGTAATGAAACATATTCTAGTTAGGCTCATAGTCTCATTGAGCCTATGAGCTCAAGGTAAGAATTGAATGAGTTGAAGGTAAGAATTCCGACTGAGGCCAACTTGCAGACTTTGTCATTAGAAAATTTGGTTACAATTATATGACTGTGTACCAGATATTTTCACCTGCTATCTTGTCTCTGAAATGAGACTATCACCATTTCATAGATAAAACCACGGAGGCTCAGAGGACTGAGAATGTGACTAGGCTGAGAACTGAACCCCCAAACATTAGGTTTTCCCACAACACTGCTAAGCTGAGGCAGAAGCCATTACTAGTTCTGTGCCCCTCAGTCTACTAAGATCATGATAAGGTCAGTAAGGCCAATCCTGCTCTCACGTCCATCATGAGTGCCTCCTTACCTGCTCCATTTGAGTCCAATAGTCCAGGACATCACTTGCAAAGTTAAATTCCTCAGGTCTATCGTGGTCATTCCATCTCAGGGTTCCAGCTCCTGGTGAAGACTGGCAGCAAAGATACCATGGGGCAGGGTGAAAGTCATTGTAGGATTCGTGGTTGCCCCTGGGGTCTTGGAACCTCATCAGCCTCTCCATGGTGGCGCAGGCGTCAAGAAGCAGGCACAGAATTCTCAGGTCACCACCTGCCTTGGGAAGAGATGGCCACTAGATTGGTCATGGAATAGTAATTTCCTCCATAAAATGAAGGCAATAGCTTTGTTAGAGTAATAGCTTTGTTTCAGCTCACTAGAATAGGAACAACACAAGACCCATCAGCATCTCTCTCCCCCTCTTGTTAATATCCTCTCCTGGATTCCATGAGTCAATAATTTTTCTGGCCTGAGGTTGGTTTTCTGTCACTTGAGACTATAAGGATATTGATAAATATACAGCACCATACTCAGGACTGATGAGGGTAATACCACAACACCTGTGCTAGCAGACTGAGCTCTGGCCAGGCCGGGGCAGGAATCATTCCCAGGACAACATTCCAGGCAGCTATCACCAACCCATCAGAGTTGACCCATGAAATGAAACTGTTTGCCACTCCAGATCCCAACAAAGACCTCTTACATGGGAGTACAAAGTTCACTTGTTATTACTGATGATTGTGAAAATTGGCTTAAGCTAGAACTATCTATCCAAGAGAATGCTGACTGAAGGAAACCATTTCACAAACAAGCTTTGTGATCTCAGCACTTTATGTCTATAAACAATAGTCTCCTCGCCCTTGATTTCAGCAGTCAGATAATACCTGCATGATGAAAGTCCATAGACTAGATCAATAAAACCAACCTCAATTTACTTTCAGGCACTTTAGACAAATAATCTAACCTTAATTTTGATGGTGTCCCTAGAACCCTAGTAGGGGAGGCACTGCTAAATACGTGGTTGAATGACTGTCTGCAGAAAAGAGGATAATTGAAAAATTTATTCCCTAGAGTTTGCTTGTATGCGGGGATCCTTGGGCCACATGAACTAAGTAAAGTATGCCCCATTTGTTTTTAGCTTCTGTCAATCAACAGTACCATCTTTTGTTTTATCAGAGCACTTTTGGGCTAGAAAGGCTCTAAGAGACCAGCTGGTGTAGACCTGGCCCTTAGACATACTCCTGTTGGCTCTTGGTCTTGTAGGGAAATTTTAAAAGATTTTTAAAAAATTAATGTATGTATGTATGTATTTATGAGAAACTGCAGGGGAGATAATGAATGAGCTTGAGTGGGGAAGGAGCAATGAGAGAGAGAATTCCAAGCAGGCTCCTCACTATCAGCACAGAGCCCGACCCCAACGTGGGGCTTAAACTCACAAGCTGTGAGATCATGTCCAGAGCTGAAAACAAGAGCTAGATGCTTAAGTGACACAGTGTCCCTGGAGGGAAACTTTAAATGCTAAACATTTAAATCTTGGGAGGTTTCATTTAGAAGCCTTGAAGGTTTCTCTTGAAAATGTAGGTCTGGCAATACGGGGTCTTTATTTCAAACTGGCACCACCTGACTGAAGCTGAAAATTGTATGCTTCAGTTAAATGGAATGTTCTCCCATTTGAATCAGTTTCTGCCACACATTATTTGATCACACCTGCTTGCTTCTCCACTGACTGTACCTGTCAAGCCTGTGCATTTTGAGCTTAAAACTGTGAATTTAGTCTAACATCTGCAAAGGGACAGGAATTTCCCCAAAAGTGCACGGCAAGTATAGTGGCAGAGCTGGGTCTAGAAGCCTGCCTTCCCTGTTCTTTCATCCAATACATACCTGCCTCCACAAATAATTGATTAAGAGCAAGAATACCAGACTCATTTGAGGTTTTCATGCATAGGTATAAATGACCTCAAGAACTTCCTTAAAATACTCAAGGTCAGTGCAAACAACCCCTGAATAAGTGGCTGAAGACAGAAACACAAGGAAGAGAAATGATGAGGAAAATAGCTAAGCCTTTATTAGGGGCTGGACTGCATCCCCTCAAAATTCATATGCTGTGGCTAAAATGAGCAAATCAGAGCACCCTAGATGCTGGTGATGATGTGGAGAAATGGGCACCGTCCTACACTGTGGGCATGCAAACTGGTGCAGCCCCTCTGGAAAACAGTGTGGTGATTCCTCAAAAAATGAACAATAAAACTCCCCTAGGACCCAGTAATAGCACTGCTGGGAATTTACCCAAGGGATACAGGAGTGCTGATGCATAGGGGCACATGTACCCCAATGTTCATAGCAGCACTCTCATAAATAGCCAAATCATGGAAAGAGCCTAAGTGTCCATCAATGGACGAATGGATCAAGAAGATGTGGTTTATCTATACCATGGAATACTACATGGCAATGAGAAACAATGAAATCTGGCCATGTGTAGCAACATGGATGGACCTTGAGGGTGTTATGCTGAGCGAAATAAGTCAGGCAGAGAAGGACAAATATCATATGTGTGCATGTATAGGAGGATTAGGAGCAACTTAACAGAGGACCAAGGGGGAGAAGAAGGGGGAAATGGTGGGGGAAAGGGAGGAGAGGCAAACCATGAGAGATTCTTGAATGCTGACAAAAACTGAGGACTGGTGGATGGGGGGCAGGGGTGTGATGGGCATGGAGGAGGGCACTTGTGGGGATGAGGACTGGGCGTTATATAGAAACAAACCTGACAATAAACTATTTAAAAAAATTCATGTGTTGAAGTCCTAACCCCCCAGTACCTCAGAATGTAACTCTATTTGGAGACCGAATCTTTACAGAGGTGATTAAGTTAAAATGAGGCCATTAGATGGACCCAAACCAAATATGACTGATATCCTTACAAGAAGAGGAGGTTAGGACACTGACCCACATAGGGGGGAAATGACATGCACATGTGAAAAAAGATATCCACAAGCCAAGGAGTGAGGCCTCAGAAGAAACCAACACTGCTGACAGAGTTATCTCACGCTTCTCACCTCCAGAACTATGAGAAAAGACATTTCTGTGTTGGAGCCCCCACAGTCTGTGGTACTTTGTTATGGTATTTCCTAGTAAACAAATATATCTCTTGTAATCAAATAAGAAAGAAATGACTTTGGCATCACCTTAGAAATATGTTTGGAATTCTCATTTAATCTCCACATGGGAAGAACAAACACAGTGCCCAGCTGAGGACTGTGGTAGCTGAGAGTGTGTCCTTAGGACTCAAACATCATAGCTTCGCATTCCAGCCCATTCACTCACCACCTAAGTAAATGGGCAATTTTCCTAACCTCTTTCTAAAATATGGAAATATTGGCAGGTTCTGTTTCCTGCAGGTGTGGTGATAAATAAATCACATCCCACCGAAAGCAGTTAGGCAGGACTCAGTGCAGATGAGAGCTCCAGAAACAGGAGCTTATTATTAGCTGTCACTTTCTCTGGGGGAAACTCACTTGCTTAATCTTTGGAATTAGTCTAAAGACAAGGAACAGGAATAAATTAATGAAACACTTTTAAAAGTGCTTTCAAGTGTATCTTGAAGTCACTATGGAGTTGTGGCGTTGAGAGGTGACTAAGCTCACTATTATTTGCCCAAGAGTTCTTGCTATAGAGCTGATTTCACAAGTCTTTGGACTGAAAAAGCTATTTAGCTTATGAGGTAATACACTTAGTGTGGCAAAGGGGATCCTAGAGGTACAGAGCCAACGTTAGTTGCACTGCCTACCAGCTTAGTACCCTCGGCCACTGTTTTTGTATCTCTGGAATCAACAGCACACTAATAATACCTACTATGGGGCTTCCTACAAGGATTAGTGAGATAATCTATAAGTTAAACTGCTGACAGCAGTGTTTCTAATATACAATAAGGGCCAAATAAATATTGACATGCTAACTCTCAGCAAATTCTGAAGTCAACTCCCTCAATTAGCTACTAAAAATATTTTTTAATGAAAAACATTCCCTTTATATAATATGAACTAACTTCTCCATAGTGGAGTTTTCTTTCAAGGGTTCGCTTTCTGGGTCATTCTTACTTCCCTCTGTACCCTCTTCCACAGCCCATCACATTCAGAGTTGCCTAAGATGACACAGATCACTGTCTATGCTGGCTACTGCACTTGGTGTATCACAGATATATTCTCATTTATCCCTTTCCCCCATATCACCATTCTCCTTTTGCACTTAAGGAAATGAAGTGTCAAAAGAGTTACGAGCCTTGCCTAACGTCTGCCAACCCTTAAGTGACATAGTCAGAACTTGAAATTGGGTAGACACACACACACACGCACACACACACACACACACACACACACACAAACACAAACACACTTCACAAAGAAGCTGTCACTCACCTGTCTTACCTGGTACTGTCTAGGCAAGAGCTGGGCTTAGTCTTGGATGGGTAGAGAAATGGGAACTTGGCATATTCAGTTCTCTCTGATCAGAAAAGTCCCCAGAACTATATACACAAAAGAACTTCCCACCCCTTGGGGCGGAGAACTTGGCAAGATTTGGATGGTTTAGAAGTAGGAGGAGATGCTCAGAAAGAAAAGGGCAGAACACAATCACAGCCCTCCATGGAGAGATAATCAGTTGGATAAACAAACTATACAACACCAACCAAGTTCTTGTGGGATGATGACCTGTGGTGGGAGTAAATACATAAAGTCAAATGGAGAACTCTCACTAGCTCTCTGTGGCTAACCTGCTCTCTTTCCCAGCCCGGTGCCTCCAATGTTCACATTTAAGTGACAGCCAAGTGGCAGTGTAGGCTCAGAGTTACAGCCTGTGCTCTGGAAGCAGAAAGGTCTGAGTTTAACTCTCCAATCTGCCATCTGCCAACTATCTCTTTGACTTTCACTACCTCCTTTAGCTACTCTTGTTTCCTGACCCAAACTGAGGCTTTCTTTTTAAAATTAATTAATTTTTAAGCATCTTATGTCTTTTATTTACTTATTTATTTTTATTCTCAAGGTAGTTAACATAGAGTGTAGTCTTGGCTTTAATAGTAGAAATCAATGATTCTTCACTTACATTTAATACCCAAGTGCCCTTCTTAAGGCCCATCACACATGCCCCTTCCCCATCAACCCTAGGTTGTTCTCTGTATTTAAGAGTCTCTGTGGTTTGCCTCCCTCTCTGTTTTTATCTTATTTTTTCTTGCCTTCCCCTAAGATTATGTTAAGTTTCTCAAATTCCACATATGAGTGACATTACATAATGTTCTTCTCTGACTTGTTTTAATTAGCATATAACCCTCTAGTTCCATCCACTTTATTGCAAGTAGCAAGTAGAAGATTTTTCATTCTTTTTCATCACCAAGTAGTATTCCATTGTATATGTACATCACTTCTTCTTTATTCATGTATCAGTCGATGGACATTTGAGCTCTTTCCATAATTTGGCTATTGTTGATAGTGCTGCTGTAAACACTGGAATGCATGTGCTGCTTCAAATTAGAGTTTTTGCATCCTTTGGATAAATTCCTAGTAGCAGAATTGCTGGGTCATAGGGCAGTTCGAGTTTTAGTTTTTAGTTTTTTGAGGAACCTCCACAGTTTTCCAGAGCAGCTGCACCAATTTGCATTCCCACCAAGAGTGCAATCCTCACCAGCATCTATTGTTTCCGGAGTTGTTCATTTTAGCCATTCTGACCAGCGTGAAGTGGTATCTCATTGTGGTTCTGATTTGTATTTCCCTGTTGATGAGCGATGTTGAACATCTTTTCATGTGTGTGGCAAACCGAGACCCTCGAGTTGACTTAAATGAAGAGAAACAGAAAGGGTGACCTCACTCTGGTTCTGGACAAAAACAGGATTCCTTTAGCAAGGAACAGGGTGGTGTAGAGGTGACTATCTAGAAGGCCACTGAGTAGATGTATTGGTCCACTAGGGCTGCCAAACAAAACACTGCACACTTGTTGATTTAAACAAAAGACATTTATTTTCTCACAATTCTGGAGGCTGAAGTCCAAGATCATGGTACTGGCAGAGTTGGCTTCAGCTTGCAGATGACCAGCCTCTTGCTACTTCTCCACATGGTCATTAGTCTATGTGTGCACCTCTGGTATCTTTCTGTGTGTCCTTCTCTGCTCTTCTTTTGAAGATACCAATCAAGTTGGATGAAGGCCCTCTCTAATGCCCTCCTTTTAACTTAATTGCCTCTTTGATTTTTTTTTAAATTTGAGACACACACATAGAGAGAGAGAGAGAGAGGGCATGAGCCAGGGAGAAGGGCAGATGAAGAGAAAATCTTAAGTAGGTTCCATGCTCAGCACAGAGTTTCATGCATGGCTCGATCCCAAGACCCTGGGATTGTAACCTGAGCTGAAATCAGGAGTCAGACACAACCGACTGATCCAACTAGGCACCCCTTAATTGCCTCTTTAAATGCCTTTTCTCCAAATACAGTCACATCCTGAGGTACTGGGGGTTAGGGCTTCAGCATACCAAATTTGAGGGAAACAATTCAGCCCATAACAGTAGGAGAAAAGTGATGTTGCCACACCGGTTCAAGTCCCTCCCTCCTCCAAACGTTGCTTCCTGTATTCCGTATCTTTTCTTCTGTTCCTTCCCCTTCCAATTAATGTCTATTGGATAGAGTAGACTACATTAGCTGTTTGTATCTTTTCTATCTGTCACTGATAACCCAAAGCTCATTTTTTATCCCCTTAATCACTCAAGGAAACTGTCTGGGTTCTGTTTGTTTTCTGGAAACATGTTTTCTAATGTTCTTGCTACCAGATGCAATAGGTTCTTTGCAGTTCTGATGCATGGCCATTCTGGGTGATGTCAATAAACTCCTCAACTGCTCTCTTCTTTATGTTATCATATCCTGTCTTTTCTGGGTCTTCTTTCTCAATATTGTCCACAGGATCCCTTTTCTATTTCTTCTCTTTAGATATTCTTGTTCTCCAAGAACCCATCCTTAGCAAATAGCTCTTCTCATTCCTTATGAACTTTCCATCTCACTCTTTCTTTCTCTATCTGGATAATTTCCTTTTTTTTTTAATTTTTAATTTTTAATTTATTTCTAGGAGAGAGAGAGATAGACAGCATGAACAGGAGAGGGTCAGAGAGAGAGGGAGACACAGACACTGAAACAGGCTCCAGGCTCTGAGCTGGCAGTCAGCACAGAGCCTGACGCGGGGCTCGAACTCACGAACCGCAAGATCATGACCTAAGCGAAAGTCGGACGCTTACCCGACTAAGCCACCCAGGCGCCCCTCTATCTGGATAATTTCCTAAACCACATTTAAAATCATTAACTTTTCCTCTGAATTAAAACTTAAATACTCACTTGATTACCCAATAGATACCAACCTCAGTATGACCTATATTAACATGACCACAACTGAATTCAATGTTCCCACCTCCAAACCTGTTCCTCTCAGAAAGTGTTAACAATCAACGACCCCAGGATAACTAATAAAAAATCTAGACATCATCCTTAAGTGCCTCTTTTCCCTTAACCCCATTTGCCTTATTTCATCACAAAGTCACCAAATTCCAAGATGAAATTCTTCAGAGAATTTGTCAAATTGAGTGCCAGGCTGGCTCGGTTGGAAGAGCGTGCAGCTCTTGATTCTGGGGTTGTGAGTTCAAGTCCCATATTGGGTATAGATATTATTAATAAATAATATTTTAAAAAACAGCTTCTCAAATTTACCTTTAACACATTCAGCTCTCAGATACCAAGGTAATCATTTAGATTTGCATTGCTGACTAAATTCATTATTCTTCAGATGAAGTCCAAACCTTTTATCATGTGTTCAGTCTCCCCTCCTGTCATTCAAAACTTCAACCTGATGTCGAAATAATATTGGTTGCACTTTGCCCAGGCTTAATTCCTCCTTATAAGTACAAATAATGGCATCAATCCTGGGACATCTTATGTCACAAATATACACACAGACAAATTGGTTAGTCTGGGAATCCCATAGCGCTAATAATTGCCCCGGGAAATTATAGACATCCCATTCTGGGCCACTGGGATGTAGCAATCCTTACTTCTTCATTCTTGGGGTTACCGGTGTATCATGCAGGCTTTTACTAGATAAGGACAGGAAGGATGAGGTTATCTAGCTTTATCTCATCCTGAAAAAGACCCTATTTAGTGATTTCATTCTAATCACAGGAAGCCAATCTTTGTGACTGGAACTGGCTAAATATTATGATTACTTTTTATAAGCCATACAAAGAAGGGGGTGGAGTGAAGGGAGGAGAGGCAGATTGTTGATTTTGCATAGGTCAGATATTTCTCCTAAAGATATGGGTCCCCATCATCAATCATTCCTGAGCCTAGAGAAGGTAAGGAGATCCTGGGCTGGACACTGAGGAAGGGGATATGATAAAGAATGATAAAGACAGCAGTGAGAGTGTCAAAATGAACAACCTTCCAGATTTTAAATTTTTGGAAGCTGTCAATTAAATGATACTCCCTTAAACATGGATAAATCCAGATTAAGAAAGACGAAGTTTTGTTATTTGATTAACAGACTGTGCTTCTCTACTTGCTAAACGTAAACTCTATTATCTATCAGTGGATTGCAGGATATCACAGTATGTACACATAGGAGTGGGTATTTTAAGATGACTGCAAGAGAAGTGTTGTCAGGGGTTGGAAGAGAAGGCAAGTGAAACAAAAGGGTACATAGGCGTTGTAGGCATGTTTGAACCTGCTGCTGTCATTACCAGCTATGTGGCTTTGAGAAATGTCACTTAATCTCTCCAAGTCTCAGCTTTCTCCTATGTAAAGTGGGGAAAATAACAGTACCGGACTCAGGGGTTCAGGCCCTGGGATAGGCAGGTTTCTTTGTCTGCAGCACTCCTCTAAGAGGGCCAGTAGTGGGAGATGGCAGAGTTAACTCATGTTTACAGGGGTGTGTGGGCAGGACATTAAAGAGTCCACCACAGACTTTGAGCTTCAAATACATAGTGAGGCAGTCAGTATAGTACAGCCTCTGGAATAAGACAGTTGCATACAAAATTCATTTCTATCACTTACTTAACAATCTTACTGTGCCTCAGTTCCCTTGTCTGTGAAATGGGGATAATGATGTTACCCCTTTACAGGTTGTTAAGAAGAGCTAATATTTGTGAGACATAAGGCACTTAGAAGACAAGCACATAATAAGCATTTAGTATTTTAGAAGGACTAGAAATCTAATCATGCCCAATATATATTGAATTTTGAATTGTAAATGAATAACTTGGATGATTCAGTGGATCCACAATCATATGATTCAATAGATGTGTGTTTTTACAAGTCTTTTCTCTTGAATGTTTGTACAGCATTCTTTCTACCTCTTCCCTCCTTCCAGGGCCCAAACACTCCCTGGATCTCCTTTAAGGCTACTTTCTACCCTCTATCTACATCCCAGGGATCAATTAGTAAATATTTCAGCAATTTAACCCAGCCCTTTTAGTGCTAAAACATCCAGAGACCATTGGAAATGAATGGGTGTAGCTGTGTTTCAATAAAACTTTATTTACAAACACAGGTGGAGGGCTGGATTTTGCCCACAGGCTTTAGTTTGCTAATCTCTGCTCCATCCCATTGTGATTTTAACAAACTCCTTCATCAACAAAGTCTGTCTTGGTTGATTCTCACATCAGCTGTTAAGAAGGTACCTTCTTCCATATCTATACATCTATTGTTATTTTTCAAGCCTAAGACCATCTGACTCCAAGACCAAAGTTCTGGCAAAGCTGAGCCTTGTCACAGAAAGTCTCTGTGAGCTGTCTTCATCACCCCTATGGTAGGATTCAGAAATATTAGAGATGGAAGTGTCCTTCACAGCAAACAATTTTTTCCCCTACAGGTAAGAGAAATGGAATTGGAGAGATTTTTATAGTTCTGCCAAGGGCACACCAAGAAATGGCTGACCTGGAATTCAAAGTCAGGTTTCCTAACTCTTAAATGTCTGGGGTCTCTAGTCCAGGTTAATAACCACAGCTGATATCTATAGTGTTTACTCATGCCAAGAACTTAGCCTGTGTAATTTTATTTTCTCCTCACAACAACCCAACAAAATTGTGGCTATCCTCCAGGTAACTCAGTGGGGAAACTGTCTCAGAAAAGCCAAGTGACCTGACTAAAGCCAGGTGGTTTTTAGGGGAGAGAATGCAGCCCCGAGAGTCTGGGGTCAAGTCTCAGGTGTCTGAGGACTGTGTAGTGTTGTGTTTGCTGTTCTGCCTCTCCCCTGTCCTAGAGTACGTCAGACACCATTGAGTAGACATTTCTTTCCTGCTGCAGTCATTCTCTTCTTGTCACAGGACTATATCTGGCAAGAGAAAAGCCTTGGCCCAGGCTGGAGAGGGATACCATCTCTAATTACAGGGCTTTCTTTGGACTGGGGCCAGATGCCCTGGTCATGCACCTGGGTAACTACCTCCGGGTTCGGTGGTAGGTCAGGGGTGCAGTCTGCAGCAGGAGAAACTGGTCTTCTCCCCTGAAGTGCTTTGGCACAGGACAAAAGCACATATTTGGGGACATAGGGAAGCGCTTCCCCAGTGCCAGGGCATATGGAGTGAGGGTTTAAATACCAGCCAAGCGGTGGGGCACAGGAGTCAGTGAATCCAGGAAGACCCCCCAGTCTGTCCCCGAGGCACAGTGAAGAGGCCTAAGGAGTCCACCAATCTGTGCAGAAAAGACTGGGGGATTGCCATTTCCCCACCACCACCACCACCACCATGGCAGGGCCTCAGGAATCAGTCCAGGGGCTCACAGTGGAGGTGGGACCCACCTACACCAAGCCACATGCCTCCACCCAGGACTGCATATCTACTGGAGTGAGACAGATTCTGAGGAACCAAACAGTCCCCTCCTTCACACCAGTACTGCGGCATTGTCTGGATTATTTCTAGGACAATTCCTATTATTTAGATATAGTCTCTCTTTTCTCCTTCCTGTCTCTTCCTGCCTTCTAGGCTGGTTACTCTAGTTACTGACTTGCTTAAACAGACATATCTAATCCATCCTCTTGATACATGTTCTACACGTTCTTCTTTCCTTTCCTTTCTCTGGCATAATCAAACCATATATTTTCTCTCTGGGTAACTTTATCTTCATTTCTTTTTCCTTGCCTTCTGTCTTACTGTCCTTTCTCTCTCTCTGAATTAAGCCTTTTAGTCTCTCTGCCTGGCCAATGTTTATTTTCTCTTTTCCCCACCCCTGTCATTTCTCTCTTTGTATGTACTCTCCCATCAGCACCACCTTCACCCTGTTCTTTACTTGTAGCTGGTGTTGCTGGTTTTTTGCTTGTGGATAGTTTTTTTTGTTTCTCTTGTTTTCATTTGTTTGATTGTTTGTTGGGTTTATCTGTTTGTGTGTTTTTGTTTCCTGTATGTTTGTCTGTTTTTTTTTTCCTTTCCAGGGCTACGTCAAAAAACAAATCAAAGCACACCTGGTGGAGAGTCCATAACATCACTACGAGTAGGGAAACAAAATAACCAAAGTCACAACAACAGAGAGCAACTAACACTCTCCAAAAAGCAACTCCTGAGTGGCCAGACCCTAGACAGTGTATGACCCCCACTTAATATACTGGTGCTTGCAGGTACAGAGCACATAACAAGCTTTTAAAACTCATAAGGGACAGAAAACTACCCAAAATGATAAAAAGGAAGAATTCTCCTCCAAAGAAATTTCAGGAAGAAGTGACAGCTAAAGAACTGATCAAAAGAGATATAAGCAATATAACTAAGAATTTAGAATAATAATCATAAAATTAATCACTGGGCCTGAATAAAGCATAGAAGACAGCAGAGACTCTATTGCTGCAGAGATCAAGGATTTTAAAAATAGTCAGAATTAACTAAAAATGCTATAAATGGGGTGTAAAATAAAAATGGAGGTGGCCACAGCACGGAGTGAAGAGGCAGAGGGGAGAATAGGTGAATTAGAAGATAAAATGATGGAAAAAGAAGATGCTGAGAAAAAACAGAGAGAAAAAAAATCCAGGAGTATGAAGGAAGAATCAAATGGAAAAATATCCGAATCATAGGAATTCAATAAGAAGAAGAGAGAGAAAGGGGCTGAAGAGGTACTTGAACATATCATAGCTGAGAATTTCCCCAATCTGGGGAAGGAAAGAGGCACAGAAAACCCCCTCAGACATAACTTGAATCTATCTTCTTCATGACATTCATAGTGAAACTGGCAAAACATAAGGACAAAGACGGACTTCTGAAAGTAGCTAGGGATAAAAGGGCCCTGACATACAAAGGGAGACCTATCAGAGTAGTTGCAGACCTATCGACTGAAACTTGGCAGGGCAGAAAGGAATGGCAGGAAATCTTCAATGTTATGAACAGCAGAAATATGCAGCTAAGAATCAATTACCCAGAAAGCCTGCCATTCAGACTAGAAGGAAAGACAAAGGTTTTCCCAAATAAACAAGAACTGAAGGAAGGAATTCGTCACCACTAAACCAGCTCTACAAGAGATCCTACGGGGGGCTCTGTGAGTGAAATGTTCTAAGGACCAAAAAGTACCAGAGACATAGCTACAATCATGAAACCGACTAAAAACAGTCACTTAAAATCCATATTTATCAATAATAACACTGAATGTAAACGGACTAAATGCTCAGTTAAAAGACAGAGAGTATAAGAATGAATTAAAAAACAAGACCCATCCACTTGCTGTCTGTAAGAGATTCATTTCTCAATCTGAGAACACCTTCAGACTGAACGTGAGGGATGGAGAAATATCTATTATTCTACTGTAACTCAAAAGAAAGCTGGAGTAGCCATACTTATATCAGACAAACTGGACTTTAAATTAAAGGTCATAACAAGAGATGAAGAAGGGCATCTTCTACAATAATTACAGGGTCCATCAATCAGGAAGAGCTAACAATTATAAATGTCTATGCACCAAATTCAGGGACACCCAAATACATAAAACAATTAACCACAAACATAAGCAATCTTATTAACAAGAATGTGGTAATTGCTGGGGACTTTAATACTCCACTTACAGCAATGTACACATCATCTAGACAGATGATAAATAAAGAAACAATGGCTCTGAATGATACATTGGACCAGATGGACGTGACAGTATATATGCGAAAGTAGAGGAATTTGTTTCCTTCTCAAGTGCACATGGTACATTCTCTAAGATAGATCACATACTGGGTCACAAAATAGCCCTCAATAAATATAAAAGAATTGAGATCATACCATGCACACTTTCAGATCACAATGCTATGAACGTGAAATCAACCACAGGAAAAAGTCTGGAAAACCTCCAAAAACATGGAGGTTAAAGAACATCCTACTAAAGAAGGAATGAGTCAACCAAACAATTAGAAAATGAATTAAAAAATATATGGAAACAAACAAAAATGAAAATACAACAATCCAAACTCTTTGGGATGCAGCAAAGGCAGTCCTAAGAGGAAAGTACATTGTAATCCAAGCCTATATCAAGAAACAAGAAAAATCCCAAATACAGAATCTAACAGCACACTTAAAGGAATTAGAAACAGAGCAGCAAGAATACCTCAAACCCAGCAGCAGAACAGAAATAATAAAGATTGGAGCAGAAATAAATAATTTGGAATCCAAAAAAAGAATTGAACAGATCAATGAAACCAAGAATAGGGTTTTTGAAAAAATTAACGAAATTGATACACCTCTAGCCAGGTTTCTAAAAAAGAAAAGAGAGAGGACCCAAATAATAAAATCATAAATGGAAATGGATTTATTACAACTAATCCCTCAGAAATACAAGCAATTATCAGGGACTACTTTGAAAAATTATATGCCAACAAACTGGACAACCTGAAAGAAATGGACAAATTTCTAAACACTTCCACAGTACCAAAACTCAAATAGGGAAAAACAGAAAATTTGAATAGACCCATAAAAAGTGAAGAAACCGAATCGGTTATCAAAAATCTCCCAACAAATAAGAGTCCTGGACCAGATAGCTCCCCTGGGAAATTCTACCAGATATTTAAAGCAGAGTTAATACCTATCCTTCTCAAGCTGTTCCAAAAAAAGAAATGGAAGAAAAACATCCAGACTCATTCTATGAAGCCAACATTACTTTGGTTCCCAAACTTGACTGAGATGCAGCAAAAAAAAAAAAAAAAAAGAGAGAGAGAGAGAGAGAGAGAGAGAGAGAGAACTACAGGCCAATATCCCTGATAATATGGATGCATAAATTCTCAACAAGACACTAGCAAATCGAATTCGACAGCATACAAGCATACAAAAAAAACTATGCACCACGCTCAAGTGGGAATCATTCCTGGGATACAGAGATGGTTCAATATTTGCAAATCAATTAATGTCACACATCACAGTAATGAAAGAAAAGAAGCATATGATCCTGTCAGTAGATGCAGAAAAAGCATTTGACAAAACGCTTTCTTAATAAAAATTCTCAAGAAAGTCGGGTAAGAAGGTACATATGTAAACATCATAAAAGCCATTTTTGAAAAGCCCACTGCTAATAGAATCCTCAATGGGGAAAAAGTGAGAGTTTTCCTCCTGAGATCAGGAACATGACTGGGATGTCCAGTCTCACCATTGTTGTGTAACATAGTGCTGGAAGTCCTAGCATCAGCTGTCAGACAACAAAGAGAAATAAAAGGCATCAGAATTGGCAAAGATGATGTCAAACTTTCACTTTTCATAAACAACATGAAACACTACATGGAAAACCTGAAAGACTCTACCAAAAGTATGCTAGAACTGATCCATGAATTCAGCAAAGTCACGGGGTAGAAAATCAATATAAAGAAATTAGTTGCATTTTTATACACCAATAATGAAGCACCAGAAGGAGAAGTCAAGAAACTGATCCCATTCACAATTGCACCAAAAACCATAAAATACCTAGGAATAAACCTAACCAGTTACCAAACTGAACCTGTCATCTTATCGCAACACTCCAAGAGCTGTTTCTCCCTATTGTCTTCACTTCAGTGAAAGCCTGAAGCATCTATCCAGCTGCCTGAGTGTCTGTGAATTCTCCATCTCCCTGGCTTTCTTTCACTACCTTATGTCATTCATCAAATACGTTTTCTCAGAGCGCCTGGATAGCTCAGTTGGTTAAGCGTCCAACTTGGGCTCCCGTGATGATCTCATGGTTTATGGGTACTAGCCCCGTGTTGGGCTCTGTGCTGACAGTATGGAGCCTGGAGCCAGCTTCAGGATTCTGCCTCTCCCTCTCTCTGCCCCTCCCCTTCTCATACTCTGTTTCTCTCTCACAAAAATAAATAAACATAAAAAAAGGTGTTATCAATTTCCTAATTACCTCTTAAATCCACTTACTTATCTCTCTGTCTCAACCATCTCTCCTAAGCTTCAAGCCACCATCATGCCTTGTCTCCTGTCTGGGGTTCTCACACCCACTCCTGACCACCTTCATCCCATCTCTATGCATCATCCAGCGTGATCTTTCAAAAACAGAACATGATCTAGTCATTCAATCTATCCATGCTTTTCCATTCCTCACTGGATAAGGATGCAGAATCCTCCCCATGGCACCCAGGGTCCTGCCCATCTGTGCAGCATCACTTGCCACTAGTTTCTCCTTGCTATTCTCAAATACACAGACATCCTTTCAGGTTTTCTCATAATTTGCAAGCTTCTTTCCTCTCTGTGCTGTTCCCTCTGCTTGAGGAACCCCTCTCTGTCTCTTCTCCTGGCTGAACCCCTTGTATCCCGCGGATCTCATACAAAATATCACTGAGACTTGAGTGACCCTCTCAGTTAAGTCGGCTCAGGTCTCCTTTTATGATAGGAAATGACAACATTTTTGTGCAAAGGGCCAAACAGAAAATATTTTTGGTCCTGTGGGCCATATGCTGTCTGTCCCAACTACTTAAGTCTGCCATTGTGGTGCAAAAGCAGCTATAGACAATATGTAAATAGAGCATGTCTGTGTTCCAATAGAACTTTATTTACAGAAACAATCTGTGGACCAGATTTGGCTGATAGGTCATAGTTTCCCAACTTCTTTTTTAGTAAGTACTTACAAAATTCTCATGCCACTTATCACAACTGTGATTAAATAATTATGTGTGCAATTAATAGTTAGATGGGTATCTTTCTCCAAAGATCTTTAAGGCCCGTGATACATTGGCCATGTTTTGTTTACTCTGTATTAGCAACCTCTAGCACAGTGCTTGCTGCATAGCTTACTTAAATAATTAGAAAAAGAGTGGTTTTTCCTATGAGGAGACACAGCATGCTATGTGGAGGGGACATCTTTTGGGAGGGGTGGTTCAAGGTCTCTGCCATCAGCTTCCTTCACAAGGGAGAGGGTAACCAGACCAGGTGATCAATCACCAACTTGCTTGTATGCACTCCAGGGTCACCAGCCACCACTCAGGCACTTTGAACAGCACCATGGTACACAGTCGCCATGCACAGGCTGCATGTGCCCCATAGGACATTGGCTGCCTGCTGGCTGAGTTCACTCAGTTCGTTGAAGTTCCACATTATTTCATTCCCATCACTGCTCGCCCAACACAGGGTTGGGTCTGGAAGTCACGTGCCAGCCTGAAGAAAGAGAAGACCTGCTGATCAGAATGGGTCACCACACACACATGTAGAATAAATTCCCCGCCTTAGAATTGTCACATTGATGCTTAGTAGACTTTTTGATCTCAACCCCTGCACACACTTCAATGAGCTATTATTTCTATGGGTTCTATGAATCAATATTTACTCTACTAGAAATTAAAACAGACATTTTCAAGTGTGTGTTCTTTTAATAATAATAGTAATAAATCATTCTATTTCACCACAAATAAAATGTTTTAATAAAGAGGTTAAGTATACTATCTTTAAAAAATAAAAGAAAGAAAGAGGGGCTTCATTTTACATTTCTGCAAATCTCTTTCATACTACCCTTAATAGAGGACAGTTAATTTTTATTTGTATCTGTCACTTAGTTGCACAGTCACCTGCCATGTAGCCTCTGAAATAACCACGTCCTTGTGAGAGCATGAGAGTGAAAAAGGCAAATGTTCTCTTACATTTGTTTGTTTCCTACTCTCTCTCTTTATCTATTTTTGTTTTTCTTTTTTATTATAGTCAAATATATATACCATAAAATTTATCATTTTAACCATTTTTAAGTGTACACTTTAGTGGCATTAAGACCATCTACATTGTTATACAGCAATCACCACAATCCATCTACAGAACCTTCTCATCTTTCTACACTGAAACTCTGTCCCCATTACACAAGAACTCCCCAGGTCCCCCTCATCCCAGTAGCTGGCAACCAGCTTCTAATTTCCGTCTCTATGAATCTGACTGCTCCAAAAACCTCCTATAAATGGAAACACACAGCATTTGTCTTTCTGTGAGCGGCTTATTTCACTTAACACAATTATCTTCAAGGTTCATCCTTGTTATAGCATACAACAGAATTTCATTTTTTTAAAGGCTAAACAACATTCCTTCATATGGATATACTGTATTTTGTTTATCCATTCATCCACTGTTCCTACCTTCTGGCTATTGTGAATAATCCTGTTATCAGCATGGGTGCACAAATCTCTTCAAGACCAGGCTTTTTGGGGCACCTGGGTGGCTCAGTCGGTTGGGCATCTGACTTCGGCTTAGGTCATGATCTCACAGTTCGTGGGTTTGAGCCCCGTATCGGGCTCTGTGCTGACAGCTAGCTCAGAGCCTTGAGCCTGCTTCAGATTCTATATCTTCCCCTCTTTTTCTGACCCTCCCCTACTCATGCTCTCTCTCTCTCTCTCTCTCTCAGAAATAAGTAAAACATTAAACTTTTTTTTAAAGACCAGGCTTTTCATTTTCAATTTTTTCCATGTATTTTTTAAATTTCTTCTTTGATTTCCTGGTTGACACATTCTTTGTTTAGTAGCATGTTGTTTAAACTTCATCTATTTGTGGTTATTCCAAATTTTTTCTTGTGGTTGACTTATAGTTTCACAATGTTGTGGTCAGAAAATATGCATGGTATGATCTCAATCTTTTTGTACCTGTTGAGGGCTGATTTGTGACCCAGTATGGAGAATCTCCCATGTGCCCTGAGATGAATGTGTATTTTACTGCTTTAGGATGGAATGTTCTGAATATATCTGTAAAGTCCACCTGGTCCAGCGTGTCATTCAAAGTCATTGTTTCCTTGTCGTTCCTCTACTTAGGCGATCTTTCCATTACTTTAAAGTGGTGTTAAAGTCCCCTACTAGTATTGTATTATTATCAATGAGTTCCTTTATGTTTGTTATTAAGTGTTTTATATATTTTGGTTCTTCATATTAGGTGCATCAATATTTACAACTGTTACATCTTCTTACTGGATAGTTCCCTATGTTAAAATATAGTTCCCTTCTTTAGATCTTGTTATAGTCTTTGGTTTAAAATCTGGTTTCTCTCATATAAGTAAGGCTACTCTAGCTTTCTTTTGTTATCCATTTGCATGATAAATGTTTCTACATCCCCTCACTTTCATCTGCAGGTGTCAATAGGTCTAAATTGAGTCCTTTGAGGAAACCATCAAAATCCTAGAGGAGAAAGCAAGAAACAGCCTCTCTGACCTCAACTGCAGCAATTTCTTACTCAACGGATCTCCAAAGGCAAGGGAATGAAGAGCAAAATGAACTATGGGGACCTCATCAAGATAAAAAGCTTCTGCATGGCAAAGGAAACAATAAAACTAATAAGCAACCAACGAAATGAGAAAAGACAGTTGCAAATGACATATCAGATAAAGGGCTAGTATCCAAAATCTATAAGGAACTCACCAAACTCCACACCCAAAAAACAAATAATCCAGTGAAGAAATGGGGGGAAGAAATGAACAGACACTTCTCCAAAGAGGACATTCAGATGGCCAACAGACACATGAAACGATGCTCAGCGTCACTCATCATTAGGGAAACACAAATCAAAACCACACTGAGATTAACACCTCATGCCAGTCCGAGTGGCTAAAATGAACAAATCAGGAGACTATAGGTGCTGGCGAGGATGTGGAGAAACAGGCACCCTCCTACACTGTTGGTGGGAATGTAAACTGGTGCAGCCCCTCTGGAAAACAGTGTGGAGGCTCCTCAAAAAATTAACAATAAAACTCCCCTATGGCCCAGCAATAGTACTGCTAGGAATTTACCCAAGGCATACAGGAGAATCCCATAAGAGGCAAACCATAAGAGACTCTTAAATCCTGAGATCAAACTGAGGGTTGGTGGGTTTGGGGGAGAGGGGCAAATGGGAGGAGAGCATGAAGAAGGGGACTTGTTGGGATGAGCACTGGGTGTTATATGTAAACCAAATTACAATGAACTATAAAATAAAATAAAATAAAATAAAATAAAATAAAATAAAATAAAATAAATTGAGTCTATTGTAGGCAGCATATAGATGGGTCTTGTTTTTTTTATTCATTCTGGTGGACTATGTCCTTTGATTGGGGCACTTAGTTCATTTATATCTACAGCAATTACTGGTTGATATATATTTATTGCCATTTAATTACTTGCTTTTTTTCCAGAGATTTTCTCTGTTCCTTTCTTGTCTTTGTCTTCTCTGATCTTTCCTTTCCACTCAAAGAATCCCCTTTTAGTAATTCTTTCAGGGCTGGGTTTGTGGTCATGAAATCCTTTTGATTTTGTTCATCTGGGAAACTTTTGATTTCTCCCTTTATTCTGAATAACCTTGCTGGATAGAGAATTCTTGACTGCAGATTTTTCCAATTCAAGACATTAAATATATCATGTCACTCTCTTCTGGCTTACCAAGTTTCTTTTGAGAGATCTGCAGCTAGCCTTATGGGTCTTCCCTTATAAGTTAGGGACTCTTTTGTCTTACTGCTTCTAGGATTTTTTCTTTATCACTCTATTTTGCAAAATTAATTACAATATGTCTTGGTGTTGGGCTGCATTTGTTTATTTTGATCAGAGTTTGTGCCTCCTGGATTTGGATGTCTGTTCCTTCTCCAGAATAGGGAAGTTCTCAGCTATGGTATCCTCACACAAATTTTCTGCCCCCTTTTCTCTCTCTCCTTTTTCTGAGACTCCTATGATACAAATGTTATTATGTTTGATAGAGTCGCTGAGTTTCCTAAGCAAGACTCTGCTTTTCATTCTTTGGCGTATATACCCAAGAGTGAAACTGTTAGTAATTCTATTTGATTTAATTAATTAATTTTTCTTAGAGAGGCAGAGAGACAGTGAGTGCACAGGTTGGGAGAGGGGCCGAGGGAGTGGGAGACACAGATTCTCATGCCGACTCCACGCCCAGTGCAGAGCTCAATGTGGGGCTTGATCTTATGACCCTGCGATCATGACCTGAGCTAATATCAAGAGTCAGATGCATAACTGACTGAGCCACATGGGTGTCCCATATAGTTATTCTATTTTAAATAGTTTTGAGGAGCTGCCATAGTGTTTTTCATAGAAGCTTTGCCTTTTTAAAAAAATATTTATTTCTGAGAGAGAGAGTCAGCATAAGCAGGGGAGGGTCAGAGAGAGAGGCAGACACAGAATCTGAAACAGGTTCCAGGCTCTGAGCTGGCTGTCAGCACAGAGACGGACATGGGGCTTGAACCCACGAACATGACATCATGACCTGAGCCAAAGTTGGACGCTTAACCGACTGAGACACCCAGGCACCCCTACTTTGCCTTTTACATACCCACCAGTGTGCACAAGGATTCCAGTTTGTCTTAGTTTTATTTTATTTTATTTTTTTTTAATTTTTTTTTAATGTTTTATTTATTTCTAGGAGAGAGAGAGACAGCGTGAGCAGGGGAGGGTCAGAGAGAGAGGGAGTCACAGACTGAAACAGGCTCCAGGCTCTGAGCTGGCAGTCAGCACAGAGCCCGACGCGGGGCTCGAACCCACGAACCGCGAGATCATGACCCAAGCGAAAGTCGGACGCTTAACCGACTAAGCCACCCAGGCGCCCCAGTCTTAGTTTTATTTTGAAAGTTTTAATTTCACAGATTACCCTGTAAGAGTCCCAGGAACCTCAGGGGTTCCCATATCATAGTTTGGGATCAGTAACACAAAGTCAAAGAAAAAATCCATTCCTGCTCCCTGCTACTCTCCCTGCCTTATACATCTCTCTTCTGAAGTCTGGATTAAACATCTGTCTTCTGAAGTCTGGATTTGTGCTTTGTCCCACACCAGTTACCTCCTCTTCCCTCTGGTTCTTCAGCCCCAGTGGTTAGGAACATTAATCCATGACAGTACAGCACAGCTATATAGGAACAATACATATAGAGGAGCTATATATGGTTAAGGACTGAGGACCTGAGTCTGGCTGGATTTGAATTTGGCTTTAACTCCCACTGCATTGTGTGCTCTTGAAGAAGCTGTTACTCTTGCCCCATGTCTCATTCTCATTTGTAAATGAGGGATAGTCCTAGAAAACCATTTAGATGAGTGAGGACTGAACTTTTAGTGCATATAAAGCACCTGGTCACAGTAAAATATTTAGAATATCTCTGGTAGGGAGCACTATAAACTGGTTACCTCACTTCTGGAGAGGGAAGCTAGTTTGACTTCAAAATGGGTCCAAGTGAGCTTTTTTATTAATTCATTCAAATTAAAGTTTTATTTATGAAAGAGGACTTCAACCATCTCCACTTTGACCCTCTGTACTTGCTAACTGATAAACTTCTTTCAAAGTTACCTAACTCAGGTTAATGACCCTGTGGACAAAGCATCCCTTGCTAGAAATGAAACTACTGCCTCAAGGAAAAATGACTGCCCTGATTTAGCAAGACCTGGGGGACTGACCCCAAGGCAAAGATCCCACCTGACCTTTACTGCCCTGCTGCCTATACTCACCAAGCTTTGTCCTATATTTTCCTTACAAAAGCCTGGAAATATTTTCAACACTTTGGAGACAGTGTCTGAGATGCTAGTCTGCTGTCTTCCCCATGTTGACCTCACTGAAATACATTCCTTTCTTATTTGTCACCACTTGCCTCTCTGCCTTTGAATTTTGTCAGTGCTGAGTGGCCAAATCTGCTCTGCTTGGGACCCCAGAGCCAGGTCCTCTTGCATCCCTTCATACCAGCTACATTTCCTTTTTCAAAGAGTAAACAAGTAAAAGTTTTTCTTAAAAAATAGATTCTCATATAGGAAACTGTAAATTATAGCAAAACTAGAATAGAATGGGAGACTTGGAGAATAGTCTTTGGACTCGAATTCACACACCTGCATGGACAGAGAGGGTTTGGGAGTGATTGATCTTTCTTGTTGATCACCTGGATGCAAGAGATCTGGGGAGTGAGGGTTGTGGTCCTGGAACAGCAGTTGAGGCCTCACAAATAGAAGGAAATTCAAGAAAAAGTAATTCTTCTTCACTGAAAAAGGGGCGAAAGAACCCCCAGACCTGTGTGGTTGGGATGTTCTGAGGCAGGTTCCTCTAGATAAGCTATGGAATACAATTCCCCCCTGGAAATATCTGGTTTGGCTATTAGTCAACAAATATTTTTTGACTGCTTCCCTCAGATGGACACAAAGATGATTAAGAGAGATCTCTTCCAGTTTGGAGTCGAGACAGCTAAAAGTACGGAAAATGATTCAGTTCATTTTAGATTCTGTTAAGGGTGTTCGGAGGTCAAATCATATCACAGCTCTGCTCAGTGCCCACCACTGAATCCCAATTTCATGCAAAAGAAACTTCCAAGTATTTACCACATTATCCAAGTTCCTGCATGGCTTTCACTCACATTTTCTGTCCTCTGTGGTTTGATGTCCTGCCCATTTACCACATACTTGGTGCCCATTCAGATCCACTGGCACACCCTGCCCAGGACCATTGACTTTGCTGTTTCTTTTCAGACCACTTTCCCCCACATGTCTATGGATAACCCCTTCTCCTCCTTTAAATCTTTGACACAGATTTTCCTTACCTTCTCAGTGAAGCTTACCTTCATCACCTACTCCAAATGGTAATCCACCTCCAAAATGGTTCCGCCTTCCATCCCTTTTATGTGGGACTACTTTTTCCTTAGTACTCAATACTTCCTAACATGTTAAAGAATTTACTTATGCATATTTTTTTTGCCTCTGTCTCCTTCCATTAGAATCTAAAGTGTATTAGGGAAGAAATCTTTGCCTGTTTTGGAGGTGATAGAGCTTGAGAACTTATAACAGTATGTAGCACACAGTAGGTACTCAGTAAACAGTACTGTGAATGAATAATGTCTATGAAGAAAAAGATTGCAGAAGTAAGAAAAAACACCACACACACCCTGGGTAAGGCTGGGCTGCAGAAGTAGGATCAGCTTTAAGCTGGTTAAGTTTAGATTTGGATTGTTAGACTAAACATTTTAATGCCTGAAAATGATGTGTGAGAAGGAATAAAAAGATAAAGAATCTGTCCCGGGGTATATACAGTCCTTAGGGTGAGGCTGAGAGGGTGGACATAGTGGGTCTGGGTATCAGGAGCAAGAGGAAAAAGTCTACACACCCACTGTCTGACTGAAGACCATCAAGCCCAGCCCACTATCTCTATTATTTCTGCCACCATATTGTTAGGGGGTGTCCTTGGGATACCCCCCCAAAAGATCCTTAACATCAGAGAAAGCTTTTCAAATAAATGACTTAAGAGCTAAGCTTCAGTAGAGTTGAGCCCCCCGGCCAGGGAGAAGTTAAGTGGGTGAACAAAGATACTATTTTCTCACAGCATGCACAAAAAGAAATTCAAAATGGATTAAAGACCTAAATGTGAGACGTGAAACCACAAATATCCTAGAAGAGAACACAGGCAGTAATTTTTTTACACTGGCCACAGAAACTTTTTTCTAGATATGTCTCTAGAGGCAAAGAAAACAAAAGCAAAAATAAACTACTGGGACTTCATCAAATTAAAAGGCTTCTGGGGTACCTGGGTGGCTCAGTGGGTTAAGTGTCCAACTCTGGGTCAGGTCATGATCTTATGGTTCAGGAGTTCGAGCCCTGCATCAGGCTCTGTGTTGACAGCTCAGAGTCTGGAGCCTGCCTTGGATTCTGTGTATGTGTGTCTCCCTCTCCCCCTTCCCCACTCATGCTACATCTCTATCAAAAATAAACAAACATTAAAAAAATAATAAATAAATAAAAATTAAAAGTTTCTACACAGTGAAGGCAACAATCAACAAAGTGGGCTTTGAGCAGTCAGCGCAGAGCCCAGCACGGGTCTCTATCTCATGAATAGTGAGATCATGACCCACTGAAACCAAGAGTTGGATGCTTAACCGAACCACCCGGGCACCCCTGATTCCTTTCTTTTGTAGTGATTGCCAAAGATAGAATTTCTGAGCTAAAGGATGTGATGAACTTTTCACGGCCCCGGATATAATTACAAAATGGATTTATCAAAAGCATCGAGTGGTTATACTCCCACGGGCAGTGAATGAGATCACAGGTGCCCTGACTCTGTGATGACCTGTCCTTCAGAGAGCCAGATGGCAGTAAGACCAGTGGGCAGCTGCTGAGAATGTCTTCAGACAGAGGAAGGGGAAGTCAAGCCATCAAATAGAATGTGCCAGTCTAGAATGTGGACTGTCAGTGGATGTGCACTCTGAGTTAGTGATGTTCTTCTGCTCTCCTTCCAGGGTCCTCCAATGATTTTGGAGATGCCCATTTGGACGGAAAGCCTCTGATGTTGTAAGGTGGAAGGACTAACCAGTGATCACACCAGTTCCTCTTAGAAGCTTCAGAGGCCTATGGGACCTTTAGGGGGCTGCCTCTTGTCTCCTTCCACTCTTGGTTTCTCAATTTACTTCTTTGGATCTTTCCAGAAACCGTCTTGGGCAGTTCTGAAACAAAGGTCACCTAGTAGCCATAAAACAAAAACATTGTGAAATCATTATTTCCCAGAAAGACCGTCTGCTACTTCACTGGAAAATCTCCATGATTCATAGTTTTCTCCAAATGGCAAAGACCAAAATGGCTAGGGCCTGGGGCTTATGACCTTGCTAGCAGTGATTCAGCACCATCCCCCCCCCCCCAAATCTGGTTTATGCCACTTTTTAGGGTAGGAACAAAATGTGGTTTGAGGTGAGCCCAGTGCAGAAACAGGGAGAAAAGGCTGAAGCAGCATCTAGAGTTATTTGTATCTTCATCCCCCAGCACCTGACCCTGAGAGAGCCCACGTAGTGTGAACTCAGGTGATTTCCCAGCTCATCATGTCCTAGAACCCCTGATGTTTACCTTCCTGGGGTACTTGTAAGGAGCAGTCACCCTCTTCACATGCTTTTGGAGCTCATGAGTTAGTTTCTCTGGATCTTGAGAGGAGTAAGTTGGAGAAAGGACTATAAAGGCCTTCACTACCTGGCAGAAACAAAACAAAACAACACAAAACCCCCCAAACCACAAAGAATCAGGCCCTGTATACCAACTCTTTTCTCCTAACCTAGTCTTGCCAGACCAACATGAAAATCCTACCAGCTCCTTGAAGTCAGCCAGCAACATGGATGACACCATTTTTTTTTTCCCTGTTGCCTCCTTTCCAGGAACAACTATTGGAAGCACTGGCTTTTGTGGAATGATTCCAGGATCCTACCTATTTCCCAAACTACTCTCCTTTCCTGAAACAACACCATTAGCAGTCAATGGACTTCCCTTTCAACAGAAATACTTTGGAGTGAAGAGCTTCACAAACTCCTTGGGGTCCATTACTTCCAGGTCTTCCTGACTGGAAAGGTAACCTGCCTGGAAAGGCAATGGCTCAGAGGGGCGGGAATGGGGAAAATGCTGACCATTCCCAAGGGGAGGTAGGTCTTTTTGAGCCTGCATATGTGACTGTTTGCAATCAGCAAAGGTTTTCCTGCACAGCTTCCATGCCAGGGACAAAATGCACCTCAGCTGTTTCTGCCTGAGTCTTTCTTTGCAGGCTTCTTCCTGTCAAGGAGGAGAAGCCCTGAATTCAGGCACAACGGGACATGGTTTCTGACAGGAATGGAAGAGTTCAAAGGCCAGTAGGTTGCTTATCCACCCCAGCATATAGCTCAGTCAACAACGTTAGGTGGTAAGTTCACCTTCCTTGCATACTTCCCAAAGGCAGGTATCTCACTACCATTTCACGTTCAAACATCTGGTTATTAGGAAGGGCTTTCTCTGACTGTTAAAGCCAACATTTATTGAGTACTTTCTAAATGTCAGCCTCTGTTCTGAGTACTATATGAGGATTAACTGTGCACACAGCCATTTGTCAAAACCCCAGTTAATTTGTGGCATACAACATTAGATTTACTTTTCCAGGTGTGATTTCTCTAATACATACATAGGACTCTGACCTCCTTATTCTAAATTAATGGCTTCAAAGGTTTTTTTTGTTAATTAATATAATTTAAGATGGGGGAGGGGCAGAGAGAGATGGAGACAGAGAATCCCAAGTAGGCTCTATGCTAACAGCACAGGGGCCGACTCTGGCCAATCTCATGAACCATGAGATCATGACCTGAGCTGAAATCAGAAGTCAGATGCTTAACCAACTGAGCCACCCAGGTGCCCCAGGCCTCAAAGATTAATGGGCTTCAGGATCACCTGGATAGGGGCTTCTGGTTAAAATGAAGATGCCTTGGGCTGCATCCCCAATCATTCTGATTCAGCAAGACTGACCTGGGGTTTAAAAATTTGTATTAAACATTTTTTAATGTTTATTTACTTTTGAGAGGGATAGAAAGACAAAGCATGAGTGGGAGAGGGGCAGGGAGGGAGTAAGACACAGAATCTGAAGCAGCACAGAGCCTGACGTGGGACTTGAACTTACAGACCACCAGATCATGACTTGAGCCGAAGTTGGATTCTTAACTGACTGAGCTATCCAGACACCCCATAGAAATTTAAATTTTAAACAAAATGATGCAGCTGTGACTAGTCCAGGGCCCAGATGAGAATCACTCTTCTGGCCCTGATGCTTCTAAGAACAGAGGCTGATTTTGCACTAACTTTCATAAGGTAATTACACGATACTGTAGGATTATGTTGGATTACAGCCAGTGAAAAACACATAGGTCTGCCTGAGAGTATGTCTCTAAAGACATGAGGGTAATACTTAGCCAAAAAGAATATGTGCCTGATGGTGGCATTTCAGACTTTGTAATATCTGGAGTTGGCAGGGGAGATATGGGGGAACTTCTCTCTTACTCTGCTGGGTGCTAACAGGTACAGAACCAGGAGGAAATGTTCTTGGATGGACTAGTTACCTCCCCTCTGATAGGGTCCGGGCTGCTGACCACAGCAGCCTCCAGAACAGCTGGGTGCTCGGCAAGGGCACTTTCCACTTCAACAGGCCCAATCCGGTAGCTGGAAGAGAAAAGCAAACTCTTCCAAGTAACCCACCCACCCGCACCAACCTTCAAAGAGAAATGGAAAGGGTAGACAGCTTTACCTTGAGGAATTGATCACATCATCATTTCTTCCCAGGAACCAAAAGTAGCCATCCTTGTCCCTGTGGGCTCGGTCCCCTGTGATGTAAAAGTCCCCTCGTTCTGAAGCCTCTGTCTTCTCAGGATTGTCCTGGAAGACAAAATAAGTCTGTGAAGGACCATCTCAGCACAGCCACTAAAGCCAGTTATGACCTTAGCAGCCCCATGCTGGAGAGCAGGGACTCCTAAAAGGAAGTCTAGAAGTTCCCAAAGACCAAGTTGGCCAGAATTTACCACTGGACAAGGAGCTATGAAATGTGTGCATTTTCTCTCTTTTAAATGGAAGGGAAATGTCAGGAAATGATTAAGGACAGCCCCTCACTACCATTTTTAATAGGGCCCAAGGTAGTATAGTTGGAACACAGGAGGGTGGTCAAAGGGTCACTGGCTCTGGGGTTTTTTTTGTTTGTTTGTGTTGATTTGTTTTGTTGTTGGTTTTGGTTTTTTGGATAAAAGAACACTCTTTGTACTCAGGAATCACTGAAGGTACAAAGTGACAGTGTGGCCAAAAAGCAAGGGTAGAGGAAAAAAGAAAACTAAAAATCAAACTCTGATTTTCAAAGATTTAAAGAAGCTACTACTCAACAAGAAAATAAACAAATTACTGTTGTATGCAACTATCTAGATAAATCTCAAAAACATTATGCTGAGTGAAAGGAATCAGACACACAAAAATTAGTACTTTATGATTCCAATGATATACAGTTCTTTAAAAAAAACAAAAGGGGGCAAGGCGCTTAGGTGGCTCAGTCGGTTAAGCATTTGACTTCTGCCTAGGTTATGATCTCATGACATATGGGCTTGGGCCCCGCATCGAGTTCTGCACTGACAGCTCAGGGCCTGGAGCCTGCTTTAGATTCTGTGCCTCCCTCTCTCTCTGCCTCTCCCCTGCTCGCACTCTTTCACAAAAATAAACAGTAAAAAAGAAAATTTTAAAAAGATAGGCAAAATTATTCTATTAGCAACAAATAATTTAGCAATTGCCTATGGCTTGGGAACTGACTGCAAAAGGGCAAAGGGAATTTTCTGGGGTGATAAAAATGTTCTATATCTTGATTGTGTATACATAAGTGTATACATTTGTCAAAAGTTATTGACCTGTACACATAATATAGATTACATACATTTTACAGTATGTAAATTATGCCTCAATTTAAACAGAGCATTCTGAAAATAAAGAATAAAGCTAAACTGTCAATACCTAAAAACAAATCTCACACAAAACCTGAAAGAAGTATACGGAGAAAAAAACTACAGAACGTTAAAGAAGATATATAAGTAAATGGAAAGACAGAAAGACTGAATTTCATAAATATGTTAATTCTCTCCCAAATTGATCTAGAGCTGTAATGACACACATTAGAATACTAACAAACATTTCCCATGGAATTTGACAAGTTGATTCTACAATGTATATGAGAGAGCAAAGAGCTATGAGTAGGTAAAACATGTCTAAAGAAGCTGAAGAAGAAAGAGAGCTTTACTCTCCTAGATAGTAAGACTTTGGAAATGTTTTCCTGGATAAGGCTCTATGGTATCAGCACAGGGATGAAACAAACGACCAATTAAATAGATGAATCTGCTAAAACTTAGCTATCGATATATTAAACTTTTATTTCTGACCAAGCTGACATGATAGACCACTTCTTTCTGAGATTTAGATTTTTTTTCCTTAGTTAAAAAGGACTCAAGAAGAAAACTAACAGTTGGTGCTAGAAAGAAAAAGTTGAAAAAGGTAAAGATTCTTAGGCAGCAAGTAACTTTACAAATTACTTGACTCTCTCAATGGGATGATCACAGACCCAAAAAGGTCCTGCATGTGAGCTCTGTGAGGACCAGGATCTTGTCTTTCCTGCCCACTGTTGGATATTTAGTGGCATGAAGTAGCCACGCAATAAATAATGAATAAATTATTCAGAAAAGTCAAGGATTTGCCATTGCTTACAAAAACGATTAGAGAAATACATTAAAAATTTAAATTATCTCTGTTTCGTATATTACTATTTTATTGTTTGGGGGCTTTTTAAAAATTTATTCTGGTAGGTAAGTTTCTGTGATTTTAAATGAAATACCACCAAAGACTATTTCTCTTGTAGTCACAGAAAAGCCACTAAAATATATATATACCACTCTAAAAACAAATGGACTGATTTTTATCTGTTCCTTCCAGTGTTATAGCTGACTGATGGCTTTGCATACACCCCAGATGGAATTCCTAATAAAGCCATGGTTCTCAACCTTGGCTGCACATTTGAATCACCAGGGAAGCTGATCTACATCCTCAAAAAGTTTGATCTCACTGAGGGGGGCTTGAGTATCAATAGTGTTTTGAAGCTTCCAAGGTGTTTCTAATGTGCAGCCAAGGTTGAGAACCATGTCAACAGAGCTTTATAGAGAAGAGTCTGGCAAAAAGAAAGCCCGTCACAAACACCAACAAAAGTGGGCACAAGGGAGAGGTAATTACTGGATTATCATAGAAACTTAGACTAGAATTCTTAGGCACAAGCCCTGCCAGCAAACCCGTGTCTACACAAGACTCAAGACAAAAAGAATCCTGAAAATTAGGCTCTTGACACAAATTGCAGTTTGACTCTTGGGAAGTCCCTTCCTTTTTCTTGAACCACAATTTTCTCATCATTGAAATTATGGGGTCTCCCCAGTGTTATAAATTTACACTCTCAGACATACCCATGTTCATATCCATGTCCTGCACATGCTAGTTGCTTGAAATTGAAGATGTCACTTTATCATTCTAACCTCTTAATAATAATACCAACCTACCTCATGCAGTTATTGCAAGGGTTAAACAAACAGGTGTTGATAAATCTTGGAACACAATGCTCGGCATATAGAAATCATTGTGAAAATAGTTATTCCCTGCCACTTACCAAATAGCAACTGAAGAAACAGAAGGGCCGGGTGGGCCTGACTCGGACAGCAACATTTCCCTCTTCTCCTGGAGGCAGGATGTTGCCCTCATCATCCACAATCTGGCAGAGAGATCATAAGGCAGTGTCTGGATATCTGCACAGCAGGGCCACTCTACCAGCTAAGCCTGCTGTCGCTAACCCAGAACATGCATTTTGTTCTCCTCGTTGAACCACGCCTCAAAAACAGTTATGGGAAGCTGCCTACCTGCACATCGTAAGGTGGGGACGCTTTCCCCATGGATCCAGATTTGATTTTCAGGCCTTTTGGATTGGCACAGATTACAACCTGGAGAGAAAGTAGTATCAATAAGGAGGAGACTTATTCCCTTAGCTTCCTTCCTGGTACCCATCTTTTCTCCTACTTTGCCTTCTAACTCTTCTCCCTTCTCTCCTATTCCTCCCTGTCTTCCTTTCTGTCTCTTCCTCATCCCTTCCATCCTTCTCTTTTTATCTTTTTTTATTTTTTATTTTTTATTATTATTTTTTTTACAAATAGTTTATTGTCAAATTAGTTTCCACGTAACACCCAGTGCTCATCCCCACAAGTGTCCTCCTCCATGCCCATCCCTCCTTCCATAGTCAACAAAGATTTATTGAATGGCTACTGGGCACTCACACATAAAGAACCAAATGTGTCGCTAAGCCAAAAGACTCAATTGACCACCAATCTCTGCTGCCCAGGTGGCTGTGGGGAATACTGTCTAAGATCCCGGGCTCTGACCAGACACAGAGGTAGGCTGTCCTAGTGGACACGAACAGCACCCTTGGCCATGAGAGTTGGTTTGCTGGCTGTGGTGTCATTGTGAAGTCACTTTAAATTGTCTTTAAACAAAAAGGAAGAAAAGATAATGGGATTTTGTTATCAGCTTCTCCCAGTGGGCAGGGGAGTCCCTGTCAGGTATCTGGAAGGCAGGAGGCTCGGTGGGTTGGCCATCTCCACCTAGTGGCTGAGGGCCTCGGTGGAGGTGACCTGTGGCAGGAAGCCAGGCTCCAGCAGCACTCACTGTTTCAGACTGGCCATAGCCTTCGTGCAGCTCCAGACCCACTTGGCTCTTCCATTTCTCTCTCACGTCAGGATTCAGGGCTTCTCCTCCCGTCAAGCAGTGCCTCAGGCTCTGAAACTGGTACCTTTCTCAGTTGGAAAACAAGGCCACCTATGTCAGGATTCCCCTATCCCCCACCTCACCCTCCAGTACTGCTGCTCAGGTCTAGACATCTAAAGCTACTGGAAGGTACAATGAAGGCTTTATAATCTGTTCCAAGTACCCTATTCTCTGGCTTTGCAGGCATGTTCCTCATGGGTAGATAAGCTTGTAAAAAATCAATCCTGTCTGATTCTGAAAATCAGAACCTCATATAGCAGGTTTTGGCATAATTTGATGAATTGGCCAAAATAACTTTGTTGAAAACAAACTGATAGTAAATTGGTTAGGAAAGCCATCTGGTTGTAAATTGATTACAAATTTAAAAGGTAGAAAGTAACCTTCTAGGACTCTGAAAATTCAGAAGAAAATGGGCCAAAAATTCTTATAGATATTAAATATATTGCAAATCTACCCCTCCATTTAACAAATTATTCAAAATGTGAAAAACTAGTGGTTGCAAATACATTTTCAACTATTTTTTCCCCTTTGCATCAACTTGGTTTGACTAATAATTAGTATTACCTAGTATCTTTCAACCAAATTGTTCCTGAACAAACCATTCAGAGTCTGCTTTCTGTTAAAATCAAGATACAGAGATATACACAATGGGTCAATGAATGGGATGAATTCTTACATTAGAGAAGTCCCCAGGAGAATCATGCAAGAGTTCCCTCTTAGGTGCTTTGTGGACAGATACACAGGATGAGGGAAGATGTGGCGAGGGTGGGAACAGCTCCCCATGATTTGGGAGAGAAGAGAGGAGGCAGATCAGAGTCAGTAAGAAGGGTAAGAGGTCTCCCTCCACATACCCTGGCACTAGACTTGTCCTGCCAGCAGATGTTGCTTTGGCTTCACCCAGGATGGGAGCCATAGGCACACAGTCACCTTCTGTGGGATACACAAGGCATTCGCTCAGAGGGCAACTGAATGGGGTTAATGGGGCTGAGGGATGGAACATCTATCGTGGCAGGCTTGCTAGTACTACCTCAGTAAAGGCCCTGGCCACAAACCCCATTCTACAGGTGGCTAACAATTATCCAATAATTTCTCCAACCTCACAGAAGTAGCCGCGGGAATAGCCTATGGGTATATGATGGAGAGACAGCCCATCTCAAGTGCTAAAATTCCAGACTATCTTAAATCTATCCAATTCCATCTGGATACAAATTTCTGGGTGGGGGATGGGCAAGAATTTCATTTATGTGAGGCATCTGCAAAGGATATAGATGCTTATGTGCTTGAGTATGTGTGTGTGAGACAGAGAAACAAAGAACTATATAATATTCTAGACATATATTCTATACATAGAGAATCACAGATGTGTGTGTGTGTATATGCATATAAATGTATACACATTTTTACACATACATATGTATAAATGTATGTATACATAAATGTTCACACATATATCTGTGATATATATAAATATATATATATATCTGTGCACATATATATACTTACATGTGTATATATACGTGTGTGTCTATATACATTTTACAAATATCTGTGTATATATACACATTTATATGTATATGTCTGTGTATATATATATATATATATATATATATATATATATATATACGAGAGAGAGAGAGAGAGAGAGACAGAGAGACAGAGACAGAGATAATAAGGAGGGCAGAGACAAGACAGAGACAGAGGTGGTACGAGACGGTAGGTGGGCATGTGTACATATACTGCTGTATATTCACATACAAAGGTCCCCAAAGCACCAAACATTAGGGCTGTACCTGGTCAGATCCTCCTGTACAAGCATCCGGAAGATGGTGGGAACACAGCAGAGGGTGGTGACTGGGAAACTGGAGAGAGTCTAAACAAAAAATCAGAGGTACTAGAATGGGGCTTTGTAGAGATGGAGCAGGTGAACTGGGTCTTCATACTCTCATTACCAGAACGGAGAAGTTGAAAACTACATGTGGCATCCAACCTCCAAGGTGGCTCCAATGGCTTCACT
Source organism: Proteles cristata cristata (assembly GCA_017311185.1). Lineage (NCBI taxonomy): Eukaryota > Metazoa > Chordata > Mammalia > Carnivora > Hyaenidae > Proteles > Proteles cristata. The sequence continues at coordinate 2,988,576 of JAESUZ010001797.1, read as the reverse complement.
TCCTGCTATTTGCACTCTTGTGCGGACCCTTTCCACGTTGAACCAAGTTTGGTCCATGTGACCAACAGCGTTCAGCAGAGGTGACAGATGCTACTTTCGAGATTAGATTATACAAATACTACAGCTTCTGTCTTGGGTGCCATCCCTCTCTCTCCCCATCCTAAGTCATTTGCTCTGGGAAAACAGGCCACCATGTTGTGAGTATACTCCAATGTATATAGTCAGAAACTGAAACTTTTGGTCAATAGCCAGTGAGAAACAAAAGTCCTCTAAAAACCACGAGTGGGTTTTAAAATAGATTCTCTAGTCCCAGTCAAGTTTTAAGGTAATTGCAGTAATTGCAGATGTTTTTTTCTTATTATGGTAACATACACATCACATAAAATTTATCATTTTAACCATTTTAAAATGTACAGTCTAATAGTATTAAATATATTCACACTGTTGTGCAACCATCACCACCATCCATCTCCAGAACTTTAAAAATCTTCCCAAACTGCAACTCTGTACCCATTACACAATAATGCCCCATTTCTCCTCTTCCCCAGGTCCTGACCATTCTACTTTCTGTCTCCATGAGTCTAGCTACTCTAGACACAAGTATAAATGAACCACACAGTATTCGTACTTTTGTGACTGACTTATTTCACTTAATATAATGTCTTCAAGATTCATCCATGATATAACATGTGTCATTCCTTCCTCTTTTTTTTTTTAATGTTTGTTTATTTTTAAGAGACAGTATGCACTGGGGAGGTGCAGAGAGAGAATGAGACACAACATCTGAAGCAAGCTCTAGGCTCTGAGCTGTCAGCACAGAGCCCAATGCAGGACTTAAACTCATGAACCATGAGATCATGATCTGAGCCAAAGTCAGAAGCTGAAGTGATTGAGCCACCCAGGTGCCTCAAGCGTCATTCCTTCTTTCTAAAGGCTGAATAATATTCCATTGTATGCATGTATCACATCTTGTTTATTTATTTATCTGCTGGTGAGACTTGGTGGCTTCCATTTATGGGCTATCAGGAACAACAGTGCTACGAGCATGGATATACCTAGCTGACAGCTTGACTACAACTTCATGAGAGGCCCTGATTCAGAACCAGCAGTCAGGATGCTCCCAGACTCCTGACCACCAGAAGCTGTGAGATAATAAATGTTTGTTTTAAGCTGTTAAATTTAGGGGTAACTTATTACAATAGAGAACTAAAACATTATGTAAGGGCCAGAGGCAGTAGAGGTTGGGCAAGGTGCACACTGGCTGATCAAGCCCTAAGTGAAAAATGATGATAGTGAGCTTGATAATGGCAATAATTATCAATATGTGCTAAGAACTCACTCTGTGCCAAGCCAAATGCCAAGTATTGTTTCATCCTCCATAGAACTGTATTATCCCTTTCTTTCTTACAGATGAAGAAATTGAAGGAAGGAAGTTAGGTAATTTGCCCAAGGACACACAGCTAGCAAATGGAAGATGTAGGATCAGAGGTCAGGTCTGACTGATGGCACAGCCTGTGCTATTAGCCACCAGGTGACACAGCTTACCTCAAGGAAAAGAGCACGGGTAGATTGCCCCTCATATGTTTGAATGAATAGTGGTTAGGATGTAGAGGGCAGAAGGAAGATGCCCTGTGTCTTCACTGGGGTCAATAATTATGAGAAAACCCAGGGAAAATGGGCAAGAGTCATCAGGATACTTGTGCTGGGTGGAATGTTCACACTAAGTACCATGGATAATAGCACATGGAATTGAGGAGTAGACTATGGATTTCCCCAAGGTTTTTAAAAGTAACTAGGGTTTTGACAGGAGAAGAGGGAAGAAAGTGGTGAAGGGAGAGGCACCCAATACAGAAAACACAGAATATGCAAATGTTTAGAGATATTAAATGGTGTTGTCCAGGGATCTAGTTACAGGACAAGCAATAACTGAAGGTAGGCACGTGGCCAGGAGTCAGATTACAGAAGGTCCTGGGAGCCATTTTGTTTAATATCAGCACCAAAGAGGACTTGTGTTCACTTATGCCTTTCCTCCTGCAAATTCAAAACCTATACTCCTTTTCTTAAGAAGTTTTATTTATTTAAGAAATCTCTACACCTAACGTGGTGCTTGAACTCACAACCCTGAGATCAAGAGGTACATGCTATACTGACTGAGCCAGCCAGGCATCCCCAATGCCTATACTCCACTCATCTCATTTACACTTAACACATAAGCCATGTTTTTGTTTCTTACATTCAGAATAAGCTTGGCATCAACTCGGGGCAGTTCATGCACAAAAATGCAAGATCCATGAGGCCAGGCAGAGAAGAGGGTCCAAGCTGCCTTCACCCAGCCCGTGTCTGATGTATTCCAAAAGATGTCTGATTGGGTCAAGTCTACCCATCGCCTGCCAAAAATGAGAGAAATTCAGAACCCTCAGCAATGGTTCTTCTTCTAAAAAGGATTACAGTATCAGTGTTACCTTATTTGGAGCCTTGCCCAAGGCTCACTAATAACTCACTTATAGTTATCAAATTGGTACACTAACCATAAAGCCATTTTTTATCTCAACAGAATATGGAGCATATTCTGTGTATTTATGCTGTAGGTGAAGGATACAGAATTAAACAGACAGATCCCATACAACAGAATTCACAGTCTAGTGGAAGGGATCTGTAAAGGAAACACATAATCTCAGTACAGTGTGATGAGGGCACTTCTTTATTCAGTCAAAGTTTATTCAGCACTTATTCTGGACTTGACATTACAGTGTAGCAAAGAATGATTAGTCTTGCTTTGAGGAACTTACAGTTCAGGAAGTTTTAATATCCAGGAAGCCGCTGGAGAGCAAGCTTTCAAAGAGTTAAACAGAGAGCCATTACACATGTGCGATTATGGAGGATGGGCACCTAACCCAGAGAAAGGATGGAGAGGGAATCTGAGAAATGCTTCCTCAGAGGAGGTAAGAACTGAGTGAGATGTAAATGATGCATAGGAATTACACAGGGGAGGCAGAGAAGGAAGGACATCCCAGGAAGGGAAGGCAGTGCCTGTGAGCATAGAAAATACACAAGTGGTCATGTACTGCGCTTGGATTCTGGGACACACCGTCTTCCTGGTCCTCAATCTACTCATTGGCTGCTCCTTCTCAGTCTCCTCCTCTGAGTTCTCCCTGCTTACCACTGCACTGCAGGAATGCCTCGGGTATTCAGAGCCCAGGCCTCTTCTCTTCTCAGGGTCTATTACTCTTTGCTGATCTCCTCCAATTTCAAGGCATTAAGTACCAACTTGCTGATAAATCCAGCATGATTTCTCTTTCCCGCTGACTCTATGCATGTATCTCCAACTACCTCCCAGTATCTCCTTTCTTAACTCAGGGTATGGAGAAACCTACTAAGCATCTCAAAGTTATGATGCAGAAAATCAACCCCTCATGTTCCTCCCATTAAACAGTTCAACACACAGTCTTCCCACTATCAATTACTGCTTCTGATTTTCAGGCCATAAAATATGGCATCACCCCTGACCCTTCTCAATCTCTCTCACTTCCCAATAAACCTGTCAGCAAATCTTATTAGGCCTATGTTCAAAATACATTCAAAATCTTGCCTCCTCTCACTTCCCCTGTGAAAGCCTCCACCTTTGCCTCTTAATACACTGGCCTCTGAAGTGGGCCTCTGCTTCATGCTTTGCCCACTACCATTTATTCTCAACCCAAACTCCTGAGAGATCCTTTAAAAAACCAAGTCAGGGGGCACCTGGGTGGCTCAGTCAGTTAAGAATCTGACTTCGGTTCAGGTCATGGTCTCACAGTTCGTGGGTTCGAGCCTCGTGTCGGGCTCTGTGCTGACAGCCTGCTCAGAGCCTAGAGTCTGTTTCTGATTCTGGGTCTCCCTCTCTCTCTGCCCCTCCCCTGCTCTCTCTCTCTCTCTCTTTCTCTCTCTCAATCTCTCAGAAATAAAACATTAAAAAAAACTTAAAAAAATAAAAATTAAAAATTTAAAAATAAGGGGCGCTTGGGTGGTTTAGTCGGTTAAGCATCCAACTTTCGCTTAGGTCATGATCTCATGGTTCGTGGGTTTGAGCCCCACGTCGGGCTCTGTGCTGACTGTCAGCTCAGAGCCTGGAGCCTGTTTCGGTCTGTGACTCCCTCTCTCTCTGACCCTCCCCTGCTCACACTGTCTCTCTCTCTCTCTCTCCTAGAAATAAATAAAACAGTTAAAAAAATTAAAAATAAAAAACCAAATCAGAACATGTCACTCCTCTGCTCAAAATCTCCAATGTTCCTCAGAAAATTAAACAGAGAATCACCATATGATGTAATTCCATTTATGGGTATATACACCCAGAAGAATTAAAGGCAGAGTTTTGAATAGATGCTTATATACATATGTTAATAGCAGCACTAGTGATAACAGCCAAAAAGGGGAAGCAACCCAAGTATCCATCCTTGGGTGACTGGATAAACAACACTGATATGTTACATATCTGGCAATATTCATTAATGAGCCTTAAGAAGAAAGGCTGACACATGCCACAACATGGATGAAACCTGAGGAGATGATGCTAAGTGAAATGAGTTAGACATGAAAGGAAAAATGCTGTATGTTCCACTTACAGGTAGTTCCCAGAATAAGTCAAATGCATCAAGACAGAAAGTAGAATTGACACACGGTGTGTGTCATGGTTGAGGTGGGAGGGAATGGGGAATTACTGCGTAAATGGGCATAGAGTTTCAGATTTGCAAAATGGAAAAGTTCCAGAGATGGATGGTGGAGATGACTGTACAATAATGTGAATGTCCTTAATGACACTAAGTCTACACTTAAAAATGTTAAGATTGTAGATTTTATGTTATGTATCTCTTACCATAATTAAAAACAAAAGCAAAAAATCTCTAATGGCTTGTCACCTCGCTCAAAGTAAAGCCCAAGGCCTTCTGATTCTACCTGATTTCCCACTTTGTGAGAGGCGGAGAGAATGAGCAGAGGACAGGCAGAGAGAGAGACAAGGAGAGAGAAAATCCCAAGCAGGCTCCACACTGTTAGCTCTGAGCCCACTGTGGGACTTGATCACACAAACTGTTGATCATGACTTGAGCCTAAACCAAGAATCAGAAGCTCAACTGACTGAGCCACCCAGGTGCCCCATCTTAGCTCTATGACCTCAATCTTGCCAATATGTCTCTTACATTTCTTTGGCTCATTTCTACTTTCTGTTACTTTGACTGGCCAGATAAGCATCCCCCAGTACCTTCCACTGGCAACAAAACCCAGTCCATAGCTGGCCTGGGAGTGCTCAACCATCTTGGGGGCCCCGGTAGTGCCACTTGTGAAGTAGATGGCCAGTGGATCTTGACTCTTGGTCCTCACACAGCTGTGCTCTTTGGATGCCTTGCTGGAAAATATAAAAATTCTAGGGTGGTATTACAAGTAATAAAAATAGTCATAATAATAATGATATTTATAACAATGATACTGGCCACCATATTATTAAATACTACACGTGAGGCACCGTGCTGAAGGCTCCAGCTTGCATTATCTTTGAGCCCTACAATTACATCATGGGCTAGGTATTATCATTATAACCCTGCGCAAATAAGGAAAATGATGTTCAAAACCGGTGAAGCTACTCACTCAAAGGGGCCAGTGCTCTTCCATCAGGGCATGCGGACTTTCTGGTGGAATAAGCACATTTCTGGTCTATACCTCTGCACATTTAAGGCACAGCTCCACCCTCACCTCAATTCCAGGTACCTTAGGGCTGAAGGGATCCTTAGATTTAGGGATTTGTGACCTGGGTAATTCCTAAAGTACTATGATCTGGATAATCTTTTCATCCATCAGTTCTCAATCCTGGCTGGATCATAAGGGTACTTTGTAAGTTTTTAGAGGTAATACCTTTGCCTAGGCTCCATCGTAGAGAAAAACAGAATCTCTGATGGTGAACTTGGGGCTTTGGGATTTTATTTTTTGGTACATATATTTTTTTTAAAGATCATCAGGTAATTCTAATGACAGGCAAAATTGAGAATCACTGGTCTAGGCCAACCTGACAGCTCATCAAAATCATCTGGGCAGATCTTTTACAATACAGATTCCTAGGGTCTTTGCTCAGGTATATCTGGTTAAGTAAGTCAGATGTGGGAATCTGAATTTAAAACAGCACCCAAAGATAAACAGCCAAATAAATAAATGAAATTTAAAGAAACAGAATTTTCCATAATTTTTAGTAGAAAGTTTGCATTCTAATATAGGCAAGAACAATCTAAAGATTATCTACCATGTCCTCAAACTTATAAATATATCTTTTGTACTTGACTACCTACACATGCTGAGTATTTTCTGTTGAAGTTTCTACTGATAATCATTACACTGAAATATAACATAAAAATATATTTGAAAAAATGACATATGTTGGAAAAACAATATTTAGGAACATATAAGATATATTACTTACAATGGATGCCTGTGGGTCTTATAATCCTAAAAACTGGTAACACATTTAAGTGAATGTGGCACAGTTCTTTTTCAAATAAAGCTACTGCTAAGAGACAAATGTTGATATTAGTAAAAAAGAAATAAATAAAGTGAAACAACACCCAGGTCAATGTGAGCCTGTTGGTCTGTGGAATGGGCATATGTGACTTAACGGTGCAGGCCTCTGACAGGGCCCCTTTTTGGTTCTGCCTCTGATCAGGACAAAATCTCAAATGCCAAGGTAGGCTTCCACCAGGGCATCGCTCAAAGGCAGATGGTTTTTCGTCCTTTCCCAGCCTTCATGTAACTACTTGTCAGCATCTTGAATAAGTCACTTCACTTTTCCTGTGTCGGTTTCCTTACCTGTAAAATTGGGTTAAAGTGCACTTCCGAGGATTTTCCCCAAGTATTAAATAAGACTATGTCTGATTTATTATTGTGCTCTGAGCACCAAACACAATGCTTATAACAAAATAGATGTTCAGTACATCTTTGGTGCATGAATGAACATAGGTAAATGCTTACTGAGCACAATGCCTAGCATACACAAGCACTCAGTGCATGGCAGCTATTATTATATTACTAATTGACCACCCACTATGTCCTAAATGCAGCATATGGGTTATCTAGTTTACTCTGGCTACCAGCTCTGTAACCACTAGCACCAGTATAGAAGCAAAAGACACCAAGAAAAGTTAATGACAATTCTCTTACTGCCTAAGTGAGTGACTTTGAAGGATCTTAAGGTGGACACTGGGATGATGTCTCAGGTCCATCTGGTCCCCACAGTTGAGTGCTCCTTTCTGGTGCACTCTCTTCCTGGTCAATCAGCAATACATTCCATCACCTATTACTTAAAGGGAAAAAACCTTGGCCTCATCTTTGTGCTGTTCTCTGGAGCACCCCTACTTACCAGAGGAGTTCCCTGAAGTTCATCCAGCCTGGCCGACTACTGTCTGACACCAGTAGCTTGGTCTGAAGGGCAGGGCAGTCAGCAATAATGGCATCGACCCTCGGAGCCAGGGAGTCACTGGTGATAATGGCCTTGGCCCTGGATGCCTGCAGCCGGTATTTGAGGTCCTTCTCCGTCAGCTGAGAGACACCCGGAATCATGACAGCCCCTGCCACCACACAGAGAGGGTATGTTGACTGGGCAGCAGGGGAAGACCCCATGAAGAGGTCCAGACCCAGATATGCCCATCAGAGACAGGAACAGAAAGGACTGGGCAGGGTTGGAATGTCTGAACTGGAAAAGGTAACAATAATGACAATAATTAAATCCAGAATATGTTTATGGAGCACTTCATGTGCAAAGAACTGTACATGCATTATGTCATTTAATTCTCACAGCCCTGGAGAGTAGGTAGTATTATCATACCTATTTTGCAGATTCAAACAGCAGCGGCAACAACAACAACAACAACAACAACAACAACTAAGACTTAGACCCTTATGCCTTAATTAAATGAAATAACTTGCCCAAGATCACACAGCTAACATGTTGCAGAACTGGGATTGTGAGTCTAAGAGGTAGTAAACCTAAGGGTCCATGATCTCCAACACTGTATTATGCTGCATTAGAGATGACCTAGCTCTTGGGTTTGCCACGCCTTCAAACAAAAGGCTACAACAAATTCCAGTGGTGAGGCTGGGTCTCTTGAGGTAGGTGATGGGAGGGTGATATAGTAGGTGGGAGCTTGTATAACGTCAACCAAAGTCACTTCGGAAGGCAGCTGAGTCCATCTCTTCCCAAGGGGAAGGGATGAGGAAGCAGAAAACAGGGACAAATTTTAATCAGACACTTAAAAGCCACCTGAGTCTCTCAGAATGCAGGTTGTAAACAGCCCATTGAGCCCAGCACTCTTGTTTCTCAGATGACAAGAAAGAGATCTTAAAAGAATCAGTCATCCTGCTATGGCCAGTGAGTGAGTACAGGAGACAGAGGAAGGGCTCCATCCCAAATGGTGTTGGAGCCAAACCAAAGTTCTCACTACTCTTTGCATTATCTCCTACACTTTTACAGGTTTTAAAACCCAGCATAAACACTTTGGGAGGTGAATGGTATTTCTTCACTTCATCCCTCTGGTTTAGCTATTTCGAGAAGAAGTCTGTCCCACCTGCAGTTGTGTGTAGTGTTTTGGGGGCCCAGGCAGATGGTGGACAGCTGGGGATGTCAGCAAGAGCAATGAGTCTAACACCATAGACTAGAAGACTGGTGATAAGTGCCTATCAGGAGAACACGACAATGTGGGAATATAAGGACATCCAGCTTGGGTATCCTCTAAAGTGTTGGAGATGATATGGAACTTGACATGGTCATGTATCATAGAGTCTTGAATTATTTTATCTGGACATTAAAGAAATGGGTGAATCTGCACAATGGGAGGTAACTGGGGACATTTAGGTAACAGGAAAAATTATGAAAATAATACTCCATAAGGAAGTTTTGATCATGCAAGGTGCCTGACAGATAGTAGGTCCTCAAGAAAACACAAGGGCTCCTTTACTTTGGCCCTCATTCAAATAAATCTTATATGTCATGGCAGGATATGGAGAACTCCCCAAACCTGTGTGCCAGTTTGTTTTCCTCTAGCTGGATGTACCATAATGGTGCTCATTTTTATATATTGTGCAAAAATATATAAAAATAGAGTAGGAGTAAAGTTCCTGCCACTATTTTTTTTTTTTGACAATCCATTCACAAAATGGTTGACTAAACTTGTTTGTTTAGAAAAGCTAATTCTCTGGTGTGAGTTTGTATCCCTCTGTTTTGTAAACATTATTTATAAAAACCCATCCTTATTTCAGAGTAATCTAAGGACAGAATTGGAGGGGGTGGACAGCCTTTCAAGTGGTGGAAAGTTCCCAGTGGGTGGAGAAACCAGCTCTCCACCAAAAGGAGTTGTCTTGCCTTTGTAAAATCAGCATAAAAACTCCAGCCTTTTCAATAAGAGCATCAGAGGGTCAGCAGAGGCCCTCTGAGTTCTATGGACAGTGTCCTGTTCCTCCTCTGCTCCTCTGTTGGAAGAATCACCCGAAGCAGATCAATGTCCACTGTCTGGGACATTCATAAGAACAGGAGGCAGAACCCTCAAGGGTAATCTCATTGCTTTAATTATTTTGTCCTTCTCTTCCTTCCCTTAGGAGTGTAGATGCTCTGGTGGTGAGAACCATAAGGTCTAAGAGTGAATCTAATGTAGACTGACTATGAAGGTCTCTCATGCATAATTGCATTACCCTCTACACGCTGGCAGCTCCAAACGATGACCCCAAAAATGTATGTTTGGTTTGTTCACTTAGATTTTTGTTTTTCTTTTTTAGTTTATTTCATTCTCAACAGTTTTATTTTCCCCCATAAAAATCCAGAGTTTTCTATTACAAAGATAGAAGTGCTGGAAACACTGACCCTCTTTCACACATGGAAACATCTGGATGGGGTTCAGAAGCAGCTGCCCTGTTTGATGAGCCATGTGAGCTCACTCTCCTACAGGCCCCAGTGCTCGTCACTGCCACACACTGACCTGCTTGCCTCAATTACATTACTACCTGGCCCCTGTGCTCGATCAAGTTTGTGACTGTTGGGCAAGGGGGAAGTAAGTACAACTCCACATAAAGTTCACTTTGCTCCGTCTCCCAACCTTGTGGACTCTGCAAAAACTTCTGGCAGGTGTGTCGGGCCCAAGGGGTAGCCTCAGCCCTGCTCACTGACCTGTCCGTATACATGCCACGCTGACCAGCCACCACTCTGGGAGCCGTGGGAGCACCAGCATCATCCTGTCTCCAGGCTGAAGGCTACACATGTCCCTGAGCACATTAGCGGCCCTCCTGGACTGCTCCCCCAGCTCCTCAAAGTTCCACTTGACCTCTGCTCCCGTGCCACTGACCCACCAGAATGCAGGGATCGGGGGCCGGTGTCCAGCCTAGATGACAGTGTAGGCAGAAAAGAAATAGAAAACATTTGTTGAGGATGTTTGTTTGCTTGTTGTTGCTTTATTCAATTCTGTTTAAATAGTCTTCAAATTCCATACAGTGTTCAACAGTGTTCAAATTCAAAACAATGCGGAAAGATGCACTGGGTGGCCTACTTCCATCCATATGCCCATCTACGCTGCTCCTCACTTCACCTGCTCATTGAATAACCAATTGTATTAGTTTCTTACATATCTGTCCAGTCTTTATTTAAGCAAGCATTAAGTATAATCTGTGTTCCATACCACCTTTTTTATGCAAAAGATAGCATATGATTCCCACTGTTTTGTGTCCCCCTTGTTTGAGATATAATTCTCTTACCATAAAGTTCACTACTGTCAAGTAATTCTGCGGTTTTTAGTGTATTCACAAAGTGGTGTGTCATTGCCACTATCTAATTGCAGAACATTTTCATCAACCTAAAAAGAAACTCTGTACATATTAGCAGTCACTTCGTATTCTCCCCTCCGCAGCCCTTTGCAACCACTAACCTACATTTGTCTCTATGGATTTGCCTGTTGTGGGTATTTCATATGGATGGAATCAGAATATGTACCAGCACCAGCACCACTAGTTGGAAAGAGTATTCTTTTCCCACTGAATTTACCTGGAACTTCTGCTGAAAATCAACTGACCATAGATTTATGGGTTTATTTCTTGACTCTCTATTATAATCCATCCATCCCTATCTATCCCTATACCAGTGTCACACTGTCTTTTTTTTTCCTCACACAGGAAAAAAAATGCAGTTATTCGTGTAACTTTGTAGTAGGTTTTGAAATAGGAAAGTGTGAGTCCTTCAGAGTTATATTTCTTTTTCAGGACTGTTGAGGTTATTATGGGTGCCTTGCCTTTCCACATGGAATTTTGGATAAGATTTCAGCAAATAAATCCCCTGGGATTTTGATAAAGATTACACTGAGTATCTAGATCAATTAGAGACGTATTATCATTTTTCTTGCAACTTTATAATTTCTGCTTTCAAGGACAATAAATTTAAAAACCGTACAGTACAATTTTTAAAAAGACAGTCTTCAGGGGCACCTGGGTGACTCAGTAGGTTGAGGATCTGACTTCAGCTCAGGTCATGATCTCACTGCTTATGGGTTCAAGCCCTGCATGAGGTTCTGTGCTGAAAGCTCGGAGCCTGGAGACTCCTTTAGATTCTGTATCACTGCCTATCTCTGCTCCTCCCCCACCAGCATCTGTCTGTTCTCCCCCTCTCAAAATTAAACATTAAAAAAAATTTTTAAGGCATATTTCAGGTAATATGCTAAGTGCATACAAAACGTAAAGGCTAACATTTTCTGGTGGTCCTTGTTCCCTAAAAGTTGAAGTTCATCAGATGTGTTTTAAACTTTTCCCAAAATTATCACAGAGGATATGTTATTTTCATATAATGAGGTAGTATCGCAGCAGCATTCTTACAGAGATTCATCCAAATCTTCAATGAGTGTTTCTCTAATAAACACTCCCTGAGCAATTCCAGCCTTTGGTTAGTTTTCAGAATTTTCAAAAGTAGATGCTGATGATTTTTCTAAGGTTTTTCCTTGTTGTTGTTTTATAGAGGATAAAATTTTAGCAAATCCTTATTCCACAATTTTTGTTGCTGTAACCCTGTTTGTATTTATCATTAAAGGAATCTTCTAAGGACAATCCCAGGTTGCAAAAGAACCTAGATTCTGTGGACAGGAAGGGTGCACCCCGGCTCCTTTGTCTACATTTGCTTCCCAAGTGGCAGATGGTATGAATCCCATTTTATACATGAAAAATCTAAACATGAAAAAATATAGATGAAAAGTATCCAAGATCTTGGTGCATTTATCCATGTCACACTTCAAGTGGATGAACCCTGTCTATCTAACTGCAAAGCCACCTTCATACTTTACCATACCCACCAACGGTATACTTTTACTGAATCCACTAATGGTATTGGGTTTCCTCACTGTTTTTCTTTAAACAAATTCTTCTTAAAATTAACATAAACCAATTGCTTTGGGATAGTTTATATTCTCATGCTACAAATACAAAGTTAGCACATTTAACATAAACAAAAAGTGAACTATAAAATGCTGAGAGAGACACAACAGACACCTAAGAAATGAAAATAAAGAAGGAAGCATGTGCACACAGAATCGAGATAATCTTCATTCAATTCTATATATCTGCCATGATCTGTGAAAAGCTTGGAGCCTCAGCCAACCTCTCTCCTTATTTAAAAGGGAAGTCCACAACAGTGAGACAGACATTAACGACAGAATGGATTTAAAACAACACTTTCTCCTTCACTGGATCAGAATGACTGGAAGGGAACCAAAGGGGGCGTAACTGTCTTATTATGTGGTTTGGGTTCAGGAATTTGAGACACTTCAGGGACTGGGCAAGGTGTCTAAGGCTCATGAAACTTGGTCATAGTTTTTCCCCCTAAGGCTTAAATGCTAACTGTTTAAGCTGTAGGACTTGCAAAATTCCAAGGTCAAAATCTCCACACTGGGGTACCCGAGGGCAGCCTGTGATGCCCAAGATGGACACTAGGACACAGTGGGCCTCACCTTTTCTAGCTGACTCCACGAGTCCAGAACATCATGGGCAAAGTTGAAGTACTCAGGCACTGGCTGCCTCCCCAGGCTGATGGCTTCCCAGGTGGCCACAATCTTCTGAGGGGCAGGGAGAGGTGGTGGTTGCCCAGGAGGCCCATAGAATCCCCGGGCACTTCTCAGCACCTTGAGGACCCGTCCTCTTAGCCATGGCATCACGCTATTGCCTCTGGCCTGTCACCAAAGAGAAGAGATAGAGCATTATCCTGAATTCTGGGCTTTGTGGAGAGACTGAGCTTGAGAAGAAACATGTGATCAGCCCTGATGGTGAGTACAGTACACACTGACCTGTAAACAGAGTCTTGGAACTCAGTCTTAGTTCCAACACATCATTTTGGTCATTTTTCTCCCTCTGAGCCTGAGGTCCATCCCATCCACTTCTCACTGTCTGTGGATCCCTGGCAGTCTGAGGTTAGGAACTCAGAGCCCACTTCCCGAAGCCTACTTTCCCAAGAAAAACCCTGAACCTGCCTGACAAAAACAAGGAAGGCTTTAGGGCAACACTGCCCAATAGAAATGTATTGTGAGCCACACCTGTAACGTACAATCTTCTAGTAGCTTCATTCAAAAAAATAAAAAGGGGTGAAATGAATTATAATATTTTATTTTAATCAGTGTGAATGGTGGAATAGCTGGGATTATTTACATCAATGGGTTTTTAAATGAGCCTGGAGGCCATTCAGGAGATGGGCCGTAATGTGTTCACCTCACCAGTGGTACCATGAACTTTTGAACCGGGCCAAACCACAAATATTCCAAGGACTCAGCCTGCATACCTGTTATAGTAAGAGACTCTGTTTAGTGACAGCCTTAGCAATCAATTATATTCAGTCAAGATTAGTTTTCTGCTGTCAACATCAATCAAAATTCTGTTAGCAATATATATATAGTATTTCCTTTGTCTTTAAAAATCCTTGCCTTTGTCCTTAGCGTGGGGTAGGGCACTACTTGGGTCCCTGCCCTAATCTGTGTTCTCTGAATGGTAATTCTGAGACCCCAAATAAACATTTCTCTTTTTTGATTTAACTTTGCCTCTTTTCTCGGTCAACACCAGCTATATCTGACAATTTCAATACATAACCAATGTAAAAAGAAATTACTAAAGAGGTCTTTTACCTTTTGGTGCGGTGAGGTGGGTGGGTATTAAGTCCTCACAATCCGGTATGTATTTTTCACTTACAAGCACAACTCAGTTTAGATAAGCCACAATTCAAGGGCTCAACAGCTCCAAGTGGATAGGGGCTACCGTACTGGACAGGACAATCTTCAGTGTCTTGGTACTCAAAGTCTGGTCTAATGGATAGGAGCATCAGCATCAGCTGGTGGCTTGGGACAACTGCAGAACCATAGACTGCACCCTGCACGTGTGAAATTAGACTCCACACTTTATGGGAACCCCAGTGAGTTGTGTGCACTTGAAAGTTTGAGAAGCAGAAGCCTAGAGGCTGCATCCCCAGAAGCAGTTTCTTCACCAAACCCCTCTTGGTCATAATCATAGTAACTACAGGACATGGTAATGTAACTGCCAGAGACTAAAAGTTTGAGTTCCCCACTCCGTGCTTCTTTTATTAAATCCTAACCTTCAATGTGATGGTAGCAGGAGGTGGAGGGGCTTTGGGAGGTGATTAGATCCTGAGACCCCAGAAAGCTGGCTTGCCCCTTCCACCCAGTGAGGACAATGCAAAGAGACAGGTGTCTGTGAACCAGGAAGAGGGCTCTTTCCAGACGCAGAATCTGCCTGCCACACTTTGATCTTGGACTTCCCAGTCCCCAGAATTGTGACAAATAAATGTTTAAACCACAGCTACCAAACAGACTTAAGACAATAACCAACAGCTTGTCTTATAGTAACGAGAAGAACGACTGTAACTGCCAACAACAGAAGCCTTACCATGTACCTAGCAAGCATCTGGAAGGTGTTTTGTAGATGTTATTTCCTTAAATCCTTACAATTCCATGATGTAAGTTTAATTTTTCTGTTTTACAGATAAAGTGAGGCTTAGAGACAACAAGTGACTTGCAGGTCTGATTTCCCAGAAAGGCCTAGGCCCCAGCCTCTGTTGTGGCCACCAGCCCTGTGGCGTCAGACTCCCCCTCTCTGACCCTTTTCCCCAATTCCTCAACTCTCCTGAACTCTGCCTCAAGCCTTTTCCTATGCTTCCTACACTTGGATTCCTCCGCCCCTTGAGAGCTGATAATTATAATTCCCAGGCTTTCCTTCCAAGGGCCCAAGGCCATTTCAGGCATGCCCCTTTGATACCTGCCCCTGAAAGATATCTCTTTACAGTACCTTGCTCAAGCACCCAAGAAATGCAAAAGGGCTTCTGTGTTCTGCTTCAGCTGAATACAGGCCTTAATGCCTATAATCATTCAGGTTCCTCCGGGATTGCTGGAGAAGGCGATCTGCTGACTCAGCCTCCCACGGGGAAGTTTGGCCCCAAATGCAGCCAAGAGAGGGCAGAGCCCAAAGGCAGCAGAGGACAAGGTGACTTTAATTGGCCAGCAAGCTTTAAGCCTGAGTGTGGCCCCTGCCAAGTTTTTCTCAAAGCTCCCAGGGCTGGGAGAGTAAACTCCAGCTCTGGTGGAATGTCTTCCCTGAAAATTCAGGTCACCATGTCATCTGAAAAGAGAATATGAATTTTATCAGGTTTTAGCAGAAAGGATACAATAGTGACAGTAACGTAAATGGTTGGCTCCAAACCCTCCAAAGCAAAGAGACAAGAAAGTACAGCAGTAGTTGCCTGGGGCTGGGTATGTGAACAGGCAGTGACTACAAATGGATACAGGGGATCTCTCTGAGGTGACAGAAATGTTTTGGATTCAGACTATGCTCATGGCTGCACAAACCTGTAAATGTACTAAAAAAATAAGAATAGTAACAATGGCATACTTGAATGAATTTTATGGCATGCAAAATTAAACCTAAAAAGAAAAGCTTTTTTTTCCCCTTAACCTCCTATGCCTCCCTGTCTGGCTTATGGGTCCAGACCAAAGTCCTGTAAGCAGCTGCAAGGCCCCACATGATTTCCTGGCTCTCCCTTCCTGCCCGCTTGCTAGCTCTGTTCCAGCCACACTGGCCAGCTTGGCCTTTGTTCTCCCTGCTGCTGGTAAACTGGAAATCTGATAACAAGTGCAAAAAATATCTGTCTTATAGTGTTTGCCAATATCCATGGTTAAATATCACCACCATGGCCAATTTCAAGCAACCAAAGTTTAAAACCAGCTTGCAAAGTTCCTGATTAACCTTCTCTGGTGTTCCCCTGCCAGATGGCTCCAGCCAGCCCTGCTTTATGCCTTGTGCTTGCTGGATTCTCTTCCAGGACTTTCCTTCCACAGGGTTCACTGCCTCACCACTCACACAACAGACCCTGCTCAGCGTGCCTTCTGCCAAGGCCCTTAACCCCATCTGGAACCTTGTCCTATCTGACATTTCTCACCTCCCTTCTCTGCTTGATTTTCATCCTTAGTGTTTATCATTTTCTTTTTTCTTTTTTCTAATTTTCTAATGTGTGTTTTTGAGAGAGAAAGACTGCCAGCAGGGGAGGGGCAGAGAGTGAGGGAAGCCCAGAATCCTATGTAGGCTCCAGGCTCCTAGCTGTCAGCACAGAGCCTGTGGGCCTTGAACCCAAAAACTGCGAGATCATGACCTGAGCCAAAGTCAGTCACTCAACCAACTGAGCCACCCAGGCACCGCTGTGTTTACCACTTTCCAACATTCAATGTATTTTATAAAAAAACATTTTTTCCAATTTTATTGCCATATGATTGACAGATAAAAATGTATATATTTATGGTATGCTACATATGCATTACATAAATGTTTACTACAATTAAGCTGATTAATATAATCATCACCTCAGCCTACTCACCATTCAATTATTTTCTATTCATTCACTTTGCTGTCTGTCCCCTCCCCACACCACATGCACCCTAGAATATCAACTCCACCAGAACAAAGAGTTTAGATTTTCTGCTGTATCCTCAGGAGTTATAACAGTGCCCAGCCACACTGTAGGAATTTAATAAATACTTGTTGAGTCCATGAAGAGTAAACGAGAACTACTATTTAGTAAAAATCTTTTGTCTGCCAGACCTTGCTATGTAGCAAGTACAAATTGACCCGTGACATTCTCCGACCTCAGATCACCTTCCTTCCTTAGCCTTAGAAGTGGCTCAAAGTCCTTCCCATGGAAAAGGGGCTAAGGGCACCTCCTGGAGAGGATGCTTAGGCATCACTGCCTTGCTCTGCAGTGGTTAGCATCACACTGGGTGTTCATCCTCCACCATGCTTTGTTCCCTGAGGCTCTGGCTTATTTCCTGGCCAGGCCAGTGTTTCCCTTTCCATGGAAGCAGCTCCTCTCCCACCCCACCTAGCATGTCCGTAGGGAATCATCTCTTTGGTCTTCAAATTCTACTTCCTGCCCAGGCCTCTAATGGGTCCCAGGCAACCACTCTTATCTGCAAATCTGCAGCCAGGTCTAAAGATACATTCTCTATTCTCAGGGAGGTGAATGGTCAGATAACCTGCTTTAGAGGTGACCTGAAGTCAATTTCACTGCTATCCATCAGTATTTGATAAGCATCCAGCCTCAAAGAACTGGAGGCTGCAAACTCTGACAATAATTCTGCTGCTATGGCTAATAATAGCAATGAGTGCCTTTCATTTGCCATTCAACAAACATTTTTGAGCATCTTTTACCTGCTAGGCAAAGTAAAGTATAAGGAGTTTAAAAGGTAATTAGGACTATGATGAAAAGTAAAGCCTAGAAAGAGAAAGTACCAAAGAGAGGACTGGGGAAGTTAATGGTTTTAAATGAAGTGATCAGGAAAGGTCCAGGCTAAGAAAGTGATGTGTGAGCAAAGACTTGCAGGAGATAAGACAGTAAACCTGAATACACCTGAGTGAAGAGCTGAGTGTAAAAGAAACTGATATGGGAAACAAAGGCAGAGGAAATGGCAGATAAAATTGAATTTCCATAGAACCCGCAGCCCACTGTCAAATACTTGAGGCAGGCAGAGTAAAACTTTTCTCTAGGAACTCCCTACTGTAGTCTTAATGCTAATGCTCTGCTGGAGGGAAAACCACCTTAGGTTGACTTTAGCTAGGCCTCCAGTATCCTGGGAGTCTTCTTTAGCCTATGAACTCCCAAGTGTATGACCAGTACCTCCACAGGGTCAGGGGCAGCTCTTTCTGCTCATGGGTCCTGTCCTTGCACATTAATAAAATCACCTTTTTGTACCAAAGACATCTTCAAGAAATCTTTCCTGGCTGTCAGCTCTGAAACCCATGAAACCCACCATCACCCCAAAACCTCATCAGAAACCACAAGTGCTCCTGAGGTGGGAGCTTGACTGTCACCTTGGAGGCGTGGCAAGAAGGCCAGTGTGGCTGGGGCAGGGAGTGGAGGAGAGACTAGGAGGGGGGACTAGGGCCAGCTTTCTGCCCTCTGGGTCCCTTGCAGCTCACTTTGCCCATGTCAGCTCCTTCAACCCTTCCAACAGCCCTGCGGATTCTATGACATTTTACACGTGACAAAATGGAGCCTCAGAAAGGGTGAATGACATGTCCAAGGCCACACAGCTGTTTAGGGACAGACCTGGGATTCAAATTCCAATGTTTAGACACAGAGCTCAGAGTTCCCCTGTGCCACTATCGGCCAGGGTGTGTTTTGTTTCTGGTGCTCTCAGTGACCTCCAGCGCCACCCCTGTGCTTGGGCAAGCTCCTCTCAGCAAGGGCAGGGCCTCCTTACCCAACAATGGCCATTCTTCTCCAGGGCCACCTTGGTCTCCAGAACCCCAGAATGTGGAACACTGCTGCTCAGGCTGCTGTAGTCCCAGCGTGGCCAGGAAGGGTCTTCATTTCTGCCTCTGTATTTCTTTAGGACACCCAGTGGCTTCCTCATCCTACTCTGTCACAAAGGGAAACCAGGAGTCTATTCTTCGGGCCACGACTTCCGTTCTCCAAGTGCCCTGGAGTTTGCTGCCCCAGCTCAGCCCCAGTGGGCCTGAGCATAACCAGGCTTCCTGCAGGTATGGGCCTGAGTGAAATGGCAATTCTGATGGATGGGCCATGCCCTGGCCATATTCCTTCCGCCAGGATGGTTATAATTTTAAGTGTGGTTTACTGTGAAGATGGCTACACGTTAGTATCACCTAAGGAACTTTAAAAAGAAAGACTCACTCCACCCCATAGAAACCAATAAAATTAGGGCCTAATGTTCTAGCGTTCAAGCATCAGTATTTTTTTGAGGTTCTCCAAGAGATTCTAATGAGCAGTCATGGTTGAAAATCACTGAAATGCACTGTGGGGTTTGTGGGAGAATTAGGTCATTTGTTCATTCAGTGACTAAAAAACATTCATTGAGTCCCAGATCAGGACAAGGCACTGTTCTAGGAGGTGGGGAAACAGGTGTGAACAGATGCATTTACAGGAAAAAGTTTAGAAACCGTGTACACTCAAAAGTAGTAATACAGGATTTGAAGTAAATGGGGGTGATATGGCCGAGAGGGCTGTAGGCAGAGGTAGGGAGGAGACAAGTGGCCTGGGAAGACCCCCCTCAGAGGAGCTGGTGTTTGGGACCTGAATTGTTGCACATGAATTTAGCCTTAGTCCTTCCATCTTGACCCAGAGTTTACCTTCTGGGCTTACACTGGGAGGGCCAAATGACTATCCTCAGGTGCAAAGAAAAAAAAAATAAGAAGAAAAGGGTTAATAACCCCTGCTAATGGTTATTTATGACACAGTTTGCATACTTTGCCCTTGAGATAATGGCTATTCCCTTAAAACTCCCCTACAATCCTAAACCTTACCTTCAAAATAACAAATGTTTTCCTACATACCAGGGTAAGGACTGCTCTCTTTATCACTCTGTAGTCTTTCTACAATAACAGCTCAATCCTGCCTCTGTACTGCCCACTTGTCTGCTTGCTCATCATAAAAAGCCCTAAATCCTTGGATTCAGGGCTGCACATTTAGAGTTCTGTGTTAACTCTATGTAGTTCCAGCCAGTAATAAAGACTCCCTTAATTCAGCTTCAGTGGTCTCGGTTGGTCTCTGCATCTCTCAGCATAGCAGAATGACCAAAAAAGGCTACAGATCAGGGAAATGGTGTTCTAGGCAGAGGCAAAGGTCCCAGGCCTCAGGAGAGGGAAAGAACCAGCCTGGCTGACATGCTAACATAGGAGCGGGAGAGAGCACAGAGCTGAGGTCACAGGGAACAGGATGATGGGGTTCTGAGCTGCCAGCATATTGTATGTGACGTCAGGGCCCTGGACTTTTCCATAAGACGGTGATGTGATCTAAGCTGTGTTTTAGAAGGAGATCTCTAAATTCTGTGTGAGGAATGGATGGGGAGGAAAGCAAAAAGGGTAAGTAGAGACAAGGCCACTTCTCCAGCTGGACCAGAGACAATGGTGGCTGGGACGGGGGGCTTGAGTGTCGGCACCAGTGACATTTAGTGCTCAGAGCAGAGGTGGCTGATAGCAAGGCCCTCTGCATTAGCTGTTCTTATTCTTATTTATTCTTATTCAGAAAAGTTTTCTATCATGGCACTCCTCCCTGTGTGGGGGTGGAGGGTAGAGGCGGGACCCAGGCTTGGAATTTGTGTGGCTGGGGCGAGGGTTCCCCAGAGGCACACAGCGGAACCACCAGGATTGTCAGGCCAGAGCGGTGGGTGCAGGGAGAACCGGGGTTCCTGGGCAGGAGCAGGGGTCTGGGTGGTGCTGAGGGCACAGTGCCAGGGGTTGAGTCAGAATACGGTCCAGAGTTTGAAGAAGAACTCTGTGATGAAGCAAGGCTGAGCTTGGCCAGAGGGTCACAAGAAAGACAGCCAAGGATATGGTGTGGAAGAGGGAGAGAAGAGAAAGAGAGACAGAGAGATGAGGGGAAAGAGAGATGGGGGAAGAGACAGAGAGAAACAACCTGCCCCCTCCCATTCTTTTCCTGGGAAAGTATATAGTTCACTTCTTTGCTTCCTTCAGTCTGCTAAACAAAATTCAACTGAGTAAATTTAAAGATCTTTTTGGCTTTATTCAGGCAGTAACCCATCTAGCAGAAGTTTTGTTTTCATATTTATTAATGGATTTTGAGAGAGAGAGAGAGAGAGAACATTCATGAGCACAAGTGGAAGGAGGATCAGAGAGACAGGGAAGAGAGAGAGAATCCCACGCATGCTTCCTGCTATCAGCACAGAACCCATCTCAGGGCTTTATCCCATGAACTGTGAGATCATGACCTGAGCTGAAATCAAGAGTCAGACCCTTAACCAACTGAGCCACCCAGGCACCCCTTTGTTGTTGTTTTTGTTGTTTTTACAAGTATTCTTCAGTTTTGTTACTTCTATATTTATTTATTCTTACCGATGTATAATTACCCTACATTGTATTAGTGTCTGGTTGTGTAACATGATTCAACATTTCTATACATTCCTCAGGGCTCATCATGATAAGTGTACCCTTAATCCCCTTCATCTGTTTTACCCATCCATCAACACACCTTCTTCTGGAAACAACCAGTTTGCTTTCCATATTTAAGAGTGTCTTTTTTCTGTCTCTTCTTTTTCTTTGTTTATTCATTTTGTTTCTTAAATTCCACATATGAATGAAATCATACAGTGTTTTTCTTTTTTAACTTATTTCACTTAGCCTTATACTCTTTAGGTCCATTGCAAATGACAAGATTTTTTTTTTTTTTTGCTGAATAATATTATCGTATGTATATGCCACATCTTCTTTACCCATTCATCTATGGGTGGGCACTTAGTTTATTTTCATATATTGGCTATGGTAAATAATGCTGTAGTAAACATAGAGTTACTTTTTTTTTTCAAATTAGTGTTTCTGTTTTCTTTGGGTAAATATCCAGCAGTGGTATTAATGGATCATATGGTATTTTCAGTTTTAATTTTTTGAGAAAACTCCACCCTGTTTTCGATACTGACTGCACCAGTTTGCACTCCTACCAACAGTGCAAGAGGATTCCTTTTTCTCCACATCCTTGCCAACACTTCATTTCCTGTCTTTTTTATTCTAACCATTCTGACAGGTGTAAGGTTGTTTCTCATCATGGTTTTGATTTGCATTTCCTTGACAATGAGTGATATTGAACATCTTTTCATGTATCCATTGGCTGCTTACATGCATGAGTACTCTTGTCAAAAGCCTTTGCCCGCATCGGGCTCTGTGCTGACTGCCAGCTCAGAGTCTGGAGCCTGTTTCAATCTGTGACTCCCTCTTCTCTCTGACTCTCCCCTGCTCATACTGTCTCTCTCTGTCTCTCTCCTAGAAATAAATAAAAAAACATTAAAAAAAAAAAAAAAAGCCTTTGGGGGAGCCCATAGTGGCCCTGACCAGCCTGGCGTGCACTCTGATGTTCCATGGTCCACTCAAGCCAAATGACTTGCCCTGGTTGATTTCATTTGACTGTGTGGTTCTCTCTCTGTCTCTTTTTAAATGTTTATTAATTTTTGAGAGAGAGAGAGAGAGATCGATCATGGGAGGGGCAGAGAGGGAGACACAGAATCTAAAGTAGGCTCCAGGCTCCATGACATCAGCACAGAGCCTGATGTGGGGCTTGGAGCCACGAACCTTGAGATTATGACCTGAGCTGAAGTCAGATGCTTAACCAACTGGTCCACCTGGGTGCCCTGATCACCTGGTTCTTAACCTAACCTACAGACTGTAAGACAGAATTACCTGTGACTATCGATGACAACACATGGATCTCATTTGGATTCCAATTCAATAAAACTTTAAATTATGAGACAACTGGGTTAATTTTCAAACAGTCTGGGTATTTGGTAAGAAGTTATTGTTCATTCTGTTAAGGAGAATAATGGTATTGTGGTTATGTTTTATTTTTTAAAAAACCTAATCTTTTAGAGATTCATAACGGATTATTTATGGATGAAATAATGTAAGACATGGGACTGGCTTCAAAATAGTTCAGGGCAGGAAGATAAAAGAGTATAAACAAGATGGATGATGATAGTAAACCTAGTTGAGTGATGCTAGAGGCACATCAACCAGTCTACTTTTGCATATATTCAAAATTTTCCAAATAGAGAGCTTAAAAAAAAGAATCTTTTGGGGAATTTTTATTATTTATTATTTTTTTAATGTTTTATTTATTTCTGAGAGAGAGATACAGCGTGAGCAGGGGAGGGTCAGAGACAGAGGGAGACACAGAATCCGAAGCAGGCTCCAGGCTCTGAGCTAGCTGTCAGCACAGAGCCCAAACCCATGAACTGTGTGAGATCATGACCTGAGCCAAAGTCGGACGCCTAATTGACTGAGCCACCCAGTAACCCCTCTTTTGGGGAATTTTTAAAACATACAGATATCTGGGCATCACCCTGAGTGGTTCTGAATTAATTGGTCTGGGTGGAGGCATAGCATAAGTACTGTTTAAACAGCTCCCAGTGGGACTTTAATGTGCATCTTGGGGTAAGAATGGCTAATGGAGCACAGGTTCTTTATCATATGCTCATAACTACCCTGGGAGGCAGGCACTACTCACTCATTCTACAGAGATGGTAAGCTCTAATAGTGGACTTACAGATCTGAGGAGTCTAAGATCTAAGGTGTGAGTGAGGTGTGGGGGCATGGGGACCGCGGTATGGTGATTTAGACCTGAAGTTTGCAAACTTTTCTGGTAGAGAGGAAGAAAATAAATACTTCGGGCACCTTTGACCACATATGGTCTCTGTTGAAACTACTTAAGCTGGCCATTGTAGTTAAAGCAGCCAGACAACAGCAAAAGAATGGGTGTGGCTGTGACCCAGTAACAGTGAATTTACAAGAACAGGCAGTAAGCCAGTTTGCTGAACCCTGGTTTAGACCGCGGGCATTGGGCTTAGATGTTCCTGAGCCCACGTGCTCCTTCATCTACCTGAGGGTGGTTTTGTATGACTTTCCACCTTGATGAAGGGGGGCATCATAATTGTACCTACCTCATAGACATGCTGTAAGGGTTAACAAGATGGTGAATGTAAAGCTCAAATACTAGGTTAATATATAATGATGTTACTTAGTATTATGGGCTGGCATGGTAATGGGTACTGGGGCTGCAATGGTCAGCAAAGAGTCAAGGTTAGGGTTTCAGTGCAGAGGAGAAACAGAGTAGGGCTCCTGTGATACTGTGATTTGTAAGTGTTAACAAAATTCATGCCAATAAATTTGAAGATCTAACTGGCTTTATTAAGCAATTCATGACTCAGGAAGCATCCAATGTCAAGTAGAGAGATGCTCCAGGGGTTGTACAAAATGGAAGGTTTTCATAGGTAGGAGAATGGAGGAAAATGTTATTAGCAAACAAACAAAAGGATTGTTTCAGGCCAGAACATCTTTTGTTGGGGAAGGGAAAATCAGGTTTTGTTGTCTTTTGTTTTTGTTTTTCTGGTTTTTTTTTAATCATTAGATTATCTTACTACTGCTAATCAGGAAATTTTAGGTTGACTTTTAAAAGGTCGCACTCCTATACCTACAATGGAATATTACTCAGCCATCAAAAAGAATGAAATCTTGCCATTTGCAACAACTTGGATGGAGCTAGAGTGTATTATGCTAAGCAAAATAAGTCATAGAAAGACAAATACCACAGGACCTCACTCATATGTGGAATTTAAGAAACAAAACAGAGTAACATGTGGGTGGGGGATGGGCTAGATGGGTGATGGTTACTAAGGAGGGCACTTGTTAGGATGAGTGCTCGGTGTTGTAAGTAAGTGATGAATCACTAAATTCTATTCCTGAAGTCAATATTGCACTATATATTAACTGAGTAGAATTTAAATAAATTTAATTTAAATAAAATTTTAAAAAGAAAAATAATTAAAAATAAAAGGTCACACTCTTTGGACAGGTTGAAACTACAATTAAGTCTTGTTTGCTATTGAGGGGGTGGCAAATGATTCCATTTGGGGTTCGTTTTTCTTTTTAACATAAATATATATATTTGAGCATTCAGATGACCAAATATGTTTCTCATATATATTTGGTCTTCATCCATAGTTCCTGGATCAAAACCCTTGGAATTTCCTGAGCAATAAGAGCAATGGAGCATCTTTTGTTACAACATTTGGTCTCTTATCTTCAGTTTCTAAAAAAAAATGTTTCAGAGCATAAACCATGGGGTACTCAGAATCCTTTTCTTAAAGCAAACAAACAAACAAACAAAAAAACAAAAAAACACAGCCATTCTTGCAATTTGAGCCCTGATTTGCAAAAGCATGGTCCCTACTGTGAGTTTCAAAGGCCGGGATGCTTTGGAAACCCGAATCAAAAATCTGACTCTGTTCTCTATTGCAGCCTCAGTCCTCTCCTCCAAGGCAGGACTTGATTGAATGATGGAGGATACAAGATGCCAGGGTGCGGGAGCCTCAGTTACTGTCTCAAAATATTGTTCACTGCATCCATTTTGCCATGAGTCACCAGAGAGACAGTACATCATTGTGGTTAGGCGCATGGACTCTGTAGCTAGATTGCCTCGGTCTATTACCTATTAGCTGTGTGACCTTGGATAAATTATTTAACCTTTCTGTGCCTTTTCTTTTAATAGTCATTAAATGAGGATTACAATAGTACTATGCCTACTTCATAGGGTTGTCATGAGGAATGTGATGGCATGGAAAGGACTAGAACAGTGTCTGGCACATGACAAGTATATTAAGTACCTTTTATAAGGTACTTAAAAACTTTAGAGCTAGAGTTGGTCACAATTCTCTATATTTTAGGACAAAAAATTACATTATATCTATTGCTAGGAGCCACACCAGCCTTGTTGGATGACAGTCACAGCAAGGAAATGTCAGTGTTTGCACAGCTCCTGCCATGAGAAATGAAAACTGGTATCTCCTTCTGCTACTACTGGCTCATGTTGGAAATGAGCCTGCTGGTATTGACCAGGCCTCACAATATTCCAAATCAGACTGATATTTCCCACACAGATTCTTCATAAGGAAAAGCATATTCCTGCCTTTTCAGAAGAGATTTTAGATGAAAGCACTGTGGATGATTGTCAAAAGGCTCTTCCTATGGGACTTGTAGATCCAAGACTTAGGTAATAAAGGAGGTTAAGAACACAAGAGTTACAACTGACCCTGGCCCCGAGACAAAGAGCCTAATTTAGAGTTAAGGAACAGATAAGGGCTGTTCCCTTTATCTGAATTTAAGGTCTAACTTTCCACAAACACCCTCCCTTACACTGGCGGCTGGGATGAAGGTAGATAAGAGTAGCTAAAACATAACCCAAAAACAAAGGCCGACACATTTAGGGCCTACATGGTATTTACACATTCAGCATCAAGTCAAAAAGGCTGCCACAAACAACTTATTAACCAGCTCAAAAACATTCATCCTTTTGTGAGCCAAACAAAATGACTCCTAGCCTATCTATATACAACTTAAACTATGTCCTAATCCTAGCGTTATTAACTTAGAACAAATATGTATGTCATCCTGTTATTTCCTTAGTTGTATGATTTATTCAACCTCACTATGATTGGGGTAATTCTGCAAGAATACTTCCAAAAAACCTGTTCTTGTACACTTTTCAAAGCATCTTATCACAAAGAGTTTTCCACTGTAAAAATTCCTTTTTCTGATCTCATGTTGCCATTGGACCCTTAAATAAAGACACCAAAACTGACAGGATGTCTGCCTGGTGATCGGAAAGAATCTCGGGGCTCTCTCACTCTCTCTCTCGCCGACACTGTCCATCCTTCAGGGACCCCTGGACTGGCTGGAGCAGGTCTCCAGCAATCTATTTTTTAAAAGGGAGAGAGGCAAACCATGAGAGACTCTTGAATGCTGACAAAAACTGAGGACTGATGGATGTTGCGGGGAGAGGGTAATGGGCATAGAGGAGGACACTTGTGGGGATGAGCACTGGGTGTTACGTGGAAACTAATTTGACAATAAACTATTTGTAAAAAACAACAACAACAACAACAACAAAAAAAACTTTAAATAATTTGACAAACATATTTCCTAGGCAAAGATCAAGTATTTATTCATTCATTCATGTATTGATTCATGCCACTTGTCCATTTTCCTACCAAAATATCAGGTGCTAGGACTACAGCAGTCAACAAAGAAGTTAAAATACTTATAAATTTAATCTGAAGGTATAACCTAGAACATACCTGCTATAGGTCATTTTCTTTCTTTTTAAGTTTATTTGAGAGAAGAGAGAGTATGAGCATAGGAGGGGCAGAGAGAAAGAATCTCAAGCAGGTTCTGTGCTGGCAGTGCTGAGTCCAATGCAGGGCTCAATCCCACAAACTGTGAGCTCATGACTTGAGCTGAAACTGAGAGTTGGACATTTAACTGACTGAGCCACCTAGGCACCCACTCCTATCTGCTATAGGTCTTCTTCTTTAAGACACTCAGGCAGTCCATGCTACACAGAGAAATAGCTCAATGCTTGAGGAGTACTTATAAAGATGTGATGAGGTGATTTATACTCTAAATTGTTAGGGAAGGCAGGAAGACATAAATAGGGAGGGTGAAACGTAGAGAAAGGAAGCTCCTGACCCAGACCATTCTATGATTCTAACAATTAAAAATTGTAAAAATAAGGAAACAAACAAAGAAACAAAGAAACAGATGGAAGAGAAGAAAAGAAAAAAGGAATGTATTTTATAGGAAGGTATGTAGGATATATTTTATATTACTGAGTAAAAATATCAGAATACTGAACAACATGCATAGCTAACTCCATTTATGTTTAAAATTGTATATTCGAATTTACATAGGAATTTTTAACATGTATAAGAATCCATTTCAAACTGTTAAGAGTAGCTTTCTCAGAGGTGGGATTATGAGAGAGATTTTTATTTGCTGCTTAAAATGGTTTCATTGTATTGTTTGGAATTTTTACAAGTGTGACCTACAGTTATGTATGGCCTTTTAAAAAAAATGTTCATTTATTTATTTTGAGAGAGAGAGAACTGCAGAGGGAGAAAGAGAATCCCAAGCTGACTCCACATTGTCAGCACAGAGCCCAATAAGGGGCTCAATCCTGGTGCCTCATGACTTTCAAAAGAAATATTTACAGTAGAGAAAATTTGTTCAATCATTGGGGTACATGACTGGGAAGTGAGGTCATGAGCTTCCCATTGTAAGAGGCATTCAAACAGGAGCTGGAGGAATGTGAAGCAGAGGCCATGATGGGGAATTGGACCAATTATCTCTGAGGTCCAGAGACTCACCCTAGGACTCAAGAGTGGGACATATCTCTGCAAAAGTCTAACCTATTGACTGGGAAGTCAGAAGGCTCAAATGCTCGCATGTGATTTGGTTTCGTGTGGCTCTGAGTAGGGCCCTGCCGCTCTGAACTATCCCTGCACAGCTTACACAGGGGCTGAGGTTAACTAACATTTTGCATCTCTTCCAGTGCCACTGCCATGTGTGGGTACTACTAGGGAGCTGGGGGCCAGGCTCAGCCATATTCTCCATATAGAAACTGGCTGGGCAGGGAAGGAGAGTGGGGGAGGGAGTGATGACGTGGTGCCCTGCCACCTGTGTTGATAAGGGCTCCTGTTCCTCTCTGTGGCCCTGCGGGATAGCCATGGAGCTGCAATGGATCTCCCTGCTGCTGGTGGCCGCTTGCGTCTCCATTGTCCAGGGCTTCCCAGAGGAGGATGTCGAGGAAGCCAGCATCAACATATTCCAGCCCTTGCATATCGTGGAGGAAGGCAACCTGCTGGTGCTAACCCCTGCTGGCCTGACCCAGATGCTGAACCAGACTCGCTTCCTCATGGTGCTTTTCCGTGAGTGTCCCCTACTCCTGGGTGACAGGTGATGGGTGGGGTGAGATCTGCCTCTTTGCTCCTGGCAGCCAGAGAAGTTTTATACATTGCTAAATAGATGAGAACACATATTAACATATTTAAAAGTAATATGGATGTACTAGCATTCCCGACTTCAGATGAGAATGTCGAGTCCAAGATGTTAAGCAATTTGCAAGATGCTACGTTGCCACTTTAGTCTTGACTTGTATGTTGCTCCTCTGTCCCACTGAAAGTAAAAAGCTACCTTACTCTTCAGTGTCTTCATATTCTGAAATTCAACTTTCCCCTCTGTAAGGTGCACAGAAGCATCCTGACCATACTGGATTGTTGTAAAGGTTAAATGGGATAATATGTTAAGTGGCTGGAACACAACCAGAGAGCAATAATGGTGGCAACTATGGGCAAGCTCTTGAGGAAAGAGTTGCAGAACATCACCCTTATCTGCACTCTGTCTGTCCACTTTTGTTTTTTGGACTGTTGTTCTTTACTTCAGTGGATATTTCATCTCTCCCTGGGGCACTGGGCACAGAGCTGTGCCTTGGCACAAGATGGGAGCGGTTTTCATAACAGCTTTCACATAGTAGTAATGTGTGCTGGGGACTGTCCTTAGTGCCCCACTAAATGTTAAGTTAATCTTCACAACAGCCCAGCTTGGTGGCACCATCTGTCTCCCTATTTTATAGCTGCGGAAACAGAAGCATAGAGGGGCCAGCGATTTGCCCAAGGTCACACAGTTCACAAGCAGAGATTGCACTTGTGCTACGCCACTTCCCACGTGTAAGGATTAGGAGGGTACAGAAAGTAGATGGGAACAATGGATTCCAGAATCCTGCCTCCAGAGCTACTCCTGGGAAGTGCCCAAGGTCTGCTGCCAGGCTGTATAGACCCAACTAGCACCCAGGTTCCCGGAGGCCAGGCAAAGCCTCGGGTTCCAGAGCTGGGCAGCGTGGTGCAGGTGCTTCCCCTTCTTGGTTTCTGCCCCTTTCCATGCAGCCCCTCCCCCCTACGTTCTCTTCCCCTTCTCCTGGCTGCTGCTCTGGCATAGCCCTTTCTCCCTTCTGTCAGTTTGCCTTCTTCTGACCCTGACACTTCACAGGCTTCCTTTTCTCTCCAGTCTGACCAGTGCATGTCTTGGGATGATGTTCAATTTTTAGAGGTTCACGGTCCTAGGCTCAAATACAAGGACTCTGCCACTTACTGGTCAGACGACCTTGAGCAGGTGACCTTGATCACTCTGAGAGCCTCTCTTTACTTGGCTGTGAAATGGGTAATTTAACAACAGGATATAATTCCTAAGTGCTTAGCACAGTGCCTGCTGCACATAAGAGCTTAAGAATGTTTGGGCGGCCATTCTCTATCATTATTAGATTCCTCCTCTGCACAAACACACTAATAATTCTCCCTTGCAGGTTGTTGTGGCACTGAAAACAGACTCAAACATGCAGTCTTTAGTGCCTAGTGAGCACTCATTGGGCAGAACTATTATTACTGCATTCTGATTCGCCCTACTTTTATTCAGCCCTGCTCAGTGCCAGGCCTTGGGTGGGGCTGATGGGAACCCAGAGAAAAGAGGCCTTGGTTTCTGCTCTCAGAGACTTTGTAGTTGAAGCCAGAGATGTCAAAAAGCATGAGAAACTCTTTAGAATGATGTCATGCCATTAGAATAGTCTGAACTATGTCCATTGGGTGCTCACAGAAGTGACAGCTTGGACTTGTCCTCAGAAATGGTTCTTCAAGCTGCAAACCAGCTGAGCAGCCTCCTCTGGCTTAACTCCCACGTCCTTGCATCCTGGAACACAGTAGGGTCTCCAGGGCAATGCAAATGCATTTTGAAGCTTGAAGGTTGGCCCGAGGTGAGAGAAATCATCACTATTTGACCTCCAGTGATGGGCAATCTTTAGCCAGAGCAGTGGAGTGAATACTTGGGCATCTATTGTTTCTGACATCAGTATTTTTCAAAGACTACATGCCAAGCCTGGGTAAATCCTAAAGTGTTTTTTCTTTTTAAC
The DNA here is from genome assembly GCA_017311185.1 of Proteles cristata cristata. Lineage (NCBI taxonomy): Eukaryota > Metazoa > Chordata > Mammalia > Carnivora > Hyaenidae > Proteles > Proteles cristata. Next base: position 2,957,750 of record JAESUZ010001797.1, on the reverse strand, counting down.
TTTACTCATCCACATATTTTGTCTATAGATGACATTAAGGTTTGGGGTAAAGTATACGAGTTTGGGAGCCAGGCCAGCCTGAGTGTAAAATTTAACACTGCCATCACCTTGATATGTGGCCTTAGGTACATTCCTTTGTGTCTCACCTTCTTCATCTGTGAAGGTGAAGGGATTGACTAAGTATCTCTGAAGGATCTGGCACATGGAAAATGCTCAGTAAATGAGTCCTCAGCCTCCCTTGGCCCCAAACAGATGATCAACTTTCTATCAGTTAGGACTGGGTTCAGCGTCAAGGAATTTAAAAAAAATCTGCTAATGATGACTTGGAAATTTCAAGATTTATCTCATATTCTCACATGGAGACCAGGGATAGGCTGTCCTAGCAGCCTCACTGTATCAAAGACACAGGCTCCTTCTATCTTCTTGCTCCATCACCTCTGACATGCTGTAGCTTGTGGTCACAAGATGGTGGTGGCAGCTCTTGCGTTGCATTGCGGATTTTGCTAGGGAAAAGGAGGGACAGGCAAATAGCAAAATGACAGAATACATGTCAGCCAAGTATGTTTCTTGGAAAAAAAAAAAAAAAAAACCTTTCCAGAAACTCCACCAGTGAATTTTGTTATATCTTACTGGCTAGAACTGGGCCATGGCTGTTTCCAAATGAGGAGTCTGAAATTGTGAATGTTTTAGGTGTCTGTCCTCAATGGTCCAGGAAGCAAAACTTGGGAATGGTTGATTCACAGTATTTGCCACAAGATCCAAGGTTGTAGACTAATTTAAATGTGCCAAACATTTAGTAGTTCTTTGCACATTATGGCTCAATTTTTAATGCTAGATGAATGAAGTCCTTCAATGAAATGAATTCTAAAAATGACTGCCCACCTTTGTACCCAAACTCTCTCATTGTTCTGATTTTGATTAGCTCTTTTAACCATCACTGGGTTAGGGAAAGCTAACTGCTATGACAACTCCAGAATCTAGTTTTGGAAAGGTTGCTTTCTTAAATCTTAGTCTCAGACAGGTCTGCAGAGAAGCTTTGCTCCATACAGTCATCCAAGTGCCCAGGGTCCTTCCATCTAGTGACTCATGCATTCCTTAGGGACTAGAGTGCTCCACTGAATCCTCTGCCTCCAGCAAGCGAATGGACTCAGGGACACAGGACATGCTTCTAGGCCAGGCCAGCCCTGGAACTGGTGCACATCGGTGTTATTCAAAGTGTGGTCTGCGGACCAGCAATGCCAGCATCACTTAGGAGCTTGTTAGAATTGCAAAGTACCAGGCCTTGCTCCAGACCTACTGAGTCAGAGTCCCAGGTGATTCACATACATATTACAGGGTGAAAAGCATGTTTAACATTTCTGCCTGCTTTCCAGAGGACACAGCTCTGCAAGAGAGCCTGGGAAAGAAAGGCCAGCAGTGTAAATGAAGAGTAAGAAGAACCAGGGTTTGGGGAACATGTGGCATTATCGGCTTTAATCACATTCATTATATAGAAGCCTTGAAATGGGTTTTGATCAAATGCAACCTGAAGCTGAGCTGGCTGAGAAGCTGCTGGGTGGTATAAGCTCTTTCAGACATTGAACCACTAGGAATAGTTTTCTCTTTTGGGCAGGAATGTCAACAACTGTTTACTGTGTAGGGCTGACTTTATGGACTGTTTGGCTCAGGTTAAGTTTCCAAGGTCGAGTCATTCCCAAATCCAATGGGTATCTGCCAGTTCTCACCTTCCTTGACCTACAGTACTCCAACCTGAGACACAACCCGAGATCCTTTGCTCCTTGGTACCCATGAGCCCATTCCCTTCTGGTTTCCTTTGATCTCTCTGGCTCACTTCTCAGTTCTTTATGGCTCCTCTTCTTGCCCCCAATACTGAATTCAAGGATGTAACAGGCAGCCCATGGACAGAAGATGGCCAGCAGGTGGGTTATGTTTGGGCAATACAGTGTTTTAGGTTCTTGTAATGTTCATTTATTTTTGAGAGAGAGACAGCACAAACGGGGTTGGGGCAGAGAGGCGGGGGGGGGGGCGGAGACACAGAATCCGAAGCAGGATCCAGGCTCTGAGCTGTCAGCACAGAGCTTGATGCAGGGCTCAAATCTACAAACCGTAAGATCATGACCCGAGCTGGAGTTGGAAGCTTAACTGACTGAGCCACCCAGGTACCCCTGACCCACACAATTTTTTAAGGATTTAGAGATTTCACAATTATAATTGAATTTACATCTGCTCTTAAAGAAATAGATCTGGAGGCATAGTCCCACATTCTTGCAATGTAACAACTGGCTGGAGATGAGTAGTGATTTTCCCTTTGGATCAGAAAACATGCCTGTCATTTTGCAACATCCCTATCCAGCCAGCCCCACACAATCACATTCCCTGCCTCACCCCTGTAGCATTTTAGTCTGTGTCCCCTCCATCTGAAATTCAGGTCCCAGTCTCTTCTTATTTGGTGTGGTCTCAGTGGTGTTACTTGAATCAGGGAATTTGGGCATGTGACAGCATCAGCAGCTCAGTTGTCCTCGTTCCCAGAGCCTCCTCAGCTGGCTTGTGCAATCACTTCATAACACCATGGAACAAAAACATTCTTTTTGTGTGCTTAACCTTGATAGTTCCCAGGAAGGAAAATGTGATTGGGTCATTTTTGCTTCCATCCAATATGGAGTATGCCTGATATGTAAAATTCCATCAAAATAGTTCTGAGATTCTGATCTCCATCTAGCCCAGGTTTCTTTCAACCTCAATGCCAAGGTACATGCTGGATTTTACTTCGAGCTCACAGAGTAAGCTCTTGTAGGGGAGATCCAGTTTGGGCTATTTTCTTTACACAAGCCTGTGAGCAGGGCAGCATTTCCACTTTGCTGACTGACTCCTCCAGCTGGTTTCCCACATATCTCATCCACCCCAGGACATAGGCCAGCACTTACACATCTGTGTTATGGTTCCTTTCAGGGAAGAACTGAGAACCTTGCAGCTCTATTCCACCTGATGTAGAATTGTAAGCTAATCGTTTGCACAGCTCAGACATCCAAGAAGACCTCTGTCTCCCCTTTTTTGCAGTGGTCCTAATCTCTGATCCTGGACTCTCAATGTTGAGGGCACTAGAGCCACACACTTTGCATGACACAAAATACACATCTCAACAAATATTTACCTTTCCAAAAATGGTGAGCAGACACCAAAGACAAGGAACCTGTCCTGCCCACATGAGAAAGCAAGTCTCTGCTCAAGTGACTGCTCTGTTTTAATCAGGCAGAAGGGGGAATCCATAGTTATTGGAGGCTTTACCTGACATCTTATAACTAAGGGATTGACACTGAACCTGGGGCTACAGACAAAGTCAATCAATTTTATGTTCTTTAATGACATTTACTGACAAACAATTTGAATACTTGAAATTTAAAGCATTCCCACCAGCAGGTATTTCAAAGCAATAAACACCAGCAGAGATTTTGTTACTCAAAAGAGACAGTTAAGCTTATTACATTTGAATATTTGACTCCTTCCAATACTCAGTTTAAATTAAAATTAGTTTTCAAAACTTGGCAGGCCTTCTAAAGTGACCTTTGGAAAATCTAATCCCTTGGGGAAAGTATGATAGTTTTTTTTTCTAGGAATAAATAGGCTCTTTATGACAATAAATTTTTCCAATATTGTCCCAGTCACATACTACATACTAAGTCTCAAATCCTTAGCTGTTGCTCACTTTTTCATCTCTCTGAGGACTCCAGGCTCAACACCCAATTGTCAGTGGGACCCTTCCTCTTGCATGTCCCTCACATGTCTCAAATGCCTCATCTGTTCAAAACAGGACTCAGCATCTTTGATTTGCTCCCTACAACTTGCTTTTCCTCATGCCCTGCCTTAACTGACAGCATCACTCTCTACCCAATGTAAAAATCAGAAATCCCAAGGTCATTCTCTCTTTTCTCAGATCTCACCCATCACCCACCAGGTCCTGCTCATACCACCTCCTAAAGCCCCCTGCACTCTTCAGATTTTGCATTCCCCTGCCACTGCCTTAGTTCAGGTCACCGTGTTCCCCACCTGGAACTCTGCAGTAGCCTCCTCGAGGGTCTCCCTTCCCCCTCCAATGCTGTCCCTACAGCACACCAAGAGGTATTTTTTTTCTAAAATGCAAGTCTGACTGGGTCACTTCCTGATTAAAAACCCTCAGTGATTCTCGACCCCAAACTCCTTAACATGGCTACAGTGTCCTCTGCTTGGTCTAGCCTTAGCCAACTTCCCACTTCATTTGAGAGCTATGCTCTAGCCCCTGAGTAATTTGTGGTTCCCAGATAGGCCACACTGGCTCAAGCCTCTGGGCCTTTGCATTTACAATTCCCTGTGCCCTCAGTGTCCTTCCTACACTCGATCATCTGGATCGTGAGGTACAGCCTGAATTTTAGTTAAGGTCTGACACCAAACCTGGAGTCCATCTTATAAAACTGCGCTGTAACTGAAATAGTTATTTATTTACTTATTTACTTACTTGTTTTTCATTCATTCATTCATTCATTCATTCATTGAATATTTATCGAATACCTGTTATGTGCCAGATAGACTTCTAGGCACAAAACAGATGGACGTCCTTGTTTAGTAGCACTTACATCCTAAAGAGGGGAGACCCAAGATAAACAGATAAATAAATAAAAAAACAGTATGTCTTATGGTTAAAAGTGCTATGGAGAAAAACAGAAGAGTAACAGGGAGTGCAAAAAGTTAGTGGAAGTGGGGCTGCAAATTTATTTAGAGTAGTCTGGGAAGGTGAAAATTCAGCAAGGAACTGAAGGCCAAAAAGCATCAACCTATGCAGATAGCTGGGAGGAGAGCATTTCAGGCAGAGGGAACAGCAGTGCAAAGGCTCTGGGGTGGGAATGTGCCAAGATGGCTAAAGCTGAGGTGCTAAAGAAAGTGGGAGATCAGATAAGAAAGGAAGTAGAGTCCTTTAGGCCCTTATAGGCCATTACGATGGTCAGAGAAATTTGATGGCTGGCCCTTGAGGAACTAGAAGGGATTGATTACCATCCTGAAATTCCTATCACCTGTGAGCACCTATACTGGTCCTATGAACTGGGGAGAGGATTATTCTCAGAATATTTTTTCATGCTTGATCTGGAGCTTGGTCTAAATTAGAGTTTCTCATCCTCAGCACTACTGATACTTTGGCTGGATCATTCTTTATTGTGTGTGTGTGGTGGGCGGCAGATACAACACAAGATGTTTAGTGGCATCCCTCACTTCTACCCATTGGATTCCAGGAGCACTCTATTTATGACAACCAGAAATGTCTCCAGATATGTCCAAATGTCCCCCCCCCACCCCCCCGCTTGAGAATCACCATCTAAAGAAAGGCAGACTCCAGCTCCCTGTGCTGGGAGCTAATCTCCAGTCCCTACATTCTTATTTCCCCAACCACCAGCCCCTCCCCCGATTCACACTGGCTTCTCAGAGAAGGGAACCCAGGGTTATCTACTAAAGACCCAGGCAAACATTGATTCTAGGTCCATAAGCCATTAACACACCTACACATCACACAGGCATCCAGAGAGCCACTCCCTATTCTAACATGACCCTGGGTCTCATTTGTTTACCCTAAAACCCACGTGAGAGCCACACAATAGGCCCAGGCTTATACTGGATGACTTGGTGCTAGTCACCTTTGGTCTATTTCCCCAAGAACCAGAAGATCTGCTGATGATCCTGATATTTCCATAAGACTTAACCTAGTCAGAGCAAGATCAAGGGTTCTCCAACAATGTCATCAAAATAGTTAATGTTTTTTGGGCACTTTTGTGCCAGAGATTTAAACACCTTGTCTTACCTAAGATGTAGGATCATCTTAAGGTATAGGATCTATTAGTATCCCCATTTTGTAGAGGAGGAAACACAGGCACAGAGATGTCTAAAAAACCAATCTGCCTGAGCTGCAGGTGCTGTAAACCACCATAACTGTCTCTGGTTTATGAAACAACCTAATGAGGTTCACTGAGTGCCATATACCAGCATGTGTCAGAAAATAGGCTCTCTCTAGGTAGAGTTTAGGACCCAAGGAAGGTTGTACTTGCAGGAACTTTCAGCCTCCGAGCAGAGGGCTCCCTACACATCCACAGCCCACTGGGCTCCTGCCCAAGCAACAATGTACATCTGAATTGTTACCATAACCCAACCAAACTGGCATTTTCAGATGGCCAGGGCAGGACATAGGCACCAAGACCTGAGGGGTGTATGCATTTATTTCACCTTTACAAGCTTGGAATTCAAGGTTCCAGAACCACAGAAGTAAAAATGATTTGGAAATTTCAGAAAGAAAACAGAAGCCAGGACTATAAATCATAAAGAGTAGATTTGGCTCTACAGATTCTCTCTGCTCTGATGGGAACCACCCAGAACAGGGAAGATGAAAAATGCATCCCATCCCTCCCTTCCAGGAAAAGAAATTTTTCAGATCCACTAACCTATATGGTCAGTTAGAGCATGAATCTGGGAGTCAGCCAGTCTCGGAGCTAAATCTCTGCCTAACTGTGTACTAGCCATAAGACCTCTGGATTTCCATCTCTTGTCTGTAACATTCCTCACCTGCAATGGTAGATAACTAGGAAGTTGTTATAAGGACTAACCAGGATAAAGCATGTAACCTTAACAAAGTGGCTGGCACAGTGAGTGCTCAATAACTTGTAGTTGTTGTCACCTTGTTATCATCACCATCATCATCATCATCATCACTATCATCACCATAATTATCATCATCATCATCATCCATCTTGCTGTTCTGGTCAAAATATCAGAGTCATCCTTGACTCCCCTTCTTCACTTGTACTCCACATCCAATCTACCATCCCCTCCCATTTCTCTCATCTAGCACCAGTCACCACCTCCTTCAAAATGTCTCCAGACTCTGATGACTTCTCACCCTCTCCATTGCCACCACCCTGCCTCAAGCCATTACCACGTCTCACCTGGATTATTACAGAGGCCTACCACCGGTCTCCCTGGATCCATCCCTTTCTCCTTTGGTCTAATGTTCATATAACATTCAGTACAATCCAGTTATTAATAAGTAGGATCATATCTAACTCTGCTCCAAACCTTCCAGTATCTTCCTACAACCCTCAGAGAAGGGGCTATTCAGTGGCCAAAAAGCCCCTATGTCATTTGACACCAATACCCATCATTCTGCTCCAGGACAAATGGACCCCTTGTCATTCCTCAAATATGCTGCACATGCTCCCACTTCAGGGCCTTTGCACTTATGGTTCCCCAACCTGGAAGCTCTCTCCAGATATCCACAGAGGCTGCTCCCTTACCTCTTTCAGTCTTTATTAAAATGTTTCTTCTCTTGGGGCACCTGGGTGGCTTAGTCGGTTAAGCGTCCAGCTTTCGCTTAGGTCATGATCTCGCGGTTCGTGGGTTCGAACCCCGCGTCGGGCTCTGTGCTGACTGCCAGCTCGGAGCCTGGAGCCTGTTTCAGTCTGTGACTCCCTCTCTCTCTCTCTGACCCTCCCCTGCTCATGCTGTCTCTCTCTCTCCTGGAAATAAATAAAACATAAAAAAAATGAAAAAAAAATGTTTCTTCTCAGTGAGTCCCCCTTTAGCCTCCCTACTTAAAATTAATCCCCCTAACACTCCCATCCTCCAGCTGTGATTTTTTTCACTTAGCACTTAGCATCTAATATAGCATATATTTTACTTCTTTACTTGTTTATTTTCTATCTTCCCCAACAAGAGCAGGGATTTTTAACCATTGAATGTTAAATCCCCAGTACCTAGAACAGTGTCTGACACATGGCAGGTCCTAAAAAAGATTTGGCGAATGAACTGTGAATGGACACTGGATGAATGGACAAATGGATGGGTAGATGAATCTCCACGACTATTACTGTTAGATCCCATCCAGCTAGCTTTCAGATCCCAGCATTCCAGCTATCATAGACTACTGTTCTCATTTCTTCCTTTCCAGATACTTAGGAGCACTGGGCTGTGTGTGGAACTTCTAAAATTTCCATCATTTGGACAATCATTCCATGCGTTTCTCTTGCCCTGAGCCTGCTTCCCTTAGAGACTCAGATTTGAACACGATGTCAGTCAGCAACCCTGCGCCAGGCAGGGCCGAATCCACAAGGAATCTGGAGTGGGGAGGGCGGGGGAGTGGAGTGGGGCTGAGGGCGGGAGCAGCTGGCAATAGGCCAGGGCCTGCTGATGTTGATGGATGGGAGGAATCGAAGGCAATGATGGTGACGAAGCAGGCAGTGGAGAGGCGAAAAGTCCCACTTCCTGTGCATTGATTGGGAATTTAATGAAAACAATCATTCACTTTCGGGTTCCATTGCAGGAGCAGGTGTGCTCACTAATAGTGGGGCATGTTCCAGTTGTCCAGAAGTAGGCTTTCTGGGTTTTGCTTTACAACAGACCTCTCTGTTGGACTTGGAATTTGCCCAGGCAGTGGAGGTGATTTGCACTTTCTCCCAGTGCTCCAGATGGACAGAAGAGAGGCGTGGGAACTCAAAAAGGGAATGTGTTCTGACTTGAAAGGGAATCAATGACCCCCCCTGCCCTGGCCCAGTCTACCTGACGCAGATATCAAGGTGGTGAAGGGTCTCCAATCTCACAGTGTTATCAGGAAGAAGGAAGGCAAATGTGAGCGCCTTTTAGTTCCTTCTCATTTAGGCCAGGAAGGCCTTCTTGCTGCCAGGATCACATGCCAGCTCCCTGCGGCCAGTTACCAGAAAAGGGCTCCTTACTCCTAAACCCCCACCCCCAGTGCCCAGCAATATGAGGGGCCAAGGAATATTAATAGAGTGTGAGGTCTCTTTGACACCACTAACCCCAAAGAGCAGGATCAGAGAGGTTAAGGGAGCATCTTAACCTCTCCCCAGCCCCATCCTTTTCACACCTGACCTTGCTTGCTTGAGAGTCCCTTGCAATATTACATGCAAGCTAGCTATAGGGCAACTGGAGGGGCTCAATTTGGGCTGTAACTCCAGGATTTTCCAACAGATGGCAGGCATGCCCCTCATTCTTTCTTCTATAATTTCTGACCATAGAAACTGTTCAATAGTAACAGTAGTAATAATAATGCATTATGTCCTTACCATGTGCCAGGCATTGAGCTAAGGGTTTGACATGCCAATATTGGTTAGAAATCCAATTCAGTGGTTCCAGGTCCTGGCTATATATCACTACTATGCTGCCCTGTATAAACAGGACAGTTTGTTGCCAATCAGTTTCCTCATCTATAATTTACCCACGAGGAAAGTGAGACTCACAGAGTTGGAATGAATACCCAAAGTTGTATTACTTCCAGTGTTGTTGAGCCCACAGAACCCTGATGCACCTCCCATATGACCAATTTCACAAAACATGTTTCTTCCATCCCATCACGTTTCTAAAAATTTACCTACTGCAGTACAGTGTGAGGAAGGTCCAGGAGCTAAGCAGGTGAAAGCCAACCTCCTCCCTGGGAGATAGGGAGAAAGAGAGGCTCTAGCAAATTCTGATTTATACTGGCTTTTTCAGATAACCCATCCTCCAAGCAATCCAGGAGCCTGGCTGAGGAGCTGGGCAAAGCTGTGGAGATTATGGGTAAAGGCAAGAATGGGATCGGCTTTGGCAAAGTGGACATCACGGTCGAGAAGGAACTTCAGACGGAGTTTAACATTAAGGAGGCCCCAGAGCTGAAGCTGTTTTTTGAGGGCAACAGGTCGGAACCCATCAGTTGCAAAGGTAATAGCGCTTGTGTGTCAATCAAAGCAATGCTAGCTATGGAAAAACAAACGCCAGCATTTCAGTGGTGTAACAAAATTACAAATTTACTTCTTGCTCATGAGGGCCCAGCTGGCTGCCAGAGGGTGGAGGTGGGGGGCTCTGCTCCCCACGTCTTTCAAGGACCAAGGTTTCTTCCAGCTTGTGGCTCTGCTCTATCTTAGGGCCTCTGAGGCCTCTGCAATTTTCTCTCTATCTAATAGTTGGGGCAAGGAGGCAGAGGATTGCCAACGGTAGTGTTTGTGACCTAAGCTTGGAAGTGGCAAACATTGTATCTCTTTCCATTGACGAAAATTCTGTTACATGGTCCTAGTCAACTCTAAGGCTGGGCAACATGGCCCTGATCTGTGTCCATAAGGAAAATAAATTTTGGTGAACCCATAGCTGCCTCCACCACAGCTTGTATCACAGCTGGTGGGCCTTAAAGTACCATGAAGTGGGATAGTGAGATGCATAGCTCATAAACTCCCAGAGACCAGAGAGTGAGTTCCTAACTCCACTACCTATCTACCATCCCAATTTTCTACTTTAGAATGATTCTGACAGGGTCCCAGGACAAGGAAGCCCTGGTTGACAAAAAGAGAGACAGAGAGGATGAAATAAGACAGATTTGGGACAGGGTGACTACCAACCACTTTAGCTTCTATCATCATCCACTTTGTTCATTAATTTGTTCATTCACATATTCAATGTTCTTTTACTGAAAAACTACCATGCGTTAAGCCCTATATTTGTGTTGAGGATGCCTGAAGATTTATATGACTCAGTGTGGTACATGGTAGGTCCTAATTTTTTAAATGCTAAATATATAAATGCGTAAATGTGTGGAAAATGGATGGATGGATGAATGGAAAGATGTATGGATGGATGGATGGATGGATGGACTGAAAGTGATGAATGCCAATGTGCCCAGGACAGCCTGTACTATGATGGTTAGAATGCTTCCATTTTATGTGTGGATAACTGAATCAGGAAACTGAGATAATCTTTTGCAGGGTCTGGCATTTATCAGGTCTGCAATAAGCCTGTTGGAATTTTGTTGGCAAGAACCAAAAGGGACCAGACAGTGCCATCACCTCCAGGAGCTGCAGGGATACCTTGCAGTTCTCAGAGTGGACACCAGGGGTCATGAGACACAGGCCAGACTTTCAGGGGAAGAAGGCACAGCAAATGCTGCTACCTCCGGGCAGATTAGAAATAAGATCCAACAAGACTCAGCAGTGCAGTGGCTCACAGCCTGCCTATGGGACAATGAAGAGGCAGGGGAAAAGTAGAGGGAGGGAGATGGAGAGAGCAGAAAGTAGCAGTGAGAGAAGAGATATGGAAAGACACGGTGACTGCTGCTTCCTAAGGATAGGAGTGACAACTGTCAACAATGGTGACTCAATGATCCCAAGACAGGAATCTCTTGTGATGTGTTGGCTCTGGGGAAGGTGGCTGAAGATATGAGAAACCCCAGTTATTTTGTTGAAGTCTATTTGCTCATGGAGTGGCTTAGGTTTTGGGGTGCCCTCACCTCCTAAAGGCCAGGTGAGGTCTGACTTCTCTTTGAGGCAATAAAGGTGACAATCACCTCCCCCAGGAAGTCTCCTTTGACTGCCCAGGTCAGGATGCCTGCCCTCCTCTGGGCTCCCACAGCACCTGTCCTTCCCACTCAAGGCCGTTACCTTACAGAACTGTATTTGTTCTTAGTTGTCTGGTGAGAGCACAGGGGCAGGAGCTGATCTCACTTCTTTCTCAGGTCCTCTGAAGAGGCTGCCAGAACTGGCAGACACCAGCTGGCTTTAAATCCTTACTACTTGCCTGAAGAGCAATTAATTACTCTTGTCAAATTTTAATTTCCTCATCCATAAAATGGGGATGGTGTAAGTATCTACGTCCTGGGGTTATTGGTTAGATGAAACAAGTCCGTAAGGCACAAGCCCTGACACACATCTGAACCATTTACTGTGTTACATCATGGTTCTGGCCTGCCCTCTTTTCATATGCCACTGCCTAGTGTAGCGGTTGGGGAATCCAAGGCTTAGAGAAGTGGAACAACGTCCTCAACAATCCCCAGCTAATAAGCACTGCAGAAAACAAATGTTTTCTGCGAAGGGCCAGACAATCTCTTTCACAACTTCTTAACTCTGCTGATGCAGTGGAAAAGCAATTCCACATAAACAAATGGGTGTGGCTGTGTTACAATAAAACTTTATAAAGGCAACTGGCAAGTCAGATTTGGCCCACAGGCTGCAGACGACCAACCCCTGCTATGCATTGTGCTGCACTCTTAAGTAAATGGCAGCTGTGGTCCTAATTATTATCAAACTATTAATTTCCTGGCCCTTGTGCAGTGCCTGGGACACTTAGGTTCTTCATGAATAGTTTCTGAGTTTGAATGGGATGGAATTGCAACAGCCCACTGCAGGCAGACTTGGGGTAAAGAGCCAGCCTATATTTCTACTAGGCTTGCCCATCACTCTTCTTCTTCAGTATTACCCCTAACCAAAGAAAGAGGCAGTGGGGTGCTGGGAGGGAACCAGGGCCTAGACTTAGGACAAACACTAGTTATGAGAATTTGAGCCAGACTTCCAATTTCTCATTTCCTAACCAGGGTGAATAATGCCATTTCTGCTAACTGGACAGGGCTTCCCTAAGATAAGATGGGCGACAGAGCTCTGCTGGTCTTCTGCACCAACTTTTATGAAAACTTCCCTACGTGGTGGTTAGTCCTTGTTGGGTCAAAGCTACAGTTCTGGTTCTCCTCTAGTCTCCCAGGGACTGATGGTGGGAGACATGGCCATGGCCTCCTCGTGGGAGGGAGGGAAATTCAGGTTGGCTTCAGGGCCTCAGTTAATGATACATTCACAGCCTGTGCTTGGAAATATGCAGTGGAACAGCAGCCCCAGTCAATCATTGACGTAGCATTCACACCTCAGTTGTTACATGTCCTCTGGCTCAGAGCCAAGTGCCAGGGGAGACACATGCCCAGCAGGGCAGTGACCAATCTGCAGATACTCAGGAACAAACTATTTATCAAGTTCAGAGCTACCTCAGTCCCATGGGATCCAGAGGGGCAAACAGAGCTCAGATATCCCAGAGAAGATGGCCCAAGATCAAGTTCCCTTAAGCCAGCTTATAATTCATTCACCTCATTTATCCATCTGGTAATTATTTCTTGAGCACCTAGTATGAGCCAGATGGTTATAGGAGCTAGTGAGCAAGCTAGCTAAAAATTGTAATTTCAGCAAAAGGTAGACTCAACGAAGAAAATGTAATAGGTCATAAAATAGAGAATGATATGATGGGGAGGGGCGTGGCAGTAAGAAAAATCCAAATCTCAAACTAGTAAGCCAGAGGAGATGCCCTGATTGCTGAGGAAAAGGCAGCGCAGGTGGAGGGACCAGTTGGTGCTAAAGCCCGGTGTACCAGGGAAGAGGGCATGGATGCCATGTGGACAGAGGGAGACAGTGGCGCAACATAAGATAGGCACTATGGTTCTGATGACCTGAAATTCAAATGGACGTGGGGGGCTTTTTGTTCACCTTGGTTGGTATTTTCGGGACTTGGAAACAAGTTCCTTTCAGAGCACTTACAACATAATTTTTTTTCAGACAAATGCCTGTAAGAGATGTATTTTCAGACAAATGCCTGTTTCTATGATTTGTGCCTGCTTCTTTCTGAAAGATGGCTTAGAACATAGAATAGCCTAGATGACTGTGAAAATAGAAACTTAGTCTTGGATAGGAGCACATGTACCCCAATGTTCATAGCAGCACTCTCCACAATAGCTAAAACATGGAAAGAGCCTAAGTGTCCATCAACAGATGAATGGATGAAGAAGATGTGGTTTATCTATACCATGGAATACTACATGGCAATGAGAAACAATGAAATCTGGCCATGTGTAGCAACATGGATGGACCTTGAGGGTGTTATGCTGAGCGAAATAAGTCAGGCAGAGAAGGACAAATATCATATGTGTGCACGTATAGGAGGATTAGGAGGAACTTAACGGAGGAACAAGGGGGAGAAGAAGGGGGAAATGGTGGGGGAAAGGGAGAGAGGCAAACCATGAGAGACTCTTGAATGCTGACAAAAACTGAGGACTGATGGATGTGGGGGAGGGGGATGGGCATGGAGGAGGACACTTGTGGGGATGAGCACTGAGTGTTATGTGGAAACTAATTTGACAATAAACTATTTGTAAAAAAAAAAAAAGAAAAAGAAAAAAGAAACTCAGCCTTGGGGCTGAATCCAGGAGAGGGGGACTGCTGCAGGGTGGAGTGCCATGGTCTGAGGGTGGCATGAAGCCTCCTCCATTCCTCTGTCCCTTGAGGCTAGTACATCGTCCTTCTATGAACTTCTATAGGTCTGAATCATTGTAGCTTTTAAAATGGCTTAATCAGTATCTACTAAAGCTGAATGCAGCATCCCCTATGACCAGAAATTCTACTCCTAGACATGTATCCAACAGAAGTGCATACAACATGACCCCAGAGACATGCACAAAAATTCTTAATAGTCCCAAACCTGGAAACAACCCAAATGCTCACCAACAGAAGATGGATAAATAAATTATAGAATATTCACACAATACAGTGCTACACAGCCCATGCAACAATGTGGGTGAATCTCACAAATGTAACAAAGCCAGACCCCAACACACATACTATGTGATTCCATTTATATGAACGTTCAAGAGCAGGCAGACTAATGCATGCTGTTAGAAGTTAGAATGGTGGTTACCCTTAAGTAGGGTGCATTAGGGGATAGGAGGGGCCCCAATGGGGACTTGTGAGACTCCAGCAATGATCTATCTCTTGATCTGGGTAGTACTTGGGTGTGTTCATTTTGCAAAACTTCACAAACTATACATTATCATTTGTATACCTTTATGTATGCAAATACATTCCACTGCAAGTTTTTAAAATGGCCTTATATTCTTAGGAAATGTAAGCAAAGATGCTGAAAATAGAGTGCTTTCTGGTCAATTTACCACCCGACATGCATTCATCAAGCTGCATGCAGCAATTTGTCCTGCACAGACTGCTTGCTCTGTCTGGAAGTTTTTCCTTCTCCTTTCTGGTCCAATTTCCTTCTTCTTATTGCTGCTGCCTTATTGACTCACATGCATCCGTCAGTTTTCAGCTCATTAGTGATTTCCTCCAGGAAGCCGTCCTTGAATACAACGTCTAGGTCATATATTTTTGCTACAGGCTCATGGAACTTTGCTTTTGAATACCTACCTTGTATGTGATTATTTGCTTGTTTGTGTGATTATTTGACAATTGTCCTATTCAACATGATGAGAGCTACAAAAGAGTGTGACTGTGTTTGTTTCTGCTCACCATTATATCCCCAGGACCAAGCACAGCACTCAATAACATAATAGGTACTCAGCACATATTTGTCAAATGAATGAATGAGTGAAGGAATGAATGGTGAGTGAAGGAATACAGGCCTATAAATGTAGTCCAAAGCTACTCACAACAAACATTGCCTTATCTCATAAACTCAGTTTAAATGCTTCATTTTATTCTATAGTAGAAAATAGTATTTTACATTATCTACCGTCATGTGGAATTGATGATTCTAGCAAACACTTGTCTGTCTATAGCTTCATGTCTATAGCACACTATTATGTCTCCCCAGATATGGTATATGTGTCCCAATTTTAGAAGCTAAGACTTTGTGTGCTTTGCTGAGAAATGAAAGTCATGACCTATGACCTTCATGAACATCTTTGTCTCAGATGAGAAGTTAGAGGCATAGGCGATAATGGAATTTTCCCAAAGTCACAAAGCCAGCTGGTATTTTTATTTATATTTCATTCATTTACATTTTTTAAAAAATAAATCTATCTTCCTGTCACTTTGGAAGGTAGGTAAGAAAAGAAGACAAGGCATGCTTCCTCCTGGGTTTGATTCCCAGGTGCACTAGTAGAATGGCCATTGGGAAGTCAAACCTCAATTTCCTCTTCTGCAAAATGGGGAGGGTAAGAATATCTATCCCATATCATAGGGTTGTTTTGGAGATATAATATATGCAAATTGCTCAGCACAGTGCCTTGTCCTTGGTAAGTGCTCAATGAAGTTTAGCAGCTGTTAAAGTTCACGCCTTGGGACTAGGGTGGAAAGGAGTGGAAGGACTGACCTTGGCCTTTAATGTGTGGGAGTCCAAGACCGAGATGCTTCTGTTCATTAAACTTAGAGGAAATAAGCTTTGCTCCAGTTTAAGAGGAAACTGCTATAAGATCCATTTAACTGTCTCTGTTTCCAGGAGTGGTTGAATCTACTGCCTTGGTCGTTTGGCTGAGAAGACAAATTAGCCAGAAAGCATTTTTGTTCAATAACACTCAGCAGGTGTTAGATTTTGTGAAATCCAGGCCCTTGGTCATCATTGGCTTCTTCCAGGTACCGGAGTCAAGAGGTGGGAGGTGGCTTTTCAACTGGTAAGGAGTTCGGTGTCTGGGAAGGGGTGGGTTGAAGAGAGGTCTTCTACTTCGGTAAATTATATACCCATTCTTCCTTTTCCAATGAGTCGTTTTTACAGGGTTAAAATGATGACAGAAAGAATGGAAGGTGAAATGGTAGGAGACGCTAATCAGAAAGGTGGATAGGAATGCAGAAAGAGGAGACTCACATTTATTATACTGGTTTTAATAGTATAACTGATCTTTTGGAGGTCCACTTAGAATACCACTGAATAATTGTTTTTCCTTGTGGAAAATGAGTTTCTTATATGTCTTTACTCATTTCTTGTGACTTTGATGATTCTTCCCTTCCCCCAGTGGAAGTCAGAACTCTGACATTATATTTTTACATGGGAAGAGTATGTGCCTCTTTCTGTCTTATTTCACTTTTCAGTCTCAATTTTCTCATATTTGGTGATCCATGTGGTCAAATCAGATGCCTCTTCTGAAAGTGATTAAGGAATAAATGTTTAAGTCTAAACCTGTGTGTTTAGAACAACCTTATTCTAAATACTTGGAAAAAATAAAGTTTATCAATTCTCTTCATTAATCTTTGTGGAGTTGCCTATTTTGACCTTAGTCATAGCCATGGAAGTATTCTGAGTATGAAACATCCATGAAAAGGGATTTAGGAGACCCAGGAAAATCCTAAAACTTAGAAAGGTGAGGAGATGAATTGGTCACCATTTCCACCTTGACCTTAAGTAAGCCAGATATTCTGCTTCCTACAAAAGCCTCACCCAATATCCTTCTGCAAATAGGATTTAGAGGAAGAAGTAGCAGAGTTGTTCTATGATACGATCAAAGACTTCCCGGAGCTAACGTTTGGAGTGATAGCAATTAGCAATGCTATTGGGCATTTCCACGTCACTCTTGACAGTCTTCTGGTGTTCAAAAAGGTAAGATTTTGATTATTGCTAGTGAGAGGTCTCCAGTTCAAAATAGTGGACTATGCACATATCTATAGGCTTTGGGCACAAATTCTGGTTCTGCTGCTTGTGAACCAAGTGGCATTGGACTAGGCAGTTGCTGTTAGATCACACAGTCTCCTGGAGTTTCCCTGGCCTTTCTAGACATTTTTTTATTGTAAGCTTCTCCTCTTCTTCTTAACCAGTAAATGCCATTCATTAAGGCTCAGTCCTCTACCCTGTGTTTCTTCTGGTCCATCCTCTCCCACCCACCCTCCATGAGCAATTACTGTCCATACAATCGTGACTTACAAATCTCCATCTCCAGGCTTTCCTATCCATCACTAGCTGTCTCAACATGACCAAGCCTAATATAATCTCCCCTTCAAATCCTCTTTAAGTGTTTTTTTTTTCCTATCAATGAATGGGTTTACCATTTCTCCCATCTGAGCAAAGTCAGAATACCCAGTTATTATTCTAAGACCTCCCTCTTGTCCACACTTCACAACCAGTCCATCACTCCAACCCTATTTATTTCAAATCCAAAATATCCCTTAAATCTATCCATTTATCTCTATTGCTACCATCCTAAGTCAAGTGACCATCATCTCCCATAGTCTAATACAACATCCACTTAACTGGTCTACCACAATCTCTCTTGTCCTCTAAAGAGCAATCTTTCCAAAACTCAAACTGATGGCCACTTGCCTCTTTCCCACTGAAAGTCTTTACAGCTTCCTATTATTCTTAGGATGAAGACTCAAGTCCCTAATGAGACCTACAAGACCTTCGACAGTCTAGCCTCTATTACACATCTTCCTCTTCTTCCTCTCTAGGATCTAGATTTGAGCTGTCCAATATGGCAGCTGCTTGTTACATATGACTATTTACATTAAAATTAGTTAAATTAACATTCTAATTCCCCAAACTAGCTACATGTGGACAGTGGCTACTGCATTGGACAGCATAGATATACAGAGTATTTCCATTATCACAGAAAGTTCTATTGAAAAGTGTTACTTTAGACACTGTAGTCTGGTTCTTGGAACATGCCTTACCCCCTCCCCACACAAAGCCAAATCCTTAGACTAACCATGTTACTTATAGATCTGGCTCAGAGTGGTTAGTTTACTTGCCCAAGGCCACATATGAGGTGGGTAAAGTGATACTCAGACCTGCTTAACTGTGAGCCACTATATTTTTACTTGGGCTCTTGGAAGTCATTAGAAAGTTTTAAGTTGGAGAATAAAATAACCTGATTTGTATATTTGAATGGGACAACAGAGAATCTAAAAATAGATCCAAATACATATGGAAATCTAGTATATGATAAAAATGATACTTTAGATTAGGAGGGAAAATATGTTATTCAAGGATCAATGTTGAGAGAACTGGGTAGCATTTAGAAAAAATATATATAAAGCTAAATCTATATATCCTCCTTCTACCAAATTACATTCCAGATTGATTTCTGACTGATTTAAAAATATAACGATGAAACCATGTAAAGACTAGAAGATGCCATAGAAGATTTTACTTTTGATATTTGGAGTGGGAAAGCCCCTTTATGAAGCATGACAGAAATCCCAGAAACTATGAAAAGAAATACTGATAAATTTGGACCACATAAATAAATTGAAAGTTCCACAGAATAAACCTTATCACAATACTAAAAAGCCAGCAAGCAAACTTGAAAAATTCAGTTAGGACAGAGTCAGTGTATTTTAATGGTTAAGAGCATGAGCTCTAGAGTCAGACAGCCTGGGGTGGAATCTTGGCTCCACCTCTCGCTAGTTTAGCAATCCTGGGCAAATCACTTCACTTTTCTGTACCTCGATTTCCTCAACTGTACTATGGGAGAAATAATGATTCACAGCTCAGTGAGATGTTATAAGGATTAAATGAGTTCTTGCATATAGCATATTTAGAACTATGGCTGGTATAATATGAGCTCTTGATAAGTCTGATTAGTAGTGTCAGATTATTACCATGACCAGAAAAGGGTTTTGGCTTTGTCCAAAGGACAACAGGGGCTGTGAAGTATGTGAGCAAGAGAATGACATGAGTGCTTTTTAACTGCATCACTCTGATTGAAGGTTAGAGGTGGGTTGGAGGGAAACAAGGGGAGAAATTGGAAGACCATTAGAAGGCTTTTGCAGGAGTCCAGGGAAGGGATTTGGACTAGAGGGTAGGATTGGTGGAGGCAAAGAGGAGATGGAATAGAGAGAAACCAGCAGGAGAGAGCGACTTCTTTGTTCTCCTTCCCCTGCAGACTTTGATCCTGGGCTACAGAGAATTATTTCCCTCTCTGTGTTAATTCAAGTCCTTCTGAGAAGCAGCTATCAAACAGGATTAGATAAGCAAATGATTGGGGAAAATACCTGTGAAGGGGAACAAATGGGGGGTGGGCAGGAGAAATCATCAGGCTGTGATGTAGGTCTGACCCTTTAGAAAGAAAGAAGGTTCTTGATGCAGCCGAGTTCTAAGAAAGTTGGCCAAAGTTGCCTACCAGAGAAGTTCTGCATCTCCCAGAAATAGGCTTGCCTTAGTATCCCCGAAACAATGCACAGGTTTGGGACAGTGTGTAGATACTGCTCAGCATCAGTACAACCACATGGATGGATTTCAAAGCATAGCAGCTGGTGCTGCTCCTAGACTACACCCCCTGCTTTGTAGATTGGAGATTTTCATGGCTGCCACAGACACATATTCCACCCACAGGCTAATCTGCCTGGAAGTTCATATTTATGAAGTACCTAGACTATGGATTACACTTGTCACCATGGTATTTTCCTTTCATCCAAGGGAAAAACTGTGCTATTTATATTTATTAAGTGTCTATATTATGGAAGCTACTGCCCTCCAATGTTTTTCTTCTTTTGTCCAAGGGAAAAATTGTGAACCGTGAGGAGCTTATTAATGACAGTACCAACAAACAGGTCCTCAATCAAGTCATAAAGCAGCACCTCACAGATTTTGTTATTGAATACAACTCCGAGGTCAGTGAGCCAAAGGGTCCCTGAGAGAAGGGTAGCTGGGGCAGCTGTGTGCCTGGATGACCTATTTTCCTGGTAATTTCAGAATAAGGACCTGATTTATGAACTGCACATCCTGAATCACATGCTGCTCTTCGCCTCCAAAAGATCCAAGTCATTTGGTATGATAATGCAGCATTATAAGTTGGCATCGAAGGAATTTACAAACAAGGTATGTGGAAAGTGGTATTGCCCTTGTTGGATGGGGATCCAGGACCTGTAGACCCTAATGCTATTTGACTGCCCTGCTGATTATAAATTAAGCCAGGGAGGATTCTCATATTCATTTCCATACCGGCTTCTTTATTTGCATATTGATACTACATATTGTTTACTACTTAATTTTAAACCAATCTCCTCCCTTCTTCCTGTCCAGTGTCTCTTCCTTTCTTGCAATACCTATGCTGCTTCATCCCTCATCTTTTTGAGACATCTACCATAGGAATGTGAGGTTTGGTTGCTTTTTTGATGGACTATGCAAGGGTGAGTGGTTATAGTATGGGTGGGTTTTGGCCTGCAGGTGAGGGGGAGGAGAAGCCACCCCTGCCTGAGGTAAGGGAGTAGGAACAGCCTGAAGATGTGAAGCAGAAAGGCTATAACTTTACACAGACCTGGGTTCACATTTTCTTCCAAAATAAAAATGATTTTTGTCCTTGAGTTTCTAAGCCTTAGTTTCAATCACCTCATGTAAAATGGAGAACTGTGTGTAAGAATTAGAAGCACTATATGTAAAGCAATGAGCAAATGTACAATGGTACTATCATCATCTTTAGAAACAAAACTGTTTTTCTTAAGCCCTATTGTCTGTATTTATGTAGTTACCACCACTTGGGCTGTGGAAGCAATTTATTTTTTTCTCTTTATTTTTTTATAAGAAGTATGGTAATAGCAAATTTTTTTTCCTTTACAAGAAAATTACTCTAAAATTCAAGTGAGACCATTAAAAAGCTTAAAACCCAAATAAACACAAATAAAGCCACTAAGACATGAACATATTTAATATTCGTGCTACATCCTTACCACATTCTCCAGGAAGTTTCTTACAATTACAGAAATATATTTTGTAAATATTTTTAATGCTTCATTCAATTTTAAATTTTAGATTTTTAATGTAATTCAGCTGATCATAATCTGATTGCTTCCTTTTATTTCTCTCATGTTATGATAGTCAGTACTTAGCCATATCTTCCAGATTATTTTTTTTTTTAATTTAACTCTTTAATCTAGGTGGAGTTTACTTGGGCATATACTGTTAAATAAGGTTCTTTTTTTTTTTTTTTAATGTTTATTTATTTTTGTGAGAGAGAGACAGAGTGCGTGAGTAGGGGAGGGGCAGAGAGAGAGGGAGAGAGAGAATCCCCAGCAGTCTCTGTGCTGTCAGCTCAGAGACTGACCTGGAGCTCAATCTCACTAACTGTGAGTTCATAACCTGAGCCAAAATTAGGAGTCAGACGCTTAACCGCTTAACCGGTTGACTGAGCCACTTAGATACCCCTGAGATAAGGTTCTAAATGAACTTTACCCCAACTACCTAGCTTCCCGAATGCCATTTACTGATTGTGATCCATTTTAGAGCCAAAGACAAATGGATGAATACTATTCAGACAGGTCACACTCCCATATCTTATCTTGTTCACATCTAGCTAGTATTTGTTGGAAGTATTCAAGGATGGTTCTAATGCGTTGCTTTGTTTTCAGAGTCTCCCCAGCACCTGGAAGAATGTCACGCATATAACAGGGCCCTTAATATTCTGATAGATGAATGACCTGAGAGTATCAGTGTTTTCACTGTGGCCTCTAAGTGGCTACCCCACTTTCAATCTTGCTGCTTCTCTGCAACCAGAGTCATCTTTCACAAATTATTGCAGCACTTTCTGACTTATTATTCTTCAGTGGCCCTCCGTCTTATTCACATAAAACCCAACCTCCTTACTGGACCTCTGATCTCATCTCTGACACATTTCTTTGTTCTCCATAACTCTCTCTCTCATGGTGCTTAAACCACACCAGCCTTTCCTTTCTATTCAAGAACACTCTTGTTCCCTGACCCCAGGCCTTCGCATTGACAATTTCCACTGCCTGATTCAACGTTTCCCTGACTTGTTAACTCATCACCCACATCTCAGCTAAGATGTCACCTCCTCAGATACTCCTCCTGACCTTCCTACCTAACACTGAGCTTTGACCTCACGTCACCTATATGGTCATGCTCTACCACAGTGCCCTTTTTACTGTCTAATTGGCACTCACTGCTATCTGAATTTATTGATTTATTCACTCCTTTGTTGTCTGTCTTTTCCACTAGAACATAAACTCCATGAGAGCGGATCTTACCTGCCATGGGCAATTTATATCCCCCGTATTAAGTAAAATGCCTAGTAGGCACTCCATGAATACTTGTTGAATGATGACTGAATTAAGTCATAAATTCCCATGACAGAAGAATAATTTAGAATAAAAAGAACTGACATGTATTGAGCATTTTCTACCTCCTAGTTATTGAACTAAGCCATTGTCCTGTTTAATTCTCTCAACAACCCTGTAAGGTAGGTACTCTTATAATCTCTACAAATAGGGAAACTGAAGCACAGAGAGCGTCAGTCATGGTTTTGCCCAAGGATATGGATGAAAGCTCAGGGCCTCCTGACTTCCTATGGTTGTGTAGGTGGTACCCTGCACAAAGATGGTGAAACCAGGCTGAAGGACAATGCCTGTCTATGCCCTGGGGCACAGGGCTGCCTCACCTGATAGAAAGGGGCCCTGTTCTATCTTCAGAGGCACTCCAAAGACCCTGATATTTGCAGTCCATTAGTGGTCTCCCATGGCTTCCCAAGTTTCTTTCCCTCAGTAAGGGATTCCTTAGCCAATTTTAATCTTTAACCTTCTCATGGCTTCCAATCCTAGAGAGACACAGGTTTTATCTGATTTGGCAGATTCTTTTCATCATTGTGGATGCAGATGAACCCAGAAATGGACATATCTTCAGATACTTCAGAATCACAGAGGTTGATATCCCATGTGTCCAAATCCTAAACTTAAGCTCTGACGCAAGGTACAAAATGCCTTCCGAGGAGATAACATATGAAAATCTCAAGAAATTTGGCCGCAGCTTCCTGAGTAGAACTGCCAAGGTAAGTTTGTTCTTGGACAAAGTTTACCTAGAACCTCAAAATTTCATAATTTTGCTGGCCTTGAACAGGGAGGCAGATTAAAGGTCAATCTCATGGTTCAATATGGGGAAATATCCTTCTCTCTCTACCTCTAGTATTTTCAACTTTTGACTTGTCCTGATCCTATAATTCCAGCATTGATTCTTTATTCTGAAAGTCATTCCCTTTGCAGATATTCTCAACTGAAATGCAGGAGCTCCCAAGGGCCAACATCCCCTGAAAGAGATACTTTTCCTCCTTTTGGACTCTCTTGTGAAAGATTTAAGGATAGATGGCTTTTTGGGGAGAGGAGCTGGGGTGGAGATGTATTAAGCCATCAGGATTTAGCTTCAAAGGTTTTAGGGACCTCTTGTTTGGGAGGTTAGACATGAGCCTGTTTTGCTAAAAGGAAGGAAAAGATGCAGATCATATATAACACAACATCTCTTACTGTCTATGTAGCACTTGCGAGTCCCTTAGCCACCCTGCTGCATTAGGTAACCATATTTTTTATTTACCAAGTGGAAACACTTTTGAGAGTAATGGGGGGTAAGGGGGGGGATACAATTCTTTAAAAGTATTCTGGAACAGAATAAACTGGAACTTTCCAGGAAAAAAGGAATATTTGGTCCCTTTCTCTCTGAGGGTTCCCATTACCTTCTGTCCATTCCCACACAGATACTCCTTCTCAAGTGAAGGCTGTTTTCTGTTTTGTTTCATTTTTTCTCTTATGCACATCATCATTACAGGCCAAGTGGTGAAGCTGGTGTCCTCCATGCCATTTCTCACTACTTTCAAAATGCCATATGCCATGCGTTTGGACTTTTAGATCACCTGCTCCTACCCTCCACTGCTCTCCTCTGACCATGTCCCTTTCACTCTCTGAGGACTTAAGCTCATTGCAGACTTGCTTTCTATCCTTTCTCCGCCATCACCTCCAGAGATGTCAGTGTCCAAAATCCCTGGTCTCTCCTCTAATTGGTGCGTGCCATTCCAACCACCTACTCTCGTGACCACACTTTAGAGATGGCAGCCCCCCCGAAAACCTGATTTCAAGCTTCCCATCCTTTTAGTTCCTTTTTCTAGTATCCATATTGTTGTAATTCCTTACCCTTCTCATGGTCTCCAACCTCCTGATCCCACTGCACAATCTCTTCCTTCACTTGGATCCCATGGTTCATCACTCTGGTGATGATTCCCTTAATGCCTTTATCCCTTTATTCCTTCATCTACCTTCTACCTTCTTTACACCCTGTGTAATTTATAAGGCAAAATCACAACCATGGTTGAACCCACTTCATGTCCCTACTGCTTCAAGGCCAATGCTAGAGAAAAAGAACATCCTGAGGTGGGCTGGGTTCAATGAATCACAAACCTCCCATGGGTTCTTTGAAATGTCTTGACATCTCTACAGAAATTTCTACTAGTGTGTTCATTCTCAACATCTCTGGGTCTCTTTGTCCTCATACCCCATTCCTTCTTCCAGTCTCAGGTAAGCATGAAACCACACATCATTAAGACAAGGGCCTCTCATTTTCCATCAACACATCTACAAACCTACCTGGAGTCCTATCCATTCTCTCTCTCTCTCTTTCCTCCTATTTAACCTCAGGAGGTGTCTGTCTCCTTCTCAAGGGCCAACACATCCTCCAAGCTCTTGCAGTAGAGATGAGGATCCTTCACATGACTTATGAGATGTCACATGCCTGGTCTGGCCCATTTCTAATTTCCATCTTTTTCACCATTTCCCATCTTCCACGTACAACCCCACCCTCTTTATGCTTCCTCAGAAAGAATCTTCAAGTCCTTTCCAGAGGCTGGGGTCAGGATGAGTGAATTATTTGTAGGAGAGGAGTTAGTGAACTGGGCACAGGCCAGACAGCTATATATATTAAGGATTTGATGTCCTGAGAGCAATGGAAAGCCAAATTTTCATGGTGAAAATAAAATCCTACTGGTAGAATAAAGGTGTAGAGAAAATTAGGAAGTGCAGAAGGAACTCTGTGGGGCTATTGCAGTGATCTAGATGAGAGATTAAGGATACCTGGGTGGGGGAGCAGCAGTGCAGATGGAGACAAGAGTATGGGTTCAAGAGACTGCAGGAAGCAATGGTTGTAGAGAAAAATATATGTTGTGAGATTTCTACCACTTCCTTCAAAGAGAAGCAGAGTTACATTCATTCTTTGATGCGTTCTTTCACAAAATATTTACTGAGGTCCTACTATGTATCAAGCTGTGGATACTCAGTGATGAAGACAGAAAAATCCCTTCTGACATTCTGTCTAGTATAGCAGAGACACATTAATCAAATAACTAGAAAATAAAATAATGAGAAAAATAAGATATAAATGATAAACTTGAATAAGTGATAAAAGGAAAAATATCAAATGTTATGAGAACTTGCGGTATAGCAGGATCTGATCTAGTCTGGGGAGAGTCAGGGAAGCCCTCCCTTGAGATCTTTCTGAACGGTAAATCTGAGTTAACTGAATAAAGAAAGGAGAGAAAGAATGAGGAGTGCGGAAGGTCCTCCAGACACAGGAATGGCATAAACAAAGGCCTGAAGTGGAAGAAAACTAGCCCTTTAGGTAAATAGAAGACCAATACAGTTGAAGAAAGCAAAGAAAGAATGGTAATGAGTTTGGTGAGGCTGGTGGGAGCCAAAGTGTGATAAGGGTTTAACAGGTCATATAAATTATCTTGGTTTTGATTCAGGAAGTAATTGGGAGCAGTTACACTTTAGAGGGAAGGGCAGGAAAAACAGGTTGAACATGAGCATTTCAAATTCTTTTCCAACACTCTTGCTAAGAATAAGATAAAACTTCTGACTATTTCCCATCAGGGCAGAGTGCCTCAACTGCCAACCCCTTTCTGGAGACTGTTAGATCTCTCAAATTTGCTTCCTAGAAACATCAATCCAGTGAAGAGGTTCCGAAATATTGGGACCAGGGGCCAGTTAAGCAACTCGTTGGGAAGAACTTCAACATGGTGGTCTTTGACAAGAAAAGGGACGTATTTGTGATGTTCTGTAAGTATCTCTGCAGAGGCTATGAGAAGGCAATGGCCCAGACATTACTTTTCAAATGTTGCTCTTAAATTCTTGGGCCCCCCAAACTCCAAAATCTATCAAAACACCATGCTAAGGATGGTTTTCTAACATCCAAAGAGTTTGGATTAAGATGCTATCACCTACAATGCAACTCTTCCTGAAAATCTAATTCTTGGAACATGTGGAATACCTTCCATATAACCCAGGCCTGTGGCTTTTTCAACAATAATAACGCTGATGGCTAACACTGATTCAATGCTATGGTATACGAGGCCTTCTGCTGAGCCATTCTATACTTCATCTCATTTAATCCTCATGACACACTTTTGATGGTAGCCACTATTATTGCTCTCACTTTGCATTTGACTAAACATAGTCTCAGGTCGGTGAAGAAACTTTTCCAAAGTCAGGCAGCAAATAAGTGCTGAGAACTGGGATTGGAGCCTAGGCAGCCTGACCCCAGTGCCTTGGCTGGTAACTGCTGTACAGAATAGCAGTTTTGGTTTTCAGTAACTTATCAAAAAGCCCGTATTTAACCTATCTGAGGTGGTGTGGCCAAGCTGGAGACTCAAATCCTGTAGGAAGAAAGTGTAGCAGTGTCTGACACACTGCAAGCACTTGATAAATAACAGCTATTATTGCTATTATTATTCTTATTGTTGTAATTATTTCCAGTGCTTGCTTAAGGACTATTGCTCTTTCTCTACTCTTTCTGATTTGCATGTGAGAGTCCTAACTGGGGACTTCTCTCCTACTCTGAGATACAGAGAGGGTGACATTGAAGTTACTTCAGATATCTTTTATTTACTATTTATTGAGAACTTACAATGGGCCTGGTATGAGTTGGCTGTTTACATACCCACTCTTTTTTCCTCCTCAAAACAAGTCTCTTAGGAAGGTCCAGGGGATTTCTCCATGATACATATCAGGGAATTTAGCCTCAGAAAGATTAATTACTTTATCCTAGGTCACACAGTAAATTCATTGCAAGGCAAAAATTCAAATGAAGCTCTGATGACATTATTTCCTGAGGGCTGGATTGCAACATGCAGACCTTTAAAAATTTCACTGAAATGGACTCTCATCCACAGGGTGAAGTGTTTAAGGTCTGCATGGTTGAATAACCATGATCTGTTCCCTTGACGTGAGAGGGTGGGCAGCTTTTCTATCCTTATCTGACACTGGAGTTATGAGAATGCTCATTTGGTTCTGGTAAAAGGCAAAAAGCAGCCTCATTTTCTTGGAAGCAGGCCTCTCAGATTGGCCCCCTGCTATTCAAACCCAGGGTCCATTGGGCTCCAGGGGAGTTGTGGGGAGAGCAGATGGTCATGGAGGCACTTGGTTTGTAAATGGAGGGATGATCATCCAAATGCAGAGTGTCAGGGTCCTGGAGTCAGTCTCCCACAGTCAGAAATGTTAATGGGACCACAAAGAGCAGGGAAGGTTCAGTTTCTTTCCATACTGGAGCTGGTCCCTGATTCTCTCCAGAGGGCTAGGTGCCTAGGCCAGACTCAAAGCTTAAAGCAACTGTCCCTAAGGAAGTCCAGTGTCCCCTTTCCAGGGGTCATTGTACTTGTTACAGCTTCCTTTTCACCTCTTAGGCACATTCTCCATCATGGGACTAAAAGGCAGTGTACTATAATGGTCACACACAAGTCAAAGCAGCCTGACTTCAAATCCCACTTCCTCTCCTTAATTACCTAGGTGACCTTGGACTGTGAGCTTAACTTCTGTTGGAAAACTCTTGTGCTCCCGCTCTCTCTCTCATACTCACACACACACACACACACACACACAATTTCTGATAGAACATGAGGAATTGTTTAGCATAAATATTTTTGGTTTTTTTCTCTTCAACTGGAGCGGAAAACTGTTAAAGGAGAAACAAAGAATAGAAGAAAATGTTCCAGCATATTCAAAGTGTTAGTGTCCGGACAGAAGGGGACTATATCAACTTTTTTCTAACTTATTTAATAATGACCAGGTACTGTGATTGAAATGCAAAATAGTGTAATATACTGTTAAAAGAAAGAAACAATGCAATTTGCAAAGCAACAGAACTATTAGTAGAACATGGTGATGGTGTTTACGGGGGTAGCACTGGCTTTCAGTTTCATTAGTGTGACCTTGAGCAATGGCCCTTCTCTTTCAGATGCACCCTGGTCAGAAAAGTGTAAGGCACTCTTCCCAGTGTTGGAGGAGTTGGGCAGAAAGTATCAAAACCACTCAACAGTCACCATTGCTAAGATTGACATCACGGCAAATGACATTCAGCTGATGTACCTGGACCGGTACCCCTTCTTCAGGCTCTTCCTCATGGACTCTCAACAAGTGAGGAGCTCTTGGGACCCACATACCTGGAAATGCCATTATGTCATCATCACAAAACTAGTTTCTCCCTATCTCCAGCTCTGCCTTGTACCAAAACAGCTTCATTCTCAGCTTAAGCCCCTATTATCGTCTCATGTTCAGTTTGAAGAATGCTTTCCATTAGCTTCCCCAGAAGTCCCAAGACTTGCTGTAATTGGGTCCAGCTTGGGTTAGCTGCTCTGCCCTTATCCAATCAGTGTTGTTAGGCAGATGTGAATGTCTTAATTAGTCAGGCCTGGTTTCTTCCGGTACTGGGGCTGAGCTCTATGCAGACTATTATGGAATAAGGTAGGGGGAATTTTGACATGAATATTGAGGGTGGGGTGCTACAAGAAGAAGGAAGATCACGTGATAGACAGTCAATGTCTTTTACACTTCAGTACTATAATCACCAAGTATCGCCAATGTCATGGGACATACTCTCCATGCTACTTTGCTTTGGCATGTGGGGAAGGATGTCCATCAAAACAATGAAAGCCAAGATTCCTGCTCCCAAGAAGAGTATGACTGAGTGTGGGAGAGAAGTCATGATGTAGGCCCACCTCTATATGCAACTGGAATTGAAGGAGACAGATTTTGGAAGGCAGATATTTCATGCAGACATGAGATTCTGAAGAATGCTGAGGATTTAAATCAGATTAGAAGAGGGATGTGAACTATAGGCAGGAAGTATAATATTAATGAGGATGTGGGCAGAAGGGTGGCCATAGCACTCTGAAGGAGATGCTATCCTTCTGGTACAGAAGATACATATTGGGGAGTGGTAGAAAATGAGGCTAGGTTGAGAGGGTGGAGCTGTCACAGATCTTCAGTTATCTGAAAAGGAGTTTAGACAACCAATGGCAGTAAAGAGCTTCGTAATCTTCTTAAAAACTAAAAGAGGAAAGGGAACTAGTGTGGACTGAGCAATGATCATGTATCAAATACTTTGTAAAATAAGAACTATTCTTATTCTTCTTGTTATGATAATAATGTCAACCATATGTAGTACTCACTAAGAGTCAGGTACTGTTTTAAGTACCTTTCATATAGTAATTCATTAAATTCTTACAACATATGTGGTAGGTAATGTTGTTATCTTCACATTACAGATAAGAAAACTGAGTCATAGAGAGGTTAAATAGGGTTTGAGCCTTGACGATGTGGCTCTAAAGTCCATGCTCTAAGCACTACATTACACATATATATATAATATTTTGTGGGAAGAAAATACAGTCTTGACCTTGTTCCATTTTCTTCCTAGGCTGTACTGTATAAGGGAGAACATACCGTGAAGGGCTTTTCTGACTTCCTGGAAAGTCAAATCAAGACCAGGATTGAGAATGAGGATGAGGTAAGGTGAAATTGTAGTGCCCTGGATTATTCTGTCTCACACAGAATCATCAAGAACCCAAAGGACTAGGAGAGAGTGTGTCCATAATCTTGTATTCTCTGGAGATCACTGATGACCAGTGAACAACTACCCACTGTGGATGACCTTATTTCAAGGGCACTTACTACAAGGAAGCAGAAATAGTGGACTTTAGAAACGGAGGGAAAGGCAAAGACTCTGAGGTTTCCTAAGGCTACTTTCCTGGGTCTTCTGTTCCTGAGTGGGTAACCAGATGTCCTGACAGGATCCAGCTCTCTGGCATTATTTTCCTGGTGGAGGGGATGGCAATCCTCATTTTCTCTGAATCCTGTTCCTGCCTCTGAGGCGATCTGCAGGAAGGTGCCATTTCTATTAGTTAGGACCCTTTCAGTTGCAAATATCAGAAACACTACTCTTTGGTTTAAGCAACAATGGGAACTTAACCCACATAACTAGTAGAACATCAGGTGGATTCAGAAACTCAAACTCATTTACTGTCTCCTCATCTCTGTTTTACCTATTATAGCTTTATTCCCAAGCAGTCACTTCCCCATGGAAGGTCAAAGATTTCCCCACAGCGCTGAACTAATATCCTCTCAGCTTAGAAAGCAAGTGCCTAGGGGTGCCTGGGTGGCTAAATCAGTTGAGCTCAGGTCATGATCTCTTGGTACTGTGAGTTGAAGCACTACATGGGGCTTGTGCTGTCAGCACAGAGCCCACTTCAGATTCTCTGTCCCCCTTTCTCTCTGCCCCTTCTCTGCTCATGCTCTCCCTCTCTCTCAAAAATAAATATTAAAAAAAAAAAAAAGAGGGGCACCTGGGTGGCTTAGTCGGTTAAGCATCTGACTTCAGCTCAGGTCATGATCTCTCTCTGAAGCCTGGTGCCTGCTTCAGATTCTGTGTCTCCATCTCTCTCTGCCCCTCCCCAAATTGTGCTCTCTCTCAAAAATAAGTAAGAATTAAAAAAAAAAAGAAAAAAAAGAAAAAAAAAGAAAGCAAGTACCTACTTCTTAGTACTCCTAGCAAATGTCCTAGATAGGGATTTGTGATAGGCCTGGGTCACATACCCAGCCCTGGAGCTAGACCTGGGGCAGCCACAACTGTGGTCTTAGAGTGGAAGAAGGGGGTTCCTCAAAGGCTCTCTTTCCTGAGGGGCAAAACCACAGTGGGCTCTGGCACCTACGAGGGTGCTCAAACTGCCTCTCTCTGGGCATTTCCAGAAAAAGAAGGTTTGGTAATTACAATCACAATTATCACATATTTTTGGCCTCTTTATTTCTTTATCCTACTTCCTCCCTCCTTTCTTTTCTTGAATAGTTGTTGTCTACTGAGCAAAGTAAAGTGACAGAAGAGGAGGCATTAGCTGAGGAAAAGGAAGTACCTGTTATCAAGAAAGCATTACCTGACCAGAGGTTGCCTGAGATGGAGAATGTGACAAAGCTGGAAGACCCAACTGGGCAGAAGGAACCAGCCAAGGAGGAGGAGGAGAAGGTGGGTAAGCCAAAGGGACTTCCAAAAGAAGAGAAGAAACCAAAAGTGAAGGAAGAACTGTAGCTTCTCCAAAGCCAAGAGCCATTTTCGAGGTCCTGGCCTCATTTTCTAAGTGGATCTGCTCTAAAAAAATGATGTATCATTGCAGTGGATGGAGGCTGGGTAATTAAAAACTCCTGAATGTCTCTGGTCGTGTTCTATGCATTACCTATTTTTTTTTTTTTTTTTTTTGGAGTAGGAATGGGTTTCTTTTTTTTTTTTTTACTTTATTTATTTATTTATTTATTTATTTTACAAAGTTTATTGTCAAATTAGTTTCCACATAACACCCAGTGCTCATCCCCACAAGTGTCCTCCTCCATGCCCATCCCTCCTCCCCCACACATCCACCAGTTCTCAGTTTTTGTCAGCATTCAAGAGTCTCTCATGGTTTGCCTCTCTCCCTTTCCCCCATCATTTCCTGCCTTCTTCTCCCCCTTGGTCTTCTGTTAAGTTCCTCCTAATCCTCCTATACATGCAATCATATGATATTTATTCTTCTCTGCCTGACTTATTTCACTCAGCATAACACCCTCAAGGTCCATCCATGTTGCTACACATGGCCAGATTTCATTGTTTCTCATTGCCATGTAGTATTCCATTGTATAGATAAACCACATCTTCTTGATCCATTCATCCGCTGCCTGACTTATTTCACTCAGCATAACACCCTCAAGGTCCATCCATGTTGCTACACATGGCCAGATTTCATTGTTTCTCATTGCCATGTAGTATTCCATGGTATAGATAAACCACATCTTCTTGATCCATTCATCTGTTGATGGACACTTAGGCTCTTTCCATGTTTTAGCTATTGTGGAGAGTGCTGCTATGAACATTGGGGTCCATGTGCCCTATGCATCAGCATTTCTGTGTCCCTTGGGTAAATTCCTAGCAGTGCTATTGCTGGGTCCTAGGGGAGTTCTATTGTTAATTTTTTGAGGAACCTCCACACTGTTTTCCAGAGGGGCTGTACCAGTTTACATTCCCACCAACAGTGCAAGAGGGTGCCTGTTTCTCCACATCGTCACCAGCATCTCGTGTTCTCTGATTTGCTCATTTTAGCCACTCTGACTGGTGTGAGGTGGTATCTCAGTGTCGTTTTGATTTGTATTTCCCTGATGAGTAGGGATGCTGAGCATCGTTTCATATGTTTGTTGGCCATCTGGATGTCCTCTTTGGAGAAGTGTCTGTTCATATCTTCTGCCCATTTCTTTACTGGGTTGTTTGTTTTTTGGGTTTGGAGTTTGGTGAGTTCCTTATAGATTCTGGATACCAACCCTTTATCTGATATGTCATTTGCAACTATCTTTTCCCATTCAGTTGGTTGCCTATTAGTTTTGTGGGTTGTTTCCTTTGCCGTGCATGCATTACCTATTTTTTGTGGTTGGTGCTGCCTTAGAAGAACTGTTTGGCCCAGAATTCAGACAGGTTTGCAATTGAAGCCATAACTGAAACATTTACTGAGTGTTTACAACATGCTGCACAGTCATGTAATTCTCACATCACTTTCGTTATCCCCATTTTACACGTGAGGGAACTGAGGCAAAGAGAGGTTAAGGAACCAAGTCAGGATCACAGAGCCAGAAAGCCCTTGAGATACGATCCCAGGCACTCTCATTCCAGAGACTACATTTAACCACTCTACATACCACCTCCTCCACTAGGTTGGAGTCCCCAGAGTGTGGCCGAAACTTACAAACAAAGTGGACTGATTTGTTTAGGCTTCATTTTGGCACAGTAAGAAAGAGATCCAGCCCTGAACATGTCCTCAGTCTTATATATTTCAGCATGTGATGCACTCTCTTAAGCAGCAAGGTGTTAGGATAATCCTCAAGCCCGTTTGTTTACTACCCTAAAAGTAATTCCACCCATACATGCGACTCCA
This sequence comes from Proteles cristata cristata, assembly GCA_017311185.1. Lineage (NCBI taxonomy): Eukaryota > Metazoa > Chordata > Mammalia > Carnivora > Hyaenidae > Proteles > Proteles cristata. The sequence continues at coordinate 2,924,254 of JAESUZ010001797.1, read as the reverse complement.
GCCACTTGCACTGACTCTACCCACTTCTGTGCACTGACATGCCCCACTTATCTCCATGTGACTCCATACACTTCCCTCCACCTTCACCCACCATTCTCTGCCAAAGAAGTCTCTCCAATGGTGCTTCTATTGCCATTCTGTAATTCCTTGCCCACCTCCCACCAATATTCCATAAAGCTGCTGAAATTATCTTTTAAAAAGCCATTTTCTTGAAAACTGGCAACACTATCTTGTTTTAACTCTGTAATAGCATCTTTATCCCTTTCAGAATAAGATTGGTCTGTTCACCATGCTTTCCAGGCCTGGAAAGTTCTGTCTCCACAGGTATCTTCTGTTCCTTTCTCTCTCTGTGTCATTTTCTAGGCTCCAGCCATACTTCCTGTATATTCTTGAATAGTTCAAGTGCTTTCTCTCTTCATGGCTGGTCCTTCTGCCTAAATGCACACATGATGCACTCCCACAGATCTTCATGCAGATGTCTTTTCTATCCTTCAAGCCTCAGTTCAAATGTCACCACCTCTAAGAGGGCTTCCTAGGTACCAATATTTGAAAGCACGTTATTTTGCTATGCAATATACTGCTTGATTCCCCCACTGGTGGGTAATCCCTTGGAGAGGAGATATATCTCTTCTCTTCTCCACTGTATTCCTAATGCCTAGAATGCCACTTGGACACAATAGGTGCTCAGTAAATAAGTATCCATAGATCAAATGAAATTTGATTTCAGCCAGCACCCTATCTCTGAGATACATGATTTAACTGTCATCCCCAAAGGTAGGTGCTGACAGAGTTGCCTGGAAACCCAAATTATATCTGCATTAGTTTCCTATTATTGCTCTGACAATTACCACAAATTTAGTGGCTTGAAAAAGTACCAACTTACTCTCTTATAACTCTGGAAGCTAGATTGAAAGTCAATTTCACTGAGCAAAGTCAAGGTGTCAGGAGGATTGGTCCCCTCTGGAAAAATCCCTTGACTTGCCTTTTCTAGCTTCTGAGGCCTGCTTACATTCCTTAGCTCATGGGCCTGCCCAGACAACCTCATATCAAGATTTGAACTTAATGGTACTGCAAAGTCCTCTTTGCCATGTAAGGTAGCATTCACAAGTTCTGGGGACTAGCACAGAGACATATTGGGAAGTCATTATTCCCTTGACCATAGACTCATGCTGCTGATGTGTGTTAATCATTTTGGCCAAGTGGCAACAGAACTCCTCTTGAAAAGGGTGGCGTAATATTTCACAGACCAAAGTCTCTGCAAACCATCTGGGCCTTTCCACGTGCCATGTATTATATGAGGGAAAGGCTGTTTATACCTCTTCAGGTTTCCTAAGCCAGGTCCTATACCTCCTTCTCCCACCCCCAAACCTGGCATATCTACATCCAGATGAAGCAGGGAACAGCCTGGGGCCCTACAACTCACCTGAGCCAGATTGCCCTGACAGGGGCAGGTGTTAGTATTCAGGACATGGTGTGAGCTCACCTGTCTCAGCCTTAAGGCTATGTAACTGCTGGTCAAAGGAGGGGTTCATGGGGGCTGCTAGGAATAAATCACAAGCAACAGAGTTCCCAACTGGCCACTAGCCAGAGAATGGCTGTGCTACCTGCAAGTCTCCCATGTGTATCTGGGGCTCAGGTTGGGATAAGCAGTTATAGGTATGTAAGGCCTGTAATGGCCCTCTCTTGGAAAGGTCTTCCCCACCTTGACTCATTTTCTACCCCCTCCCAATACACAACACTCTCACAAAAGTCCTTTGTATTCTGTTTGATCAATTTTTCAAATTTCTCCACACTTTAGCTTCACTTCCTCACAAAAAGACCTAAAAGCACCTATTCCTCATGGCCAAACATGGAATGTTCTTTACCCCCAAGGGGTGCAATGCATCTTACAAGTAAATCTGAAAAAGATACGGGGTTTAGTTTGGATTTAACACAGGCTAGCTAGGTAATCTCAGGGAAGCAACTTAATCTTTCTGACCCACAGTCTTCTTGGTAACATGTGTTGGAACATTTATTGTGTCTGGCCTAAGAGAAGGCACTCAGTAAGTAACAGCTGTCAAGGTTATTAAGATCAAATCTCCTACTCATGTTTTAAAGTTGAGAGAAGAGCATTCCAAGAAAATGGGAACTTCTGATAAACTGACTAAGGTTTGTTCAAAAATATTTTTTGACTACTTTTCTGGAAGCAAGAGAAAGAAAAAAAAGCAACTGTATTTGGCAATGTGGATGTGTTTGGTGGTCTTGATGAGCAAAGTCAATGGAGATGGCAGATCAGGAAGCATATCAGTGTGAAGCTTATTGGAGAGTGTGCAGATAAATCTGTGAAGTTTGGCTATGAGTGGCTGGAAAATAGGATGGTGGCTGGAGGGAGTTTGGGGTCAAAGGAATGTTTCTATGGAAGGAACTAGCAGATGAGAATACTCTCAAATGTCTACAGTAAGAGGAAGTTACAGGAGGAAGCAGTAAGTGAAGGTGAGGAAGAAAGTTTATCAGCCCAGGAAGAAGAATGCTACCTTCATCATGACAAGAGAGGAGATGTGGAAGATGAGTCCAGAGACAGGAAGATGGAGAAGATGAGGGAGGCATCGCTTAGTGGCTCCATGAGTACACCATGATGTTATTAAATGTGTGGGACTGGGAAAGGGTAAGAGTTTTGAAGAAGGAGTGGAAAACTAGAGAAACAGCACAGGAGGGATGATCCAGCTGCTCTGAGTGCAGGTGACCTTTACTGTCTTAAAATGTAGGTTTTACAAACAACCCAGAAAAGAAATGGGCAGAAGATATGAACAGACACTTCTCCAAAGAGGACACACAGATGGCCAACAAACACATGAAATGATGCTCAGCATCCCTACTCATCAGGGAAATACAAATCAAAACGACACTGAGATACCACCTCACACCAGTCAGAGTGGCTAAAATGAGCAAATCAGAGAACATGAGATACTGGTGAGGATGTGGAGAAACAGGCACCCTCCTACACTGTTGGTGGGAATGTAAACTGGTACAGCCCCTCTGGAAAACAGTGTGGAGGTTCCTCAAAAAATTAACAATAGAACTCCCCTAGGACCCAGCAATAGCACTGCTAGGAATTTACCCAAGGGACATAGAAATGCTGAGGCACAGGAGTACATGCACCCCAGTGTTCATAGAGGCACTCTCCACAATAGCCAAAACATGGAAAGAGCCTAAGTGTCCATCAACGGATGAATGGATCAAGAAGATGTGGTTTATCTATACCATGGAATACTACATGGCAATGAGAAACAATGAAATCTGGCCATGTGTAGCAACATGGATGGACTTTGAGGGTGTTATGCTGAGTGAAATAAGTCAGGCAGAGGACAAATATCAGATGTTTGCACGTATAGGAGGATTAGGAGGAACTTAACTGAAGACCATGGGGTAGAAGAAGGGTGGAAATAGTGGGGGAAAGGGAGAGAGGCAAACCATGAGAGACTCTTGAATGCTGACAAAAACTGAGGACTGATGGGTGGGGGGGGGGGGACACGGAGAGGGGCACTTGTGGGGATGAGCACTGGGTGTTATATGGAAACCAACTTGACAACAAACTGTTTGTAAATAAATAAATAAATAAAATTGCTTACATATCAAATCATAAAAAAAAAATAAAATGTAGGTTTTATTATTATTCAGGTACAGCAAGGCTAACCATGAGAAGGTGGATGCCACTGAAAACATAGTTAATTATATTCTTGGGTCCCAAGAGGAGGGGACACACCCCCAAGAGGAGGGGTAAATCAAGAGGTCAAGGGAGAAGGGGGAAGATGAACAAGAGCCTCTCTTGTGGTTTCCATGGGAAGGAAAAAGAGATGCATGATAAGTAGGTTTTGGACTGGCTAGTTTGAATAAATTTCAGTGGGCCCTGGAAAGTGGGAATTGGGAATCCTGGGAATCATCCCTGGTTGCCTGGTGCCTGGCTATGGGATGATATGGGCAGGGAAATAGTGCCTAAGAGTGAGAACTCTGGGCAAAGGAGGGCTTGGGGGGTAGACTGTGGGTGATTGATTTGCATACGAAAGGCAGATCTCTGCTATCTGTAGGAATTAGTTAGCTTGGAGGGGCAGTCCCTCAGCAACCAGCAAAGCCCCAAGATGTAAAAGCATCAAATAGAGAAACTAGAAAAATGTGGTTATTGGACTTATAAATGGTCTCCAACACAAATGCCCCATTTTCTGGCCTGTGGCTTTTGCCCAGACAACCTCAGGATCCACCCAGAGCCTCCATTTTAATCTTTTAAAGACACTTGGACTTCGGTTTAGACAGGGCATCATATGCACCAACCAGAAATGATATTCCCCACCCAAAATGGAGAAAAAGATTATTTTCTTCTTAAACAATAGGAGAAAAAATAAAGGAAAGGACACAAACAGCCAGTTTAGAAAAGAATAAATAACCAACAAATGAAGAGATAATGACTTCTCCTTTCACTGAAGAATTGCAAAAGTAAATAATGAGGTTTCTCACTTATTTTTTGACAAAGATAAAAGAAAGTGTACAATGCTCAGGGTCAGTACTATGATAGGACCATAAAGTAATTTTAAAAAATCTCTCTGGGGTGCTGTTTGGGAAGAGGTATCAAAATTCATAAAACTCTACCACTTCTTTGACCCAGAAATTTCACTCCTACAAAATTATCCTGAGGGGGCTCTGTCATTTTCTACCTGTGTGACTGTCCATCAGCAAAGCAGCATTGGCAGTGACTTCCATGGGTAGAATCACTACTACATGTCTGTCCTTACATCTTCTCCTTCAACCACCATAACTACTCTAGGAGATAGGCACTTTCCCTTTATGATGAAAATGACCTCAGGAAGATTAAGAAATGAGCCCTCTGGCATGCAATAAATGGCTGATGAAAAGCCAGACCAACTGAATCAAAACTCAGTCTACTCAGTCATGAAGTGATCCACCTCCTAAAGGGCCTGTCCTCATGGGAACTCAGATTCCTTGTTTCACAGAGTGGGTCTGGTCCAGTGATGTCTCAAGTACCTCCTGGCTCCAACCTTCAACTGTTTTCAGCTCTTCTCCTGCCATGCCCGGACCATCGAAGAGCTTGCCTAGCCTGTGAGGATGGAGTGTGCTTCTAAAGGGTCCTCTTTCCAGGGCAGGGAATCCAAATGGCCACAGGTACATGTCCCAATGGGGACAACAGACACTCCTTTTTAGGGCTCCTGGGTCACTCAGTCAGTTGGGCATTTGACTCTTGACTTTGGCTGAGGTCAGGAACCCAGGGTCATGGGATGGAGCCCCATGTCTGGCTCTCAATGAGCATGGAGACTGCTTAGGATTTCTCTCCCCACCACGCCACCCTCTGTCCTGCTCCTGTTCTCAAATTAAAAAAATAAAACCAAAAACATCTCTTTTCTTCCCAAGTCAGTCTGGCTTGAGATACTAGCCTCTGCTTGCCTCCTTGAGTCCACTTTGTCCTTCTCAATGAGCAAGAAAAAGCCTAGTACGTTGGCACTGCTTTTCCAGTTAATTTCTAACTAAGGAATCTCTTTATGTCAAAAGGTGCAAAACAGAGGCCTTGTATTTGCAGGCACAAGTTTGACCCCCAATGTCGATCATTTGAGATGTCAACATATTAGGAAAATGAACAACAACCTGACAGCCTAGGAAAGGAAAATACTGTGCCCAAAGGGGAAAATATTCCACCCTCAAGAAAACAATCTCAAGAAACAGAACCAGAGGATAATTGGAGGAAAGACTGCCAGCCAGTGGTAGATGTATATATAGGAGGCACGTACTTGTAAACAGATTAATTCTACCTTTCTGGCTTCAGGTAAGGCTATCTACAGCTCTCTCTCCTCCTAGCCACTTCTGCCCCACCTACCTGTCTGTTACTTCCCATTCTGCTTGGGGGCGGGGGGCGGGGGGAGAAAATCAAGAGATTGGACACTTGGGTCAGACCTAGAGAGTGAGTCCTTCCTCTGCTGATAATTGGCTTCATTATCTTTGGTTTGTCAGTCTTCCTCTCTGTGAAACTGTGCTCTGCGCTTTTCTAATAACAATGACTACTATTTCTTCACTCATTCAATGCATGTTAGTTAAGTGCCTACCATGTACCAGGCACTGAAAATATAGCAGTGAACAACAGCATTGGCTATGTGCTAGGCTCTGCTTTGCATATATCATCTTACTTAATGCCCATGACAATATGCAGTCAGTTATTACCCACCACAGTATTTTCAAAGTATAGGTCACACCCATTAGTGGCTCATGAAATTATTTGTGGATTATATCCAAAATTTTCTTTTAACTAAAATACTATAGACAATGTCAACCAGCAATGCACACAGTAATGATAAGAATTTTTTTTAAACTTCTATTATGTATGTATATAGGCAGGCACATACACAAGCAACTATACCAATTTATGGCAAAAAAATATTTTCTTTATAGCAGATCCTAGCCATAAAGGTTTGGAAAACACTGTTTCGGAACACAAAGTTCTTTGATCATAAGGACATCAAACTAAGCCTGGCACATCATAGGCACTCAGTTTGTGGAAGCAATGATCCATATTTCATAGATGAGGAAACTAATTGTTAGCGAAGTGAAATACCTTGCCCAAGGTCACACTTAGCGACTGGTAAAACAGGGATTTGAATCCCTGTTGCAGGCTCCAAGTCCTAAACATTTAACCACCATGCTAAACTACTTCGCTGCTGGAAAAATTGGGGTAGTATTTTACCTACCTAGGATTATTTCACCAATTGAGTGAAATAATAAGTGACCACTCTGTAAACATTAAAATTCATTGTGAAGGTTAATCGCCTCTCGAGTTTCCTATCTCACACTACTTCTTTGCGATATGTGACTTGCATAAAGTAAGAGATCTTGCCTATCCTGTTCATTGTTTTCTTTGGGGTGTAGCCCCCTGTTTGGCACATGGTAGCTACTCAATAAACAATTGTTGAATAAATAAGTGGATTTGGGGAAGTTGAAAGTTTTCCAGCAGGGGATTGGGAGTTGGCTGTTAACCCAAAGCTGCCTCCTATGATGGTGAGTCCAGAACATTCTATCCCATTTTGCTTCCTGTTCCAAATGAGACTCAGTTCTTCCAGATGCACTGAGACGGGGGGGCAGGTGGTAATGTGGGTGGGAGTAAGGGTGAGATCACAGATGAGAAAACCACCAAAGCAAGGGCCACAGCACTACATACTTTTTGTAGTCCATATAAATGGCATCTTCTGGAGCTGTGCAGTGCACAATAAAAGCAGACCTCCCAACTCTAGGGAGGTGAGTTAGATCATGCTTTTATCCCATTCACCTCTGTTCACAGGACTCCAAGCATCACAAACTGGGAGGAAACCCCGGGGGTGGGGGGGCGGTCAACCTATCTTTGCTTTTGGGCAGGTGTTCCCCACAGCAGAAGTAGCTCTGAAGAGCAGAAAGAATGGGGCGGCTTTCTTCTCCGACCTCAACTTTGATGTGGATGGCAGTGGTGGTAACTTCTTGGGTCATAACAGCTGTAGCCACTGACACCTCAGAAGCAAGTAAGTCGTGTGTGTGTGTGTGTGTGTGTGTGTGTGTGTGTATGTGTGTGTAGGAAACAATGCCACCATTAGCAGAGGAGATCACCCCCCCTCTCCTATCATGCTTGGAATTCGATTTATCCTAAATCCATTTTTGATACTTTCACATATACAGGACTCAGATAGGAATTTTGCTAAAATGCAGGCTCTGATTCAATGTGTCTGGGGTAGGGCCTGAAATTCTGCATTTCTGACAAGCTCTCAGGTGATGCTAATGCTGTGGTCCTTGGATCACACGTTGAGAGGCAAGAGTCTAGAATACCACTAAGGTCCCCTGCCATTTTCCTGGAAGGTCAGGAACATACTTAACCACACAGGAGATTTGAAACACCTAAGTGACTCCCAAATACCTTCCCTTGCATTCTTAAGAGGTCATTCCATTGTGTCTTGCATCATCCTCATCTAGCTTTCAGCTTATCCCTGGAGAAGGGAACTGGGCCTCTCCCCCGAGCTGGAGAATTCTGGGGCACAGTAAATGCCCTGTCCTGGTTGTGAGCAGGTCCTGGTTAAGAGCAGGTCCTGCTACCTGTCCTGTGGTCCTGCTACCAACAGAGCACAGGGTTTAAACACTCTGAACCTCAGTTTGCTCATCTTTAAAATAAGGAGAAATACAAAAGCAATCCCACAGGGGCCATTGGGGAGGATTCAATGAGACAATGAGTGAAAAGCACAGATTCCAATGTAAATGCTTAACAAACAATAGCTCATTATCTTTACTGCTTTTATTGTCATGGAGGATGTCACATAAAGTGGGAACATCCATGTCTGGGAGAGCTGGGGAAGTCTTCAGAGGGGAGGCAGGAAAGATCTGAGCAAAAAGCATTAAACGTTCAAAGGTGGGGAAGGGGTGTCAGGGTCACCTAATCATACCACTGTGTCAAGAACTCTGTTATTCCTCTGGATATGGAAACATGGATATTTTTAAATAAGATACAGTTTGAAAGCAATGCTTAACACAGAACAATACACAGTGGAATCATAAGGGGAGTTCTGGTATTTGGTTTGGGGGGAGTCCTCCATTAAGTCTAAAGAACATGGTACCCAAAGAGATGCAGGAGGACTCTCCGGGTGACCACTGACCCAGCTGCCACCACTCTGAGGCTGGGCTTTTCTGTCCACAGGAAGCTGCTCTGAATGTCACAGCAATGCCACTTGCATGGAGGATGGGGTTGCCACAACATGCTCCTGCCATGTGGGTTTCACTGGCAATGGCCTTATGTGCATGGACCTAGATGAATGTGCCATGTCTGGGGTGCACAACTGCTCCGAGGACAGCATCTGTGTGAACACGCTGGGCTCCTACTTGTGTACCTGCCCTGATGGCTTCCGCCTGATGCCTGGGCTGGGTTGCACTGATGTGGATGAGTGCGCTGAGCCGGGGCTCAGCAGCTGCCACTCCCTGGCCACCTGCATCAACCACAGAGGCAACTACTCGTGTGTGTGTCCTGCCGGCTACTGGGGTGATGGGTGGCACTGTGAGTGTTCCCCAGGCTCCTGCGGTCTAGGACTGGACTGCGTGCCTGAGGGCGACGCGCTTGTGTGCGCCGACCCATGCCAGGCGCACCGCATCCTAGATGAGTACTGGCGCAGCACCGAGTATGGAGCGGGCTATGCCTGCGACTCAGGCCTGAGTGGTTGGTACCGCTTCATGGGGCAGGGTGGCGTGCGCCTGGCGGAGACATGCGTGCCAGTCCTGAGCTGCAATACGGCTGCACCTATGTGGCTGAATGGCTCGCACCCGTCCAGTGACGAGGGCATCGTGAGCCGCACGGCCTGTGCACACTGGAGTGGCCACTGCTGCCTGTGGGATGCACCCGTCCAAGTAAAGGCCTGTGCAGGCTACTATGTCTACAACCTGACTGCGCCCCCTGAGTGCTATCTGGCCTACTGCACAGGTGAGGGGGCGTCTCCCCTCTCCCCCACCTTCATTCCAGGCCTGGGTGGGCACCATGGGAGGCTGGGGGGCATCCCTGCTGACTGGCTATGTCTGTGACCCTGCAGACCCCAGCTCTGTGTTGGGGACGTGTGAGGAGTGCGGTATAGACGAGGACTGCAAATCGGATGATGGCACATGGAGCTGCCAGTGCAAACAGGACTTCAACGTCACTGGTGAGGCCAGTGGGAGGAGGCAAGGTGCTGAGAAATGTCAGTAACTGGGGGAGGGACATGTTCCTGTGTGTGAGTTGGGGACATGTAGGGATGATATGGGGATGCATGTCATCCAATCTGAGTGAAAAGCAGGTCCAGTAATATCTATTAAGACCAGCAGAGGCTCTCTGAGCTCCCGGTGTCATTTTAGTTGACCCCAAAGCTCCTAGCACTTGGGGGGCCTCCTTATCCCCTCCTGCTTTCTGAGGCTAGCACACCACACCCAAAGGCTACCTAAGGCATATCTTTGCAGTTCAAGAACAAAGGACTAGTGACCAGCCAATGGTTTCTTCCACTCACAACTAGAGGACCCAGGTCAGGGCTGTGGCCATCTCTAAGACTCAGATTCCCCATATGTACAATGATTGAAGCAGGATAGTATCTCCCACACTTCAGTCATGATTTTAGTCATATCCAAGTTCCAGCTTTATAATTTTGCTTTATCAAGGTACTACCCTCTACTGTGATTTTTATTATTAACTTGTTTTTCACTAAATTGACTGAATCCTTCTTTTAAATAAACTTGAGACATTAATGGTCACTACGGCATCTATCTGTGGCAAGTAACACCTTCGATAGAAGGTAACAGTAAAAATGAATACAAGGAGGGGCGCCTGGGTAGCTCAGTCAGTTAAACACCCGGCTTCGGCTCAGGTCATGATCTCGCAGTTTGTGGGTTCGAGCCCCGCGTCAGGCTCTGTGCTGACAGCTAGCCTGGAGCCTGTTTCAGATTCTGTATCTCCCTCTGTCTCTGACCCTCCCCTGCTCACGCTGTGTCTCTCTCTCTCAGAAATAAATAAAACATTTAATAATTAAAAAAATGAATACAAGGAAAGAATGTTATTAAATTCCAGCATATGTGTAATACTTCAATTTTAAAAAGTTAAAAAAATCCAGCTAGATATTCATTTGTTCCCCAAACACTTAGCCTGATATCTGCATTCTGTTGTTTTAAAATGGAAATTAGCAAGTAAATAGCATTAAAAATATTAGTAGCTAGTGAGGACTATCTCTTTGATATAGAAAGGATGGAAAGATGCTGTAATTAATGTGGTTGTTGTTTTGTTTTATGGAGATTCAGTGTTATTTAATGCTGGGGGGTGAATGGTCCCAAAATAATATTTTGTTTTGTATACAATCCACATGAAGGGTAACAAGGGGCTGATGGTTCGCCCTGGGCATCCAGTGATGCTCAGAGTCCAATCTTGTGCCTCAGTCCCTCTGATAGGGAGACCATAGCACAAACAAAGGCTAATCTGAGTGCCCCTCAGGTGGTGGCTAGCCCAACCAGCGGGTCCTGGAGATGTCGTGGACACTGAATTGTGGTTACAGGGTTCCAATCCCACCTTCTCTGCCTATTTCAGATCTTTCCCTCCTGGAGCGCAGACTGGAGTGTGGGGCCAATGACATCAAGGTGTCCCTGGGCAAGTGCCAGCTGAAGAACCTGGGCTTTGAGAAGGTTTTCATGTACCTGCGTGACAGCCAGTGTTCGGGCTTCATTGAGAAGGGAGACCGGGACTGGATATCTGTGGTGACTCCAGCCAGGGATGGCCCCTGTGGGACAGTGATGACGGTATGTGCTGGACAGTGTGGAATAGAGTGAGAGCACTGCCTGGTTCAAGCCCTAGCTTTACCATTTCCTAGTTGTATGAGCCTGGCTGTGCCTCAGTTTCCTCGACTGTAAAATGGGAAAACAGTACCTACTTCATAGGTTTTTTGAGGATTGAATGAGTTAATGTATGTAAAGTGATGAGGACAGTGACTGGCACAGTGTAAGTGCTTAATAAATGTCAGCTTCAAATAAAGAGAATGATCCTGATGACAGTTCCCCATTTTACAGATGGAAACAGAAGGACCTATACAGGGCAGTGATTCTTCTCAGCCAGTAGGTATTGACACTGGGGTCAGAAGCAGGTCTATCTATCTTGGGTAGTCCTGGGAGGCAAGGACCTGCATCACTGGTATCTAGAGAACCAGGAATTCACCTACAGAAACCTCTTCAAAAGGGACCTAGAGGCCAATGTCTGAGTGAATACTGCTTCCCCAACTCCCTCATCCCCTGGAAAGAAAAGGAAAGAAGACAAAAGAAAGAAAGAAGGAAGTTGTCATTTGCTTCATGCAGGATTTAAAATTCTAGCATTAACAATGACTCAGGACATGGCTTTTAGTCTTTGAGAGAGGAAGTATGGCCTAACCAGAAGAGCCCAGGCTTATCAGATCTCACATCTTGTGGGCAAGTTACTCAGAGTTACTCAGTTTCTATGAAACCTTGTCTCCTCTTCATAAAACAAGGAGGTAGTAACCCTGCCTCTCAGGGTCATTGAAGGGGCTAATGCAGTGATGCCAGAGGAGCATTTAACTCAGGACCTAGCACATGATGCATGCTTGTAGATGCCTGCTATTTTGTTATAATTTCTGATTATGACAGCTGGGAGGGCAGAGAAACTCCTTTGGTTTTGAGTCCTACTCAGATTTTTATGCCCCTTTCTCCCACTCCCACCCCCCAACACAGAGGAATGAAACCCATGCAACGTACAGCAACACCCTCTACCTGGCAGATGAGATCATCATCCGTGACCGCAACATCAAAATCAACTTTGCATGCTCCTACCCCCTGGACATGAAAGTCAGTTTGAAGACCTCCTTGCAGCCAATGGTCAGGTGTGCCCAGAGAGGGTCCCCAGTGCCCCTGCCGACTCCACCCCATGACTCTTTAAACACCAGGTCCTCAGCAGCCTTTCAACTGCCAGCCATAAGGAGCTGGGTTGGGGATACTGGGAAGCAGTATTCTCAATGGAATACAGCCCAACTGGGAATTCTGGAGCCCAGATTCAAATCCAGGCTCTGTCACATACTAACAAGATGGCTTTGGAAATTGATAGCCCCACCCTGGGTATCGGTCTTATGTAAAATGGATTTAGCAGTACTTTCTTAGAAGCACAACAGTGCTTTGCATATGTGAATCAAATATTAGGGCCTCTGGCTTATCAGAGGGGCAGGGTGGTTGGGCCAGATGGAAGGAGGGAGAGTTCCTGGTCCAGATCTGCTGTTTATATGATATATAAATCATATGCTGTATTTGGACCTCAGTTTCCTTCCTTCCTCTGTAAAAAGGAGGAGTTGATTAAAGAGGGATTTGTAAATTATGCCTCTTGAAGTGCCTTTGGGGATGCCTGCAAGGTGAACCAGAAAAGTTCTACCCATATGGGGTGCCACATGATGTTTTAATATTAAAAATAATTTTATAAAAGAATCCTGCTGCTAAAAAAATTGAAAATCTCTGAGTAGGATGAATCACAGTCCAGTGATGCTGATGTTGGAAAAAATTACAGTTGTAATTATAACAAGCACTTATCAAGAGCTGACTATATGTCAGGCATTGTGCTAATGGCTCTATAGGAAGCATCTCATTGACATCTTAGAGCACCTTAAGGTGTAGATATTACTGTTATTATTATTCCCATTATTCAGATGTGGAAATCGAGGCTCAGAGAAGATTGAGTAACTTCTCCAAAGTTAGTTAGTAAGTGGCAGAGCTGGGATTCAAACCCAGGCCATCAGGCCCAGAGCCCCACTCTATCATGGCCTTCATTATGAAGCTTGCCCATGGTTACATGTTCTTTGAGCCAACCAGACTGGAGGAAGGGCACTAGGTACTGATGAGGGTGCATGGCTGACTTGGGGGAAGAAGGTTGCTCATTGTCTGCCAGTGGCTGGAGCATCATCTGGCCAAGCAGTTCACTGAGGCAATGTGGCCATGTCTCAGCCTGACAGACTTCAGAGAACAACACATTTGTGTGCAGACATCTCTCTGGTTTGAGCTAGAAATCTTGCCTTGGTTCAAATCTGAGTCCAAGCCAATAACCCACTCCTCACCTATAAAATAGACTTCTACATTACTGGGTTTTTGTCATATACCTTATTTCTAGGGTATCAGATATCCTTATAATGTCCTTTATTGGCTCATCCTGTGAAGTTTACATCAGTGTAGCTATTTTCAATATGGTTATAAAGAACCCATTTATAAAACCCATCTTCTGCTATAGGTAGAACCAGAACTCTGACTTGGGCCTGTAGGACTCATAGCCGTCCTTTTAACTGTTCCAGGTTGAGACCAAAGAAGAAATGTAGGCGATTCCCTTGAGAATTTATTTATTGCACTTCTTAAAGGCAAGGGCTACCAAGTGAGGGGGGTGGACATGTTACAAAAAATTTGATCTATGGCTCAGCAGCATCAGCAACACATGGGTACTTGTTAGAAATGCAGAACCTTGAGCCCTACCCAAACCTACCAAACCAGAACCTGCATTTCAACAAGATGCACAGGTGACCCATGTCTGCTCACTGCAGTTTGCAACCACTGCAGTAGTGGGTGGGTTCCAGTCCAACTGCTGGATAAAAATGCAGAGAGCTGCCAGGGGCTGCCCAGGACTATGGACCAGAAAGCGTAGGCCATGTGTTGCTGTTCTCAGATCTGGTTTTCTTACCAGCCCCTCTCTCCCTGTAGTGCCCTAAACATCAGTGTGGGTGGAACAGGCATGTTCACTGTGCGGATGGCACTCTTCCAGAGCCCTACCTACACACAGCCCTACCAAGGCTCCTCTGTGACCCTGGCCACAGAGGCCTTTCTCTACGTGGGCACGATGCTGGATGGGGGTGACTTGTCCCGGTTTGCACTGCTGATGACCAACTGCTACGCCACACCCAGCAGCAATGCCACGGACCCCTTGAAGTACTTCATCATCCAGGACAGGTGAGGCCCTGGGCCTCACCAGGGCAGAAGGGGGCAGCCTCTGGATTGGGATTTAGGATAAAGTACATCTTTATATTTGTTAATCTCTAGTTGAAAATTTAGCATCACCATCCATTAGGAATATAGGCAACAAATCATAGAAGTATTAGCAGAACAATTTGCACATGTCAATACTTTCAGTTACTAGAATATTAGTTTCTACTAGAAATTATTTAATGTATTATCAATATATATACTTATAAGTATATGTATTTATATATAATAGATATGTAAATATAAAATGCATATATCAAATGTTTGAATATTTTGAGAACTACACTTCAACTGCTTTCCTTTATAATCTTAGGTACTTTATGTGTTTAAAACATTATTTTTGAGGAGGGATACATAGGCTTTACCAGAAGGCTGGAGGTGTCCAGGACTCAAGAAAAGGTTAAGAAACCTGACTGAAAGGTGCACTTACCCAGGGCAGGAGGCAAGTGAGCAGTATTTGGCTGGGAGGAGTGAGCTGGAGACATAGTGAATGAAGGACCAGTTGTAAAAGGGAGGACACAGGAGTGCTGCTTTTTACTCCAGAGGCATTGGAGAGCGTGGGCCACACTGTGAGAAAGTAATTCACAATGTCATTCAAAATGGAACAGATGTTTTTGGAAGCTTCCTGTGTGCCAGGCTCTGTACATAACACAGTGCACAGAACAGACAAAATTCTATGCCCTCAGACAGCTGATATTCCAAGAAGGGGGCGACCAATAAGTAACCAAGATAAATCTATAGCACGTCAGTGGTAATGGAGCTATAGGAAAAACCCACAGCAGGGAAAGGGGAGGGGCATTTGCAATTTTAATAGCATAGTCAGAAAGACAGTGACCTATTCCCGTTTTAGTTCTTAGAATGTGTCCTGAATACATCAAGGGAAAAGTCTTAGTTGGGTGCTCATCTGACGTTTACACCTCTCTGTTATTTGCTAATCCCCTTTGCAACAGAAAGAAAGCATAAGTCTGTTTTAGGGCCTTTAGCTGTGACAGTAGCTAACTAAAATTTAATAGCATGGTTTACTTTGTATTTATCTGTAAATGGTCATGTTTTGCTTATGGCAAGTGATACTGGTTTGCTATTTGTGGTCAGGATCGGAAGATTCTTCTAAAAAGTTAGATGTACTCCAATAAAAATGTACATATATTTGATAAAAATAGTAAGCAGATAATAATATAGGTGTTGAGAAACACAGGAAAACATACATAAAGGTGGTGTCAAATAAGGCAAAAAAAATTTTGGAAAAGGGTTGGGATGATCTTGATTGGGCCGTCATGAAGATATGGGTTCACATCTTGGCTTTGCTACTTCTTAGTCCAGAGACATAAGCCGTCTCATCTCTCTATTCATGTTCTCATATGTGAAATGGACACATGTGCAGTTGAGCATGTATTCTGTGAAATGCTTGAAAAGTTGTGAAAAAGAAGCAGGAAGAAATGTTGGGTGTGCCTTTGTTTTTCTGTCTGGTCATGTTTGAGAGTTAGACTGGGACCACCAGTCTAAGAGGGATGCCAAACATCTCAGGATGTGTAAGGAGGAGCTGGCTGGGGAGAAGTGAGAAGGGTTGGATGCCCTGCTCAGGTTGCATGCATGGGGCTTCCAGGTGGTGGGTCCCCTTAACCTCAGAGCTTTTATTTTGCCAAGTGGAGTGTGCACCTTTGCAATCAGATTGAATTGTGGAGGACACAAAGCACAGAGTTCCCTTCTCAGTTCTTCCTCTTTGCAGTCAGCATCCAGGCCCTCTCCTCAATCAATTCTGAGCAAATCATGTAAAACAGCAGAGAAGATGTTCAATTTATCTGCCCATGTATCTTGATCCAGCCCAGCATATACGTGAGTCACTGCTTGTGCAATTTTGAGTTTCGGTGCCATTGTGTATGTCTACAGATGGGCACACACACTCCCATTTGGCCATTGCCCCTCAGGACTTAGAAGCTGTCCATTGTTATAGTTAGAACCAGCCACACAGAAGACAGCAAAGCAATGGTAGCTAATGATCCTGAATGTCATCTCCTAGGAAACCATACTGGCTTCATTACATTGTTTCAACTCTGTGCTGACCACAGTTTTACCTCAGCATCATACATATGTAGCATCTACTATGTGTCATATACTATAGTAAGTACTGTGAAAAGTTAACTCACTTAATCTTCACAGCTATCTTATGAAACGGGTTACAAATAGTAGTCCTTGTATATGGATAGGAAGACTGGAGCACAGAGAGATTAGGTTGCTTAAAGACACACATCTAATAATAAATGGTGGGGTGAGATTTGAACCCAGACTGGCCATAGAGTGCTTACTTAACCAACCATGTTATATGACTTAAACCTCCCAGATGTCCACGCACTGAGGACTCAACCATCCAGGTAGTGGAGAATGGGGAGTCCCCTCAGGGACGATTTTCTGTCCAGATGTTCCGTTTTGCTGGGAACTATGACCTGGTCTACCTGCACTGTGAAGTCTATCTGTGTGACACTGTTAACGAAAAATGCAAACCTGTAAGTTGCCTTTCTTCCCTCAGGCTGCGTGCCATAACCTCCCCCTCCCCCATCTCCCATAACCAAAGACATCTGACCACAAGGTCTAAGAGAAAACAAACATTTTGGCTGTTTCTCTTTTAGCCCAGGAATAGAATGAGCAGTAAGATGGGGTAGGCATGGCCAGGTAAGAGACCTAAGCTTTGGGAAATCAGGCAGGATCAGTACATTGCGATTGGCTGGTAAATGTTCTGGCTTATCTGCAGGCTTGTGTTCTGATAACAGAAGCTGACGTTTTAAAGCACCAGGTGCACCTTATCTGGGTTAACTTCTTAAATTATTTGTAGTAACTAAAGGAGAGAAATTTTATTACTTCCTTTTTCTATATGAGCTGCTCAGAGAACTTTGGTAACTTTCCTAAGATTGTACACCTAACAAATGGTACAGGTGGGGCATGAGCTTAGGTATGCAGATCTCCTGATAACCCTTGCCTCTCCCATCCTCAAGCCCCAGACTGAGGCGGGAGGAAGCCCCAGTGAGGAGGGCAGCCCATTTCCCACGGCAGGACCACATTCAGTCTCCCTCATGGAAGCGTTTCTTCGTTGCCTTCTTCCTACAGACCTGCTCCGGGGCCCGATTCCGCAGTGGGGGCATCATAGACCAAACCCACATCCTGAACTTGGGTCCTATCACACGAAAAAGTAAGAGAGACACTTCCTTCTCCATGCTCCTGGTGGGGAATATTCTCTGGAGATGAGGAGGGATGACAGAACTCAACATATGGATCTTACTGTGTTCAGACTGGAGCAAGTTGACTCTGTGGGGCAAGGTGGACTATAAGCTGCCTTTTACCAGCTCCCAGTCATTTGTTCATTCTGTTGCGCAAATCTGTTTTTGTGCCTCCTATATACTAGGACCTATACTAGTGACTGGGGATCTTGTGGTGAGCAAAAGCAGAGAGACCTGGTTCACATGGAACCTAGAGACCACTGGAACAGACATTATTCAAACTGAGGAGGGATTAACTAAGACGGGTCAGGGAAAAGGGATGAGGGGAAGGGAATCTCAGGCAGAGGGTACGGCATGGGCAAAGGGCCTGTGGTGAGAGGTAGTCCAGCCTGCTAGAGGAACTGAGAAAAGGCCAGGCAGGCTGGAAAGAAGAGGATGTTGGGATACGATAAGCTGATCCGGGGGCAGTGGGGGGTGTGGGGGGGTCCAGACCATGTGGGGACTTAACAATTGTTGCTAAGGTTTAGGGCCTTTCTCCTGAAAGCAGTGGGGAACCCCTGAAGGCCCAAAGCAGAGAAATGACATGATCAGATCTGGGTTTTAAAGACTATACTGTGTGCAAGGAGAAGAACAAATTGAAGGGTTATAACTCTGAATTCTTGCCGACTGCATGCCTTCTTCTTGCACTGATCCTTCTCTTTCCTTCTACAGATGTCCAGGCCATAGTCTCAAGGGCTGCTTCCAGCAGCCTGGGTAAGTTCAGGTCCCCTTTTCTTAGGGACATCTACTAGAACCTTCCTCTGTGGCTATCATCTATGAGCCCAGGATGTGCTGAAGCACCTGGACTGCTTGGCCTGAGCTCTGAAGAGGTGACTGCATCTGTGGAAACGTCTGGTCCTAGGGATGTACATATACACATATATGTATGCTGCCCCCCGCTAGTGCATATGTGCATATAGACACAGGCATGCACTGACTGGCATATCAGAATGTACATCACCCACACATGTTTGTGCATGTGCACACACACCAGGTCACATGCATATATTCATATGTGCACACACACACATACACGGACAGCTAGAGTTGCATGCGTGCATATTTTGCAGGTACAGACCCACACACACTTAAACAAACATATACCCAGTAGACATGCACACACTAGATCTGCACCCTGGGCACTTCCTGAAGCTTTGTGATTTATCTCTAACACATTTTTTCAGGATTCACTCAACAGGTGACAAATATATGTTCAGTGTGACTACATGCCAAGGACCATGCTTGGTTCCAGGATGAACACAACAGACAAATAAGAAATCCTGTTTCTCTGCTCCTCTGATGGCAAAGGCCATGGAACAGGTGGCATTTTATGGCCTTTGATTTTCACAGACACTAACTTGTCTGAAAATCTAGATGAAAAGTAAATCCATGTAACTGTTGCCCTTCTTGGCTCCTGGTACCTAGATCTGAAGGAGTTGTTACACCAACCTAGTGTTTTACCTGAACTAGTCCAACCCTGTACCAGGGAGCTTGGAACCAAAGATCTAAGGTGTCCCTAAGAGGCTTGTACTCTGTGAATATCCAAAGGTTACCAAGGATGGTTGATTAGGTTGGGCACTGCACAAGTGTCCTTTTGAGGGGGGCTACCAATCCTAGGGCCAGAGGAAAGACTATCTTCTTCAATTTGGTCCACCTTTTTCTCCCCTGAGTGGCACCTTTCTCTAATTGGATTTCAGAGCAGATAAAGAGAAAGAAGTTTCCTTTTTCTAACTGATCAGCCCAGAGAGGCTATCCTTTCTTAACTGGTCAGTCTAGAGGAGGTATCTTAGGTTATTTTTGCACAAAAGCACAATATTAGCAGCAGACTTGTAATTGCTTTCTTTGCAGGGTTCCTGAAGGTCTGGCTGCCTCTGCTTCTGTTGGCCTCCTTGACCCTGATGTCTCAGTGATTGGCAGCTGGAAACCCTGTGCTCTGTGGTTCTCACTTCCTGCTGAATGTGAGTGATGCAGTTTAGTGCTCCAGCCACAGAAAAACGAACTCACACTTCAATCACCCTGTTCCTTTTGCCCTGCCTTTAATCCTCGCTATCACAAAATGGCCTGTATCTTTAAATTCTACCTTCTCTCAAAATGGGACTTGTGACGTGTCTGCACTTAAGGTCCCATGTCTCCTTAAAAACTGTGGCAAAATAATAAGTATTTTAAAAGCTCAGTCTTTGAAGTTATTCATTCATTCAATAAGTATTTTTTTTATTGAGCACCTACTATATGTAGGAATTGGCCATAGTTTTGAGGATCCTGTGGTGAGAAAAACCAGGACTCATGGAGTTCACACTCTGGTCGAAGAGACTGGGTTCAACTGGTTGAACTGTGCAACCTTAGATAAAATACATGATGTGTTTGAGCTTCATCCATCCATACATCCATTTGTTCAAGAAATATTTGCTGAGAATCTCCTCTATGTTAGGCACTGGGCTCTCTGCTGGGGATACAGCAGCAAACACAATCCCTCTACTCATGGAGCTTGGAATGTGGCAAGAAATGGAGTGAACCGGAAAGGTGATTACAAGTGTGGCTGGCATGGCAGAAATGGAAGGTATAACCAAAGGCTGCTGCTGCTACTGTATAAGGAGACCAATTATGATGCCCTCACAGGGCCCATTCAGCTTTGCAGAAACATTTATGTGAGCACCCAGTACACACCAGGTACCATGATGGGTGCTGGGCAGACACTAGAGAATAAGACAGATGCAGTCCCTGTTCAGGAGTCTCACAATCTTTAGAGGTGATGTACTGACACAGCCTACGTACTTCTTCCTTCATTGCACTTGTCCCTCTCCATCCAAAAGATGTAGGTCTGTTTACATGGCCACAGCAGCAGCAGCAGTGGAGAGAAGACCCACTACTCCCATTGGCAGGGATGCTTCACAATGGGGGAGGGTGCTCGAGGAGGCTCCCTGAAGGCACAACCATAAATAAAGAGGCTGCTGGGCCCTGAGGACCCAGATATTCCAAGGACTCTGGACTTCACTGTCAAGTGGGCCAGTGGAAGCGAATGATGGTGGGAAATGTCTACCTTGACACCAGCTGCTTCCTGGAACTCCAGCTGTGGCTTTTCAGGACAGACCAAGGCCCTGTTGCTTTATTAGAGCCTTCTGACCTCAGGGAAAACCACACATGTGTATCAGCAAACAGGGACTACGGGGACAGTGTTTCTTGAGTTAAGAGACCTCACACGCAGTCACGTAGATACACACCAAATCCCCATGCCTGCTGCCTTTGCACAAGGGCTTTACATAGGAGGACTTTAGAGCTGACCCCAGCCCTGTCTATGGTCAATCCATGCTTAGTGGAGCCTGGATGGATTATGTGCAGATATACTTTGATTCAGGTACAACAAAACAAAGAAAAATAAAAAGGCCAAAGGCAAGATCCAGGAAAAAGAAAACATATCAGAATTAATCCATCTTTTCCTTTCTTTTCTTTATTTTCCTGTTTGTTTTTTAACAGTGAAGGAGCAGACTTCTGTTTATTTATTTTCAGAGAAAAAGAGTGAGAGAGTAGAACATGACTGGAGGAGAAGAAAGAGAGGGAAAAAGAGAATCCCAAGCAGGCTTCACACTCAGAGTAGAGCCTGATTCAGGGCTCCGGCTCAGGACCATGAGGCCATGACCTGAGCCAATATCATGAGTCAGATGCCTAACTGACTGAGTTACTGAGGTGCCCCTACTTTCTGTTTTTTTTAATCAGTTAGGTATTCAACTCAACATTCAATAGATAATTTAAGCATAAATTCAATGCCAGGCACTTTTATAGGCACAGAAACAGCAAGTAATCAAAACAGTCCTTGCTGGTAAAGCATTTATATTTAAAAGGGGGATACATTTAAACAATAACTATGTGAAATGTCAGCAGTGACATGCACTTTGGGGTAAAAGACAAGGAAAAGAGAACAGAGATATGGGGGTGTTGTTTTATGCAGGATGGTCAGAGAAAGTCTCTCTGATAAGCATACGCTAAGAGAACAAACTAGTGGGATATCTGAGGGAGAACATCACAGACAAGTACAAAGGCCCTGAGGCATGATCTGGTATCTTCCCAATAAGGTTTCACTAAGACTTGGACAGCCATAAATTTTGATGCATCATTTACAGGAGAGACTGAAGCATGCATGTTGTGAATTTTTCCATTTGTTTACCCAATAAGTACTTACTGGGTGTTGGTTAGAACAGCAAAGACAGGATCCCTGTCCACAAAGATCTTAAAGACTTCAAGGGAGACAATGGGGGAGAAGAAGGGGAAAAATAGTTGGGGAGAGGGAGGGAGGCAAACCATGGGAGACTCTTGAATGCTGAGAACAAACTGAGGGCTGATGGGAGTGAGGGGGAGGGGAAGGCAGGGTGATGGGCATGGAGGAGGGCACTTGTGGGGATGAGCACTGGGTGTTATATGGAAACCAACTTGACAGTAAACTATTAAAAGAAAAGACTTCAAGGGAGACAAATAAGTTAGTGGGTAATTGAGTGAAATTGGAATCATCCCAGTGAGGCACAGGAGCAGAGAAGAGAAGCACTGGCAAGCCTGTGATGTTCTGGAAAGTCTTCCTGGGGGAGGTGGACTTAAATATGTAGTAGGAGGCTGGGAACAGTATGATCTAGGCAGAGGGAATAGCACATGCAAAGGGCTAGAGGAAGGTAACAGCTCAGAGAGCCACAGATTGGCTGGAGCATAGAATGTGTGGGGAAGAAGCTGTAGATGAGGTAGGAGCTATAGCCAGGAGTCAGATCCCAGGAAGAAGGAAGTTACGGGAGTGGGGGCTAATGCTGAGAGGTAACTCCATGGCACCTGGCTGCAGGGAACGTAATAGAGTCAAAGGGGATAAGAATGAAAGCAGGGAGACCCACCAGGCAGCTGTGAAAATCATCCTTATCAGATGATGTTGGCTTGAATTAGGGTTAGTGAAATGGGGCTAAAGAAGGAAAGACAGATTCAAGAAATATTTGAAAAGTGAGTGACAAGTTGTGGTCATTACCAGAAATATGAGTCTGAGGGAGAAAGGAAGGATCCAGGTCTTCAGGTTGGGTGACCAGATGCATAGTAGTGTCACTGATTAAGACAGACAATGGGGGTAACTGGGTGGCTCAGTTGGTTAAGTGTCAGACTCTTGGTTTCAGCTCAGGTCACAATTTCTGCTCATGGGTTCAAGCCTCACATCTGGCTCTGTGCTGGCAGCATGGAGCCTGCTAGAGATTTTCTCTCTCCTCCTTTCTCTGATGACCCCCTGCTCACTCTCTCTGTCTCAAAATAAATAAATTAAATAAACAAGCACACAAACTTAAAAAAAAAAAAAAAGACAGACAATGCAATGAAAATGGAGAGTCTGGGGAATGGATGAGTTCAGATTTGAGCCTGCTGAGGTGAAAGTGCCTCAAGCATCTTAGCCCAAGGAGAGAGGTCCAGCAGGAGAGAGGTCCAGCAGGAGAGAGGTCCAGCAAGCAGCTGGGTGGAGATATAGTTCAGATTGGAATGGAGGTGTCAGAAGAGGGATGGAGTAAATGACTGTTTTGTGGACCCAGAAGAATTTTGAAACCCTGCATTTGTGGTGGTTATAAGTTCCACATTTAGGGATTTTTCTCCAAATGCAAGAGTAGAGAAGGTGGCTTACAGCACTTTCCTTGCCCAGGTTGGGGTTGTGCTGGAAGGTGTTACCAATGCCAGGACCTCTGTACTTTCTGCCTCCAAAAGCCTTGGCTCCTTAAAGAGTCCCTTTGTTCTGCAAAAGCTTTGACTCCCTTATTAATGCCACAATACCATGCCACAAAAGCCAGGTCCAAGCCTGATGCTTCAAAGTCCAAGATATATGGCTTCCTCTCCTTTTCAGACCTTCCAATCTCTAGCATAGCCCACATATCAGAAGGGATTAGAGGAGAGGTGATTCTGACCTCTGGGGGCCTTTTGTCTGGGGGCCTTGTCTGTCCTTTGATATTCCATGATTCACCATCCCCAAACTGGCCCTGCCCAGACTCTTCAACACTGAGTATCTAAAGGTATGTAAAATCTATGGGCCAAAAATAGGGCACACCCATCCCCCACTTCCTTATTTATTCCCTTGCTCTAACTGGCCCTGAGAGGAATGGCATCCAGACAGAAGCAGAAGTGTTCTAAGGTGATTAGCTAAGAACACAAGGTACAATTGGAAATCCATTGTGCAAACAAGTGCCTGTTTGATTTCTCTCACTTCCCTTTGGATATTAAGCTCCCTTTTGATTAGTGTTTGGTTTCTGGTAATAAATATGGCATCAGCTTCATTGGTTTATTTGGGGGGATGGGGAGTACAGATCCTTCTTCCACTATTTTCTGTGGTAAATCACTTATCTTACCTACATACACCCAACAAAATCAACGTATACCTGGGAAATTAACTCCAGTCCTACCTCAGCACCAATCACGGATAGCCACGTGGGTAGAGAAATACAATAAAAGGATGGTCCACAGCAGGCTTTCTCATGGCTGGCCAGAGGAAGACCACCCTGTGTTCTTACCCCAAGGTAAGTACTACTTCAAGCCCCAGCAGGCTTTCTGCTGATCTTGGGGGTACTCCCCTACCATCTTTGACCCACTGGATGTTTTAGGGTCATTTATTTCTGGAAACTTTCAGAAATAGCAAGAAATTTGGATCCTGCCCTATCAAGTGTTCCAGATATCACTGTGTCCATCTCAACCATGATTCCAGCTACCCGCTGGCTACTCCAGGTCTACAGATGCCACCCCCCCCATGCCTCCTTACCCTTCCCCTCCTCCAGGAACATAGGCCCCTACTTGGGATCTCATCCCTAAGAATTAACAGACCTGGGTGTTCTCTAACCTATTCATGATATCCCTTCCAGAAAAAATCTCTAGCTTCAACTTGAGTCTTCCAGAGGCTTTAAGAAGTCATCAGAAATCTGTCCATTTGAGGAAACTTTTCCAGAAGAGGGAATGTTACTAATTAGAATGTTGGCAGGGTCTTCATATCTCTTTGTTTCTGCCCTCCCTACCCCCATTTTCTTATTCATTTACTCCTCAGACCTTTATTGAGCACCCTTATGTGTCAAACACTGTCCTAGGAGCAAGCAATATGGGGCTCAGTCTGACATGGTCCCACCCTCACAGAAACCTACACACATATAAGGTGCTTCAAGAATTTCTTAGCACGGTGCCTGATACACAGAACTGAGAAAGTAGCTGCTACTTTTGTCTGTAGATACTCACAGCTCTGTAATCTCCTCCATCCAGTCTCCCAGTGTCTCTATCTTTACCTGAGCAGGAACCAACCTAAGGCCTTCTAGGACGTCCTACCATGCCGGACTGCTCTAAGCTTGCCTTTGGTTCTCTTGATGTCAACCACATCCCCTTGGCAAGCCTCCTACTCTCATTATCCCCACCTCCTTTCTGCAAGTCACACCTGCTTTAAAACAACACAGTCCTTCATGAGGGAAGTCATAGGTCTATTTCTGAGAACATGGGCCTGTGGCCTTAAGCAAGCTATTTAATTTCCAGCACAGTGCCTGTACATAGGAGGAGCTCAGTAAATATTTCTGAGATAAATATATTCTGAGTCCCACCTCCCTTTTCATCCATAAATGGGAACAATAATAGTACCTTCCCTGGACGGTGGTGCAGAGCCTTAAATCAGCTAAGGTATGCCAGGGGCTGAGTACAAGTCATGGTGTTGAATTGATGTGAATTTCCTTCTAACCCTTATATCCAGAGGAATGGCCTCTGTTGCCCTGATTGTATCTGGATCTTTCCCCTCCCCTAGCTGCATGGAGAGTCTGCATTCTGCTGAGTGACCTGGACATCTCAGCCTTTGCAAAGGATGGTGGGCTCTTATGTCTTGTGGCTGGCCTTGGCCTCCTGCACTCTGACCCTGACATCTACAGAACAGCAAGGTATGTGCTCTGTTCATCTGGCATCTCAGATGGTCTACCATACCTGGGGAGAGGGAGAGTGCAGAGAAGGCAGTTCAGGGTCAGTGAGGAGAACAGGGACATGTCTAAAGCAAAGACTCAGAAGTCAAGAGGAATAAGATGAGAGCAATCAGAAAAGAGAACATAGCCATAATCTCTCAAAGAGTCAAATCAGACATCTCCACTGTGAGGACCATGGAGCCAGCCAGTTAATAGAACTTCCCATGCCAAGATATGTGGGGTTCAGACAGCTTAGATTCATGGGGACGTGAATCCCCCAGTCACTCTGTGCCCTTGCTTTGGCAAGTACCTTCTCCTTCCTCTGTATGTTTGCTCATCTGTAGAAAGAAAGGTCTGCAGGTAGTGATTTCCTGGGGGTCCATTCAGAGATCTGCGGATTGAGCACTTTAGATGCTCATGGGAAGGGTCCTCAGGCTCACCACCAGGGTGAAATCTCTGCCTGTATCACCTGTGGAGGGACTGAGCTCATGGCCTCCCTTGGAAAAACACATCGTGTGTGGGGAAAATAATCCAAGAACAGCAAGTGCAGTGATGACTTTTCTTAAAACAAGCACATATGTAATCAAGTCTTGAAAATCTCTTTTCTAAAAACTCCTTCCACCATGTATTATAAGAATGTGATCCTGCATGTGTACTTAGTCCATTATTCAGGCTCTCACTGTGTTCAACAAATCAGAACTGGAGGAGAACCAACCTCAACTCCTCTTAGGACTCAGGTGCTGTGTTTGGCATTTTACACCTATTACCTCATTTAATCCTCTAGCAATGCTTTAGGGCTTTCTTTCCTCAAAACAGGGGACATATTCCAGGAGGACTACAGCAGTGCATGGCAAACTCTTGAAGAATTTTTTGATGGTTATGTAGATTTTGTCCTGTGTATTAAAAATATGTAACTAGTACATCATACCTATGGTATCACAGATATTATTCCTTAAGATGAAACAAATTTATAAAGAGAAGCACTGAAAGAAACATATTAAGTAGACAACAGGACAGGAGACACAGATGTGGCAAACACCATGGCTCAAGGCATAGGAATGGACGGAGTTTGGGAGCTACCAGCTATAGGTGTTGGTTTGCAGATAAGTCTCAGGGGAGTTGAACCACCTGTCAAAGTCTCCTAGCCAGCAGGTGTGGAGCTGATTTAAACCCAGAATGACCAACCCGTCCCTTTACTTCTCAGCCTCTTCACACATCATAGTTCCTGAATCTGCTAAAAATCCTGGTCATGTTAGAGCAGTGGTTCTCCATTGGGGGTGATTTGGGCAATGTCTGGAGAAAACTTCCAGGAGGAAAGAACTACTGAAATCTATAGTGAGAAGAGCCCAGGGAAGCTGCTGAACATCTTATAATGCACAGGATGTGTCCCCTCTGCCTCCCCAACACAGAATTATGCAGCCCCAAATATCAGTAGTGCCAAGGTTGAGAAATCTTCTGTTAGATCTGTATCTATTGATAATGGGTAAATGTCTATGATATATTAAGTAAAAAATGTAAGTTTAAAAAAAGGGGTGACTGGGTGGCTCTGTCGGCTAGGTGTCTGACTTCAGCTCAGGTCATGATCTCACAGTTTGTGGGTTCAAGGCCCACATCAGGCTCTGTGCTGACAGCTCAGAGCCTGGAACCTGCTTCAAATTCTGTGCCTCCCTCTCTTTCTGCCCCTCCTCCACTCACACTCTGTCTCTCTCTCTCTCTCAAAAATAAATAAACATTAAAAAAGTTTTTTTTAAGCTGTATATCATTAAACCCATTAAAAAAAAAA
Source organism: Proteles cristata cristata (assembly GCA_017311185.1). NCBI lineage: Eukaryota > Metazoa > Chordata > Mammalia > Carnivora > Hyaenidae > Proteles > Proteles cristata. The sequence goes on along the minus strand of JAESUZ010001797.1, from coordinate 2,896,817 downwards.
ACCCTATAGTTTAAACATATGGATAGAAAGAGTCTGAAGAATATACAATAAATTTACGGATACTTCTGGGGATGGAATGGGCTTATGACAACTTTCATTTCCACTTTATTCATTTTAATGACATTTGAAGTTTTTTCTAATGAGCCTGTATTGCATTTATAATACATAGTCAGACAGGACCAGAGTATATGGTTGCACAGGGGAGCACTGCACAACTCTAGAGCCTGGGGGAGGGCACCAAGCTCAATGTGAAGGATGCCGCTTAGAACTGTGCAGGGTGGAGGCCTTGGTGTTCTTAATGCCTATAAAATACCACGTAAAGTTCTCATTATTATTCCGACTCCAAGATGATGAAGGCTGATGTTTAATGAATGGGTTGTGTGCTTCCCATCCTCTTTAGGGTCCTTAAGCACATTGAAAACAGAGTGTGGGGGGGAGTGGGGAGAGGGGATAAAAATCCTGTGGGCTCTGAGGATGCTCGTTAAATCCAAGCACACTGTTGCTTCCCTTCCCTGTTACACAGGTGACAGAAACCTCACCAACAGTAGGTCCTATGACCCCTGCGAGAATTACGTCCGCCTGGACGAACCCTCCCGAAGCACAGAGAACACGAGAGAAGGCGACATGTGTGACAGGGACAAGAGTGGCTGGTACCGCTTTGTGGGAGATGGAGGAACAAAGATGCCAGAGACCTGTGTCCCAATACAACGCTGCCAGACACATGCTCCTATGTGGCTGAATGGGACCCACCCCACACTCAGGGAGGGCACAGTCACCCGTACAGCTTGTGCCCACTGGAGCGGCAACTGCTGTCTCTGGAAAACCCAGGTGCTGGTGAAGGCCTGCCCGGGCGAGTTCTACGTATACCAGCTGGAGGGCACCCCCAACTGTAACCTCAGATACTGCACAGGTGAGCCGCAGAGAGCTGGAGGCAGCTGGGTGGAGGGGCTACCAGCTGCTGGATGACTTGCCAGGCATTAGCAGAGTGAGTGGAGCAGGCCTGAGACTAAGCAGAGCAGCCTCGATTTAGCTCCTGCTGGTTACCACCTAGTGGGGATGTCACCCAAGGTTGCCAGCCTTCCAACATTTCAAGGCCAGAAATTCAGATTGGAAGGTGAAATCTCCTGATATATCATATGTATAGCATAATATGAAGAACTCAGGCTCACTCAGATTTAGATTCCATTTGGGTAGTTTAATTTACCTCTCTGAGCTTGGGTTTTCTGATCTGAAAAAATAGATAATGGCAAAAGTTAACAGCCAGTGCAAAGAGTCCCTGCTTCTATCCAAAGCACTTTAGACTATTAACTCATTTAATCCTTACACTAGCCTGATGAGATATAGGTACTGTATAACTATACCTGATGAACGGTCTGGGGCACAGAGAGGTTAAGCACCTCTCCCAATATCACAGAGCAGGAACATGATGGGGCTGGGATTTGAATCCAGACACTCTAGTTCAGTGATCTATATGCCTAACCACTATTCTACTTAGTCTCATACAGTTACCATGGGAACTGAACGAGCTCATGTGTGGAAAGTACTTGAAGAGTGTCTGCCATGCAGCAAGCATTAGGATGGCAGCCTCTGGGTTCTCATTTCACTGGATTGGGAGTCAGAAAATCTGAGTTTGAGGGTTGGCCCTTGCACTATACATAGTACATCCTTGGGTGGGACTTTTGTGCCCTGGTAGAATGACAAAGCTGGCCTTGATTGACTCAGATGGCTTTGCTTTGCATTCTGAGCCTCTTCCTCTGTGCCTCACCCCCCAGACCCCTCCACTGCAAAGGACAGGTGTGAGAAAGCCTGCCGCCCAGAGGAGGAGTGCCGCTTTCTTAATGGCACATGGGACTGTTTCTGCAGACAGGATCTCAACAGCTCTGGTGAGTGGCTCAGCAGGGCTGGGCAGTGGGAATGGTGCTGTTAGAGGCTGGGTGGGGCATCAGGGAGGGAGTTTCAGAGGGTTAGAACAAGGTATAGACCAGAGTCAGTGGGGATGGAACTGAGGTCAGGGAATGAAGGTTCTCAAAGCCATTTGCAAGGATGGGAGAGCAGGGATGCAACAAATTGCCAGGTCAGTCTCTGGACCACAGTCTCAGAAAGCAGTTCTGGCATGGACCAACTTGATCCACAAGGGGCAAAGGTACAATGGACAAGCACTCTGCTAGTGTGGGAACTGTATTCAAATATCTGCAGAATCTACATGTGACAGACAAGAGCAGGCTCTGTGCCAGTCCTGGATTTGTGATTTAGTAGCTCTATGGGGCCTGGGAGGCACCTATACTTTCTGAGCCTTAATGTCCTCATCTGTAAAACAGGAATAAGTAACCACCATACAGGGTGATTGTGAACATTAAATCAGAGCAGTCCAAATAGGAAGGCTTGGTAGGTGATGAGGTTCTTGTCCCAGGAGGTAAGCAAGCAGAGGCAAATGACCCACGAGAAGGAATGCCATAAACAAGCCCTAAGCCCTGGATGGGGGTTGGATGAGCTTCCCATTAATTCCTTCCCTCCTTGGACTTTAATGAGGGTCTTAGACTCTTGCCCCTGCCACAAGCATGCTTTCCTCTGAGCACACTCCCAGCACACTTCCAATTTCTCTGTGGAAGAGAAAGTGTTCTAGATGGAAGAGCAACAACAAGCATATGTTTGGAAAACTGGGCTGGAATGTGGATCAGGTGCTGCATGAGTGTGCCTAGCAGGAGTGCGGTAGGGATGAGGGGCAGGAAACTGGAAGGAAACAGCTCTGCTCTCCATGAAGTCTCTCTCTCTGCTCAATGGGGAGAAGAGCCTCCAGAGGGTCAAAGTTGTTTCCGGGGATGTGGGCCATCACAGAATCAGAGTCAAATGTCAGGCTTGAAGGATGCCCTCCCTGTACCTGAAGACTCCTAGGGCATCCTAGGCAGGTCCAGTCAGGGGCAAGCAGGTGGCCTGCCTTGACTCTTCCATGGTGGCTACTCAACAAGTCCCCTTCACTTCCAGGAATAACCCCTTTGTGTTCTGGCTTTTCTGCTTACTTCTCCATCTCTTGCACTCCACCCCCACCTAAGTCCCTGTACCTCTGAGCTCCGCTTGTCCATCGCCCCATACTCTCCCATCGCCTCTGCTGTGGTGCCCTCACTTGCCTTATACAACTGCAAGTGTATACTCTACCAAGTTTCAGCCCTTTGTGAATCCTTCCCTGCCTTAACTGACAGACTCAGACACCCCTTCTTGTTGCTCCCTCTGCACCTAGCACATACTTCAGTTAGTACTTTCTCTGTGTTGCATTATAATAAGCTATTGACATGTTGGTTCTTAGACAAGACCAAGGAATCCTCTTGGACTGGGTCCATGTTTATTTTTGTGTTGGATGTGCCTCTCACTTGGAGAAGGTCGTTAGTAAATGTATTTGAATGTATGCATTCATGAATATAATAGAAATAGTATTTCTCTTAATTTGCTATCCATCTCCCCTATGAGAACATTAACTCTCTCTATAAGGGTGGGGATTTTGTCAGTTTTGACAAACACTGCATCCCTAGTACCTAGAACAGTGCAGGCAGTAAATGCTCAAGCAGTATTTGTTGAATAAATGTTGAATGAATGAATGAATGGAATGAATCAGTGAATGAACAAATGAATGGAATGCAGTGGCTGTGGACCTGGTAAGATATACTGGCTTTACACGGCCAAGCAGTTGGAGTAGTATGTGTCTAGCTTTGATTCTAGTCTGGAATGCAGGATAGTCCCGCTTCCCCCAAAGACTGCAAACACCAGAAACCTCGATCCCTGATCCCTGAGACATGAAAGCTCTCCCCATACCTGCACATAGGATGCTTAGAAATCTTATGGGATTTCTGGCCTATGGGCCAGGGGCTTTGCCAACCTTATCTACCATAAGTCTGGGCGTGAATCCCGCCTGGGTTCCAAGCACCTACTAGTTTACCCTACCCCCTGGTGGATATGGTGGCTTTTCCAAAGGGTAGGGAATGTGGGCTCTGCCCACTGCTTCCAGAGCCCTGTCCACTCCACCTATCCCCTTCTCAACTTTCCAGATGTTCACAGTTTGCAGCCTCAGCTGGACTGTGGGGCCAAGGAGATCAAGGTGTCAGTGGACAAGTGTCTGCTGGAAGGCCTAGGTTTTGGAGACGAGGTCATTGGCTACCTGCACGATGGGAACTGCAGCAGTACCATGCAAAGACAGGAAAGAAACTGGGTATCTGTGACTAGCCCAACCCAGGCTAGGGCCTGCGGAAACATCCTGGAGGTGAGTTGTATTTATACCACTGCTGCCAGAGGGTGGGAGTTGAGCTGTGGAGCCCATCTCAGTAGCTGTGAGACCTTGGGCAAGTCACTTAGCCTCTCTGGGACTCTGGCCAAATGTGGGATTACACATTCCTGAACATGTTGGTTCATGTAAAAAGCTTAGAACATGTTTGCTGATTGAATTCAATAAATGTAAGCTATGATTATGATTATTTTAATTCGGGGTAATGTGGGAGGGGTCAACATGGGAGCAAGCATGGTGGTTGCTGATTCTCCTCATGGGCCAAAAATTATTATTCTAGTTCTCGATCTGGGATCCTCACTCCCTTTCCCATAAAGTGTCATAGCCACTGGGGCAGGAGACCCCTGTGTTTCCTTGTAATCAGAAGGCAGGGTGGCAGCATGATTGAGAGCATCAACCTTGCAGACAGGCAAGCCTGAGTTCCAGATACATCTACACACACACAAACACATATATGTGGTCTTGTTTTTATGCCAAAGAGAAATGGAACCCATGCCATCTACAAAAACACCCTCTCCTTGGTCAATGCTTTCATCATCAGAGACACCATCCTCAACATCAATTTCCAGTGTGCCTACCCACTGGACATGAAAGTCAGCCTCCAAACTGCCCTGAGTCCCATTGTAAGGTAAGGCACTGACCCTTGCCCTTTGACCCATAACCCTGACATTGATCACATTCACTTCAAGCACAGCTTATGATGTCCTTAGGATGCTGCCTACCTCCTTCAGGAGCTCTCAGTCTTTCTGTTATTCATTCTGTAGACATTTGTTGATCATAATGTTCAGCATGCACAAGGCAGAAGTAGAATATTTTGTGGCTGTTAAAGATTATCGTTAAACAATGTAGCAACATGAAATAATGTTAATTAAATATGCTAAGGAACAAAAAGCACACCATGGTTTCATTAATCTTGAGGAAGAAAGGAATTAAACAACTAATTATATCAATCATTATTCACAAGTGACATGAGTGCAATGTGGGAGAAGCACAGGGTGCTGTGGGCTGAGGGAGCAGGGGCTCCTGACCTAGCTTTGGTAGGGTGGGGATGGTAGGAGCAGGAAGGCTTCCCTGAAGATGTGGGATCTAAGCCAAGATCAGCTTTGATTGGATAAACATATCAAATTCACTAGAAATAGAACCAAATAGCAATTTGAGTGGGGGTCCATTTGGGAAGAGGCTTTCCTCTGTTTTGTCACTGCTGTCTTACTATGCCTGAAATGGTGCCCCAAAGAATGGATTCTTCAGCCTTCCTGCACTCACTGGGGGACTTTCTGAGGATGCGGGTGCCCTTCCTATCCCCTCATTGCCTCCTGGACTCACAGAGGAGCAGGACTAGGACTGGAGGTTGAGTCCTGTTCAATGGTTTTCAGAGTGTATTGTGTCAGGGCCCCAAGTTTAATAACAAATGAAAATTAAAGCTGTTCCTCTTTTAAAATGATGTTTTACTGGTGACTGTGGGGTGGAGGGAGGAGACCTGCTGCTAAAAATGGTGAACCCACAGGACTGGTCCCATTGTACGGGGGGAAGACAGAGGTGTAAACTTGCAGTTATTCTCTGAGTGAAGGAGATACAAGTGATCTGTGAGGTGGGGAGAACTGGTGGAGATCCTGGAGACACACTCGAGTGCTTGTCAAGTTTAGTGCCTAGGAGATACTAAATGCTTGACTTAAATGGATGACTGAATAGTTCCTTTAGGGATCCAAGATGTGCCTTTGCCTTCATAGTCTCAAGCAAGTGCAGGGCTAGATTTATCCTGTTCTCACTGATGGAAACTCTCATGGCTTTCCTCTTCTCAGTTCTCTGAATGTCAGTATGGATGGGGCAGGAGAGTTCACTGTCAGGATGGCCCTGTTCCAAGACTCGAACTACACATCTCCTTACGAAGGGGCTGCAGCTGTGCTGGATGTTGAATCCATGCTCTATGTGGGCGCCATCCTGGAGAGAGGGGACACCTCCCGGTTTAACCTGTTGTTGAGGAACTGCTACGCCACGCCCACTGAAGACAAGACTGACCCTGTGAAATATTTCATTATCAGAAACAGGTGATGGGCAACTCTGGGCTAGTTTTTGGCCTGAATAAGGTTTGAGGGAAAGTGATCACTTTGACCCTGCCGGCAGTTGGGTTAATTGGCTTACCAATTATTCTGGAAAATAATTTGGTGTTACAGATCATGACCATCCCCTTTGACACAGGAATATCAATATCACTCCTGATATTTTAGCCTAACGTGTTAATACAAAAGAGGCTGACAAGGTAAAGAAATGCCAAATATTTTTCAGTTCAGTGTCCTTTATAACTTTGGAAATACATTTATAATTCAATAACAAGGATTTATTAATGATGGACTATTATACAGGTATTAATACTGACTAATCAACATGAAAACACCATGACAAGTGTTATGAGAGAAAATGTCACTGAAATTGTAACCTCGCAAAAACAAAGGGAAAATGCATATTTTCCTAGATCATAAAGATTATGGTCTCTGCTCTACAGATAGGAAAAGTGAGGCCCAGATAGGTTAAGTCATCTTCTCATGATGACTTAACTAGAAAGTGGGTCTAGCTAGAATTGAAAGCAGTCTATTTCACTTCAGAGACTATACCCTGCAAGACTGAAACCATGTATACTGATGATAAACATCTTGGAAGAAACCTAGAAGAATAAAAGTTCACGTCAGGATAGACAGGGGGAACAGGGAACTCTTTAATTCTCTTTAATGATGTTTCTATACTGGATACAGAGGGCCTCAGGTCCCTTGAGCTGCTCCAGAAGTTAGACACTCACCCTTGTCACCCTTGCAGCTGTCCAAATCAACGCGATTCCACCATCTATGTGGAGGAGAATGGGGTGTCCTCAGAAAGTCGATTTTCAGTTCAGATGTTCATGTTTGCTGGAAATTATGACCTAGTTTTCCTGCATTGTGAGATTCATCTCTGTGATTCTCTTAATGAACAGTGCGAGCCGGTGAGTATCACTTTAGAGTGAGCTATTCAGACCTTGACATGAGGCAGAGTACCTAGTAGGCTCTCTTATATGTATTTATTGGAATTATGGATGGATGGAAAGAAGGAAGGGAGGAAAGAGAAGTGAGAAAGAAGAAAGAAAAAAGGATGAATGGATGGACATTTAGCCTACAAAAAGCCCAAGTGTAAGCAATTATTGTGCCCTTGGAAACCAGAATAGATGAAGGAGGCTGTCCATGAGGTTTTCTTAGCACAAGACATATTGTGAATAATTTCATAATTGAAATCATTGACTTTTTTGTACTTACTCCTTGTCAGGAATTACACTAAAACTTTCATATGCCTTGGCTAGTGTAATTCTTATAACAGCACTTCAAGTAGATTCTTTATTGACCTCATTGTACAATGAGGAAACAGTTTCAGGTCTTTTGCTCAAGGGCAACACAGCTAGAAAGCATCAGAGCTGGGATCCACCTTCATTGTCCATGCTTTTAACTCTGATTTGGCACTGCCAGCTAGTAGTTGATATTGGTGAGTGCTTCCTATATGTCTCTGTGTTGCAGACACACTCATTTTAACATTTACAACCAGGAAGGTACTGTTTAATAGTAGTAGGGAGGTGATTTAGAAAGCTAAAAGGGAGTGGAGAGGAGATTCAAACTTGGGTTTGTGTGACATGACAATGAGGATTCTCTAGACTGAGAAAACCACAGCCTCAGAGTTAGGGCCACATGGTGGGTGGGGTCCCATTCTTGGGCCAGATATGCCCATTGCAGGGGCAGCCTGGATAGCAACTATGTCTTTAAATGATGGTATAATGAGATTTCTCCATCCCACAGTCTTGCTCAAGAAGTCACCTCCGTAGTGAAGTAGTGGCTATTAACCCAGCCCAGGTTCTAGATTTGGGACCCATCACTCGAAAAGGTAGGTGGCCAATTTCTGGTGAGAAGGCCAGCTGGTCAGGTGCTGACAGTTAACCATAGATAACTGGCGTCATCACCATAACAACCTAGAGCCTTTTTAGCCTCCTCAATGCAGCCCTCCACCAGTGAACCTATCTTTCCAGGAGCTTCTTTGGTAATAATAATAGCACTTGCCATTTGTGCTGGGCCTCCTGTGTGCTAGAGACCAGGCTAAGGGCTCAGTATCCATATTTTCACTTCATCTTCCTAACTGTGTCCATGTTACAGGTGAGAAACTGAAGCTCAGAAAGATTAAGCAGCTCAACCCAAATCATGCAGCTCATGAGCAGCAGGAGTTAGAACTTCACTCAGCTCAGACTTATTCCAAATCATGTGTCCTTTCTCTTAGGCCTCCTTCCAGGTCCCCTTTCCTCAGCCCCTTTTGGGTGAAGTCTAAGTCCTAACCCAACTTTGTTTTCTGGTGAATGACAATGTTTTTAAAACTCCAGTTACAATATTCTGGGGCCTGATGTAGAGGAAATTTTCCAAGTGTCCCACAAATATTTACCCATCCTACCCATGGGTTAGCAGTACTGTTATGGTTTTTATAACCCCTGGAATGGAGGAGTCACAAAACCCAGAAGAGTGAAAGCAATTTTTTTTGTCCAAGAAAAATTAGGACACAGTAACATTAATAACAACAGTAATAATAATAACACATGTGGCTGGCACCATTCAAAACATTTATATGCACTGTCACATGGGATGCTCACAGCAACTTAAGGAAGTAAGCACTATTACCACTTCCATTCTCCAGGTGAGTAAACTGAGGCTGTCTTGTAAAGAAGGCTCTGCCTTGAGCTGTCCTGCCTCTTTACTGAGCCCTCAACTTGAGAAACTTCATGTGGTACCACAGCATAGTTGGAAGGTTAAGAGCTTTCATTTTGGAATCAGATAGACTAGAGTTCAAATACCAGCTTTGCTACTTACAACAAGGTCAACTTGTCCTTGGGCAACTGAGCCTCAGTCTTCTCATCTGCTGAATGGGGATACAACCCTTCTGCTGGAAGGATTAAGTTTCAAATGCATGAAATGTCCTTATAAAGAGAACCACTAAACAACAGATGTCTCAACAATGTGGGCTGTCAATGGCTGTGGTGACCAGGTCCAGGAGGACTTGCAGCAGCTACGATGAGAGTGCCATAGTCAGTGGCACACGACTGAGAAAACCTTCACGTCTGCTCTTGTCCCCAGGTGCTCCATCTCTCAGTGTCATGAATGGAACCCCCAGCACTGCAGGTACATCATTTTCACCTGCCTATCTCTCTGCCCTCTTTCCTGACCCTCTCTCCTTCCTCTTCAATTTGATGCACATCAAGTCAGCCTGTGTTGGCAACTGTGGACATGGAAATGAATCAGTCCCAAGTCTGGCTTGCAGTGTAGTACAGGGGCCAGTCATTTAATAACAGGTATGTACTGGGTGTCTACCATGTGCCAGGTATTGTTCTACATGCTGAAGATATAATAATGAACAGGCCAGGCCAGGTGCTTGCCCTCATGGAGCCTATATTACAGCATGGGAAACAGGCAATAAAAAGTTAGCAAGATAATTAAGAAAAGAGGGTGACGTGATATAAAGTTACCAGCATGGTTAATAGCATCTTAAATAAGATAGTTGTTTCTTTTACTCACATGTAAATGAAGTCTAGACACAAGAAGCAATCCAAGGCTAGCAGGGTAGTACCACAAGGTCATGAAGAATCCAAGTTCTTTTTAGCTCACCCCTTCAGATTCTCCATCGTCATGGTCCAAGATGGCAACCAGAGCTCCAATCATCATCTAGTCAGCAGGATGGAGGGAATATAGAAGAAATCACTGAGTGTTAAGGAACACTTCTGGAAGCTGGATACTTCCAGCTTATACTTCTACTTACATTTCATTGGCCAATGCTTAGTTACACCTGGCTGCAAAGAAAGCTGGATAATGTAATCTTTATGCTGGGTAGCTGTGTCCCCAACTAATGTTTGTTGGTTCTATTAATAAGGTAGGAAGGAAAAATTAATACCAGAATAGGTAAATGGACAAAAAAATGTCCACAGAAGGTGATATTTAAACCAAATAAAAAAAAGAATCCAGGTTTACAAATAATAAAGGAAAGGTCCTATAGGCAGAATGAACAACAATTGCAAAAATGAGAAAGTCAATAAGCAAGTAAATCACGAGCAAGTAGACAGTGGAGAAGGAGCACATAAGAGTAATTAACTGTATTAGATAAGGTCAAGAAAGAATTTCAGCAACATCTGAATTGGGTTTTGGTAGATGAACTGGAGTTCAACAGGGACAACAATCCAAGAAGTGTATTTTGGACCAAAAGGAAAGCAATGTTATTAAGATTTTACTACCCCCACTTTCCCACCACACAAATGACCTATACTGGTGAACCCAGGCATGAAAAAGTTCTTTCTGTCCTCAATTACCCAGCTAGTTAACAGTCAAAAAGTTTCCAGATAAGCTCAAGATGGCCTGTCCATGCTTAGTGCTACTATTTAGACAACATTCAGAAAAGTAGTGCTCATTAGAGAGAGGGGTTGGAGCTCAGGCTAAAGGCAGCTTGAGAGCAGACCTCAAGTCTCATTCATTTCTTTCAGTACTTCAGGTAAGCACAGTGCCTGGAACAGCATGGCTTTTCAGTAGAGTTTGCAAAATTGACTAATTTCTAGGGTGGGCAATGGGTTCTGGAGCCTTCTGGAAGAGGAGGGGATCAATCTTATACAGCATGAGACTGTCACAAGAGGGCACTTACGGTGTTCATTGTTTGCTATCTCCCACAAACATTTCTGATGTTTTAGAATGAACTTCAGCCTGTTTCATAATTGCAAACTGGTTGCCATACACTAATATTTCTGAAAATTATGATATTCTTCACCCCATCCCTTCTAGGACATCATCGAGTTACTGTGAAATTTGTGGGATGGGAAGATGTTATAATCCTGTAGTGGGAGGTGGTACACACTCCTTTCCAAGGCCCCCCAGTATAAGGAAACTATCATCCAGGATCCATGCCTTTCATTAACACTGAGTAAATGGTAACTTTCAGAGGAGATGTGATCCCAACCCTCCCACATCTCAGGGTCTAATTTTCAAAACCAGTACTTATATGGTGTTTACCATGTATCAGGCACTGTTCTAAATGCTTGATATGAATTTATCAAGTGGTATTTCCATTGTGCATACAGATGAACTAAGTCATGGTGAGACCCAAGAACTGGGCCTGCACAACTACTTGTAGAGCTAGGATTCTAAGCTAAGTAGTCTCGGGCCTTTGAGGCTTTGTAGCCTCTGTGTCTTTCTTTAGTATTAGAGTAAGTAATGTTAGCTGCTGTGACAATCCTCAACTTACTGTGCCTTTATATAATAGTCTATTTCCCACTAAATCACTGGGGGGATGCAGTTCTGTGTTTTGCAATCATCAGGAATTCAGGCTCTTACCTTCTGGTAACTTCTGGTACCTCCACTATCCCTGGCAAGTCCTCTCTGCTAGATCCTTGACATCTGGTGCCTGGATGTGGATGAGAGAACATAGAATATCATGTAGGAGGTTTTAAGGACCAGGGCTAGAAATGGCATGTATGATTTTTACCCACATTCCACTGTCCAGATTCAATCACGTGGTCCCACCTACCTGAAAAAGAGGATGTAAGTAAACTGCCTTCCCATGTGCCCAAAGGAATATGAAAAAGTGATGATTCAATAGCTTTGCCTTACCACATGACCCCTTTGCCATCTCCCAGGGGCTGTAACCCAGAATAGATACTAAATATACTCTGACTTGTCCTTGTAAGGCAGAGGTTAGAGAGGAAAGCTTGCTTTGGCTGTTGAGTTCCAAAGCCAACACTTGACGGGCATCTCTCTTGCATTTCAGGGTTCCTGGTGGCCTGGCCCATGCTTCTCCTGCCCATCCTTCTGGCTGAGCTGTTCTGAGAGCTCAGCTGAACATCTGGCCTTGAAGCTCATGTTCTTCCCTCTGGCGATGGCTTCTGGTCACCTTTCGGCTATGCTGGTTCTTTCTCCGAATCACATAGACAGTCATGGTGTTCACAGAGTCCAGGCCAGGCTAGGTTTAGGGAAAGGGAAGAGCTTCTCCTTGTTCAACACTCTCTGTGCCTTTATATTCCTCTTTTTCTCACAGTGGGGGGCCTGTTGGCCTGCCAGACCTGACTTCCTCATTTATTAGCAGGATCTTGAGGCCACACTTTTAGATGCCTCTGTGGCTCCAGCCTTTACCAGAAATGTAGCATGTCTGTAACTCCAGGGAAGAGGGGATGCATCACTGGGGGGAAGGAGGAAGGAGATGGGCTTGTAAAAAAGTCACCTCCCCACAGTTCCTTCCCAAGTACCCACTGTTATTACTGCTGATGAATTGAACAGACTGATCCTTGCTTTTACCTGTGTCCTCTAATGTATTTCCATCACGGTCTCAACAGTTGCCATGGGAATAACTGTAAAGGGTCCACTTTTGGAGACTACCTAGAAAAGACTGGTTCTCATTGCTCCTCTGCCCCCACCATACTGTAAACATGCTTTGACATGCCTAGGACTAGGCAGAAACCTACCCTGGGACCCAAATGCTAAAGGGACTTCTTGGTTTGGATGCAGAGATGCTGTCACTCCAGACTACCTCTAGTTATGAATAGTGGTGTGCTTTTAAAGTCCCAGCAGAATATGCTATGTCGACCTTGCCATGGGGATCTAGCAGCAGTACCTGGAGGATGAATGAAGTCCCATTCTTGAGACTTCTAATGGGCCCTCACAAAACACTCTGTGAAGATACCACAAATAGAGAAGGCTTCCCTTTCCCGCAGCTACACATGAGGCCCGTATAAGTTGGCCTCAGGGAAAATGATCAGATCAGGGCCAGGTCACAGGGGAGTGGAGCCTGTTTATCTGTTAGGAGAAGACTTTCCAAAGTGCTCTCACATTCATAGATAGTGTGTTTGCAAGAAACAGAAACCCAATCCAATCAAATCAGGCAGAAGGAGAATTAATTATAAGGACATAAGAGCAAAACATCCAAGAACAGAAGATACAACCTGGCTATATGAGGAAAACCACCAGAAACCAAAGTCTGCCTTTCCATCTGTCATTCTTCATGAAACCACACAGCCTTTACATATTTGTGTGTCTCCTCTGTTCCCCCCTGCCCTGAAACTAGCTTTCCCTGTTCATTTATCATGTCTGAAATAAATACAGACACTGCAGCTTCATCTCACTTACGAATTCAGGGACAACAGAGACCAACTACCACTTGATATCCTGTATCCAAATTGCACCAGGGGGAATGTAATTTCCCTGTTTGGCTCAGAGTGCTTCCCTTAGTCCAATATCTGAGGCCAGATGAGTGGTCTTATCTAATGCAAACACAGCCAATGGGGCCAACTTGAAGGGGCAGGTCTCAAACACATGGCAGTGTTTCTTGCACTGACATCCCAAAAGGATGTTACTGCTATAATAGTGGCTTCTTTAAAAGGGAATTTCTTGGGAGGAATTGCTTCTGTTTCCCAGTAAGTCAGAATTTATAGGTACTACATTTCAAGGGAAAGGGTGCCCCTGAGAATGCACCTGAAAGAGAGGTCAAGAGGCCCTAACCTTTTCCTTTCTCTGAGGCTCATCTTCTTCCTTCTATAGAATAAAGGGGTTGGGCTAGAACAAGATTCTCTAACATTTATAGAAGAATTCTTTAAATGCAATTCTAGGGGTGCCTGGGTGACTCAACTGGTTAAGCGTCTGACTTCGTCTCAGGTCGTGATCTCACGGTTCGTGGGTTCGAGCCCCATGTCAGGCTCTGTGCTGACAGCCAGCTCAGAGCCTGGAGCGTGTTTCGGATTCTGTGTCTCCCTCTCTCTCTGACCCTCCCCTGCTCACACTGTCTGTCTGTCTGTCTCTCTCTCTCAGAAATAAATAAAACATTAAAAAAAATTTTTTTAAATACAATTCTACATGAGAACCCAATAGGCAGACATTAAATGATAATAGACTCTTGTTGATGTCAGGTGGGGGGCTAAGCTCTCTTGTCTGTGATTCCCTCATCCTCAGGCCATCAAAGAAACTCCATGATAACCCACAGGGTTACCAAGAACAAACTTCTGGAACTCCCTGGGACATATCACCTTAGTAACTCTTCCAGTATAAAGTACATGGGATTATACTTAACAAAAGTCAGCCTTGGCTGTTTGTCTATCTATATGTCTATGCATGAATCTATCTATCTATCTATCTATCTATCTATCTATCTATCTATCTATCTATCTATCACCAACTCTCCTACTCTACCTGCCCCCATATATTCACCTATATATCTATCATCTATCTACCTAGTTACAGTTTTTTGTTTTCTGCAAATGGGTAGTAAATGAATAATAATCTCTGAATGTTCAGCCTACTTTATTCATTTGATCAACACTAGTCTGCTGAGCAATTGTTTTGTCCCAGATCTAAGGGCCCAGGTAAAATAATGAATGAAACACAGTCCCTGACTTTAGAGGTTCACAGTTTTGTGGAACACAATCACACAAAGAGGCACTCACAGGCAGCTCACACTCAAGCATGCATATCCGCTGACCCTCAGGTGCAAGGCTCATACACCCATATCAATATACATATTCTAACAGATACACACATCAACCTCAGGTGCCCAAAGACACATTTCCACACGCAGATCCTTACCTGGGCCTCAAGTCCAGTCACTTACATATTTATTGCCATGAACAACTTAGTAACATCCAATATTTTTAGCACATCCTATGCACCAGGCATTATTCTAAGTGCATTATGGGCATTGCATCATTCCACCCTCACAGTAGGTATTGAAAGTAAGTACTATTATCCCTAGTTTGGAGATGAGTTAGCCAAGGCTTAAAGAAGGCAATTATTCACCCAAGAACCTATAGCTCTTCAGTGCTGAATTCAGGGCTTAGGCCTAGGTAGCGAGAATTTGAAGGATATACTTTTAACAGACACTGTATTCTGCTTCTGTTTATACACAAAGCCCTGATACACACATAGAGGCACTCATTTTCAAAAATGTACCACCATACATACATGTACCCACTTGCATACAGGCACATGGGAACACATACATTTGTAGTGACATGTGTGGACATACAATTTGCCAACAGAGGCCCTCACACATACACAGGCTTTGACATTCCTGGACACACAGGTGCTAACATGCACACTAACCTATGCATGGTCATTTAGATACAGACACATATACTTTAGTATAGAATAAAACACTAGGAAACTCATATCCTATGCTACACACACACACACACACACACACACACACGACACTCACAGATACATAAACATATATGTACATTCCTAGAAGATCCAGGACCTGAATCACACTCCCCAAGGCCAAGACTCCACCCATGTCTCCTCTCCCATTCAGCTTTCCTCTCCTCCATCCCTCAGGCCTAACCAGCTGAGTACTGGGACAAGAAGTCCAAACCAGGGGGCACAGTGAAAATATGTTCAAGACCCAGCATCTAGAAGTTCTGGACTAGAAGGATGACAGAAACAGTGAGAAAGGACCTGACTCACATTCAGGGAAGGTGATGTCTCTGTCCTGGGGGAGAAGCAGGTGCACGATACAAAGAGAGGAAGGGCAGCCCTGCTCTCCAGAAGCTTCAGATCTGCTTGGGAAGCCAAGGCATAAAATTGGAGGCATCCAAAGCTCATTAGTGTGAGACTAAGACAGATACTGCTGCAAAATGTAGAGAAGGGACCAGAACTCCACTGGGCCTGAGAGAAGAGGGAAGGATCTGTCCTCAGAGTTCCCTGTCTGAGAAAGGAATTAAGTTCTGTTCCATAAAATGCTTTATATGGTGATTTGGGTTCACAAGGAAAAGGGTGGGTCTGGTTGTACATATTTTACTGTAATGCTGAAACCTGGCTCCAAAGTCATTGAGAAGAGCTACAATTTTAAAGGGCAGAACCCTTAGGCTCTGGGTCCCAAACTACCCATGCAAGCACTCCCACTCCTCACACTTCATGACAGGAGTAGCAGGTTGCTAGAGAAATAAAAGAGATAAAGGATGTGAAGCCATTTTGCAGCGCATGAAGCATCACACAGATGATAACAGCAGCACTATCATCATCATCATCACCTGCTATTTTTCCCATTGTAATGTATTAAGCTGCTTCTTACCTCTCTTCATTTGCCCTCTTAGTGCCTAGATGTGACCAAAAGGAGACCATTTCTTAGAACCTTTGTGTTTTCCAGAAACAGAACTCCTGGGAGCAGGTGGAAGGGACCCATCTCCTCCCTCAGCGCATATAAAAATACTTTATGAACACTTAATATTTACAAACCAGTGCACCAAACGTTTTACATTTTTTTTATCCCACTTAATCCTCACAATAATCCTTTAAGAAAAGTGACGTTGTTCCCACTTCACAGAAGAAAAACTGAGGCATAGAGGATTTTAAGGCACTCCTCAACATCATATAGATAGCAAACACTTGTCATTTACTCAGTGCATATACGTGAGTCAGCACTTCAAATTTCACACTTTCCAGATAAAGAAGGTATTGAAGGAACACTAGATAACTCGCTCAAGAAGGTGAAGACTGGAACTCAGATTTGCCTTAATGTAAAATATATGCTCTTCTTTCTATGCCACACAGCCTCCCTGCATGACCTATGCTGCTCTGCAATGATGACTAAAAACCTACCTCAGAATCATAGCAAGACCTATGCACGTGTGTGTGTGCGCGTATGTGTGTAAGCCTGTGTGTGTGTGTGTGTGTGTGGTGGCAGCCACGAATCCATCCTCCATAAGACATCCTCTAGCTCCTTCCACACTCAACAGGAACTCAGAAGAGTCACAGAAACTGGGAGACCCAGAGAAGATTTTCAGACGATCTACTACTACCCCCCATTTATGTCCATGAGAAAACCAGTACCCAGAATGCACTGAACCAGGAGGCAAGAAATTCCTATTTCAGTCTGACTTCTACTGATGTGTGAGTTTAAGAATGCCACTTAACTTCCCTCAGGCCATCTGTAAATTAAGATAATAACATCCCCTCTGCTACACTTAATGGTCTATGACTCTGTCATTGACAGGCTGTGGCTGTCAAACCTTCTGGCCCCAGCACAGCCCTCTTTTAGCCAGCCTGAGGCTGTCTCAAGGCAGATTCCCATTGATAAACTCAGCCTCAAACCCCTTGGATTGTTCAGAACCCAGGAGAGGGCCTCTCTGGTTCAGAACCGCCAAGCAGGGAGGCAGATCAGAACTCAAGAGATGACTGGGGAGTAAACTCTCCCTCCCTTGTTCCTCAAGCACTTTTCTGAAGAGCCTGGTGTGCCAGTTCCTTTGTCAGTCTTTTTTTGCTTTCCAGGAACTAGTAACCTTGTCAAGTGTTCCTCTCTGGTTTTGACTGTAAAAGTAGCACTTAGGGCCTTGTCCTCAAAATATTTGTGACTGTGTTGTTCCTGCTGATGGTAACAGTAATGTGATTGTGATGAGAAAGGTAATGTCACTTTGTAGCCACAATAGTACTTTTACTATATTTTACTGGAGCATAATATACATACCATGCACTCATATATACAACTTGATGAATTTTAACAAAACGAACACCCCCCTACAGCCAGTACCCAGTTAAAGAAATAGAACAGTACCCACTCCCCAAAAGGCCTCCTTCCTGCCCATCCAGTTATAATACTTTTTCAAAGGCAACCACTATCCCAGCTACTAGCACCAAGGAGTTTTTTTTCTTTAATTTTATATAAGAGAAATCATATATTATCTATATTTTAAGCTTTACTTAAAAAAAAACTTTTTTAATGTTTATTTATTTTTGGGAGGGGGGGAGAGAGAGAGAGAGAGCGAGAGAGAGAAAGAGGATATCAAGCAGGCTCCATGCTCAATTCAGAGCTCAACATGAGCCTAATTTCTTAAGTTCCATGTTATCTCTGTAAACTTGACCCATGTTGTTGTGTTTAATTACACAATAGTTCTAACTGCTGACATTATTCGAAGAATATTGGAAGAATATGACCTAATTTATTAATCCTTTCTCTTGTTGATGGGCATATGGGTTGATATGGGTTGTTTCAGCTATTGTGAGGCATGCTGATTTCTTATATAAGACTGTCAGTGAGCACAGGTACCTATTTCTGGTGATGTGTGTATACTAAGCTTTAGTAGATACTGCCAAGCAATTTTCCATGGTGGCTGTACTTTGACCAGACATGTTTTTAACATTCCATGATGCTTTAGCCTCCAGTATCTAGTCACTATTGACTCAACTACTTTTGGTTCTTTGAATATTCTTTCAGAGCCTCTGCACAATGCTCTTTTCTTGCTGTCATAATCTCTGCCCAGCTGAAGGATGGGCAAGCATTCATCATTTGGGTCTGGACCCAAATGTTGCCTCTTTTCAAGTATGCCCTGTGCCTGTTATGCTCACCACTTTACAAATAGCATCTAACCCATGCCTGGTAAATGCTTAGAACTAAACAAATGTTAGCTAATGTTGCTGTTGCTGCAATAAATAATCTAAGTTTTGCTTCCCAAAATTCTGTGACTGTGGGAAGTCAGATTTCCTGACTCTTATCCTGGGGTACTGATTTGTATATGTCCCCCAAAGCTTCTAAATCTTCCACAAGATAGTAGTTAGCAGGCCTGGTTTCCCCAAGCTCCTAATAGTGAGCACCTGTCTTCCAAGGTTGTACAGTCCTTGTTCTCTACTAAAGACACTGGCCAACAGAGGGCACTGTGGGAACATGTCTGAGGAAAGACGGAGGTATTCAGAATTAGAAAGAGCCAGAAGAGAACTTCATTTAGAAGACCCAAACCTTCATTTTACAGATGCTTAGACAGAAGATGTGACTTGCCCAAGGTCACACAGCTACTGCATGGCAGGCAGAAATGACTTTTAGCCCCTTGGCATTCTCCACTCTGTGGGGGAGTCACCGAACACTGAATGAGAAAGCTGCCAGCAGGTGCTGTAGCCTTGAGCCTGCCAAGGACCATTTGCCAAGCCTCTTGTGTCCCCAAATTGTCTTCCTCTCTCCTATTCCATGAGAGAAAAGATCTAGATTTTGGAGGTGGGACAAAGCATGCTGCCCCCTGGATTCCACAATGATCTTTGAGGAAATATTTTACTTTTCTTAATAATAGCTACCAATTTTTGGGCACTTCCTAGGTGCCAAATATGCTGAGTACATTGCATGAACTACCTGATTTAATCCTCAAGCCAGGATGGTGTGAAAGTTCAATGTTTCCCTCTCTTCTGAGAGTCCTTCCTGATCACTCAATTGAGAGAGACCTTTCTCCACCTATTTCTACTTTATCGTATGACCCAGTTTATTTCCTTCACAGCTTTTACAATTATGTTCATAATAATTCTGCCTATTTAATTGTCTACTTACTGTCTGCTTCAACTCCTCTACTCCTCCCAGCAGACTCTGGGAAAGAAGGACTCTGGAGCCAGACAGGTCTGGTTCAAGTCCCAGCTGGTTAATTTACTCACATTAGTCACTTAAATTCTGTGAGGCTGTTTCTCCTTTTGTGAAATAGGGATTCGTGCATGTGTTTTACAAGTATATAGAGGACTGTGCCAGTCATCTATTGATTAGATTTCCTCTCCAACACTGCCACCATGTGGGCATCCATCCCATATTTGACTGCCTTCAGTGATGAGGAACTCACTATTAAGCAGCCCAGAGAAGGCAACATGTAAGAGCATTCCAAGCTTGGTCAGTCATGAGTCATATGCCTTTAGGAAAACCCAAACTTCTCTGAGTCTCAATTTCTTATTCTGTAAAGTAGGGAAGGTGATGATAATATCCATCCCCAGTGTTGCTATTGTTAACCTTAAGAGTAAAAGTTATTTTACCAGGAAAAATGGGTTTATTTGGGAGTAGCAGAAAATTGTCATTTGGAACATGCAAGTTACACAAAACCATAGGCAAGTCCAACAAATATAGGAGAGTAAATTTATTTTATAAAGAAGGAAGAGGAGGCTGGGAGGGACTGTTTTGAAGGAAAGTCCTTTGGAGAAAAGCAGGATGATGATTTCTCACTGGCTGAGTCATAGGGGTGGTCAATTTCTGGTAGGAGATGTACTCTTTTCCTGTTGGGGCTTGCAAATGATGATTCTTTGCTATTGAGAATTGTTCTGTTGGAGTCTATAATTGACAAGTCTTCCTGTAATTGACATTGAGTGGTATGGCTCCCACTTCTAGCCTCTGACTCTACTTTAGTGAGGCTTTCCTGTATTAGTTTTCACACTCTAAAAAAATATTTTATTATTTATTTTTAGGAGAGAGAGATAGCGCACATGTAGGGGAGGAGCAGAGAGAGAGGGAGACACAGAATCTAAAGCAGGCTCTAGGCTCTGAGCTAGCTGTCAGCATAGGGTTCGAACCCATGAACCGTGAGATCATGACCTGAGACGAATTCGGACACTTAATCAACTGAGCCACCCAGGTGCCCCTAGTTTTCACACTTTGAAGATGAGATGAAATTGCATATGACTTAAGGGGTTTGCATATGGGAGGTGCTTATTAAATGTTAGTTTCCTCACCTTGTTCCTTAGAAAGGGAAAGTGACTCTAAAAAGCACATTTTTTCACATTTAATGATACCTAAAGTACTTATGTGTTTTATAATGGAATGGCATGTCATAATTTGGAGGCAGCTTGGTGATATATAAAAACTGGTGTTTTATAACCAAAGCCATCTTAGAGTCAGTGAGGTGTGACAGTAGGACAATATTCAAATTCAGGTTTGCCTAACAAAGGCCATTTTACACAACTCATTTCCAGAAAGAAGAGTCAGGTCATGGGGGTAATAGCTACTGAAAGGCAAACAGTGGAAGGCAGGGAGTATGTTCAAACTAAGACTTGTCTAAACACAGCTGCCTTCACTGCTCAGCTGGTAATTGAATTTGGAAAAGTTTCACCATACAGGTCTGTCTGCATAAGACTCCTAAACACTGGTGAATGGGCTCCTCCACAACCCCATCCCCATCCCCAGCTAAGCCAAACAAAACCTTAAAAACTCCCAGGGGTCATATTAATATGCTGTGCTTATATGCCGGGGGCAAGGAGGAGAATCTGGGACTGAATTAAACAAAGATGTTCATCACCTGCTACTGTCAATAGATAAGTCTAGAGATTCTACATGCGGTGGTTTCAAAGGACACAGCATTAAGTGAGTTTCTACTGAGTTCAAGGCACTGGGCTAGGAATTCTGTGAAAGGCAAACAAGTTTAGTTTCTCACCACAACCTTATGAGGTAGGAATTAACTGAGCTCATTTAAAGCTCATATGAAAAAAACTTGGCAAAAGGATGTGAACCCCAATATATAAGCATTCATCCACTTCACACTTTTCCAAGAGTGGGCCTCTTTGTTGGGCAGACTTTGTAACAGAATGTACCAGCTGGACCTGCTTGACCTAAGTTCTTAACAACTTAGTCCCCCAGTTACTAAATCTAAAGGAGGATGACAATCCTTCATCTGTCAGAAGAGCTTGGTACGATGCTTTGAGGTCTGGGACTGAGGGTCAAAGGAGAACACACTAGCATTGCCCCAGCTATGGAGCCATGACTTTGGGCACATGGCTTACCAGACCCAAATGGAATATAAAAAGAGGAAATTGGAAGATTTGAGCCCAGGAGGTCAGGTTCCAGTATTCACACTCAACCATCGTTTTATGTCTTTCTGACTTCTGTGGCTTCTATCCCCTCAAGTTTGTCTGCTCCACTAACTATGGCCCAGTTGAACTTGGGCTTCAACTACTTTATTCCAGGATTTCTCAAGTTCATCATTATTTATGACTTTAAAGTTAAACCTACAGGGCTCAGAGAGGTTAAGTTACCTACACATAGCTGAGTGGTTTGAAATAAGTCTGACTCCCAAACCCAAGCTTGTTCCACTATAGTATACTCTCTACCTACTGGAACATGGAGCTGCCAGAAGGACAGTCTTGGAAATGAGTAACAAGGTACTGGGAATAGGTGCACCTGGGTGGCTCAGTCAGTTAAGCATCTGACTTCGGCTCAGGTCATGATCTCACAGTTTGTGAATTCCAGCCCCACATCGGGCTCTGTGCTGACATCTAGCTCAGAGCCAGGAGCCTGCTTCAGATTCTGCATCTCCTCCTCTCTCTGACCCTCCCCTGCTCATGCTGTCTCTCTCTCCCTCAGAAATAAATAAAACATTAAAAACAAAAACAAAAAAAAAAACAAAAACAAAAAAAAAACAAAAACAAGGTCCTGGGAATAGGAAGTTAAGGTCATTAGGGCAAACACTCCAAGGAGCTTTGGTTTAATGGAAGAAAGGTACAGCATTCTGGCTGACCCAGTACAACACCTGGTATTAGCACAATCCCCTGGGATGCAATTCCCAGGTTCCAGTCTCCTCGAAGCCAGGTAGCACATGGTCTCACCATGAAAATCTGTCTACAGAGCTGAACAAAAGAACTAAAGGCAGATCTTATTAACAAACACACATACATTGCCTATCATGTTGTAGGCACTGATCTAAGCACTGTAGCAATATTGTCTTTTAACCCTCACAAGGAAGGTACAATTCTTTTCTCCTGCAAAATAAGAAACTGAGTCAGACAGACACTAAATAACTTGCCAGATTACACAGCTAGCAGGCAGCAGAGGCTGAATTTGGATCCAGGCAGTTGAGCTGCAAAACCTGCATCCTTGGCTATGATACTGTACTGCTTATCTGAACACATCTGGTTTTGGCCCAATGGTTTCTCTGTTTCCAGAACGTTGGCATCCTAGTTTGAAGGGTTTGTTTGATGCCTAAAGCAGAGACAGCCAGTCCTGGTCTTACTGACAGCCACTGGAGTCCAGCCAATAAATTACCAATGGGCTGTCAACAAGGAGGCCTCAAACTTTTGCAGAAAGACCCTATAGGATAAATTCATGGGAAAGCTCAATCTGTTCTGGATGTGTCTACTTCCTAGATTCTCCTGGGATTTTTGTCTATTCCCAAGCCAAATTCCAAGGTTGTCAACTTCTCCTTGTCTTGCTACTGCCCTCAAATGTGTTTATTTCACTGCGGCCCAGAAAAGTCCTCACCCTTGGCAACCGGAGTTGTGAATCACACTGTGGCTTTTCACCTCCCATTGGCACTAGGCAAACAGATCACCACTGGTAAGTCTCTTTCCACACCTCTTGGAACTCACTGTTATTATGGCCTGTGATGAGCTGTAAGATTTGTTTGTGTGTGTCTCTCTCTATGCTTCTAACCTGTGAACTCCTGGAGGGAATAAACCATTTTATTCACCCAACACATCTAGTATAGAATCTGGCACATAGACACTTGATAAATGTTTCTTGAATAGGTAGGTGAGTAGATGAATGGATGGGATGCTTAAGTAGATGGATAGATGGACAGAAGGATGGACAGATGAATGGATAGATGGATAGACGGATGGATGGATAGATGGAAAGATGGATGGATGGCTAAGTGGATTGATGCATGAATGGATGGGTGGCTGGATGGGTGAATGTACCAGATAACTCAGTGACAGTTTCTTTTCTTCACCATCCCCATCCAATGTTCAGCTCCTATTCAGACAGATGCAATAGCCTTCTAAAGGGCTCTTCACCTCCACTCTGCCTCCCTCCAAATTTTTTATTCATACCACATCCAGAGGTTCTGTAAAGATGCAGATTTGATTATGTCAGCCTTGCTCTAGCTCTGCCTAAAATACATTAATGACTTCCCCCTGTCCTTAGAATAAAATCCCAAATCCTTCCCAGAGCATATGTGGAACCATAAGCTATGATATCTACTGACCATTCCATCCTCATTCCACGCCAGCCTCCTACTTACTGATGAGAGTTGGACACCCTGGCCATCTTTCATTTCCTAGAATGAGCCCAGCTCTTTCCTGCCTCAGGGCCTGTGTCTGAACTTGCTGTTCTCTGTGTCTGAATGCACTTCCTCTGACTTTTTGCATAACTGATTCTTTCTCCTTCTGGTCTCAGCTTCAAAATGAATTCTTGGGGAGATTTTCTTTCCCTCCTCCATCTAATTTACACCCCACATCTTCTTTGTAGCATGCATGTAGTGATCTACTTTCATTATAGCAGTTTATTGAACATTTGAACACAACATATTGGACACAAAGCATTATTTGCTAATGTCTGTCTTCCAGACAAAGTGTAAGCTGTAAGAGGGCAAGAGCATCTGTCTTATTCCCAGCTGTACCCTTAGTACTCAGCAGATAGCAGGTACTCAAAATACTTGTAATACATGTATAGATGAATTGATGGACAGGTGCAAGATAGATTCTGACATTTCCTAAGAATGAGGACACCTGGAGTACTGGATGAGAGAAATGATCAGGCATCTTTCTCTTTCCCTGAACATCACTGATAAATAAGTTTAGGTACAGAGTCATAATATCTGAGTACTTTGGAGCTGAGTGGAATCTTTTTGATCATTAAGTCCAACTTCATTTTATATTTGCAGAGATGGAGCCCAAGAGTGAAAGTCATTTGCCCAAGATAACCATATTAGGGGCTGCTAGTTACCTGCACAATAGACATTTTCTTCTTCATCCTGAAGAACAGAATCCAGATTTTGTTGGTGATTATTAGTCCAATTTTTATAATTTTTTAAAGTTTATTTATTTATTTTGAGAGAGAAAGGTAGAATGAGCAGGGGAGGGGCAGAGAGAGAGAGAGAGAGAGAGAGAGAGAGAGAGAGAGAGAATCCCATGCAGGCTCTGTGCTGTCAACAAGGAGCTCAGTGCAGGGCTTGAACTCACAAACCATGAGATCATGACTTGGGCTGAAATTAAGAGTCAGATGTTTAACTGACAGAGCTATCCACATACCACATAATCTGCATTTTAATAAGATCCATTCTGTGGTGGTTCATATAGATGTTCAATCTTGAGTGTCCACCTTAGCGAAGACTGGGACTAGGGACAGGACAAGGCAGCATAGGTCCTGATCCCTAAAGCACATGCAGGACATATTTGCAGGAAAATGGCATCCATGCCTGGTGCCACAGGAGATGGGGACACAAAGCTGTCAATCAGAGTAGCTGCCCAAATGGCACCAATTAGCCACCCACCCACCATCCTCTCCATCTTGCTATCTCTGATTTCCCTCTTAAAACTCTTTACTCCATCTGCAGCATAGTGCTTAAGAGACTACTTGGAATCAGATCTGCCTTGATTCAATGTTTACAACTTTTTTGACAAGTTATTTATTTTCTCCTAAGCCTTGGTACCAACTTCAAAGAGTTATCATGGAAATTAAATGAATTAATACTTCTAAAATAGAGACCAGAGCTTTGCAATCCTGGATTCATATTTGCATCACCAAAGGAGCTGATGGCTGGGCCACCCCAGACCAATTAAAAAAGAATCTCTAGGGATAGACCTCAGCATTCATAGTAAAACAGACCAAACACAAACCTCTGCAGGTTTTTTTAAAAATGTGCAGCCAGAAGGGAGAACCACTGACCAAAGTGATGCCAGACACAGAGTAAAATACTCCATAAACGCTGCTATTGCGATTCACACCGTATGCCCTTCCTCACACACACACTAGACTGCCTCATGCTTTTGCTCCAGATCAGTCCTGTGCCTTAGATAACTTGCTTCTCCTGGACTGCCTGGCAAACAGCTGTTCCTCCAAGATTCTGCCAAGAGTCTCACCATCTTCGTGTAGCCTTTTCTGATTCCTCCAAAGAGTACTGACCACTTCCTCTTCCTGGTTCTAGTGTAATTGAGCTGCTAATAAAAATACTGACTTTAGGGGCACCTGGGTGGCTCAGTCGGTTATGCGTCCGACGTCGGCTAAGGTCATGATCTCACGGTTCATGGGTTCGAGCCCCGTGTCAGGCTCTGTGCTGACAGCTGGCTCAGAGCCTGGAGGCTGTTTCAGATTCTGTGTCTCCCTCTCTCTCTGACCCTCCCCTGCTCATGATGTCTCTCTCTCTCTCTCAGAAATAAATAAAACATCAAAAAAATTAAAAAAAAAAACTGACTCTGTCCTCTTACAGAGGATTTTATCTATTCTGGGCATTGTGCTGGGTTGTGTGCACATTTTATTTTTTGCTCTAAGGCAGATTCTATTCAAAGCCCCATTGTATAGATGAGACAAGGATCCAGAAAGGTGCAACAGCATGCCTACGATCACTCAGCTGGTACCCTGGGCAGGTGACATTTGTACTCAAACTCAGTGGTTCCAGAGCCTGGGCTCAAACCCCTATACCACACCACTGATATCTGCATAACTGTCTCCTGCTATAGCCTCGTAAGTCTTTCAAGGACAAAGATTGTGTGTAATTTATCATTGTAGTTCTAACACCTGGGACATGTTAGGTACATAACAAATGATGTAATTAATGGACTGCCAGGGCAGGGTGTGATAGATATCCACCACCTACTGTGTGCCAGACAATCTGCTTGCCACTAGGTAACCAAGAAAGCATAGAATTCAAACCCAAGAGCCCTGGTTTCAGTCTCAATGGGATCAAAGACTGCCCACACCACTCCCAGGCTGGTAACCACTGGTGACTTACATGATCTTTCTAAACTTTAACTTTTCATTTGTTAAGTGGGGACAGCAAATGTAGCTATTTCAGAGGACTGAGTGACACATAGTGTCTGGTACATAGCCAGGGCTCAGTAAATGTGAGCTGCTACTGGCATCTCATTGTATCCCCACAACCACCTGTTGAGGTGGCTGCTTTTATCATACTGTTATTTTCTTTTTTAGCTGAGGAAACTGAATCTCTTGTCTGTTGCAAAGCTGGTAAGTGGCAGAGCAGGGACTAGAACCCAAGATGGTCTGACAGTAAGTCTGTGCTCCTTTCTCTCCAGGTGCTCTCGGGCAGACAAAGTGGTTTAGTAATCATGCCTGCTCCCCTGGAGAAAGCTGCTGGGTGGGGAGCTGTGGGGAAAGCAGCTTGCTGGAAGAAGAGGCTGCCTCAAGCATTCAGGCTCAAAGAGAGATTCCATTCTCTCTCATTCCCTGCATCTCTATGTGTGCCCAGGAGAGAGGTGGCCCTAAGGACTGCAGGAGTGATAGCTAGTGGGCAGAGTGCAGGGAGAGGAGAGATGAGAAGGACAGGAGGGGAGGGGGAAGGGTGTGGGAGCATGATGGAGAGGAGAAGGCTGGTGGTAGCCCAGGATGATTGTCCAGAGCAGACAGACAAGTAACTAGGACAGCTGAGGGCAGGGAGCTAGGGGTCCGAGGAGAGGGAAGGGTAGCCTGTCTCCTTATGGTGGTGAGCTGATCTCTCCCTAAGTGGAAGAGCTGTTGCCATGACAACACCCAGAGCCAGATCGATACTTGGCATTGGACGGAGCTCTCAGTCACTGCCATCTCCCTCTCCCTCTCTCTCCCCTGAAGTGGGGAACATGTGAGGGATTGTGTGGGAGGGGAGAGTGTGGGGGATCATCCCTCCCCCCCCCAGAGCCTCCTGGAGTCATGACAGAGGTCCCCAGGGGCCCCAACTGAGTACAGGAGAGTGGGCCTAGTGGGGGATAGGAGGGGATCCTCTGCCTAACTCCTAGCTCCTTGGAAGATGGGGCAAGGAGGGAGGACAGGGATATCATCCCCAGATAGCTGGAGGAACCTCCTGACCTCTATCACTGGGGCTCAAGGGTACAGAAACCAAGTGTTACCTTCTAACCTCAGTCATACCCAGAGACCTACAAAGAAGATCACAAGGCATGGGTTCAAATTCCTTTCTAGGCCTCCTCTTCATCATGTGGAAAATGCCACCAGGGAATAGACTTTCTCTGAGATTCCTTCCAGCTCAAAGAACAATTTTTTTTCCTGTTAGCTTTATGAGGCAGAGTCACCCTTCTGGTATGACTGGAGAACTCTGACAGAATGCCTTCCTGCCTCAGTGTAAGTCTCCTGACTGGCCAGTTAATATCTGACAGGCCACTATAGGGTCCACTTTTTTGAGCTTCCTGTAAAAAAGCAAATACTATACGGCAGGATAATGTATTAGCATATTACCAGGAGACAGGCCAAAAAGCTCTGGAGCTCTCAGACCTTGAGTGGAATGATGAACCCACCACTGACTGACTCATTGATGCGAGTCCAAATTCAAGAGGATCCATGAGAGATGAGCAGTTTGTCACTGATTTCAGCTCAAGGAGGCAGAAAGGGAGGAAGGAGAGAGGGAAAGGGATGAGGAAAAAGAAGAGAAAGAGAAGTAAGATAATGGTGAACAAAAAATTCTAGCTGAAAAACAATAAATTCCTTTCTCTAAGTCTAAAGGCCACAGGGTTTCACCAGAAACACCACTTAGATGGTGCAGAGAAGACCCAACCAGTCACTCTACTTCCCCTCAAAGTCTGGCCTCAGGGTAGTGCATGAGTAAGTGTGGGGGGAAGCATTTCAGAGCAAAGTAAGAACTTGACAGACTGGGGCTTTCCAGGTGGGCAGGAGAAGGGAGGGCAGCATGAATCACACAGGTGGCCCTTGAAGCCAGGAGATTTCAAGAAAGTCCAAGCTGCCCAAAGCCTGGCAGTGGTTCCCCAGCATCCAGGATGGAGCCGTTAGTGTCCAGAAGGCTGTGGGTGTGAGCTGGCCCTGAAGGATGGAGATGGAGGCTGGGAAAGGGCTGGAACTGAGGCGAAGGCATCAAGTTCTGCTTACTAACAGCAGCTGGAGATGCCAGCCTCGTGCTGTCTACTTTGGTTTCTTTTCTTTTTTCTTTTCTTTTTAAAGTTTATTTATTTTACAGAGATTGAGAGAGACAGAATATGAGCGTGAGAGGGGTAGAGAGAGAGGGAGACACAGAATCTGAAGCAGGTTCCAGGCTCTGAGCTGTCAGCACAGAGCCCGACTCGGGGTTGAATTCACAAACCGTTGAGATCATGACCTGAGCTGAAGTCGGACACTTAACCCACTGAGCCACCCAGGTGTCCCTGAATACATTTTTTCAAAAGAGTGAGTTTTGCTCTTACTTTGAAGGTGGGCATATTTGCTTACACATAGTGGTCATTTTGCCTGTTAAGAGCATGGTCTCTACAGTCAGGCGACCCTGGATTCTGCTCCTTGTCTGGCCCCGTTAGCAGTATAATCCCCAAGTATCAGTGTCTCCCTCTGAAAATGGGGATAGGGGATGTCTACCCTGGAGTGCCGCTGTAGGGATTAAATGAGATGATGCATCAATGTTAGTTTAAAACAGCTGCCTTCTAACTCTGGATGGATGTGCAAAGTGACAGAGGAGAATTTCTTCTAGAATCTCTGGGTCCAGGGTGGATGGGGGGTGCTGGAATGGTCTCTGAGGGGCTGTAGGAGGACACATCACTGGAGCTATGAGGAAGCCAGTGTGTGAGATGACGGAGATGGACATGGGGCCATGTAGGAGCAGAGCATTTCCTTTTTGTGGGGTGAGATGCCATCAGCCCCATTTTACAGAGGAAGGGCTGAAGCTTACAGAAGGGTTGATATTTATCCAAGTTCACTTGGTCACCAAGTCCTACCAAGTGGTAGAACCAAAGTGCAAGTTCAGGTGTTTCTGCTTTCAGAGCCCAGGCCTTTCCCATAATCCCTCAGAGAGGGCAGCACATGAACGCAGATGGTACTGGTACCCTCTCAGGAAAGGGACACTGCCTCTCTGAGCCTCAGTTTCTATCTGTAAAGTAAGGTTTAGATATGCTAATGTATATAATAGAGTCCAGCTATACTCTAAGAGCCTATACTTTTTAGGTCATATATCAGAGGAACAAGTGAGAGAACTGAGTAAGAGCAGCAGAAAGTGTGGGCAAAATTGGGAAAACAAAGAAGGATGGGAGAAGAGACCCAAGAATCCAAAAGCAGCTTCGACTTTGTCCCTGGGTAGTTGGCATCACAGCTATGAAATCTGCTAAAAAATTTAAAAGGCTTCCAAAGACATGCTTCTCAAAACAGGGCGTGCAGTGGGGATGGCTGAAGCCACAGAAAGAAGATGGTGTGTCTTCCCGGAAAGTCAATTTACCAGAACATGTTTTAGGGGAAAAAAGTTAAATTATTTTATCAATGAGTAATTGAAAACATGACTGTTAGATTAAAGCAAATAGATCTATGGTGCTGCAGAATACCACCTACTTGTACACTTAGATAAAAGGAAAGCTTCAAATACATTTTATACTTACATTGGGGAGCTTTAGACAACAGCCTCAAACCCCCCAGGGACCAGTTCTCTTTTCCTTGCCTTTGGGTGGAAAACACAACCATTAACGAATGAATTAATGGACTGACTGATCAGATAAATGATTGAGTCCCTACCTTGTGCCAAACACTCCAAAGGACAGCAAGGATGTACCAGTAACAAAAATGGGCAGTTTCTTCTCTAGAAAAGCTTAGCATGTAACAAGGCATGGTGAGCAGGCTCCAGCAGTAATCCAATTAATATATGAATACATACATAATTACAGACTGATAAGTATTCTGAGGGGGAAAAAAAGGCAAAGGTAGATGCAAGAGTCTTGCATAACACAGGGGGCCTGTCTGGAATGAGGTCAGGAAAGGCCTCTATTGAGAAAGAGACACTGGAATTCAGACAGGAAGAAGAGTGTGAGAACCCTATTCCCAAGAGGCCTGGGAAAAAGCCTTCCATGTCTCTGGATTCCCTTCCCTGGAACTCTTTTCTTTCTGCATCCTTAACCCCCAGATCATTCCCAACTCCCTCAAGGAAGTGTTTCCTGACCCACTCCAGCCACTCTGACCATCCTCTGATTTTACATCATCTCATTCTTCCAGCACCTCTGGAATCACAACTCACTCACACTTTCTGTCATTCAGGTCCCATCTTCATGATGTTTTTCCATACCTAAGCAATACCAACACCAGAGCTGACTTAATCTTTTATCCAATACCATTATAAGAAAATCAGGAAGAAATAATATGCCATAGAAAAAGGTATAAAGAGATAAAGTATAAAGGTATAACTCTCTCTCTCTGTTACAGAAGGAGATTGGGAAATGTTAGAAGCGTGTTCAAGGCACATCAGCACTTACTGAGACATTCTTCTTGAGACCTCAGAAAGACCAAAGAAGGTATGAGAGGGGAAATGCAGGCACTTTGTGATCTGATAGTTGTCTGTGTAGTTCCTGAAATAACTTCATGTTCCACTAATGGTACATAGTGGTTTTGTTTGTTTGTTTGTTTGTTTCATGTTTAATGTTTTATTTTCAGGAGGATGTTAGAGCTCTGTAACAAAACCATAAAATCCGCAAAGATAAAGGCTCCTTTACATTCCATAGCACCTATGGTAAGTGTTGGAATGTTTCTTTCTTTTTTAAGTTTATTTATTTTGAGAGAAAGCAAGTGTAAGCAGGGGAGGGACAGAGTGGGAAAGAGAGAGAGAATCCCAAGTAGGTTCTATGCTTTAATGGTGGCAGTTCATTAAGTATCCTTAATCTTTTCCTTGAACTGTGCTAAACCCTTTGCATGTGGCACCTTATTTCTTTCCCATGGTATCTCTGGGACAAAGGCAGTATTGTCATCTCAACTCTACAGAGAAGAAACTGAGGCTCAAGAGAAAGAAGGAAATGACTTGATTGGGTTCATCCAGAAAGTAAGAGGCAGAGGGGGTGCTGGACCAGGTCTGGCACTGAAGCCCTCAGGGTCATCATAGACAATGGCTCAGACCATTTGGACACAACTGGGGTGATTCAGGCCTACATCACAGATACATATTCTGATGAACAGTGCTTACTTTTGCCAAGGGGCCCAGCCCAAAAGATTAGTATGAAAATACATTGAGAACATAAATGTAAAAAAGGGTGGAAGAAAATAAATGAAGCCAAGTATTGCACACAACCGATAACCCAGTAAAGCCCATTATGAAACTCTCCTCACCTGCTCAGCCCTCTGTGACTCCCCACTGCCTCCATATGAGTATCAGACATCCAACTTGCATATTTTGCCATAATGATCTTCACCACATATATGACCTGGATGCATTGATAATAAATAACTGAACTGTATTTTGAATGCACTTGTATGGTTCAATGCATAACGTAAAAATTATAAAAGGAAACATGGTAAAAACTCTTTCATCCTTCTATTTCACCCAGGTCCCCTTCCCAGACACAACCAACACTGCTATGGTCTGCATATTTGTGTCTCCCGACAAAATTCACAATTTGGAATTTTAACCCCCATTGAATGGTGTTAGGTGGGGGCCTTTGGGAGGCAGTTAGGTCATGGGGGTGAAGCCTCCATGAATGGGATTGGTGCCCTGATAAAAGAGACCCCAGAGAGCTTCTTAACGTCTTCTGGCTTGTGAGGACATGGTGAGAAGGCACAAGCTATGAACCAGAAAGAAAGCCTTTACCAGAACATAACCAGATGGTATCTTGATCTTAGAATTTGCAGCCTCCAGAACTGTGATGCTTTTAAGCCACCCTGTTTATAGTATTTTGTTAGAGCCGACTGAGCAAACTAAGACAACCTGTATCTGTTTCTTGTATGTCTGCTAATATATAAGCAAATAGACATATACACAGACACAAACACACACAAGAATGCACATATGTATAACATTTTTAAACAAAAATGAAGCACGCAGGGCATAATGCTCTTCCAAATGCTTTTATGACTTAACAATACACCCTAGAGCTTGTTTTATATCACAATGTAAAAACTTCCTCATTTTTTAGGGCTGCTTTGTGTTTGTGTGCCCCATTTTTCAACCAGTCTCCAACTGATGAGCAATTAGGTGGTTCCTAATCTTTCAACACTGCAAACAATACAGCGTGAATAATCTTCCAATTATACTATTAATGACATGGCATCTTCCTTTCAATCAACTGTTTCTAAAAACTTTTCTCCATCCTAAGCAGTATCTATGAAAGTACAGATTTGATGAGCTAATGATATATTTTTCTAATTCACACTAACACAGGTAGATAAGAAATCCACAAGCATTTAAACCAATGTACTTGCCTGTACATCTCCTATAACCATTCTGCTTCATGCCTGTGCCATGCACCCACTATTTAGGGAAACACCTGCTGCCCAGACATTCCAAACTCCTTGGCCAGACACAGGAGGCTCTTGAGGATCTGCCCTCTGCCTCCCTCTCCAAATTCATTTCCCCTGTGTCCTATGCTCAAACTTTGTGAAATCATAGGCCTTTTATTTTAAGTTTATTTATTTTGAGAGTGAGAGAGTGAGAGAGAGAGAGAGAGAGAGAGAGAGAGAGAAAGGGGAAGAAAATCTCGATCAGGCTCTGTGCTATCAGTATAGAGTCCAACATTGGTCTTGAACTCATGAACCGTGAGATCATGACCTGAGCTGAAATCAAGAAATGGATGCTTAACCGAATGAGCCACCCGGGTGCCTCTGTGGAATCATAGGCTGTTTTAGGTGCATGACAACCTGGATCATGCCCCAGTAACTTTGCACATACTCCTCCCCTGCTTGGAAAAGCATCTGCACCTTGTCCCCTGGAGAACTCCTGTTCTCTTCTCAAATAGTAGTCCAAGTTCTCCCCCTTCACGAAGCCCTCTCTTCCTCTTCATCCAAACTTGCATCCACACACCTGGCACATATCTAGTTCTACTTTAATCCTCAGCACACAGAGATAGTATGGCAAAGTGGTTAACAAAGTAGGGTCTGGGGGCACTGGGTGGCTCAGTTGGTTAAGCATCCAACTTCAGCTC
This sequence comes from Proteles cristata cristata, assembly GCA_017311185.1. Lineage (NCBI taxonomy): Eukaryota > Metazoa > Chordata > Mammalia > Carnivora > Hyaenidae > Proteles > Proteles cristata. The sequence goes on along the minus strand of JAESUZ010001797.1, from coordinate 2,862,992 downwards.
AGGTCATGATCTCACAGTTCGTGAATTGGAGCCCTGTGTTGAACTGTCAGCCCAGAGACAGCTTCAGATCCTCTGTCCCCTTCTCTCTCTACCCCTCCCCTGCTTGTTTTCTCTGTCTCTCTCTCCCCCTCTCCCTCCCTCCCCCCCCACCCCCCCATAAACAAACAGTAAAAAAGAAAGGAAGAAAAGGTCTGAATTGAGTTGCCTGGGTTAAAAGCCCAACTCTACCATGTACTACTAGAGGCTTGACCTTGGGCAGATTGCTTAATCTCCTGGGAGTTTCAATATTCCCATTTGTAAAATGGTGATAATCATAACATCGACCTCATAGTGAGGATTAAAAGATGTATTTAGCAGAGTAAATGCTCAGTAAACGTGCATTATAGCTATTGCCTTTATAGCTCTGTTTCTCCTGCTACATTATTAGCTCTTTGTAGCCTCCAAGCTCTTCAGTGTCTAATCCTGTCAGGCCTACCTTCAAAATAGATCTCATTTCTGAGCACATCTCACTGGGGCCACACTATCAGCTGAGTGCCAGCCACCATCCTCTCCTATCCGGGCAACAGCCTCCAAACAGCCCCTGTGTACCGTTTCCAGCAGCCAGAGGATCAGAGTCCCTTTTAAGATAGAAGTCAGATGCGGTCATATCCTGCTGTGAACCATACAGAAGTTTCTATTCTTATTTCTATTCTTAAAATAAAGGTTTCTTATTCTTAAAATAAAACCCAAAGCCCTTACTATGGCAAAAGAGGCCCACCCCATCTGGCCCCTGCCTCCCTGCCTCATCATGGTGCTCCCTCTACTACAGCCACACTGGCCTCCTTGCTGTTCCTCCAGCACACAGAGCGAATCCTCACCTGAGAGGTCCCCTTATTCTGTAGTCTGTTATTCCCGCAGGCAGTCACAGGGCTCATTCCTCACTCCATTCAGGTCCTGACCTCTATCCAGAATGACTGCTTACCATTCTTCTATGGTCCTTCTCTGTTCAAAACACCCATGGCTTCTGGACATAATGTTTATATTTGTCTGTCCCAGTGAAATGCATTCTTCATAAAAACACAGACTTCATTTTATTCCCCACTGTATCCCCAATCCCCCAGCCAGTGCCTGGCACATAGCTGGTACTCAATAAATACTTGCTAAGTGAATGGACAAATGAATACCGCAGTGCCCAGAACAGGGCTGGTAACATTTTTGCGGGTTAGCAAATGTTGGGAGAGGAAAGGAGAGAGACAGGGAGAGAAAAGAAGGAAGGAAGGATGGGAGGGAGGAAGGGAGGGAGGGAAAGAAGCCCAGAGGATTTTGTTTATTAGTTGCTGTGTGTTTACTGAAATATTTACATATCATGAAATGTACCACTACAAGTGTACAGGTCAGTACGTTTCAGTAAATTTCCACACTGAGGAAACCATCACCACCACCCAGTTTTAGAACTGTCCCTCACTCTTCTGGCCCATTTGCTCTCAGTCCCGCTCAGAGCTCTAGTCCCAAACCACCACCAATCAGCTTCTGCACTCTCTAATTTTGCCGTTTCTAGAAATTTCATATAAATGGAATCATACATTATGTAGTCTTTTCTGTCTGGCTTTTTCTGCAACGTTTCATAATTATTTTTAGGTTCACCCATGCCATGCATGCATAGTAGCTTGTTCCTTCTTATTCCTGAGTAGCATTCCATGGTAGAGATATGCTACATTTGTTTGTCTACTTTCCAGTTGATGGACGTTTGTAGGGTTTCCTGTTTCAGGCTATTATGAAGAATGTTGCCATGATTTTCAGGCACACACGTTTCCAGGTGTCTGGGGATGATACCTAGCAATGGACTTGGTGGGCCATACAATAACCATATGAGTCTCGAGGATTTGGATGCCCTAAGACTTCTGAAATCTCCACTGAGGCTTGTAAGCAAAGGCTCCAACTGTGGTAGAGAAAAATGCATGTAAAACTCAGTTTGCACTGCAAGCTCAGCTCCAAGTCCTAAGTATGTGGCCAATTCATTATGCCTGTGTTTGAAGCCCATTTGCAGTTGTATTTGATGTATTGTCTGTGGGGAGATGGTGAAATTTGCCAGCCTTCAACTAACAACTGAGCCTAATTTTTCACCCAGTGATTCTAAAGAAGTTTCTTCTTGGCAGAGGTTTGGGCCAGGAACAGTTGAAATTGATTATGGCAAATGATGTGGGAAGAAGTGATACAGTGTTTACCACTGAAAGCACAAGTGAAAGGTGAAGTGATCATCAGGCAGAAGAGTCTCTGCCCAACCTTCCTGCCCTCCCATGATGGCATGGACACTGCCAAAGCATCCTGGACCCCTGTCATCACTGCCAACCACAGAGGCCTTGAAACCTGAGCCTCCAGCACCCCAGATCTCAGATCCTGCCAGGTTCATCCTGACAAATCCTCCTTTCAGGTTTTATTTTTTTTTAATGTTTTATTTATTTTTGAGAGAGAGACAGAGTGTGATGATGAGGGACGCTAAGCATCATTTAATGTGTCTGTTGGCCATCTGGATGTCCTCTTTGGAGAGGCATTTGTTCATGTCTTCTGCCCATTTCGCCACTGGATTGTTTGTTTTTCGGGTGTGGAGTTTGGTGAGTTCCTTATAGATTTTGGAGACTAGCCCTTTATCTGATATGTCATTTGTAACTGTTTTTTTCTCATTCCATCGGTTGCCTATTAGTTTTATGGATTGTTTCCCTGGTTGTGCAGAAGCTTTTTATCTTGATGAGGTCCTAATATTGTTCATTTTTGCTCCTGATTCCCTTGCCTATGGGGATGTGTCAAGTAAGAAATTGCTGCGGTTGAGGTCAAGGAGGTTGTTTCCTGCGTTGTCCTCTAAGGTTTTGATGGTTTCTTGTCTCACATTCAGTCCTTTATCTATTTTGAGCTTATTTTTGTGTATGGTGTGAGAGAGTGATCCAGCTTCATTCTTCTGCATGTTGCTGCCCAGTTCTCCCAGCACCATTGGTTAAAACCTCATTGCTATGATGCTGGGAATCATCATGAACGGAAGCTTGCCTGGGCTGCGCTGGTATTTAAGAAAGCTTCCAGGCTTTCATCTCCTGCTTTGCCACACACACACCCCTCCCCCCACTCCCCTTATCCCCCCCACTGCTTTCCTTTGCTTTAGTTTCAGTTTCAAAGACTTCACCCAGTGAGGGAATTGACCTTCAGGTGAATGCCTCAAGGACTGGACCCTCTTGGCTTTTGTCCCCATCCTACCCTATGAGAAAATGAAATGCTAACCACAGCTCTCCTTAGAGATCTTTTGTAGCATAAAATCAGAATTGGTCCTAAGATATAATTTGGGCTTCAAAAGTCAATTTCTGATGTTCCCAATTGAACAAGATAAAATGCCCATTTGACAAAGGTAAGGGGAAAAAAGCAGACTGAATGCAGAAGCTCTCAGAGCTTTGGGTAAATAAATATTCTCTGATGTGCTCCAACCTCCCTGCAAAGAGAGAGGACACTGGGAAAATGATTAGTCAGTTGGGCAGATTTTGAAGTTCTTCTTATTGCTATTGTTTGTTTGGTGCAACAGAGGTTCTGCCCATTAAGAAGGGACTGCAGGCCATCTTTCAGGTCCAATGAGTTGGGCGGTCAGCAGCCTCCAGGTGATCCATGTGCAGGAGTTGACTGACATGGGTGGAGATGGGAGAAAGAAGTGAGGATGCTGTTGGCCTCAAGGCCCGGGTCTGAACCCTGGTGAGAGATGCTGAAGGAACATCTGTGAGGCTCTAGGGGCCCTGACAGTACAGCTTTGAGGGCCAGGGAACAAAGTGGGACACATGCAGGGGGAGGCAGCAGTTGACTCATTTCAGCACAGCATGGAGTGTGGCTTCTGCTCAGGAAAGAAGGTGAGAATACAGCACCCCTCCCCCTACACACATACCCTCCCCACCAACTGAGTGAGGCAGGCTGTAGGCTCTGGGCTGGGTGACCTGGGTTCAAATCCTGACTCTGCTTCCTTCTTTCTGACTTTGGACAAGTTGCTTCATCTGTCTGCACCTCAGTTTTGTCATCTGTAAACTGGATATATTAATAATAACCATCTCCCAACTTTGCTAGGAGTAATAAGTGAGTTAATACACAGAGAGGGCCTATCTGGGTATATAGAAAGTGTCCGCTAAATGTGTCAGAGTTATTGCTGTTGTTATTGATTTCCAGAGAAGCAGAGTAACACCACCCTGGCATATACATTAATGTCAAGGTGATTCCAGCAGGAGCCACTGAAAAGAGGCCTGGAGCAAACACAGCCTGAAAGAATCATTTGGGAGTTCATGTGAAAACTCCTTAGGACTCCCAGCAAAACCTGAGTGAGACTTTGAGAGAATGTAGGGGACCCCAAGGCCTTTCAGGGGGTACAACCACTGTTAGTAATGACCTCGTTACACTCAGCTTTGGGAGCCTGGGAATATCTGAGTTACCCAAAGAAGAGACTGGCAGAAGCATAGAGGAAACAGCTGCTGAATGGTTTAGCAGCTGAAAGTATAATAGCTATCCACACTGACCAGGTTCAAATTCCAGATCCGCTACTTCCTAACTGTGTTTTCAGTGAGTTAGTGAAATTTCCCTGGGCCACAGTTTGCCTCAACTGTAAAATGAATGAAAATAAAAATAATGGTCCATATTTCATAAGGTGTTTGTTGGGTTTTCAAGACATCCTTAACCCATGGTACAGTGCCCAATAAACATGAGTGATCCAAACCAGCAGATTAGGAGCAAGAGGGCCTCATGTGGTGGGAACAGCATGTGTAAAGGCCCAGAGGTGGAGAGAGAGCACAGGTGCAGGAATCAGTGAGGAGGTAAGGGGTGTGGGTGCAGCTGTTGTAGGCTTATCCTGGGCTCACAGGCCTTCTCTTCACAAATGGAATGATGATGAGCAGGAAAGAGATTTCTGGGACATTGGTAAATGACCCCGATCATGTGTGTGTCTTACCAGCTATATATTTTAAGCCCTTTGACGGCTGAGAACTTGTTTTTCCATCTTTGTACCCATAGCACATGCCACCATGCCCAGCACAGAGTAACCTGCTAGGTTGGTGTTTATGAGATGTTAAAAGCACTGGAAAAAGCTTCAGACTAGGATTCTGGTACTGCTTTGGCCTTTGTTGATTCTCTCTAGGACCATGACCAAGTCATGTCATTTATGCTCAGCTTATGTCAGACCAACAGAGATTATAGAAGGGACTTAAAGATGAAGAAACAGAAGTCCAGAGGATAGGAGGAACTATGTGAAACATTAATGTGAAACATTAAGTTAATAATAGTGTAAGGACTGCAACCATTCCATCTTCTAAGTCCAGTGCCCATTTCCACCTGATTTCTCACAGGGAAGATTAATAATGGTTTTGCTGTGTAGTTGCATTTCATATTCTCTGTAAGCTTGCATATTTATTTTCATTGAGCTGGTCAATTCATCTCGAGACTATTCTTCCAAATCAACTTGGGGGTTAATAATAAGCACTTATAACACTGATATGAAGAAAATAATAATCCTGTATTATAAATGAAGAAACCCAGCCTCAAAAGAGCTGAATTTACTTGCCCCAATTCACACATCTGGCAGGAAAGTTGCAGAGTACAAATTCAAACTCAGAGCTTCCTGGAATCCAAACCTCCTGTGCTTCTCTCTAGGGAAAGTAGACTCTGGGTATTAGTTAAGACACATTTTGCCTGGAGTACAAAGTTTCTGTTGGAGGTCTGGGGTTCTGCCGCCATAAAAAGGCATCCAGCGCAGAAGGCTGTGGCTCAACCCTTCTGAAGGTTCAAGGCTATATTGATGTGTTTGGCTACTTGGGAAAAACAATGAAATTCTGAAACTCTTCTCTAATTCTCTCCCTCTCTCCTTCTCTGAAGGGGAGTAGGCCTGTAAGAACAACTTCATCGTTCACAATACCCCTTGCTGATTTGGATAAACAGAGGTCAAATAGAAAGGCAGCTTTGTAGCTTTATAACTAACAATCACTCAGAGACAGTAGGGCAACAGCAGAGCATGCTGTGGGCTCTGACATCAGATGCAGCACAAAGGACCCTGCTCACCTTCCAGTTAAACAGCCTCCAGAGTCTCTCCCCAATTTCCTCCCTCCCAGCCTCAATCCCCTTCAAGAAAATCAATGCTTTCATTTCACTGTAACTGAAATTCACATTTAAATCCCTATTACATCATAAGAAATGCCCTGTGCATCCACAAAGATTTACCAAATGTATTACTGTCTTTTGCATTTTTTCCATAAAGATGTATATTAATCCAATTTGCTCCATCTCCATTAAGGCACCTCCATTAAAGCCTATTCCTATATGAAGACTCCTGAAGTGCCTGCAATTCTGTTCCCACTGTCAGCTGGAGAACTCTAGAAATAAATGGTAGCTACAATTTAGCAAGCACCTTCTATGGGCAATGTATCTTATGCAATGATAAATTATGTTACTTAGCTCTAAGTTTGGTTGGTAAAACAGACCCCCACATTACAGTGGTCAAATAATACTAAAGTGTATCTCTCTCTCATTTAACTAGGAGTAAACTGTTTCAGACTGGTGTAGGGACTCCAGGATGCCAGAAATCCCAGGTTCCTTCTATCTTGTTGCTCTGCCATCTCTAGGTGTTGCCATCACTCACCTTGTCCAAGACAATGTATTGCTAACTTCCAGCCAGCTAAGAGGAAAGAAGAAAAGAAATTCCCTTTCCCTTTAAAGACAGAAACTTATAGATGGCATAGCTACATACTGCCAATGAGCCAGAACTTAGTCAAGGACTATACCCAGATGCAAAGGAGGCTGAGTATTGTAGCCTTTAATCCAAATGGCATGGACCCAGTTAGAAATGAGAGGTTCCATTCCTATAGAAGAAGAGGATACTAGGGAAACACAAGCAATATGTGCCACACAAGAGGGTCCTAAATGAGATTAGACCCCAAGATTTTTGAACCTACGACAAGAACGGGCTAAAAATAAATTTCTCTGAAAAAAGAACAGCCTCATCCAGGCTAGGATGTCCATGCCTCATTTCCAACTTTACTTAATATGAAATAACCCAAAATATGGGATGTGTGACTGGTCTATTTCTGTGGCAGGGACAGATTACATCACTGTGGGTGGGATGGGGGTTCCCCTGGAGTGAAGAAATGTTCCCACATTCCTTTGAAGTTTGGTCAATCCTAAAGCAAGAAATGAGGATTCTGAAAAGAGACCTTAAATGAGAGGGATGGAAAATTGTCTCCTCTCTCAGAATTAGGGATCAGTTTGGCCTTGACTGTACAGTATAGAAATGCCTAGAGTATTTCTGATGAGGGAAGGAGGCAACTCAGGCCCAGCCATGGAGAAGCAGGCTAAAAGAGATAATAAAGCCAGGAAGTTAAGGGAAGCTGAGAACACATCTGGACCTTTTCAGTCATTGAAAATAATTTCCTATTTTGCTTCTTTTTAACTAGTTCCAAATTGTCAGTAAAAGCTTGTTAATAGCCACATCTTGCTCTTGGTTCTAATATGGAGAAAAAAAAGGGCAAAGTGCCTCTCCCACACACACGATGAAGTAGGCCTTCCACTCTGACCTTTAATTCCTCAAATACACCACATTCCTTCTTTCCTCAGGGCCTTTGCACACACAACTTCTCCATTTCTGGAATGCCTGCTCTGGCACCTTTGCCTGTACACTCCTACCCACCCTGAGCTATCATCTTGGATGTCATTTCAAGAAAACCTTCCCAGATTCTCCTAACTCCCACTTCCCCAGACTCAGTAGGTTCTTTCTGACACTCTTTCATAACTCTCTAATATTATTTCATTATTCATGGCACTGTTTCATCAGTATCCTTCTTCTCTACTAGATTATAAATACCACAGGGGTCAGGATCCATGTCCAGTTTTTCTCACTCCTGAATGTCTAGCACCTAGGACATTACCTGGAACATGGTAGGTGGTCAATTAATATGTGTTGAATGAATGAATGAGAATAGTGCTCCACTCCTGAGACCCAAGTAACATGGGGGTCATCAGCAGAAGGCAGCTCTGGCCACTGGAGTTTTGACCCTCCTGGCGCTTTAGCAAGGAGGCAGCACTATGGTGGCATGATGGGGACACTGGGATAGAAACACTGGCAGTTCAGAAGGGTTCCTAAGAGTCTCTCAGAAATACTTGAGGAGACACACTGGGACATAAGGGGCTTCACCTATGACTCTCATGTTTTTGTCATTTGGATGACACACATGGAAATAGTGTCATCTAAGTCTCTAACCATACTATGGGGGGGTTATTTTTTATCTCTAATTAACAAATATAAAAACTGAGGTTCAGAAATGTTTGGAAACCACCCAAGGTCATACAGTGAGTAAATGGAGGCTAGGTCTACCCATCTTTAGAGACTACACTCATTCCACATGCCTCCCAGAGAAAAAAGAAGAAATGGGGGAAAACCCTCAAAAGTGAATTCACAGAAACAATTCCAATAATAAATTTTCCCATCTGATGGCTTCTCCATGAGGACTCTTCTTCTCTATCAATGTCTCCTTGGCTGAACACTTCCAGGCTACCCTCTCAGAGCCTCCACCATTTAAACTTAACATTGATTACTTTTCATGAAGTTTGGTGTCCGTTATGTCCTTTGGCTTCTGCAGTCAGACTCTTAGGTTTCCAAATCTTTGAAGGCTGTTATTGGGGCTTCCTTGAACTGCCTATCAGACTACATGGGATTGTCTCTCTCTCTCTCTCTCTACTGGCATAATAAGTGTGCTTTTGAGTTCTGTCCTCTGAGACATACAGCACTTTATCCATGACCCTCAAGGGTTACCAACCCAAAAGAAACATGAAATGGATCCCATTTTTCCAAAGGGCAATTTGGGTTTGTGTCTCCAAAGCTTCTAAAATGTGCATCTATTTCATTCAGTATTTCTACTTCAGAGGGTCTGTCTCGAGAAAAAAAATCAGACAGATGTGCAAAGATGTCAGATTATGGACTTTTTATCAGCAGAAATGTCTGCAATAGTAAAAATATGAAAAAAAAACAAATACAAATAAGAGGTGGTTGATAAAATAAATGGAGATGCAATGATATGCAACGTAGACATTAGAAATGACTATACAGACTTTTACTGATGATGAATAATGTTCACAGTAAGAAAAAGTAGGTTCAGAAGCTAATTGTAGAATATGATTTCATTTCTGTTAAGATACAGATTAACTGTTTATTTAACAAAATGTACTGAGTGGTGGCTATTTATCAGGTGCTATGCTAGGAGCTGGGGGTATAGCAATGAACAAAGAAATTAGTCTATCTATGAGGAGATCACCATCCACTGACCACTCTCTGCTGGTGATCACTATGGTCAGTGGCTCAAAGTCTCTGAGAATCAGTTGCCTCATCAATCAAAAATGGATAATAACAGCTACAGAGATGTGGGAAGGTCAAGTATGTATGAATACAAGAGCTGAATAAATGTAAGGTATCAGTATTTATCATGCCAAATCTACTACCTCGTACCAATCCACCAGGGATTACTGTGATTTTATGTTAAGAACCTGAGGTGGAATCACAAGTTCTAGTCTCAACACAACCATCAAATATCTATACCACCCAGGGGAAATATTTGCATTTGGTCACTTTAGTCAGTCATTCAACAAACCCTTATTGAATACCTACTATGTGCCTTACCATGGCTTGTAGGATTCTTTTTTATTTTTTTTTAATTTTTTTAAATGTTTTTATTTATTTCTAGGAGAGAGAGAGAGAGACAGCGTGAGCAGGGGAGGGTCAGAGAGAGAGGGAGTCACAGACTGAAACAGGCTCCAGGCTCTGGGCTGGCAGTCGGCACAGAGCCCGACGCGGGGCTCGAACCCACAAACTGTGAGATCGTGACCTAAGCGAAAGTCGGACGCTTAACCAACTAAGCCACCCAGGCACCCCTGTAGGATTCTTTTTTAAATTTAATGTTTTTATTTACTGCTTGTAGGACTCTATGCTCTCTAGTCCCCTCTGCCTTCTGCCCCTACCACTAGCCTACAAACACTGACCTTCTTGAAGTTCTTCAAACATATCAAGTTTGCTCCCACTTCAGGGATTTTGCTCTTGCTGTTTTCTTCTGCCAGAAATGATCTCCCTCCTCGATGTCCTGACTGGATCTTTGTCTTTCCAGTCTCAGCTTAAAGATCTCCTCTCAGTAAATCCCGAGCATCCTAGGCCTCTGCTCATGACCCTATTTTATCGTCTTCATAACATTTACCACTATCTCCTATAATAAAATTAATATTCTTGTTTATTATCTGTCTTCCTCACTAAAATGTAAGCTCCAGGAGAGCAGACACCTAGTTTGTCTAGTTCGTTGCTGCACCTTAGCTCATAAAACTGTACCTGTCACATAATAAATGTTTACTAAATTTTGTCATATGAATGAATGAATGAATGGACATGCCTGGCCCCAGGCTAAAGCAAAGGATATAACAATGAGCAACAGATATATAATCTTTTATAACCATCACCCTGTGATGCCTGATTTCTCAGTCCTCCAAAAGAGAATTATTTTTGCCCCTGTCTTACCTGAGGAATCTTTATAGTTATGAAACCAGCATTCATTTAAATATGCACAATCCCCTGTCAGATCCTTTCTCCAGGACTCTCCTCTGCCAGAGTGCTGAGTAATTATCCTTTAGAATCTACAATGGCTCCAAATTTTGATTAAATGCTTTCTTGGCTTTTGAAATTCCAGGCCAGACTATTAGGCTATGCTCTGCTATGACATTACCCAGCGCAGTGACTGACTGAGACAGACTTTGTCCCACTCTTACTTTGCAGCTATTTCCTTGAGTATTTTGATCCGGGTGAGAAGTATGACATTATTGATTTGCTCTGCGCCACTCACCAAGTGCCTCATCTGCAAGAGCAGGAATCTTTATGGCTTCAATAATTTCCCGGAGTGCAAAGAACTCTTTTATATTTTAGCTTGGCGCTTTGCAATTCTGTAAATTTTTTATGGACTCTGAGGTTAAGTTTCATCTCTTGTTCTCAAGCTCATTGGGATGTCTGCTTGTGCTCCAAGTAAGAACCTGACCCTTTTGTACTCAGTCATGTCCCACCTCATCCTTATCTTTAGAGAGGGAGGAAGAGAAGAATAAGAAGAGAGAAAAAAATAAAATAGAATTTTAGAATTAAATCCTATACCTTTTTTTAACTTAAAAGAAAAAAAAAGGCAGCTCAGAAACATCTAGTGAGTTGCCTAAAATAACACAGCAAATGAGTGCGAAACCCTCTTCTACTTCTGATGTGTTCATTGGTCAGGTCACTGGTGGTCACCAATATTTTGGTTCTCTCTTGCCTGAGCACAAAAGGAGAGGAGTCCTCTTCTCTGCCCATGGGGACATATGACTTGCTGTGACCAATAAAATGTGAGTGGAAGTGAACTGTGCCAATTCCAGGTGGATGGTACCAGAGCTGGCACACAATTCATCATGTCTTTCCCACCTCTGGATGATAGAGGATCCACCTACTTGCATCCCCAAATGAATCCAGTGACACAAGAATAACATGTACTGTAAACAAGAAGTAAATCCTTGTCCTTTTAAGCATGAGGATTTGGGGCTGTTTGTGACTACACATAACCTACTTCATCCTAAGTGATACAGCCTCCAATTTCAGAGCCTCCTAATGAGGCCATTTGGAAATCTTTAGGAAAAAAAAAAAAAAAAAACGGCTGAATGATCTGAAAGTTTTGGACAGAAAGAGGACCTAGAAAATGGAGTTGTTTTAACATCATGGATTTCCCATGTATAGTTTTGTTTAGTCTAAGAATTGGTAAAGCTATGAAACAAGGAAAAGTCTAATTCGTAGGAAAATATTCAGACTACTTCATAACTTGGCCCTGTGTCTACTTTCTAGCCTCAACTCTCCAAATCTACCCTTTATATAACTATCTGGCTATTCATTCAAATATCTATTGGGTTTCTGGTATGTTTGAAACATGTTACAGACTTCAGTATATCAAAGCATTGCATATACCTCTCATTCTATGAGTGTCCTTGCCACCAATCCCCAGCCTTTCTTTTAAATACAGTAAACTTTATTCATGCTGCAAGAGCCACATCCCAACTCTCTGTACTAGGAAGACTTGTCTGACACCACTTTTTCCAAAGCACATTTAGCTTACTCTATCTCTGCGTGTTTATAACACTTTGTATGTCTTTATTTTTACCTACTGAGCATGTGGCACTATAATTGCTAGTTCACATATTTATCTCCAGCGCTGGATTGTGAACTCTTTGAGGGTAGGGATCATGCCTCAGTCATTGCTGAAGCTCTAATGCCTGGCTCCTTGTCTATGCCCAGTAAGTATTTAATGGATGAATAGTGTGATTCAGTCTTGCTATTCTTTCTGATTCAGCTTCCAACATCCCAGCACCTTAGCTTTCTATATGGGAAAATGGTACCCAGAGTCTTAGAAACCAAGCTGAGCTGGAAGTCTGGGTAGATGCTTAATTTATAAACATGCCTGGGTGGGTCAGTGGGAAAGGGGAGCAGTTTAGAATCTTTGTGGCTGCTTGGCATGGGAGAAGCAGAGACTTCATGGATGTGTTTATATGTCTTAATGTATTATTATGTGTTATAGGTATAACTTAATGTATTATTAGGTGTTATTATATATTATATTATGTGTTAATATGTCTGTGACAGATGGCTACCAAGACTGGCTTGCCTAAGAAAGGAATTATCACTTAATGAGCAGGAATCACACTTTTAGAGGTCTCCCAACATAATCATGCCAGTGGGGATGTCCTCCTCCTCTGCTTGCATTTCAAACATAATAAATCATATGCTATTCTCATGATCCCAATGCTTAGATCTCAATGATGGAGCATAAGAAGCCTCAAGCTGTGTAGCAAGGCCTGTCATTTCTGCAAGAACATCAACACCACTGATCTGTGGAAGTAACCCCAAGTCAGCTGAGCCTTCAGATGGCCACCTTCCCTCTTGGTTACCCTTCTTCTCATACTTGTGTCTGCATACAGCCTGGGCTTTCTGCATTGGTTTCCTCAACCACATTTGACATGATCCATATTTTCCACATTAAACATTTATAGCAAACTTGGAGGGAAAATATTCTCTTTTCAACAGGCCTTCTAATTTCATTTAACAGTGAAGGTCAGAGCAATGAAAGCTCTGCAAAAGAATTCCTCTCCTGATTTCCAACCCATGGCAACCAGAATCAAGGGCAGGAAGTCTAGAATCTTTTTACCCAGTTTGATCCTCCATGCTCTCCACTATCCATCACTTGGTTGCCCTGTTAAGGGGGAAAACAGCCAAGAAATTACTTTTTAATAGATTTATAGTATTTTTCTGATTATGAAAATACAATTATAAAGATCCCTTGCAATAAATTCAGGATACATATAAAAGTATATGGAAGAAAATAAGGTCACCTTTACTCCACCACCCAGAAATAATGACTACTAACAATTTAGTCTAATCTTAGATCTTTCTTTCAAAACTAGGATTATATTATTTCTTACTAAAATGGGTTGTATTGGGGCACCTGGGTGGCTCAGTCGGTTAAGCTTCCAGCTTCAGCTCAGGTCATGATCTTGCAGTTCTTGGGTTCAAGCCCCACATTGGGCTCTGCTGGCAGCTAGCTCAGAGCCTGGAGCCTGCTTAGGATTCTGTGTCTCCCTCTCTCTCTGACCCTCCCCTGCTCACGCTGTCTCTCTCTGTCTCTCTCAGAAATAAATAAAAAATAAAATAAATAAATAAATAAACAAAATGGGTTGTATTATGGATACCATTTTGAAAGCTCCTTTTGTTCTAATTATAATTATAATATGCAGGTCTTTCTGGTGTGGGAATGTGTATGCTTGCCTAACATGTTTTTTAACAGCTGCATAATATCACTAGACACTCAAGCTATTTCCCCTTGTTCATTATTACTTAAAACATAATTTAAAGATGTTGTGACTATCCTTCTACAGAAAAGTAACCGCTCTTCTTTTACTATCTCTTTCATATAAATTTCTTGATGTGGAATTATATTCCTTATATCCAAGGGATATAAGTCTCTTAAAGATTTTTTTCAGAAAAATCCTAGATTATTTTTGTGTACCTATTCTTCCAGATGTATTTTAGTATTCTGTCAAGTAATAAATAAAATTCTGCTAATATTTTAATTAATATTGCATAACATTTGTATAATTGGGGATAAAATGGTATGTATCCAATACTGAAAACAACATATTTCATTTATTTACCTCTTACAGCCTTCAATAAAGATTTGTAATGTCATACAACACAGAATATATACATTTCTTAAGTTTTTATCTAGATTATTTTACATTTTTACTGTGATCAGTATTTTATTCTAATTTTATTTTATTGATTTTTACTGATTTGTAGGAAACCTATCGGGGATTTTTTGTGTAGATTTTGTACCTGCAATTGGTTTTGAAGACGATTATTTGGTGGTTAAAGCTATCTCATTGTACTTCACGGTTTCAGTTGTATTACAAACAGGCATAAATCACGCAAACTCATTTGGAAACTTCACAGATATTAAGAGTGACTGTGTCATTTGGAAAGATCACCAAGGATAGCTGTATTAATTGTGTTCTTTATTTTCTGATGCTTTGAAATCTTGAGGCCTTGCTTGAAGTCTTGAGGAAAGACTGCCCCTCCCAGGGCTAGCTAATTCCTAGAGATAGAAAACCACTCGCCTTCAAGCAAGCACAGCTTCCATAAGCAAACCAACCAATCCAAAACCCATGCCCTCCAACCACCTTTTAAATTCCCAGTGAATCCCATCCTTTTCTCCCCATGGCCTGGTAAGAGACAACTCGGGACAGCTCCAATGCTCCAGAACACAATGAAATTATTCAAACTAGCCAATCCTAAACCTGCTTGCCATGACTCACCTGTTTCTTCCCATGGAAACCACAATAAAGACTCATGCCCATGCTTTCCTCCTGTTCCTCTGCCACCTAACCAAGCCTGGTGCTTCCCCAAGTGGCCCTGGTGCTTCCCCATGGTATGGCTCACCGTCTCCTCTTGGAAACTGAGCAACAAATTGTATTTTCAGTGGCAACTGTCCCCTGATCTTTTGGCCTCACCACAGTTGAATAATAATAAAATCGACATTTTAAAAATCATAGTTTTAATAAACTGTCAGAAAGTTTGATATAGGAGCAACAGGCTGGGCTTTAGAATCAGACTATCATGGCGCTGAATTAAACTGTTTGACTCATTGCTGTGTGTCCTCAGACAAGTATCTCATTCCTCTGATTCTCCATTTCTCTCTGCAGGGTGGAGGTTCTAAGAAACAGAATGACTCACTGAAGTTCACCCAGGCAGTGGGTGGCTGAACTGGGATTCAAACCCATGTAAGTCTGAACCCAGGCACATGAAACTAAATTACAATGTACTTCATCTCATTGTGATGTATGAGTGTTCTGAAGGCCACAGCCACAATTTTGAGTCCCTGATATTATCATCCAGGTCAGAAGCCGGAGTGTAAGATGCAGAAGAAAAGGAGAAAAGACAAGTGCTTCCTTCCACAAGCTGAAGGCTACCATTCCCATTAAATGAGGGTCCTGGTAAGTTGGACTTTTTAAAAAATATTTTTTATGTGTATTTATTTTTGAGAGATGGAGAGACAGAGCATGAGCAGGGGAGGCATATATACATATATATACACATATATATGTACATACACACACACACACACACACACAGAAAGTGAGAGAGAGAGAGAGAGAGAGAGAGAGAGAGAGAGTCAGTCTGAAGCAAGCTCCAGGCTCCAAGCTGTTCACACAGCCGGACACAAGACTCGAACTTGTGAACCATGAGATCATGACCTGAGCCAAAGTCAGACACTCACCTGACTGAGCCACCTAGGTGCCCTGGCTGGTAAACTGGACTCTTATTGATTGAGTGGGGCTATTCTGAAGCCAAGACATGCTTTACATACCTACTGCATTGTGGAACAACGGCACTTGAATAAGTAGAAGAGCAACAGCAAGAATGCTGCCTGGATTAAAATGCCCATTCTGTGATTCATGAGCAGCTCTAAGGACCCACAGCCTCCCCTCAGCTCTTGTGAGATGTGAACAAAAAGAAGAACCATGCAGGTCCTTCTTTATATGCACTTAGCACCCACTGGGAGCTTACTTTCTGCTAAGACTACACTGAAGAATTCATAATCACAAGTTCATGTAAACCACAAAACAGCTCTATAAAAAACAAGTTATTATATCCATTTTGCAGGTTAGGAAACTAGGATTGAGAGAATAAAGAGTCTAACTCAAGGTCACAAATCTAAGAAGTAGAAGAGTAAGAATTTGAACCTAAGCCTACCTGGCTTTTAATCACTTTGCTCTACTGTCTGTTTTGGTATTCTTGGTGCCCATTTACATCATGACATTGATATTTTTCTGACTGGGTATTTGCTGGTGATTGTATTGGTCCAATAATGAGAAACCAATGAACATCTGTAACAGTGCAGGTAGTATGATCAGTAGTACTGCAGAAACTTCATGTTGCATAAGTTTTACATGTATTATTGTTGGTTGCTTTTCTGTTTGTTCCAGATTGCTGCTGGCATGTCCCATGATGCGATGGGCATGCAAAGTATGTCTTGGCTTTAGAGCAGCTTTATCACAATACACAGGAATTGATGTTGCTTGTAAGGAGACATCCAACACTGCCCAGCACAATGGGGGTGTAGATGAAATGTTCCCACACCCACATATTCCCTATAAAATAATAGAGAGGACACACATTGGATATTGGCCAGTGGGGGGAAAACATACTTGTGCAGAAACCTGTTGTCATACAACCCATAACTGAATGTTTCTCAATGGTATTTAGGCAGCAGATGTTCACTGGGACTGAGCTGGGCCCTTTGACTAAAGGAGCTACTCTTACCAGCTAGCACAGGGCTGCCCCCAATTTGCCCACTTGTACCCATTGCGTCTAGGAGGCACTGAGGTTAGAAAAGCTGTTATGGGTCCAGATATTTCCAAATGTCAGCTCCAGGAGCTCCAAGTCCAAGGCTCTGAGTTGGTGCCTCTATATGGCTAGAGCACATCAGCCTCCCTGGGAGGCTGTAGGAGCAGCACTGGAGTGAGCAGGAACAGAAAATCCCTCATCTGAAATGTTATGCATTAATGTGAGGATAACATCTGGCCCAGAAGCCAAGGACCCCAAAGCCTTTGGTTGGTGTGTGACCTCAGGGAGCCCAAGTCTGCTTAGGAAGGAATGAGCCTTATTCATCATAGATATTGCCACAGAATCACGTCTGAAAGGACACTGGTCTCTGCTAAGGACACCAGGCCGCAGAGCCTACGGAGCATATGGTGAAGCAGATTAAGAGGGCAAGAGAGATTTCCTGTGCCAAGACATCAGTCTCATTTACATGGATTACCACCTATGGCTGAAGTCACTTCCTCTCAAAGGCTGAGGAGCTTGGAAACCAGAAAAGGGAGCAGGGCAAGATGTCAGCAGAGGGGATGAGTCATGTCTTATGGCTTCTCTGCTTTGAAGTTTTCTGATGAGCAAAAACCCATTTGTTCTAACAGTGCAAGGGAGAAAGGGATGTCTGCATGTGGCTATGACATTCAGTAGCCATCTTTTAGATCTGGTTTGGACACATTGCTTCTTGGCCTTTTGACTAAGATCAAATGTAGATGTGGTTTGGACTTGACCATAGGGGTTTTCTGACAAAGCCTCAAAAGCACTGATTTCTTTGTTACCAGGTAATGGCATACAGCAGGAGTCACTGTGCCTCATCCCAGATCCTGACCCTATCCACAAGCTCCCCATCTTTTACCTTCATCATGCTAACGTTGTTTGGTGCACTATCTTATTCAATCCTTAAAACCACCTGTGAATGGCAGCCTAGAGGAACCAACATAGCACAGTGGGTTAGGGTAGAGACTCTGAGTCAGATCACTCTGCCACTTAATTCCTGTGTGATCCATAAAGTGAGGTGCAGTGGCCTGAATGGTAACTCCCAAAGATATCACATCTTCATACCTGGGACTTTGACTATTGCCTCATATAGCAGAGATTATGCCAATGTAATTCAGGATCTTGAGATAAAGAAATATCCTGGATTATCTGATGGGCCCTAAAGGCCATCGTAGATATCCTAATATATAGGAGAGGCAGAGAGCTATTTGACACACAGAAGAGAAGACAATGTGACCAAAGAAACAGAGATTGGAGTGACACTGGCCACAAGTCAAAGGGCACCAGCAGCTAGCAAAACTGGAAGAGAAAAGGAAGAGATTCTGACCTGTAGCCTTTGGAAGGACCCCCCTGATTTCAGACTCTGGCCTCCAGAACCACAAGAAGATGTGTTTCTATTACTTTAAGCCACCAAGTGTGTGGTGATTTGTTATAGCAGCTTCAGAAACTAATACATGGGGATTATGTTTGCTGTCTCTTAGGATGTTGCAAAAATTAAAGGATTCAGTGTGTCTACAGCATTTGTAATAGTGCCTGGCACTTTGTAGAAACCATAAATAGCATTTACCAAGTAAGGGTCAACATAATAATTTTTAAAATTTTCTATTTAATAAATTCACACCCTCTTCACTCAATTGTCCCTCTCCACCCCCCTGCCTCTGGCAAACACCAATCTGTTTGTATGTATGTTCACTGCAGCTTTATTCATAATAGCCAAAATATGGAAACAACCTAAGTGTCCACTGACACTTATGTATATACTTATATATGTAGTAATGTATAATGGAATATTATTTAGCCATAAAAAAGAGTGAAATATTTTTATTTGCCAAAATATGGATGGACCTCAAGGGCATTATGCTAAATGAAATAAGTCAAAGAAAGACAAATACTGTACAATTTCTCTTATATGTGGAATCTTTTTTAAAAAAATCAGTACCATCATTTGTAAATGAAAGGAGAAACAGCATCAGTGAGGCCAATGGGACACAAATACCTGGGTGCTGAACCACAATACCACATCGTTTCATTGTTTCTCTTGACTGAGCTCAATTTGCAGGGTCTATAACCCAGACGGAGCCTGAGAAGGAGGTTCCAAAAGCCAAGGGTCAAACTAAAGTCATATGGTCAGACTCAACTCAAAGCTAGCCTGGAGGTCTGGAGCATAGAGCATAGGTCCAACTTCCTGCTCCTGTGTCATTGGCTCACGCATGTGAGCAGACCAATGACAGGGACTTTTCTCTCCTTTAGATTGCCCACATCCTGCCATTAATTCTGGTTATATCTGAGGCTTGCCACACTGAGGCTCATAATAAGAATAAAAATAACAACTATCACTTATTTTTACTTACAATGTGCCAGGCTTTGAATAAGTGCCTTAGACATTTTTCCAAACTTAATCCTTAATTATTGTGTTTAACATTTATTGATTTTGAGAGAGAGAGAGAGAGAGATGGAATCCCAAGCAGGCTCCATGCTGTCAGCACACAGCTGGAAGCAGGGCTTGAACTCAAAAACTGTGAGATCATGACATGATCTGAGATCAAGAGTCAGACACTTAGCCTGCCACCCAGGTACCCCAATCCTTAATTATTGTACCCTCCTTACAGAAAAAGAATATGAGGTTCAGACATGTTAAAATGGCAGGCCCAAGGTCAAATGGAATTCAAATCTAGGTCCATCTGTCCCCATATCTTTAGTTCTGGCAATCTTCTTCATCATGATAACAGCTTAATATGTGGCAAGCATTTTGGCAGGGCTTCCATGTCCACTCTCCCTGCATCCTGTTAGGATCCCTGTTTCACAGGCGAGGAAACAGATGTGTTAACAGGGCAAACTGCCCAAGGTCACCCAGAGAGCAAGCAGCTGAGCCAGGACTTGAACTCCAATCTTCTGACTCTAGAGCCTCAGCTCAGCCTCTGCCTGCCTCCTCCCTCCTCCATATGGCTCAGGCTTAGACTCACATGCAGACACCAGCAACTCCGAATTACAGAGGATATTAAATTCCCTCTCTACCTCCTTCAAACTAGAGAGGAAGCCAGCTAGTGGGTAGCCATAAACCTGGGTGTGCACAGAGTTTTCCTAAACTATACTAACATTGACTAAGTCCTTGAAATGTTCAGGGTCAGGGTCGTATCATCTGCTGGAAAACCAGGGGAGGCTTTATAGTAACCAGCAATGATGGGTTCTCCCAGGGCTGTGTGGTACAGTCTGATGAGGCTTTCCTTTTGTTGCAATCACAGAGGCACTTTGTGATGACTGTCTTCATAGGAAATAGTCATTGCAGTCCCCTTCCAACACTCCTAAGCCCAACTGCTGTGGGGAACCCCCCCCAGCTCACTGAGAGATCCCCTCTTGTGGGCTTGAGATGTGTGGCTTCTTGAGTTCTCTTCAGCACTGAATTTCTGCTACTGATTGAAGCTTCTCTAATCTCTCCTACACTTCTGTCTTTCCCAGGTAAGACTCAAACAGCCTAAGGGCATAGATTGGGTTTTTCTCCTATTCTTTTTATACCAGGAAGAGCCTCATAGAAGTAGCTAGGAGAGGAGAGCTGAAAAGAGTTGGGGAGTCACCTTCAGGGTTGCTGAGCACTCACTATGTACTAAGCACAGCTTAATATGCTCTGCATACATTTTCTTACTTTATTCTCACAAAATTCATGTAAAACCCCTGTGAAGTAGTTTTGTTTTGTTTTTGAGAGAGAGAGAGAGCACAAGTGCCCACAAGCACAATTCAGGGAGGGGCAGAGGGAAAGGGAGGGAGAGGAAAAGGAAGAGGAAGGGGTGGGGGAGGGAGGGAGGGAGGGAGGGAGAGGGAGAGGGAGAGGGAGAGGGAGAGGAGAGAGAGAGAGAGAGAGAGAGAGAGAGAGAGAGAATTTTAAGCAGACTACATGCCTAGTGCAGAGCCCAATGCAGGGGTTGATCTCATGACCATGAGATTATGACCTGAACCAAAATCAAGAGTCAGACACTTAACCAAGTGAGCCACCCAGGCATCCCTGTGAAGCAGATCTTATTCTTATTTTACAACTTCAAGTCCTTTCAGCAGTGCTGAAGATGCTGTTGCTACTAATAATAATGCCATTTGGCTGTGGCCTCTGACTCAAAGGCAAAGCTCATGCATTAACTCATTTAATCACCACAACTTTGTAAAGTATTACAATTATAATGATTTTTATGAGGTATTATTACCATTTTATAGATGAGGAAACTGAGGCATGGGGACTAAATAATGTCACACAACTTGTAACTGGAAAAGGCCCAAGTCAAACCCAGGGGATTTATTGCAGAGACTGACTAATTATGGCATGCTTGGTGACTGCCTGTTTCTGTAAACAAAGCGTATTAGAACACATGCCCATTTGTTCACTTACTGTCTACTGCTACTTTCCTGTTAGAACTGCAGAGTTAAACAGTTGGAAGAGAGATTATATAGCCTGCAAAACTTAAAGTATTTACTCTCTGGCTTTTTACAGAAAAAGTTCACCAAGCCCGGTGTAGCCCCTGGAGGAGATGGCACATGGCATGCATTGAGAAAGCCAGATGCTACCTCCTTCAGCATGTCTTCCCAAGCCCAAAGGTGGAGCAGCAGAAAACACAAAGGTTTTCACATGAAATTCTGAAATCTCACGCAAGGTATCATTTCCCTGTGGCACCTTGAGTTCCTCATCTATGAATTTAAGGAATACCGTTTCTTTCCTAGGAGGCCATGTGTGGAGAACATTGTGAGAGATACCATTTGTAAAAGTTCCAAGCAAACAGTAGGTATGCAACAAGTGGTCAGAAGTCTGCAGTGGCACAGGTGAAGTGGGAGACTCCCTTCACTTCCCCTGCATCCCAAAGGAAGAGAAGTGTCAGCTCTATCATCCACCATCCATGGAGAAAAAGCACCTGTTATTCCACTGAAGTGCAAAATACTTCCCATCTATTTCACATGTGCAGACCATCATCAATATGCTGCTTCAGCCAGGCAGATGCAAAGAGAACTGCCAATCTCCAGCACAACCAACTGCCTCCCTGGTGGGCAGGGAGGAGGGGGAAAGAAGGAGCCACAGGAGGGGGAGAGAAACGGGGAAAGGAGGAAGGGTGGAGGAAGGGTGGAGGAAGGAGGGAGATGAAGAGGAGGAAAAGTGAGAGAAGAGGAATAGAGCCAAGGCCCAGGACATCTCCAGACAATAGGGGGCCTTCACCACCTCTCTGATCTTCCATAGTGTTCAAGTTCGACAAAGGACCTTTTAGAACCTGGAGGTAGAATTCTCAGAATCCCAGGAACTATGTGCTTCTGCAGAATGTTTTAATGACGAAAGCTTTGTATAGGATAAAAAGAACTAGAATCGGCCTGCAGGGGCCAACACCCACCTATCTCATCTCTGGAACTGCCAGAGTGAGAGACAAAGCAGGCGGGGGGAGGGGGGTGGGGGGGGGAGGAGGGTATATGCCTTATCAGACTAGCTTCCCTGAATAGCTTCTGGACACCACCAAAAGTAAGAGCCAACATCCACTGGCCACCTACCATTTAACACAATAAACCAGTGAAGAAAATAATATAATCTCCATTTTACAAGTGAGCACACTAAGGCACAGAAAGGAAGATCCAAGACCATGAGAGAATAAACTTGTGTGGTTTTAAGTTCCTTAGTTTGTGGCAATTTGTCACAGCAGCCACAGGAAACTAATACAAGGGCTTTGCACATGGTTTGACATGTGCCAGTCAAGGAGGTCATGAGATCTCACCACACAACCAACTCAGATCATTCGGTAGTGCCTGGTCTCCTTGAGAGAGAAGAGAGCAATTGATTAGTGATGTCTGCCATAGGAAGGAAACCAGTATGAACACAGTACTAGGTATTTGTACTTCCTATAAGAATGTTCAATAAAAAGCTATGAAAATAATCAATAAATGAGACTTCCACAAAGAGGGTACTACTGAGATAGACTACCTGAGATTGCCTAAGTGACCAAAAGTCTCTAAGCCAGCTCTGTCTCCAAACATTCCCAGATCCTGGGAAACTCCAACAGAGATAAGGAGCTCAGTGTCCTCCCTCCCTACAGATTCTTGCGGGGGAGGGGTGAAAGACCAGTGTATTTTTCAAGTCCATGTCTTTCTTTCTTCACTGTTCCTACAGTCATCATCTCAGCCCTGTCCTCATCACTTCACACTCACATTATGGCACCAGGTCTGTCCAGGTTTCTTTCTCCCAGCTGTCCATGCCAGCATCTCCCATGCAAGGCTGCAGTTCATCTCTGTGAAATACCACTGTCTTACTTTTACTCTGCTCATAACCTCTTTAGGGTCTACTGTTCGCCTTCAGCACAAAATCTAAACTTTTCTGTTTGGCAGTGAATATCTTCTTTTCTCCCTTTTTCCTACTTCATGTTCACTTCAGTCAAGCTGAACTAGCAAAATTAATGTCTTGGGTGAAAGAATCCAGGTTTTTGGCCAGGGAAAGCCCTAAGGTGCTCAGTATTTTTCTTGGTGTGTATTTGGGAAAATGCCAATTATGATGAACTCATCTGTGAGTAACAGAATTCAGGACTCCAAATGGCTTCAATGATTGAGAAATGTCTCATCTCACCTAAGTGTTGTTCCAAAGACAGTGGGCTTCAGGAATGGTTGCTTCAGCCACTCAGTGGTTATCAAGGACCCATGTTTTTTTCAATTTTCTCCTCAGTCATCCTAGGAGCTGGTGTCCTCATGTTGGTACTACTTTATTTTTGGATGATAAACATCTGTAACAAGAAGTGAGACCACTTCCTCCTGTTTCTCTCCTTTAGTAGCTGTAAGCTTTTCCTAGAAGTCCCTGGCAAATTTACTGTCATTTCTTATTGGCTGCTTTGGGGTCATATGTTCATTCTGAACCATTCACTGATTAAGATTGGGATTATACTTGGTCCAATCAGATTCACTTCTTATGCTGGGGCTGAATCCTGATGCTCATGCTTGAGTCAGGCAGGGGAAGCTAAGCAAAAGCAGGAGTCTGAGGTGGGGTGCCTGGATGGCTCAGTCGGTTAAGCCCCTGCCCCCTCCTTGATTTTGGCTCAGATCCTGATCTCACAGTTGATGAGACCAAGTCTTGCATCTGGCTCTTTGCTGACAGCAAGGAACCAACTTGGGATTCTTTCTCTCCCTCTCTGTGCCTCCCTTGCTCATGTGCATGCTTTCTCTCCCCCCCCCCAATAAATAAATAAATGAACAAACTTTTTTAAAAAGGCAGGGGCCTGCTTGAAAGAGGTAAATGGATACTAGTGGGGGTGGGGGGAGGAGATGGTGGGTGGGTGGCAGCCAACAGCACCCATTACAGAAGAGTTAAATACACATCCTTGAATTTGACATCTTTGAGAAATTACTGGAATCTTACAAAGATGTCCCACTGCAGCCACCTCCACCCTAACTGAAGTCACCATCATTTCTTGATGTGGCTACTACAGTAGCTTCCTTTATGTTCCCCACATCCTCTCTTGACTCCTCCTAAGGTCCATTCTTTGCTGACATCTGGAGTCACATTTTTTAAACGTACATTTGATCTTGCCTAAAAGCCCTTCATGGCTTCCCCCCTTGATCTTAAGATAAAATAAAAACTCTTTTAACATTGACTTAAATGGCCCTGCAGGATCTGGCCCCTGCCACCCCCACCCCCCACCCCACATCAGCTTGGGTCACTTGCTTCCCTCCATCACTTGCCATAACTTTAAGCTTTGAATCTTGCTCTCTCAGCTTATTTGAATCTTGAAGGAACTCCTTCCTTTCTGGGGGACTTTCATAGGCTGTTTCTTCTCTCAATCTATTGTCTTTGCTTGACAAACTCTCACTAAATGAAATGTTTTGCATCTAGAGTTAGTCAGCCTCTTCTGATATTTGTTCTTGCAGTATCCTTTCCTTCAGTGTAATGATCACAATTATAATTACAAAGCTTTTTGTGTAATTAATTGGCATCTATATCCCCTTGCTAAAATTTAACCATCATGAAGGCAGGGACAAGTTTTTCTCTTTTACTGTATCCCTCAGAACCTGACATGCAGTAGGTGCTCAATAAATGGAAATTTTCAGGACTTCTGAGTGGCGAGCAACTGCAACCCACTATATTGTTTAGAATACAATTCTAGGTCCTGTGCCAGAGACCCAGAGTACTAGGGCTCAATAAATAGGGTTTTCATTTTCTGACATGAATTAGGTTTGGTATAAGCGTTCCAGGGTGGCACAGCAGCTCTATGTTGTTAGGGATCCAGGCTCCTTCAGTCTTGTGGCTCCATTACCCCTTGGGTGCTGCCCTCATCATTATGATACAAGGGAGCTTATGGCCACATCAACACTCCTGTCAGCAGGAAAGGGGGGAAAATAAAATGGGTGGGGGAAAATCCACCCACTTTGTTCAAGGATCCAACCCTGAAATTAAATACAAGCTCTCTGTTTAGCACCCACTGGCCAGAGCTTAGTCATAGCATCACTCAGATGTGAGGGGACAGGTGGGAAATATGGTATTTATTTTGGGCAGACCACATGGACAGCCAGAAATCAGAGGTCTTAAAGAAGAAAGGAAGAATGGATATCAAAAGAACATTATTACCACCTTGAACAAGGTTAGGCCATTTATTGCTTCACATAATCCCTAAAACATGGTTAACAATCAAACCTCATGGAATGCAGGGACACTCTGGGCCTCAGAACAAGGAGAACTAGGACAGACTCTCCCTCCGTCTTCATTTCTCCTCTCTTTGCCTGTCATCCCTTTCACATTGTGACAGCTTCTGAATTATGCATCTTACAATGCACACAGTTGGAGAAAGACTGGATCTTTTTATCAATTCCTGGGGAAGTCCAATGCCCACGTCAAATTAAGCAATCGTGGTGAGGGAGACAGGGTCCTATAAGAACATTCTGCTAAAACCAAGTGGGTAAACAAAGATGCCTCCTACATAACATAAAGAGAGAGTGAATGAATGAGCGAATTTGCACATCCTTACATGTCATTGTGTATTTCTGGCTAATATTCATGTGCCAACACCTTGAAAGCCAAAGCCTCTGTGTGACCCATTCCTGTCTCCCCAGATGCTGGGATCATTCAATGAACATTTGTTGAGACAGTCAAAGAACCAATACTTGACATTAATGTCAAACAGTACCATAAAGATGATCAATGGACTAAATATATAGTGAGCCCAAGAGTGAAAAACTTAGGAACTGTGCAATGGGAAAAAGGTAACAGTGAACTTGGAAAAGCCCCGAGGCTGTGGTTTGCTGAGTCTGCTCTTTGTGTTCAGCTGATGGGAGGTCCCTGGGGGGCAATAAGGGCAGCACGTGCTAATTGAGGCCAGAAATCGTCTTCATTACCAGAGTGTTTCTGTTATTCTTTACATCTAAATGAGACCCAGTGGGGTAAGCTTGGAACATGATTATCAGAGATACTGCAAGGTGGCTCGTTAACATAAGTCCCCTCATTAGAAGCCAAAGAAGCTCTTGTTGAAAATTTTCCACTAAATATTACAGGGCCATAATTCCTGCATCATTAAGTGCCTAGCTCTGAATTCTAACTGCAAACCTCCCCCTCTGATCTGTGAAAGGCTCAGCTCTAGAGGGCCTTCTTTCTTTCATTCAATAAACAATTATTGAGTTCCTATGTACTGCATACTGGGTTAGGTGTTAAAGATAGAGATAAGAGATAGTCCCTGACCTCAAGAAGCTCATAGTCTAATAGGTGGGACAGGGAAATAGACAAATAATTGCAATGCAAAAGATATGTGTGTATTTACATGAAAGAAAGGGTAGGGGTGGAGTGAGGGATGGGAAGAATATGAACAAGATGTTTGGAAAAACCTAACAGCTTCTCAGCTTGGTGGAGAGAGTTGAGGTGAGAAAGAAGAGTCAGGGAAAGCTTTCTGAACTATGCAGTCCATTAGCTATTTTGAGGATCATTGTGTGAATATTTAGAGAAAAGTGTTTTGGGCAGGGGCACAACATGTACAAAGACCTAGAGGCCTGGGGGACAACATCAGGTCCAGGGTCCTGCAGATAGGTAGTTCATTATGTCCATAACTTAAGAGAGCAAAGTGAGAAGTGGAGATAGGCATGTATTGGTGGGTGGGAGTCATATCACAACACTTCTTGGAAATCATGATAAGGAAGCATTTGCAAGGCTAAGAGAAGGAGAGGTGAAGGAGAACAGTGATAAAACACTTCACATGTGATGCCTGGAGGATCACCCTCCTAACAAAAGCTGCTCTTCCTATCCTAGAAACTTTTCCACCTCCCTCCAATCTCTACCATGTTAACATGGCAGCAGTCAGAGGCACCAGGTTACAATCTGACTGGACAGTTGACTGGTTTGGAAGAAAATCACCTCATTCATGTTGAACCAATCAGGCTTCAGGAATGTCCTGAAATGTAAATGTATTTTAGGGGAATGAGAGATCTTTTCTCAACTTATCAGAAGACTACTCCAACCTCTCATTGATGAAGACCCAAGCAGATGGGGGGAGGTGGTGGCTTTCCTAGGACCACACAGCAAGACACCCAGGCCCACCTTCTTCCCACATGCTTGAACAAAAAGGAGAAAGGTTTTTCAAAGCATAAACTACTCTCATGCCTTCTGCTTCAAATTTTTCTGCTAGCCTTTCCATTATTTCAGACCCACGCCCACCCCAATTATTTTTATTTGACATGATACAGTATCTATCTTGTGAGAAATGGTGAAATGTACTATAACAAATATATTGCTTAAGCGAATAAAGTTGACAGGAATATAAATATGGGGCATGATATATAAAGCCCCGCACATCCCAATGGCCTCATTTATTAAAATCTTGCCATGCTAAATTTACAAAGAGTACTTGTCTCTCTCTATGGGTTCTCATAAAATACTGCTTATACCATTGCTCACATATAAAATCCTCCCTAATTTCACTATGAGCCGACCTTTCTGTATGTCAGCTTCAAGCTAATGTTCACCAGGGGCTCAGCATTTAGGTATGTTCAGGGTAGGATTTAGATTTAGATTAAAGTGAAGATATGAAGTTCTGGTCAAGGTTAAAAAATGAGAATTAAAATGGAATTTCTCAAGGAATCCTGCTCTCTGGGTCATTTCCTTTACTAGTCATTCATCTATTTAATCTTGAACCAGACTCCAAATAAACAAAGTTCATTCATCTAACTAATATGTATTGAACACCTACTATGTTCTAAGTATTGGCAGGACAGAAATAAATTATCCAGAGCTCTTGTTCTTAAAGTATTCACAACAGAATGAAGGAAATAAATAAACACATCATTTGGACATATTGTGATAAGTGGTGTGAGTGGAAAGGTAAACAACCACAACAGTTGAGAGTCTGTGGCTGGCCAGACACTGTCCTTATACCACAGTCTTGTATAATCATATGAATCTCCACTTTACAATTATGGGAAATGAAGCTCAAGGAGGGCAAGGGACTTGCTTGTGTCCAAAAGTGAGGGATTTGAACCCAGGTCTGTTTGAATCTGAAGACCATACTTTATTCTCTGGTTCCTTCTGACCTAGCCTTTAAGATGGGCAACAGGCTCCCCGTGAAGATTCAGCACTGGATAATAGCTAATATACTTCAAGTTTCCCTGTTTCCCTGCTTTAACCTACTACCTCTTGTTCCTATTTTCCCACTCCCTAAATGTATACATGAAGGATTTGTTTGCTCTGCCCTTCGTCCATGCTGATATATATCCAATGCTGGGCTTGCCTGCATACCATTCACTCCTTTCTCTTCTTTTAATGGAACCCTGGTATCCCTTTCCCTCTTTCCATCCACATGCTCAGACAGAGCTGATCCCATGCACATGATGCAGGTCTAGGCAAGCAGTCACAGTGATATGTCCCGGCCCATTCAGAATGCATCTAGTGGCTTTTGATGAAATTGTTGGGAAAGAGGGGTTGTCTTTTGGCTGGGGTTGCTAAATCAGATAGTGTAAGCCTGAAGCTGAAGCTGTCTACAGTCATTCCTGCCTCCATTTGGGGAGAAGTTACTATATAACGAAGATAACAGAGCAAGCAGAGTCAAGAGCTGGGGAGAGCCTGATCCTTGATTCCCTTTTCAGTTCATTTATAGCACTGGGCACAGACAGGCTTGAAACCTGCACTATCACAGACCATCAAGGTATATCAGTCAGTAATGCCTTTTTTCTTTTTTAGCCTAAGCTAACTCGAATTCAGTTTCTGTCACTTCAATCAAAAGAGTCCTAATTAATACATCCACTAGCTTATTTCCTAGAACTCCTAAAGGCTAGAACTGAGACTTGGGTAAAGTTCACCATGTCATCCAACTCCCAAAATCCCTACCAACTAGCCAGCTCTCCACCCAGTTAATCTGAGATTAACTCATTTCACTGCCAATTCACTTCATCATCTTCCTCAGCAATGCCTCGAAGAAATTTGAGAAATGTCCCCTTGCATTGTTTTAGGAGAATACTCTCTCACCATGTTGGGTATTTTTGAAGCCATATCCCAACATGAACTCTTAGGAGAAATGTGTGTAGTAGAAAGCTAGGTACCTGGCCTTGCAAAAAACAAAACTCCCTCTCACAAAAATTACTAAGTAAAAAAAAAAAAAAGTAGACATGAGATTATATACAAAGGATGATTTGAAATTTAAACCATGAGAAGATACATAGGGGAGTAAACTGGGCTGGAACTTATTTTTTATTTTTATTTTTTTGGGTGGCTGGAACTTTAAAAGGTAGTGTTAATTATCAGGGGTGCCTGGGTGGCGGGGTCAGTTAAGCATCCAACTTCAGCTCAGGTCATGATCTCATGGTGTGTGAGTTCAAGCCCCACATTTCAGCTCTGTGCTGACTGCTCGGAGCCTGATGCCTCCTTCAGATTCTGTGTCTCCCTCTCTCTCTGCCCCTCCCCTCTTCACATTCTGTCTGTCTCTGTCTCTCATCAAAAATAAATAAACTTTAAAAAAAGTTTTTTAAGGTAGTGTTAAGTACCAAAAAAAGGAAAAAAAACTGATGGAGAGTTATCACATAACATCATTTAAATGTATTAAAATCACATGTATATAGAAAACAACCCTGCATATTTTATAAGTAAACTAGCATTAGGGTCATATGTCAAAAATATTAGAGTGGGTGCCTATGAAGGAGGGGGTTGGAAATAGGGACTGGGGATTAACAGAGCAGAGGATGATAAGTAAAATGAGAGGGACATTTCCTAAACTGACAATGACCATGTGCTATGAACTGGGAAGTATAAGTAACTCCGCTCTCTGTATCTAAGATTACAGACAAATGAAGGAAAGAAACAGAAAGAAATATTCCAAAATGTTAATGACAGTTATATTTTAGTCAGTGAGCATTTGGTTACCAGGAAGAGAAACTCACTCAAGGAAACTTGGATTAAAAGAGGAGTGATCGGGGCACTTGGTTAAGTATCTGACTTTGGCTCAGATCATGATCTTCCAGTTTGTGAGTGAGAGCCCTGTATTAGAGCCTGCTTGGGACTCTCTCCTCTCTGCTCTTCCATTGTTTGCATGCTCCCCCTGTCCCTCTCAGATAAGTGAATGAATGAATACATAAATAAATAACTTAAAAAAAATAAACAAAAAGGTTGTATTACACATAACTGGATATAGTTCAGGCTGGCCTCTTAGAGTTGTACTCTTGGGCAATTTCTCACCTCGCTCTATCAGAACCACATGCTCTCTCCAATTGGCCTCTCATCCTATCTTCCTCCTTCACCTCCTGCAGACCAACTCCTTGCTCTTTCATTGCCTTCCTCAGGATCCATCACAGAGGACCCTGAGGCAGCTCCACACTGGGATCCTTCATGATGGGTTCACATGCCTTTGCACTTCAGCCACTCTGTCCTTTTCCCCAGCTAATAGTGTCTGTGACTCTATTCCTAAATTTGGGAGAGACAGATGTAACTGGTCCAGCATGAGTCAGCTATTTGCCCCTAGTTTAAACAGCACTTGTCATAGTGAAAAGGAGTTGGGGCAGATGAAAGGGAAATGAAAATAAGCTAGAGACTAAGAAGACAGTGGGAGGAAAAGATTAGTCTATCTTGTACAGACTGTCCCTCAGTGTTGGGATTATGGATGATTACTTTTTTTTATAACTGTTAGCATGATTCAATTTTCCTTAAACGACATGAGTTGCAAACAGAATGACTGGTGCTTAAAGATACAAGCTTTGTTGTCAGACAAAACTGGGTTCACGTTCTTGCTCTTCCACTTCCTGACTGTATGGTTGGTGCAAGCCCCTCTGCCTCTCTGAGCCTCTCTTTCCTCATCTGAGGTGTGGGGTGTTAACTTTCTCATAGGCTCTTGTAAGCAGTAAATGAGAAACAGAAGCAAAGCACAGTGTCTCATTCATACTAACTAATCAAGAAATGCTTTTATACATAAAAAGTAGCATACATAATTTTTATAATTAAAAATTCTTCACCAAAACAAATAAACAAAAGCCTTTACAAACTGAACTCTATTGCTACTGTTTTTCCCTACCCTATTCCTCCTTGGAATACAGAATTTATCTGTGCTGGAAATGGCTGTTGGAAATTAGCACTGTATACCAAGTGCCCCCACCAACACGTAATCAATAAACTAAGACAGCTCCCTCTTTCTAGTAGCCCTCATCACTCATTCTAATTGATCATTACGAGGCATGCTCAGAGGGTCTCTAGACTCATATGTTAATTGACTGCACACCCACTTAATGGGAAACTCCCCAATTCCCCAAGCGTAAGCAGACTCTATGCTCCCTCCTGTACCCACAGTGCACTCTGGGAGCCTTCAGAGGAGAGAAGGTTGGCAGGTGGTGAATCTGATAATTAATTAGGAGCATGCTGAGAGGTTTGACTCCAAGCCTAGCTAATCGCATCATTAAGTCTCCACGCATCCTCCATCCCAGTTCCCAATCCCAAAGGCTCTCCCCGGCCTCCCATTCCTATTCATTGATAGGCAGTCAGAGAAAGATGTGAGCCCTGCTCAGGTTTGTCCAAGACACAGATGGTCCCTCCTGCTCCTCCTGCTCCTCAGTTCTGAGACTTGAAAAAAACTGACCAAGAAAACATTCTTTGAGAGCACCTGGGAATGAAAGTGAACCAACTTTCTAAAAAGGATGTGTAAGGATTAAAGGAAATAATAGAAAATAAAACGAAGCTTTCCAAGGGGAAAAACCTCAATGTGCATTAGATAAGCAAAGCCTGTTGATCTTTTCCTCTGAGAATGTTGTGCCAGACATGGTTAGTTCGCTCTCTCTTGCCCACATTCATTCTCCTCTTCTTTACCTGCTTTTTGTTCATGGCATCCACACACGCAACTAAAATAAAATGTTTTTCCCAGCCTCCCTTGAGAGTGGGGTGGCTCCATAACCCACTGCTTTTTGGGGAGATGTAATTGTAAACCTCAGAGAGGGTGACCCTGCCTGAATAATATATGGGGGCACTTTTGTTTACAGAAGGCAATTCACCTTCTCCTTCTTCCTCTCCTCAAGGTAGATGCAATGCTTGGGGGGTGCAGCAACCATTTGACAACCATGAAGAGAAAAGTCAACCCCTAAGGATGACTGAACTGAAAAATGGAAGGAGTCTGGGACACTAATGGCACTGTGAACAGCCATGGCAACCGGGGCTGCCTCGCTGGATTTGCTGTTATGTGAAAAAATAAAGCGCTATTTGGTGAAACACTGTGGGCAGCTCTTACTCTCATTTGAACACACTCCTGATACTAACAACAGCCTGACACATAGATGTGTCAATGTACAAAGTAATAGTAACAATAACAATATATTATAATCCCATGCTATAGAACAGAATTTTTGGGATGTCTGCACAAGATGAACTCTTAGTACAGTTAAAACTCTCTAGTATAGTGACAGGCACCTGGCAAATATTCATGAATCTTGGCTTTATTAGAACTTGAGCTTAAGAAAATGTATAAGACTTATCAAGAAGTCTTTGATAAGGGGCGCCTGGGTGGCTTAGTCGGTTAAGCGTCCGACTTTCGCTTAGGTCATGATCTCGCGGTTCGTGGGTTCGGGCCCCGCGTCGGGCTCTGTGCTGACTACCAGCTCAGAGCCTGGAACCTGTTTCAGTCTGTGACTCCCTCTCTCTGACCCTCCCCTGCTCACGCTGTCTCTCTCTCTCTCTCTCTGTCCTAGAAATAAATAAAACATAAAAAAAAAAAGAAGTCTCTGATAAGACTTATCAAGAATTTGGAAGGGAAATTAATGCCAAGATTTGGGGAACAAAAAACAAAGTGATAACACTGATTCTGGGTTTAGGAAATTTCACCCTTAGCAAAGATCCTGGACCTGCTTCTTATAAACTGTAGGACCTCAGGAAAACTACTTAACCCCTTGGAATCTCAGTTTCCTCTTCTGCAAAATTAAGTAATTATGAGGATTATAATACCCAATGTAAGGGCTTAATACATGTGGTTATAGCACTTGTGGTTAATTCCACCTGGAAATGGGCAGGAATCTTAAAGAACTAAATCTCCCAGGGGATCAAGACAGGTTGCCGGCCAATATCCCAGTCTTTCCACAAAGGTGTTTTTCAGCAGGCTCCATGAAAAGCAAGAGGAGGCACTCAGCATATTTCCCACTTTGGTAAAAAACCTCGCAGAGAGGCAGTAATTACTGAATCCTTGTTTCAGCTAAATCAAACATAGTGCAGATTCCATTGGCATCTAATACTGATATTATAGCCCCCAGGAATAACAAGTGAAAGTAATTAAGTTTAATGATTCCAACGAACCCAATATGCTTGATTGCAGTGTGTATGCCTAATTATCTTCCTTTTTTGTTGTTGTGTGTGTGGTATAAATAAGGCCTATTTGTTAAAAAAAAAAAAGGCACTAATTTTAAGATGCATCAGGGAAAGTTGCATCTACAGCACCTTTCTGAAGGGCTCACTCGAAACCCTGAGTGAGGAGAAAGTTGCCTGGCTAGTCAAAATGGCAAAGGAGGGATGATGTAATGCTTAGGTCTTTAAACTGTGGGACAAAACCAGCCTTCCCAAGAGCAGAGGAAGAAAGGAAAGAGGCCCAAGGTCTTGCATCCTCTCCTCACCAAGATAAAGAAAATACAGATATGGAGTAAAGGCTAGAGCATTCCTAGGGACGATGTAGTGGGGTCTCACTACTGCCTTCAGGCATTAAGTCTGTTCCTCTCACCTGGAGACATGCACCTATGGTAGACTGAATCATTGGTCTCAAAGCTCCAACACCTCCCTTTGCTACATGACTTTCACTTCCCTCCACTAAAAGGACAGTATATTTCCCTACACCTTGACTCTGGATCCAAATATGTGACCTACTTTGGCTAATAGGATGAGGTGGAAGTGACAGGGTGCCAGTTGAAACCTAGGGCTTAAGAGACCATGAATGTTTCCATTAAACATCTAGTGTTTCTGTCATTGCCATGTGACCACGGCTGAGCTAGCCTGCTGTTGCTGAGTGGAGGAGGAGAGAAAAACATGGAGTAGAGCCATTGAGTCAAGCCCAACCTGTATCAGTTGGATCTCAGCCAAGCCACAAATATGGCAGCTAAATACTATATGCTTCTGGCTGACTTGTTATTAAATGACACTGGGTGTTGGTGGTGGCAGGTTTCTTTTTTTTTTTTTTTAATGTATCGAAAGGGCTTTCGTATAACAATGAAAGCCTTAAAATACTTTGAGAATTTTGTGACAATAAGCAGTTTTCTGGGGAATGGTTTCACAGCTTTCAAGGGATTCTGAAAACTGTATCTGACCCAAGGAAAATGAGAAACATGCTGTAATGACACCTACCTGTACTCACTCAGCCACAAGATGACAACTCCTGAGGCATTCTTGGCTCTTCTCTCTAACCCCCACTGTCTCTTTCAACTCCACATTCAGTGGCATCGCATTACTAACTTCAAATCAGCCATGATGGTAGTAAACCAGAAAACACTACAAAGCAGGGCATTTTTTCCTTCCAGAGAGCTATCAGCATACTAGTGCCTCCTACTGTCAGTTGGTCAGATCATCTTGCTGTTTTGACATCAGCAGAGTCTCTTGGAAGTAGCCCCTCTTCCTCATCCTTGCCTACACTGTCCTCGCACAGAAGTGGCCTAGAGGTACAGAGCAGTGGTCTCCGTTCAAATCCTAGTTCTGTTACTTAGCAGTTGTATGATGCTACTGAGTTCCATAAACTTTCTCAGCATCATTCTCCACATCTATCAAATGGAAATAATAAAATAGCTCCTAAATCTTAGAGTTATTAGAAGGATTTAATGGATAATTCAAGAAAAGCCCGGAGTACCATTCCTGACACCCCCTAAGCCCACAGTAAGTGACAGCTATCACTATTTGGTCTGTGTTCACATCCTCTTGGTTGTTTGAAAAACCTTCCAACTGACCTCCCTCTTGTTGCTCTTGCCCCCTTTCACTCCATCCTCCCCCACAACAGACAGACCAAACTTGCAAAAACACAAATATAATTGAGTCACTGCCCTTTGCCTTTGGAAGACAGTCCCAATTTACAAATGGGGAATTTGAAACTTGAAAAGGCTAACAAATTTGTTCAAGGTCATGCAAGTAATAAATTACAGGACTGGAATCCAGGTTCTCCATCTCCACATTCTGCCCCTTTGACCACATACTGCACTGCAGATGAAAAGAAAGGGAGGTAGAAAGGATGGATGAATGGACAGATGGAACAACAGAAAGAAAGGTAGAAGGTTGGATGGAAGTCTAGAAAGGATGGCAGACTCTAGAATGGAAGGATGGATGGATAGATGGGAGGACAGAAAGAGAAGCACAGGAAAATAGAAGGATGAACGGACGGAATGATGGAAAGATGCAGGATTCTCTTAAGTTATATTCTCTCCTTCCCTCTGGATTTTCCTAGCAAGGGCTTCTCTCATGGACACTCACCTGCGACATATGCTGAGAATGTAGCAAGCCCTATGGACAATTCCACTTCCTGGCTCCTAGCTCCTAGTTCAGTTTTTCTCCTGTCAGCTCAATCCTAAATCATTCCTAAGCAAGTTCCCCTTGCTGATCAGCTTCAGTGAATTGGCCAATTCTGTCTTATCCCAGAAGTTCAGATGTTCACATGACCAGGGCCAAATGTTATGTCTTAATAGTTAACATAAACTAGGCATTTACCGTATGCTAATTATAAAACTGCTTCATTTAATTTTCATGATACCCTTATAAGGTAGGTGCTGTTATTTTCAACATTCTGAAAATGAAGAAACAGAACCACAGAGAAACTAAGTAATTTACCCAAAGTTGCACAACTATAAACTGGTGGATCCAGGATTAAACTCAAGCAATCAGACCCCAGGACCTGCACTATGCTGTTGTGTCTCTTAGCTACCTCAGCTGCTAGCTGCATTCTCTGTATCTGTATGGATAAATTATTGTCAGTCTATGAGGGATGGAGTCAGATTGTCTCTTCTGACCGTACCTAAGGCATTTCTCACACACATACCTGACAATTTATACTAATTAATAGTCATGAACAGCTGGTGAATGCAGGTTATAGAATATATCACCATTACCAAACCAGAGCAGTATGTGCCAAAGATACCTCCCACATGGGATTAAAGGACCTCTGAGTCTTGCTTGAGAAAAACACTCCTACAGGAAACATGGCATAGTTGGGTGGGTGGGTGGGGGAGGACTCATGATGGTTTCAGAATCTGGCCAACTTAGATTCTACCCCCAGCCCTGACATTCAGTTAAACTGTTCAACCTTTGGCAAATTACTTAACATCTCTGAACTTCAGTTTTCTTATCTGCAAAATGGGGAGAAAATAGCAGCTGGTATGTATAGTTATGAGAATTAAATGAGAAAATATGTACAAATAGCTTGGTACAATCAGAAATACACAAATGATAGCTACTGTGCTGGTTATATCATGACTGTAGCAGCCTCATCCAGGGATCACTATCTGACTGGAAATTTTATGCACCATGGTAGATTATAGGAAAATACCTCTCTACTGTTAAGACAAATGATATAGTATAAAACCACTTGGGAGCACCTGGCTCAGTTGGTTAAGCATCCAACTTCAGCTCAGGTCACGATCTCACGGTTTGTGGGTTCAAGCCCTGCGTCGGGCTCTGTGCTGACAGCCAGCTCAGAACCTGGAGCCTGTTTCAGATTCTGTGTCTCCCTCTCTCTCTGCCCCTCCCCTGCTCACGCTGTCTCTCTCTCTCTCAGAAATTTAAATAAAAAACAAAACAAACAAAAAAAACCCAACCTGGAAACAAAGACTACATTTCTTCGTGTGTGTGTGTGTGTGTGTGTGTGTTTTAATTTTTTTTAAAATATTTTATTTGTTTCTAGGAGAGAGAGAGAGAGACAGCGTGAGCAGGGGAGGGTCAGAGAGAGAGGGAGTCACAGACTGAAACAGGCTCCAGGCTCTGAGCTGGCAGTCAGCACAGAGCCCAACGCGGGGCTCGAACCCACAAACTGCGAGATCGTGACCTAAGCGAAAGTCGGACGCTTAACCAACTAAGCCACCCAGGCGCCCCAATGTGTGTGTGTGTTTTAACAAAGTGAAAATTTCATTGAACTCTGATCAAAGGCCCAAGGCCCTCACCCTCACCGCTCCTTGTCTCCTCCCCAAAGGCCCTGCCTGCCTCCTGCTAGAGAATCAGTTGGGTGAGTTCCTCCTCTGGTTTGATTACTTCCACTTGTTAACTGACAGGGTTCAATGCAATTTAATTTCATTGAGAGGAAGTGGTTCAGAAATCAAGGTCATTTAATTTGTGAAAGGCAAGTGAAGGGTTGACTTTCCCAAATGATCTTTCTGCCATCTATTCCCCATAAAATGAAAAGTACAGTAGTTAATACAATGGCTCCAAGGTCATATTAGATCACCTTTTCAAATAAGAGAAGAATTCTTTCCACAGGATTTTAATTAGGTCGAGTACAACTAATTCTTCCTTTGCTACTTATTCCATTTCCTTTCCTTTCTGTAATTACTGCTAGTATAACGCTCCTCACACACATAAATGGAGCTGAAGAAAGCCATGCGATTATCCTTTATTTCTCCTTCATGCAAGAAAGGTGGGAGTTATCTACTGCTACTATTTACAAAGACTGAATAGTCTTTGTAAATCTAAGGACTATAGTCCTAATAGCCTTACACACATGAGTGTCAGCATCATTATAAGAAGTGAGGGGGTTCCCAATGTGAGCATCAAACTGTGACACACAGTTCTCCCCACTACCTGGTCTACAGAAAATGATTAGGGATAAGGACAAAGGAAATCAACTCATGTGCCTGTTGTCAATCAATAGACATGCATCAAGTGCAGTAGGGTGTTCAGTGCATGGGAGTGGGGGCTGCAAAAGAGACTAAGGAGCTAGGTTTGGGGAGACAGACGATTAGTAGGTAAAATAAATCAACAATATGCAACTCAGCTGAGAACAGTAAAGATACTGTATGTGGTAGTAGTGATGGGCGTTGGGGGAAGATAACCAAAATCCTCTATAGAAGAGGTGAGTCCTGAGTTGATCTTGGAAGCACAAAGAGGTTTCAATCATTCACTTATTTAAAAATGTCCTGGAAGGGGGCAAGACGGCGGAGAAGTAAGGAGCTCCGTACTTGCACTCGCGCCCATACATCACACAGAAAAGATCTGAAGCCATTGGAAACCTTACAAAACCTGAGAGACTGGGAGAAAAAGGACGCAGAATCAACTGAGAAAGCCTTCTAACGTGAGTGCAAACCGGGGAAGGTAAAATCGGGCCAGGATCGGAGACTCCAGGGTGGGAGGCGATCCCCCTCTACCCTCTACGGGGAGTGAGAGGGAAAAAGAGAGAGTCCGAAACAGAAAAACCTCCGCTTGGTGCATAGAAAGACCGAACTTGCCAAATACCTACACACCAGGTCCCCTCGCGCCAACTGGTCCTGGGGGAGGCTGAGCACACAAACTGCTTCTTTATGCCACTTCTGGAGGTTCAATTTCAGAGCGGCAGCGCGACTGCCGCCATTGTAGCTCCAGGGCGGCTGGGACCCCTGAAAGAGACGCGCAGACACCGGGCGTCCGCGCTCCTGGCTGGCTGGAACTCGAGAGGGAAGGCAAAGAGCTAAAAACTGGGAAATTTGCCTGTGAGTTCGTGTTTCGGGTGACGAGCCATAGAGAGACCCGGTTTTCCTCACTCCAGCGGCGGCGCGCCTGCCGCCATTGTAGCTCCAGGGCGGCTGGGACCCCTGAAAGAGCCGCGCAGACACCGGGCGTCCGCGCTCCTGGCTGGCTGGAACTCGAGAGGGAAGGCAAAGAGCTAAAAACTGGGAAATTTGCCTGTGAGTTCGTGTTTCGGGTGACAGCCATAGAGGGACCCGGTTTTCCTAACTCCAGCGGGCTCAGGCTACGCGGACCGGCAGGCAAGCCCCCGCACATGCGCCCAGCCCGACCCGGAGAAGGAAGCAGCGATTCTGACTCCGCCCCCAGAGCTCAGCAGGGAGCCTGGAATAGCCCGAGGGGGTTGTCTGGGACGCTGTGTCGAAGGCAACTTCAGCGGGGCGCGCGGACTGGGATTTGGAGATTGGAACTGGCCTGGGTTGAAGAGTGCACCAACTTCGGCTGCGTCCCTGGCACGTGAGTTGACACGCCAAAAAAAAAAAAAGCGAGCTGCAGCGCGGGGTTCAAGAAGGGACTGGAGCACCGTCACTCTCCTCCCCACAATCGCCAAGGCAGAACCCCCGCCTGAGGCATCGGATCACGCCACGCCCATCCCTGCCTGAGAGGTGCCCTCCTCCCTTTTTCTTTTTTTCTTTTTTTTTCTCTTTCTTTTTTCCTTTTTTTTCCCTTTTCTTTCTTCTTTCTTTTCTTTTTCCCTTTCTTTTCTCTTTTTTTCTTCTTCTTTCTCTTTTCTCGCTTTTTTCCCCAAAACACTGACCTGATTAACTCTGGTCGCCAGCTTGCTTAAACAATCACAACAAGTCCATTCTGTAAATGTAAATTCTAAACCTACCGACATTTTCAACTATTTCTCTCAGAAGTAATTAGACTATATAGTTTCTCTGGATAATTCCAGCATCCTTCTCTCACCTATCCAACCATATTCTACCCTTTACCTCTTTGAAAAAAGCTTCTTATCCCTTCTGCCTGTTCATTCTATTTCCAAATCTGCCTCGTCTCGCCCTGCCTTCTCTTTTTCTCTATGCTCTTCAACCAGCACTGCATACACACAGCTATTTAACTGTAGCTGGGAAAATCAGGTATATGCTTTAAACCGTTCTTTGTCCATCGGTTTTCTTCTTTTTTCCTTTTCTTTTCCCCTTTTTGACCCCTTTATGTATTTTATGCTCCCTATTATTCGCCCTCCCTCCTCCGTCTTTTCTATTAACTTTTTCGTTTTCCCTCTCATTTTGCATGTTAGTTGAATCAGCCTGTGCGTTTGTGTACTCCTGCTCCCTGTGTGTTTGTCTGTCTGTTTTCTTTTCCAGGGCTACCTCAAGAAACAAGATAGAGTACACAAGGTGAAGAGTCCCAAATATCACTACGAATAGAAAAATAAAATAACTAAGGTCCCAACAAAAGAGACCGAGGGATACCATTCAAAAAACAATCTCTGAAAGGATAGGCCCTGGAAAGTCAAAGAGTCTTCTTGGATATAGCAGTGCTCAGAGAAATAGAGAGCATAACAGGTCTTTAAAACCAACAAGAGCCGGAAAGCTAACTAAAATGACGAAACGAAAGACCTCTCCTCCAAAGAAACTCCAAGAAGAAATGACAGCTAATGAACTGCTCAAAACAGATATCAGCAGCATAAGTGAACAAGATTTTAGAATAATAATGGTAAAATTAATAGCAGGGCTTGAAAAAAACCTAGGGGACATCAAAGAAACTATGGCTACAGACAGAATGGAAAATAAAAATAGGCATGAAGAATTAAAAAATGAGATAAATGAGATACATAATAAATTAGAGGCCTCCAATGCACGGCTTGAAGAGGCAGAAAGGAGAATAAGTGATTTAGAAGACACCATTCTAGAAAAACAAGAAGCTGACAAAAAAAGAGACAAACTGATCCAGGAACAGGAAAGAAGAGTTCGAGAGCTCAGCGACACAGTCAAATGCAACAATATCCGTATCATAGGAATCCCAGAAGAGGAAGAGAGAGGGAAAGGTGCTGAAGGAGTCCTGGAACACATTATAGCAGAGAACTTCCCCGACCTGGGGAAGGAAGTCAATGTGGAAATACAAGAGGCTCAGAGGACTCCCCTCAGACATAACTTGAATCGATCTTCTGCACGACATATCATCGTAAAAATGGCAAAATACAAGGACAAAGAGAAAATTTTGAAAGCAGGTAGGGAGAAAAGGGCCCTCACATACAAAGAGAAACTTACCAGAGTGGTGACAGACCTATCTACTGAAACATGGCAGGCCAGAAAGGAATGGCAAGAGATCTTCAATGTGATGAACAGTAAAAATATGCAGCCAAGAATCCTCTATCCAGCAAGCAAGGCTGTCATTCAAAATAGAAGGAGAGATAAAAACCTTTTCAAACAAACAGAAATTGAAAGAATTTGTCACCACGAAGCCAGCCCTACAAGAAATCCTGAGGGGGATGCTCTGAAGGAAAGGTTGCAAGGAACAAAGATTCCAGAGACACCACCACAAACATGAACCCTACAAAAGATACAAAGACTCTAAACCCACATATTTCAATATTAACACTGAATGTAAATGGACTGAATGCTCCAATCAAAAGACATAGGGTAGCAGAATGGATTAAAAAACAAAATCCATCTATATGCTGTCTACAAGAAACTCATTTTAGACGAGAAGATACCTTCAGATTAAAAGTAAGGGGCTGGAGAAATATATATCATGCTACAGGAAATCAAAAGAAAGCCGGAGTAGCGATACTTATATCAGACAAACTGGACTTTAAAATAAAGACAATCACAAGAGATGTAGAAGGGCACTACATAATAATTACAGGGTCCATCCATCAGGAAGAACTAACAATCATAAATGTCTACGCACCGAATATGGAAGCACCTAAATATCTAAAACAATTAATCACAAACAGAAACAAGCTTGTAGATAAGAATGTGCTAATAGCAGGAGACTTTAATACTCCGCTTACAGCAATGGATAGGTCAACCAGACAGAAAATCACTAAA
The DNA here is from genome assembly GCA_017311185.1 of Proteles cristata cristata. NCBI lineage: Eukaryota > Metazoa > Chordata > Mammalia > Carnivora > Hyaenidae > Proteles > Proteles cristata. The sequence continues at coordinate 2,820,964 of JAESUZ010001797.1, read as the reverse complement.
GAAATAATGGACTTGAAAGATACCTTGGACCAGATGGACCTGACGGATATATTTAGAACTTTACATCCTGAGGCCAGGGAATTTACTTTCTTCTCAAGTGCGCATGGCACATTCTCCAAGATAGATCACATACTGGGACATAAAGCAGCCCTCAAGAAATATAAAAGAATAGAGATCATACCATGCACTCTGTCAGATCACAATGCTTTGAAACTTGAAATCAATTACAGGAAGAAGTCTGGAAAACTTCCAAAAACATGGAGGTTAAAGAACACCCTTCTAAAGAATGAATGGGCCACTCAGGCAATTAGAGATGAAATTAAAAAATATATGAAACAAATGAAAATGAAAACACAACCATTCAAAATCTATGAGATGCGGCAAAGGCAGTCCTAAGAGGAAAGTACATTGCTCTCCAGGCCTATTTCAAGAGATTAGAAAAAGCGCAAATCCAAAATCTAACAGCTCACCTAAAGGAACTAGAGGCAGAGCAAGAAGAATGCCCTATACCCAGTAGAAGAGAAATAGTAAAAATTAGAGCAGAAATAAACAACATAGAGACCAAGGAAACAATTGAACAGATCCATGAAACCAAGAGTTGGTTTTTTGAAAAAGTAAACAAAATTGACAAACCTCTAGCCAGACTTATCCAAAAGAAAAAAGAGAGTACCCAAATAGACAAAATTATGAATGAAAATGGACTTATTACAACCAACCCCTCAGAAATACAAGCAATTATCAAGGAATACTATGAAAAATTATATGCCAACAAATTGGACAACTTAGAAGAAATGGACACATTCCTAAACACACACTCACTACCAAAATTCACACGGGAAGAAATAGAAAACCGAACAGACCCATAACGAGTGAAGAAATTGAATCAGTGATCAAAAATCTCCCAACCAATAAGAGCCCTGTACCTGATGGCTTCCCTGGGGAATTTTACCAGACATTTAAAACAGAATTAATCCCAATTCTTCTGAAGCTATTCCAAAAAATAGAAAGCGAAGGAAAACTCCCGGACTCATTTTATGAAGCCAGCATCACACTGATTCCCAAGCCAGACAGAGATCCAGCAAAAAAAGAGAACTACAGGCCAATATCCTTGATGAATACGGATGCAAAAATTTTCAACAAGATCCTTGCAAATCGAATCCAGTAGCATATAAAAAGAATCATCCACCAAGATCAAGTGGGATTCATTCCTGGGTTACAGGGCTGGTTCAACATTCGCAAATCAATCAATGTGATACATCATATCAATAAAAGAAAAGATAAAAAACCATATGATCCTGTCAATAGATGCAGAAAAAGCATTTGACAAAATACAGCATCCCTTCTTAATAAAGACTCTAGAGAAAGTCGGGATAGAAGGAACCTACTTAAACATCATCAAAGCCATCTATGAGTGGCCTTCAGCGAACATCATCCTCAACGAGGAAAAACTCAGAGCTTTCCCCCTGAGATCAGGAACACGACAGGGATGCCCACTCTCACCACTGCTGTTTAACATAGTGCTGGAAGTCCTAGCATCAGCCATCAGACACCAAAAGGAAATCAAAGGCATCAGAATTGGCAAAGAGGAAGTCAAACTTTCACTCTTCACAGATGACATGATACTCTACATAGAAAAACCCGACAGACTCCACCAGAAGCCTACTAGAACTGATCCAAGAATTCAGCCAAGTTGCAGGGTACAAAATCAATGTACGGAAATCGGTTGCATTTTTATACACCAACAATGAAGCCACAGAAACAGAAATCAAGAAACTGATCCCATTCACAATTGCACAAAAAACCATAAAATACCTCGGAATAAACCTAACCAAGGAAACAAGAGATCTGTATGATGAAAACTATAGAAAACTTTTGAAGGAAATTGAAGAAGACACAAAGAAATGGAAAAACATTCCATGCTCATGGATAGGAAGAATAAATATAGTTAAGATGTCATTACTACCTAAAGCACTCTACACATTCAATGTAATTCCAATCAAAATTGCACCAGCATACTTCTCAAAACTAGAACAAACTATCCTAAAATTTGTATGGAACCACAAAAGACCTTGAATGGCCAAAGTAATACTGAAAAATAAAACCAAAACGGGAGGGATCACCATCCCAGACTTTAGCCTCTACTACAAAGCTGTCATCATCAAGACAGTATGGTATTGGCACAAAAACAGACACATAGACCAATGGAACAGAATTGAGAACTCAGAAGTGGACCCAAAAGTATACAGCCAACTGATCTTTGACAAAGCAGGAAAGAATATCCAATGGAAAAAAGACAGCCTTTTAACAGATGGTGTTGGGAGAACTGGACAGCAACATGCAGAAGAATGAAACTAGATCATTTTCTCACACCATGCACAAAAATAAACTCAAAATGGATAAAGGACCTGAACGTGAGACAGGAAACTATCAACACCCTAGAGGAGAAAGCAGGAAACAACCTCCTTGACCTCCACCGCAGCAACTTCTTACTTGACACATCCCCCAAAGCAAGGGAATCAAGAGCAAAAATAAACTGTTGGGACGTCCTCAAGATTAAAAGCTTCTGCACAGCCAAGGAAACAACCCAGAAAATTAATAGGCAACCAACGGAATGGGAAAGATAGTTGCAAATGACATATCAGATAAAGGGTTGATATCCAGAATCTACAAGGAACTCACCAAACTACACGCCCGAAAAACAAACAACCCAGTGAAGAAATGGGCAGAAGATACGAACAGACACTTCTCCAAAGAGGACATCCAGATGGCCAACAGACACATGAAACGATGCTCAGCATCGCTCCTCATCAGGGAAATACAAATCAAAACCACACTGAGATACCACCTCACGCCAGTCAGAGTGGCTAAAATGAGCAAATCAGAGAACTCTAGATGCTGGCGAGGATGTGGAGAAACGGGCACCCTCCTACACTGTTGGTGGGAATGTAAACTGGTACAGCCCCTCTGGAAAACAGTGTGGAGGTTCCTAAGGAAACTAACAATAGAACTCCCCTATGACCCAGCAATAGCACTGCTAGGAATTTACCCAAGGGATACAGAAATGTTGATGCATAGGAGCACATGTACCCCAATGTTCATAGCACTCTCCACAATAGCTAAAACCTGGAAAGAGCCTAAGTGTCCATCAACAGATGAATGGATCAAGAAGATGTGGTTTATCTATACCATGGAATACTACATGGCAATGAGAAACAACGAAATCTGGCCATGTGTAGCAACATGGATGGACCTTGAGGGTGTTATGCTGAGCGAAATAAGTCAGGCAGAGAAAGACAAATATCACATGTGTGCACGTATAGGAGGATTAGGAGGAACTTAACAGAGGACCAAGGGGGAGAAGAAGGGCGGAAATGGTGGGGGAAAGGGGGAGAGGCAAACCATGAGAGACTCTTGAATGCTGACAAAAACTGAGGACTGGTGGATGTGGGGGAGGAGGGGTGGGCATGGAGGAGGGCACTTGTGGGGATGAGCACTGGGTGTTATGTGGAAACTAATTTGACAATAAACTATTTGTAAAAAAAAAAAAATAATAATGTCCTGACTGCCTAATTTGTGGTGGACATTGTATAAGTACTTTATGTGTGTTATTTCATTATTTCTTACTTCAGTCCTGAGGGCCAGGTGCTATCCTTGTACTCACCTTACAGATAGGGAAACTAAGGCTCAGAGACATTTAGCAAACTGCTCAAGGACACATAACAATGGTAGAGGTGGGATTTATGCACAAGTTTTTCTTTTTTAATGTTTATTTTTGAGAGAGAGAGAGAGAGAGCGCGCACACACATAAGTGTGGGAGAGGCAGAGACAGAGACAGAATCTGAAGCAGGCTCCAGTCTCTGAGCTATGAAGGCAGAGCCCAACGTGGGGTCTGAACTCATAATCTGTGAGATCATGACCTGAGCCAAAGTCTAATGCTTAACTGACTGAGCCACCACGGGTGCCCCTACACACAAGTTTTTCTGATTCTAGACCCCAAGATAAAAAGAGACAGAAGACCCTATCATCCAGTAATAACACTCCTGGGTATCTACCCAGAGAATACAAAAACATCAATTCAAATGGATATATGCACCCCTATGTTTATTGCAGCATTATTAACAACAGCCACATTATGGAAGCAGCCCAAGCAGCCATTAACAGATGAATGGATAAAGAAGATGTGGTGTATACATACAGTGTATAGCTAATAGATATAGGTATAGCTAATATATAGATAAAGCTAATATAATGGATAGCTCTATTATATATGTATAACTTACATATAGATATATATAGATATCTATCTATCTATATATATATGGCATAATATTGTTCAGCCATAAAAAAGAATGGAATCTTGAAATCTTGCCATTTGCAAAAACACATGTAGAGCTAGAAAGCTAGAGAGTATAATGCTAAGCAAAGTCAGACAGAGAAAGGCAAATACCATGTATTTCACTCATATGTGGAATTTAAGAAACAAAACAAATGGACAAAGGAGAAAAAGAGAGAGACAAACCAAGATACAGACTCTTATCTATAGAGAATAAACTGATGGTTACCAGAGGGGAGGTGTGGGGAGGAATGGGTGAAACAGAGATGGGATTACAGACTACATTGTCATGATAAGCACTGAGTAATGAACACAATTGCTAAATCACTATTTTGTACAGCTGAAATTAATATAACACTGTTCACTATACTGGAATTAAAATTAAAATTTTAACAAAAATTAAAAATAAGTAAATAAAAGGATGTGTGTTTTTAAAAAAGGGGAGAGCAATGGAACCCATTAAGAAAGGAGAGATTACAGTTTCCTTAGATGTGGAACAAAACTGGAACAGAACTTTTATTCAAGGTGTACTCAAGCCAATTCTATGATGTGTCTCCTCAGATACTTCTAATACTGCTTCATTTTCATAACAGCACTTGTCAGTACCTACTATTTTCTTGCTTTCATTGTTTATTTGTTTTATCAGTCCTCCCTTCCCTCTAGAATGTGAATGCCAAGAGCAGAAGGCCATATCTGGCTTGATTACTACAGACTACTCAGCACCTAGTTCTCTGACTGGCATACAAGAGGGGGTCAACAAGTACATGTGCAATGACAGACTGAATCCCATTTCCCAAAGGCCAAGAGAAGGAGGACGTTACATTATAAACTCCTACTCAAGGCAATCTCCCTGACTGTCTTTTGCCTCACAGGGTTATTAGCACATAGGACAGCGCCCATAGCAGGTGGCCGCAACTTCTTGACTGTAGAAAGCTTGAAGAAAGGAAAAGTGGGGGAGGGAGGGAGAGAGAAATGGAAGGAAGGAGGGAGGGAAGAAGGAAGGAAAAAAGGAAGAGAGAAAGAAAGTAAGAAAAGAAAAAAAAAGAAAAGGGGAAGGGAGGAGAGATGGAGGGGAGGAGGGAAGAGAAAGGAAGGAAGGAAGGAAGGAAGGAAGGAATCAACTGGGTCAGAAAGGCATCCACTAATTTAGCAGAAAGCAGATTCAAGTTCAGCTAAACTTGACAGACTGAGCCACCTTGCTAAAGGACAAACCAGAGAAAATTCACTGCCCTGAATCCATTCTCAAAAAGAGCCAAATGCCTGGCTGTTCCATATCCCTGATGATTCTCCTCTGTGTATATCATCCTGAACTGACTGGAAAGAGAAAGTGCCCTCTGGACCCTGAAGAGATCACCATAAACTTGGGTTGTCTTTTCATTAATTTATGTTTTCCTAGGGAATATTTATTCATGAAGTTTCTGTTTGGGCAATTATTGAAATGATGTCTAATTACATGATGATGGTAAATAATAATAATAATCACCTAGCTGTAACATGCTCTGTTTCTATTATGGGTAAGGATTTTGTGCAATTTACTAAGAAATATTCTATAGTAGCAGTGCTGGTTAGGAAGGATGAAAGGTGTAATTTTAAATATTTGGTTGAGTTATCAATATTCCTACCCAAGTGCTATGCAGGAAAGGTACTGTATCTTTTTTTTTTTTTTTTAATCTAGTCCTAGGGCTATACTCTTTGAGTATTATGGCCATGATTACTATTAATAATAGCTACTCTTAATTCAGCATTTACACTGTGCCAGATCCACTTTAAATCCAAATTAAAATTCAGTGCAAGCTTAAGTGCCTTCAGCGAGCAAGAAAGTACGGTAAATGACTGAAGCAGGCTGGGCTGGAGAGACGATAGAGAGCAGTGCAGTCTGAGGTGAACTGCAGTTTGCATGCCTGGTCTAAAGAAGACAATACCACTCACCTACAGCTGAGAATTGCCATTTGGAGATGTGGGAATGGTGCTTCCAATTCTTCTGACTTTTCAGGAGAAGCCAGAAATATGGATCTGCATATGAAATTCCCAGATTTTTTAAACTACTGTGTGTGCCAACAGTCTGTGCGCCGCCTGTTTATAACCCTTTAATCTCAGGCATCCTCTTTGCGAAGCTTTTGGGAAAGACTCTTCTTTGAACAGGGGCTGTGTAGATTTTGTTGATTTTGGTGTGGGGGAAGGAAAGGAAACACTGCAACTAATGTGGAACCAGTGAGAAGGCTGTGAGAGGGCATTTCTCCTTTTTATTTAAATCTCATGAGGTAATTTTAGAGAACAATGAAATATCAGAAGTCTGGTCAGAGAGGACAGGCAGGTAAAGGGGATGGATATAATTACTGGCAGCACTGATAAGGAGAGCCAGAGATAGACAAGCCAGAGTCATGAAGAAAACTGGTTCCCACTTTGGAGGCATGGGGGTGCCACATGCCCCTGGGACTGGCTAAGATGTCTGGATCTGCAGAGAAAGGGTGCCAGGCTGTCCAAATCAGAGCCCCCAGGATCAGAGACAGAAAGCTGACCTTAGCTTTTATGTAACAGGGGGAAGAGTCACCAAGTTTCTTCCATATCAGATTCCTTAAGCATCATGATTCAAGGAAGTCATCTGACCAAGTTCCATACTCTTAATAATCTCTCTCTATACTACCCCATTCTTCCCTTTGGTAATATTCATTTCACATATGATTATCTGCTTTTATCAGATCCACTTTCCCTCATGGATTTGAGAATAGGGATTTTATCTTACTTGTTTACCACAATATCCCTAGCACCAGAGTGCTTGACACATAGTAAGGAACCAATAAATGATGTCTTATAAACGAACCAGTAAATGAACAGTCTTTCAGCTTTAAGCAGAGGTTACTTAATCACACAATACCTCACCTGAGAAACAGGGATAATAATAGTACCTCTCAGAATTGCTGTCTTCCCTGCACCAGAACCCAAGGAAGATTTCTACACTGTTATTTCACCTGCTCTCCACAAAAGGTCTATGAAGTCAGCAGGTTTTTGTATCCCAACCTTGCACTCAGGAAGCCCACACTTACAAAAATTAAATGACTTGCCTAAGGTCACACAGCCGGAGGTAACACAATGGAGATTCTAACCTGTTTGAAGTCTGTCTGAGTCTTTGTCACTTTTTCCATAGAAATTTAGAGTGAGAAAGCCATTTTATCAAACTGATGGGAATCAAAGCAAGCTTCACAAAGGAAGCACATTTATCCTGGGTCTTAAAGAGTTTAAAGGAGTCTGAAAGGCAAAGGAAGTAGACAAAGTATTCAAGGTGGAATGAACAACTCAGTCAAAAGTGAAGAAATATCAGATCGATTCAAGGACTAGAGAGTGGGTCATTTGGGATAAAGGGGACTCTTGAGCCAGGTTGAAACCATATTGTGAAAACTTTGAACTGACTCATCCTCTCAACAGTTATTTATTGAGTGCCTGCCGCATGAGGCATTGTACCAGGTGATAGGGAGAGGGAGCAATGCCGTATGAGGCATTGTACCAGGTGATAGGGAGAGGGAGCAAAGCACCCTGGCTTCCTGTCCCCATGGAGCTGATGGTCTAGCAACCTGCTACACGGACTCCATAGCACTGTGGCAAGGATCAAATGAAGAAGTAGGAAGAAATTGCTTTGAAAAGCTAAAATGTGTTATTTAAATTCTCTCTTCTGGTCTGCTATTTCAGAGAGACGGTTCATGGTCATTAAATGAAAACTTTAGTTCAAACTCCCTTTCACAGAAACAGAATTCACTGACTGAGGTAAGAGAAAAAATAGAGATTAATCTGGCCCCTGTCCCAGGGACTTTACCAAGTGAGCAGAACAAAGTTGACTGGGACTCTGCTCGGCTTCTGTGTGTGTGTGTGCGTGCGTGCGTGCTTGTGTGTGTGTGTGTGTGTGTGTGTGTGTGTGTGTGTTTCATTCTCAGACAACCTGGCCACTCTCAACAGCTCCAGATCTTACACCTTGTCATCCCGCTGAGATGAAGCTCCTCTTTCTCAACAGCTGAATCCAAGTTCAACTCTCACTAAACATGCTCATCTCAGAACCAATCATAATAACCATAGGGATGGGATACACTAATTTTCTTAGCTAGCTGGAATCTCTCTCCTTTTTTGTTAACCAAGCAAAACAAACAAACTAATGAAAACATAAGCTAAGAGTTAAGAAAGAATGATTCTTAAAAGAAAATTCTGTTAGACAGCCACATGCAAAAGAATGAAATTATCTGACATCATACACAAAAATTAACTCAAAATAGATTACAGACTTAAATGTAAGACCTGAAGCCACAAAACTTCTAGAAGAAAACATGAGTGGTAAACTCCTCAACATAGGTCTTGCAGATGACTTTTTGAATGTGGCAACAAAAGCAAATACAGGTGGGATTATATCAAACTAAAAATCTTCTAAACAGCAAAGTAAACCATCAACAAAATGAAAAGACAACCTACTGAATGAAAAAAAAATGTAAATCATGTATCTGGTAAGGAGATAATATCCTAAAATGTAAAGACTTCATATAACTCAATAGCAACAAACAAACAACCCCCCTCCAAATAATCCAATTTAAAAATGAGCAGAAAATCTGAATAGACACTTTCCCAAAGAAGATATAAGACATACAGATGGCCATTAGTACATGAAAAAATGCTCTACATCATTAATCATCAGGAAAATGAAAATCAAAACCACAATGAGGTATCACCTAATACCAATTAGAATAACTATTATCAAAAAGATTGGAAATAAAGTGTTGATGAGGAAGTGGAGAAAAAGAACACTTGTACACAACTGGTGGGAATGTAAACTGGTGCAGCCACTGTGAAAAACAGTACAGAGGTTCCTAAAAAAATGTAAAATAGAACTACCATATGATCCAGCAATTCTACTTCTGGGTATTTATCCACATGAAACAAAAATACTAACTTGAAAAGATCAAGCACCCTCATGTTCACTGCAGCATTTTTCACAACAGCCAAGATACAGAAACAACCTAAGAATCCATTATGGATGACTGGATAAAGAAATTGTGGTGTGTATACATACAATGGAATATTATTTAGCCATAAAAAGGAACGAAATCTTGCCATTTGAAACAACGTGGATGGGCCTCAAGGGCATTATACTAAATGAAATAAGTCAGAGAGAGACAAATATCTAAATTTCATATGTGATATCTAAAATTTTTTTTCATAAATAATAAAACCAAGCTCACACAGAGAACAGATTTGTGGTTGCCAGAGGCAGGTGGTAGAAGAAATAGATGACTTGTATCTGTTTTTTTCTAGATTAAATAAATTGAATTTACAAAAGGTAAAGAAAACTCTTGCGATAATTTTACCAGAAGAATGGTTATTCTGGAAATCAAAGCATAGCAGTCCACTATTACCAGCAGGAGGTTTGTGATCTTAAAAATTTTCATATTATCAAAAATCACATTATAAATACAGTATCAGACTTGTAAAGCCAGAATTGTATGTGTGGCAGGGGGAGGGATTTGGCAGAAATTTCACTAGCAAAGTTTTCTTTTGTTAGGTAGATATATTTATTTGTCGCTGCAAGCTTTAAAACTGACAAGACACTGCTGAGCAAATCCTCAGCAGTACTTGAGATCAGAACCAAATCAATGAGCCTTAAGAGTGGTGGCTCTCAACCTTGGATGCACATTAAATCACCAGAAGAGCTCTTAAAAATGCACATGCCCAAGCCTCACCCACAGTGATTACAATTTAGTGTGATTTGGGGTGTGGTCTGCTTGTGGGAATTTTAATTAAAACAGAGGTTCTCAACTTTCACCACAATTACAATCATTTGGAGAGTTTTAAAAAAATCCCAAAATCCAGCCTACAACCCAGACCAATTTCAGCAGAATTCATGGAGGTGGGACATAGGCATCAGTGTATGTTGAAGCACCCATGAACATCACAGTAGCAACCAAAGGGAACTTAAAGAATATGTCCTCAGCAAGTAGACAACTGCTCCACAAAGCAGTTGGGTGCTCCTTTGCAACGTATGAAATGATTTTTCTCTTGATATCCATGCTCTGGTTCCCAATTTTGTTTCCATTATAATCAACAGATGTCCGTTAACTTAAATGATGTCATCAGATCCATTTCTCACTATGAAAACTTGTGTGGAAGGAGAGCTAATTTTAATGGCTCACACATGAGATACCACAAGCCAGCAGCATTGTCAATGAGCCAAGTTAGGGAATTACATTAAAAGCTAATATTAAATAAGAGCTAAAAGTTTCTTCCAGGCCCTGTTCTAAGCAGTCAACACAGTCATGACTTATTTAATCTTCAGAAAACCCCGTGTTATCATTATCCCAATGTTATAGACAAGAAAACCAAGACACAGAGAAGTTCAGTGACTGGCCCAAGATCTCATGGCTAAACAAAGTGGTTGAGCCAGGATTTGAATCTTTTAAGTCTGTATATTTAACTTCTACATTCTAGCAAGACTAGAAGTTAAAAGAAATGTTCAATGCATCTGACTATATTGCCACCCTAGACTGATCACATTCACACACCTTAAGGAACTCTCCCCTGTGTTCTCATTAGAGACTGCTAGTGGCCTCTGGACTGGTGGCCTTTCAGATTAGGTCCACAGGGTTCCCCTCTTTCATCCACTGGCTCAAATGATTTGACAAAGGCTAAAGATATTTCAAGGGGAGGAGGGAGAAATAGAGGGAATAGATATTCACTACTCTCATTCCTCAAGATCTTTGCTCAAAAAAGGATTTTTTTCATCCCTCTTCATCCCTTTCTCTAGCCAACTGCAACTTCACCTGTGTAACTCAGCTCAGGATTAGCATCCCCTCTAATAAAGTCCCCTCCTTCAAACACTTCTCACTACCAGGTTTTCTTTCTGTCTCCAATGCAGTGTAGAGCAAACAATTTTCATATTAAGAGAGAATTGGGGTGCCCAGGGGGCTCAATTGGTTAAGCATTCAACTTCAGCTCAGGTCATGATCTCACTGTTCATGAGTTCAAGCCCCTCATTGGCCTCTGTGCTGACAGCTTAGAGCCTGGAGCCTGGTTTGGATTCTGTGTCTCCTTCTCTCTCTTTCAAAAATAAATAATACATTAAAAAAGAGAGAGAGTTAGAGTTGAGAGTCAGAGCACGAGGACACTTGGGTGACTCAGTCTGTTGAGTCTCTGACTTAATTTCAGATTAGGTCATAATCTTGCAGTTGGTGAGTTCAAGCCCCGCATCAGGCTCTGCACTCAGAGAACTTGGGATTCTCTCTCTCTGCCCTTCACACATGCTCTCATGTGTGTTCTCTCTCTCAAAATAAATAAATAAAGTTAAAAAAAAAAGATTTGGGGCAAGGGCTGCAGTTGTTTAGTAAAACTACCCTGAAGAACAATTTTGGTTGTAGAAAGATGACCCTGAGTCTGGAAGGATTAAGACATCCAGGAAAACCTGAAGGTCTCTTTATAACAATGTGGGAGGAATTTGGAAGCTGCTGGACAAAATGAGTAGCAAGTATGGGAGAAGATTTTTGGAGGTGATGGATAATAGTCTAACTGTAGTACAAGAAACCTGAAGAATGATGTTAGCAAAAGATAAGTCCCCTCATATTCTGGCAGGTCTGAGAGAGGGATCCTACATAGGATGCACTCTTAAGCCACACTGGATGTGCTATAATTGGACCCCTTTTATTATCTCTTCCCCCCCCCCAAAATGTTAAGTGAATATTGACTTTAAGCAGTTCTCTGCCTAGGTTGAATGGCATTTTGGAAAGGCAAGGGAAAGTAGTTTTGTTGCATATTTGAGCTTATACCAAAAAAAAGAGAAGAGCATAGCCACAGAAAGAAAAAGACAAATGTATCCAAAAGTAATGGAAATTACTACTGGAGATATGAAGAGAAGCCATAAAATTTAAGAAAATCTTGGGGAAGACTAATCCAATAGCATGAGATGCAGTTAGGAATATGAACTAATGTTATTTAATTCTCAAAAGACAAGGCAACCTCAGTTATTACTGTAGTGACACAAGGTTTCTCTTAATAATGGTTTTGAAAAGGCACTAATCTCTCCTTTGCAAGCTGCTAACATTATATAAGAAGCTTGAACAAGCTACTTTTTTAATAATCCTGATTGTGGCCATAATGAACCATTTTAAGCACTGCAAACACTTCACACTTTTATTCCCCTATAGATTTTTATATTTTTCCATCTGCCTGAAACATACATGCCCAACATCTTTGCCTATTTTAATTTCTTCTATTCTTTCAGATCTCAACCTTATCTGTCACTTCCTGTGATGTTCAATAGGATACTTTATATTGCCAGGAGAAAACAAAATTCAACTCAAAATGGACTGAACAGGGTTTTTATTATAAAATTTCATACCTTGTAAAAGCCACTATGATCCTCTCAATGTACTGAATTCCTCATGCCAGTGGGCCAAGAGCCAAAAAAAAGAGCAACTGTGCTAGTGAGGTTAATTGATTCTGAGTACATGAAGAACTAGAGGTGCAACTACAAAATGGGGGCAGGGAGAATTCACGGGAGCATCTTTTGGTGCTTTCATGACCCATGTTCATAGAAAACTGGAAGTTTCAGGAACCATGGCCCAATAAGGGCAAGGGCTCAGAGGAATCTGACATGGTAGTGGAGAATAAAGATGATGTACATGAATTATGAGCTCACAATGAGCTGCAATAGTGGAATCATAGTTTTATAAATTCTCTTGCCTTGAGTCTTGTCAGAGAATTTAGCTGGCTACTACCTTGAAGGGAATTCTGTGACTAATCAGACCTGTACACTTTCTCTCCAGGAAGAAGTAAGGGCATTGTGTTTTCAAAATGGGAAGCAAGAGGGGGATCTTATTGATGCAAGGGGTGGACTGTATTAGATATCATTTCACCTGACTCCTATCCACCACTGAGACCCATGAGAATTAGGTGTAATCTGTACCTTAACTCAACCCTGAGCCTGGACCACACATTTCTTATCATCCTAAGGTTTTCCTGTTAATGCCAAGCTGTTGCATACTGTAGGACATGAGCTGGTACCCTGGCATGCAAAACTAAGAAATTTGAGGAACTCCCCATACCATAGGCAAACCTTTGATCAACAGAAGATGAAGGTTGGTGGATAAAGTATCCTCCCACCTGAGCTCCCTAGATGCACTGTCCTGGACAGCAGTTTACATGGTTCTTAGAGGACAGTCACATTTAGTGGCACCCAACTTGATAATGCTTTCTCATAATGGCTCTTCCTCCTTCCTTTCTTCTCTCTGTCCCTCATGTGTTCTCTGATACTGCACCCTCCAACAAGGGGCATATTAGTCCTTTGCCCTAGGATCTGCTTTTTTGAGCAAACCAAAGATATCATATATAACAAAAAGTAAAGAGACAGGAAGTTCCAGAATTCAGAAGGATATATGCCCTTGTTGTAGTTCCAATCTTCCATTTTTGATGTATTGGGTTTTGTCTGTTCTCAGACTTCTGGAAGATAACTTCTCACATCTCACTGGCCAGAACTCCATTGCATTCCTATATCTAACACCATGAGGAGTTGAATTTCTTAATCCAATCATCCTCTGATACTGGAGAGGACCCATCCTCCCCTAAACCACATTTCTGAACAAATCGAAATTTCTGAACAAATTGAGAGAGGAATTAATAGCTGTCGGCACAGGTGGTAACTATGTCACTTAATTAACGAACCCAAGAGTGATTTCTGAACACTCCACCTTTGCGTATCTCCTACTGTAATGGCTAAACAAGCAAGATACTCACTTTCCAGTGGAAGTGGAACACTTACAGCTAGGGGCCATGTGATCTATTTCCAGACATTTGTATGTAAGGGGAAGTCTAAGGGACTTCTTCTAGGTCCTCCTTGATAAAAGTATAATGATATGAAAAGATATCTCTCTCCCTGTTACATGGTTACATCTCTGATTCATGTCTTTAGACTTAATCATGTGAAGATGTGATTCCCATAGCTTTGGCGGCCATCTTGCAACGATGGGGCAATAAGCCTAAGTATGAAAAAGCAATAAGCTGATAAGGGTGGAGTACAATGGTAAAAAGAACCTGGCTCCTTAATGACATCTATGAGCCACTGAAGTAGTTCTGTGATTGCTATTCTCTGAATTGTTTTAGTTACATCGGTTCATTTTTTTTTTTTTACTCAGTCATTATAATTTAAGTATTATATTACATGCAGCTAAAAGTCATTCTAACTGATAGAGCAACCAAGAGTATCAGCCATTTCTAGAAGTATTCCTGGACCCTACATACTATATTAGCTCTCTCTTTCCCCTGACACCCAAGGCTTACTGCTATCATGGTTATTTTTGCAACCATGCTTTCATTGTTCAATCGAATAGAGAGTCCCTAGAAGTGCCTAAGGTGTACAAACAAAAGCTGAGCCAGAGCCATGGAGATTGTGGTATAGGATTCGTGCAAAGGGCAGTGGGCTAGGCTAAGTGGCCCCCAAAGTCTCTTACAACTTTGAAATCTATGGCCCCAATTCCTTTAATATAAATGCCCCCTTTCTGTGTATAAAAGTCTTCTTACTTACATTGTGTCATAACAAATTGCTGGTTTGTGTTTCAAACTGGGGAAAATACAACAATGCAAATTGTATAAAGGTTCCTATTCTGTTTGTAATGCGGGGAATTTCCAAGTTAAATTTCCACTTTGCAGATGATTTGGGGGTTATTTGTTATTCTGAACAGGCCTGTCCCCATTCCCCTTCAGCAGTATGGAGAATGGATATGAAAAAGAAAAATGACTGTGTATAAACATTCCTTTCATTTTGAAATGATAATAATAAAGTAGTTTCTGTGATTATAGCTAACAAGTCACTTGTTTCCTAAATTTTCTGTGTGCAGTAAAGGCACATGGAAAATTTCTAACCAATACTCTTCATGGAAGCTGAGAACCCAAAACCTCTTCACACTGCAGTATTTGTACAGTTCATTATAGTCTATAATAAAGAAATTGTCTTTGCAGAAGAATAGAAAATGGAAGATTAAAAAATTGACCAAATATCTATCTGCAAACAGAAACCTTTTATAAGGAGCAATGACACTTTAAATTTATAATACACCTTTGTTCAGAAAACATTCCCAATATTTTGTCTCTCTTCAGTGAATGATTCTTAGTGGTTGGCCAGATAGAAGAGAATGAAATGTGTCCTCCTCCAATTTAGTGCAGGTAGTTTATAAGTATATATAGAGGTATTATCTCATTCAATTTTTTTCATTAAAAATACTTTTAAAATTGTGTAAGTAATACACACTCATTATAAGAGTTTTCAAGAATTTAGAGGCATAACAATTAAAGAGTGAAAGTTCTTTTTCATCCCCTTAGCCTTTCTATTTCACTCACATCCTTGGAAAAAAATCTCTACATCCTTTAGTTATCTCCATCCAGACTTTTTTCTGTACGTTTTCATAAAAGCACATATACTTACATGAATATATAAAGAAAGCATATTATATCTATAAGAGGATGCAGACGTGTTTTTTTTTTTTCAAATTAAAAATCTCTGAAATAAGGATGAATCTTACAGTTAAAGGTGTTGTATAGTGGCCAATTTCTTTCCTTCTTAGTGGCACATAAAATAATGGTGCATCTTGAAATAAGTGACATTTATTTTTAAATGTTTTAATGTTTATTCATTTTTGAGAGAGAGAGAGAGACTGAGTGCAAAGCAGGGGAGGAGCAAAGAGGGAGACACAGAATCTGAAGCAGGCTCCAGGCTCTGAGCTGTCAGCACAGAGTCCAACATGGGACTCGAACTCACAAGCTGTGAGATCATGACCTGAGCCAAAGTCAGATGATTAAGTGACTCAGCCACTCAGGCACCCCAAAATAAGTGATATTTTAGAGTAACAAAATATAGTAGATATAGCACCTACACAATTATATAGATGTATGGTTGTATGAATTGCTATGGACAGCTTTTTGTACACACTGGTCTGCATGATGTCATTGTATAAATGTTGTTTTATTTAGACATAGCCCTTTACAGATGGATTTGCAGATTATGTCTACATCTTCCTGATGGGAAACAGTGCTTCTTCAATGGCAATCCTTGTCCCTAGTTCTTGGACCCTAGTGTGAAGATTTGTGAAAGAGAGATTCCTATCTCATAAGTTCTCAGAGTTACAATGCATAGTAGGAAAAACTTATGTTCAGAACTCAACTAGACTCATATTCAAATCCTGGCTCCAGGGCTGCCATGTTGAACAACTCAAGGGTGTTCGACCATCATTTGGGACAGGGGTCAGTAAACTTTTTCTGTAAAGAGCCAAAGAGCCAATATTTTAGACTTTGTGGGCTATACTGTGTTGCAGCTATTCAACCTTGCCTACGTAGCATGAAAGCAGCCACAGGTAATATGTAATAAATGAATATGTCATTCTGTGTTCCAATAAAGGTATATGTACAAAAACAGATGTCAGGCTAGATTATCCCAAGGATCACAGTCTGCTGATCCCTGGTCTAAATGAATGGTCCTTTCTGGAGCTGTGTAGTACCCAACTTATGTGGCCCTTCATAGCAGCCCTGACTGATTCCTTCCCCTGGAGGGATCTGACTCAGGATAAATGTTATATAACCTTTCCAGGCTTGAGCTTGTAACCTTTAATTGTGAAATACAATCATAAAATATTTAAAAGTATGTGTTCTTGGGGTGCCTGCGTGGCTCAGTCAGCTGAGTGTACTTTGGCTCATATCATGAACCCATGGTTCCTGAGTTCGAGCCCCTCATCAGGGTCATTGCTGTTAGCGCAGAGCCCACTTCAGAGCCTCTCATCCTTCTCTCTTTCCCTCTCTCCTTCCCTCCCTTCCTCTCTCTCTCTCTCTCAAAAACAAAATAAAACTTTTTTTTTTTAAAGTGTGTGTTCTTAGGGGCGCCTGGGTGGCTCAGTTGGTTAACCCTCCAACTTCGGCTCAGGTCATGATCTCCCTGTCCATGGGTTCAAGCCCAATGTCAAGCTCTGTGCTGACAGCTAGCTCAGAGCCTGGTTCAGATTCTGTATCTCCCTGTCTTTCTGACCCTCTCCCGCTCATGCTGTCTCTCTCTCTCTCTCTCTCTCTCTCTGATAAATAAATAAAAAACATTAAAAAAAATTTTTTTAAGTATGTGTTCTTAGAGTGTCTGGGTGCTCAGGCAGTTGAGCATCTGACTCTTGATTTCAGCTCAGGTCATGATCTCACAGTCATGAAATCGAGTCCCAGGTCGGGCTCCATGCTGAGCATGGAGCCTGCTTAAGATTCTCTCTCTCCTCTTCCCTTTGCCCCTCCTGTCTCACACATACATACATGTGTGCTTTCTCTCAAAAAAAAAACAAAAATCAAAAAAACCGTTTTTAAAAAGTATGTGTTCTTGAATGAAAATGAACATATAAGTATGTATATGTGACTCAGTTTCTTCATAAAGAAAATAAATCTATGTTATAGTGAGTGTGAAAATAGAATGCTACATGTAAAGCATTTACAAGTACTTCAGGAATGGTATAGCTATTTTAAAACTTCTTTTCTACTAATCAGAAAATTCATACTTATTAATTCATAAAGGCAGGATACAAACCAAGTGAGTCTGATCCCAAAACTCGTGTCTCTCTCCTATAGTACCTATAAGCTGAAAAGGAAGGATCTACTGCATAGAGAATCTAATGCAGAGTGCTTAAAAGGCTTTTATAAAATCCCACCATGTCAGCATTGGACATAGTGGGCTCTGGATCTCAGAGTATCCAACAAATACACACACCACCCACCAAAGGAGGAAGCTTCTGTAAGACCCAGTCTTTTGGGCTTGCAAGAAATCCCCAACCAGTGGATTTTCCTGTTACTTGTGCCGATTCAATTTGATTGCAGTTCTATTACCTGGATGGAAATGCAGCCACAAAAGTGTTGATAAAGCTGTCACAGCAAGATGGAGATAGTAAGTCTCATTAATATTAAGAAAAGAACAAACCCATAAATAAGAGATTATCAAGTGAAATAAGATAGTCTCTCCTCCAACTTCTAACAAATCTCATGTGCAAAACCATGTAATTTCCCCAGGCGTCCTCCCTGACAGCCAGATGTATAGAAAATGAACTGTGCAGGAGGGAAATTGATATGCAGAACAACGAGCTGGCAAAATAATTAGAGCCGTGAGGCTCTCTCAGTCTTGCTGTTTATTTGAGGAGTCACCAAGGAGAATCATGGGGTCTGGATCACACTGATTATGTAACACATCGGTCCTTAAAAAGAGCCTGGAGATGATGGAGAGCTTACGGAAGTGTCCCCATGAAGGTGAAGGCAGAGCCTGGCCTGACCCACTGAACAGCAAAGGGCCACCTTCGCAGGTGGGTAAGAGCAGTGCTGGCCCCTTGCTGGCACTGCCCCCTAGCATAGTCACATGCCCCCTACCCACTCTGCCCACTGAGAGACCAGCCTCTTGCCTGCCTCTCACTCCGTAGCTCAGACATACAAACCATTCCCCTGCAGGTGACTACACTCAAAGCCACCTACAGATTGAGGCTAAGTATTAAACCAAAGTTTTAAGTTGCTAAAACTTGACTGACTAAGAGTCACTTGCAGACAGGGATTGGTTGGGTCTGTATCTCCAGAGGGCCCCAGATAAATGGCTACTGTGTAGCAGGGCATCTAGAGATGCTTATTGCTTGGAATTGAGTAAAGCCATCCACAAAATATTCCTAATGGAGTCAAGAAAGAGGAAAGACAGAGGAATGGTACAGGAGTGAGGGGAAGGAGAAGGGCAGAGAAAGTGACAAAGATGCTTGAATGTGAATTGAGCAGATAGATGGAGGAGGAGCAGAGACAGAGAAGGGAAGAGACAAGAAGTGGGCACAGACCAGAGGACAGAAGGGAGGCAGAGGTGAGTGGGATGTGAACTGAGCAGATGGGCCAGAGTAGATGGGGCAGAGATACAGACAGGGAGAAGAGGCAGGTAAGGGACAGAGGTCCGGCAGCAAGGAGCACAAAGAAAGACACACAGTGCAGATGCACCAAAAGAGAGATGGACACAGACCCCCACACATTAAAAACAGGGTCCCAGAGACAGAAAGAATACAGCTGAGGCCTGAGAAGAAACTGAGGGAGGGAGGGTTGGGAAGGGCAAAAGACTCCCAGTCTCCCATGGGAATCCACATTCCTCTCAGTTTGGTGTTCTTTCTACTGAACTAATTCTCTGATAGCGAAATGACAAAAGAAAAAATGTCTTTCTGGAAAAAATGTGTCCTAAAATTCTGGGAGCCCATTACTCAGGAAATGTCCTTTATCTCCAGGCTTCCTGCCACTTCTCCCCTGGAGCTAGAGACCTGGACTTACATCCTAGCCCTGGAAAGCCTGGGTGGGGGCTGGCCCTTCTAGGCTCCAGGCTCTTTAAGGTGGTTACCTGTGACCAGGGGCGGACTCCCTCCCAGAGTTTTAAAAAAGATCAGCCCAAATAACACCACGAAAACCCTCCGAGTAGTACACTGCCCTATAAGAACATCTAGTGACAAAGGTGAGATGTTTGTTTGATTTGGGGTGACTTCTTTTTTTGATTCTCACCCCCCCTTTCTCTCTTTCTCCCCTTCTTTATCTCCTTCTCCCCACCCCCAACCAAAATTTTCCTTCTCTTTCCCACCCCTACCACATATTCACATCTGATTTCTATTCCAAAGAGACCTTGACTTCAGCCCTCAGGTCATGAAATATTCAATTCACTTGGACACTTTTTTAATTAATCTGGGGTTTGATTCAGGCCATTGCGCCTTGACTCCTGCCTCTATAACCCTTTTCTGGATCCAATTAGCCGGCTTTGAGCACTGCCCCAGAGACGGAGACAAGACAAGAGTCCCTTAGTCTCTGGGCAGAGGTTTGCTGAGGCATCTGCAAACATTCTCCTTGCCATCCC
Source organism: Proteles cristata cristata (assembly GCA_017311185.1). Lineage (NCBI taxonomy): Eukaryota > Metazoa > Chordata > Mammalia > Carnivora > Hyaenidae > Proteles > Proteles cristata. The sequence goes on along the minus strand of JAESUZ010001797.1, from coordinate 2,800,748 downwards.
TCCCTCCATGTGTGCATGGAAGACGTAGCAAGCACGATAAGATCTGTCCTATAGGAAAGTCAAAGGTGACTTCTGAAGGATGAGAAAAGAAAAATGCAAGCCAAAAGCAACCAACAGCTCAGGCAGCAAATATCCAGAGGGGCTATACCAGTTTACATTCCCACCAACAGTGTAGGAGGGTGCCCATTTCTCCGCATCCTTGCCAGCATCTAGAGTCCTCTGAGTTGCTCATTTTAGCCACTCTGACTGGTGTGAGGTGGTATCTCAGTGTGGTTTTGATTTGTATTTCCCTGATGAGGAGGAATGCTGAGCATCGTTTCATGTGTCTGCTGGCCATCTGTGTGTCCTCTTTGGAGAAGTGTCTGTTCATATCTTCTGCCCATTTCTTCACTGGGTTGTTTGTTTTTCGGCTGTGGAGTTTGGTGAGTTCCTTATAGATTCTGGATATTAACCCTTTATCTGATATGTCATTTGCGACTATCTTTCCCCATTCCGTCAGTTGCCTATGAGTTTTGTGGGTTGTTTCCTTTGCTGTGCAGAAGCTTTTAATCTTGATGAGGTCCCAATCGTGCAGAAGCTTTTAATCTTGATGAGGTCCCAATCGTGTATTTTTGCTCTTGATTCCCTTGCTTCTGGGGATGTGTCAAGTAAGAAGTTGCTGCAGTGGAGGTCAAGGGGGTTGTTTCCTGCTTTCTCCTCTAGGGTGTTGATAGTTTCCTGTCTCACATTCAAGTCCTTTATCCATTTTGAGTTTATTTTTGTGTATGGTGTGAGAAAGTGATCTAGTTTCATTCTTCTGCATGTTGCTGTCCAATTCTCCCAACACCATCTGTTAAAAAGGCTGTCTTTTTTCCATTGGATATTCTTTCCTGTTTTGTCAGATATCATTTGGCTGTATACGTTTGGGTCCACTTCTGACTTCTCAATTCTGTTCCATTGGTCTCTATGTCTGTTATTGGGTCAATAGTGTACTGTCCTGATGATTACAGCTTTGTAGTAGAGGCTAAAGTCTGGGATGGTGATACCTCCAGTTTTGGTGTTATTTTTCAGTATTACTTTGGCTATTCGGGGTCTTTTGTGGTTCCATACCAATTTCAGGATAGTTTGCTCTAACTTTGAGAAGTATGCTGGTGCAATTTTGATTGGAATTGCATTGAATGTGTAGATAGCTTTGGGTAGTAATGACATCTTAACTATATTTATTCTTCCTATCCATGAGCATGGGATGTTTTTCCATTTATTTGTGTCTTCAATTTCCTTCATAAATTTTCTGTAGTTTTCATCATACAGATCTCTTGTATCCTTGGTTAGGTTTATTCCTAGGTATTTTATGTTTTTTCTGTGCAATTGTGAATGGGATCAGCTTCTTGATTTCTCTTTCTGTTGCTTCATTGTTGGTGTATAAAAATGCAACCGATTTCTGTACGTTGATTTTGTACCCTGCAACTTGGCTGAATTCTTGGATCAGTTCTAGGAGGCTTCTGGTGGAGTCTGTCGGGTTTTCGATGTAGAGTATCATGTCATCTGCGAAGAGTGAAAGTTTGACTTCATCTTTGCCAATTCTGATGCCTTTGATTTCCTTTTGGTGTCTGATGGCTGATGCTAGGACCTCCAGCACTATGTTAAACAACAGTGTGAGAGTGGACATCCCTGTCGTGTTCCTGATCTCAGGGGAAAGCTCTCGGTTTTTCCCTGTTGAGGATGATGTTTGCTGAAGACTTATCATAGATGGCTTTTATGCTGTTTAAGTAGGTTCCTTCTATCCCGACTTTCTCTAGAGTCTTTATTAAGAAGGGATGCTGTATTTTGTCAAATGCTTTTTCTGCATCTATTGACAGGTTTTTATCTTTTCTTTTATTGATGTGATGTATCACACTGATTGGTTTGCGAATGTTGAACCAGCCCTGTAACCCAGGAATGAATCCCACTTGATCTTGGTGGATGATTCTTTTTATGTGCTGCTGGATTCGATTTGAAAGGATCTTGTTGAGAATTTTTGCATCCGTATTCATCAAGTATATTCGCCTGTACTTCTCTTTTTTTGCTGGATCTCTGGCTCGGATGATGGCTTTATGATGCTGGCTTCATAAAATGAGTCTGGGAGTTTTCCTTCGATTTCTATTTTTTGGAATAGCTTGAAAGAATTGGGATTAATTCTGTTTTAAATGTTTGGTAGAATTCTCCAGGGAAGCCCTCAGGTCCAGGGCTCTTACTGGTTGGGAGATTTTTGATAACTGATTCAATTTCTTCACTCGTTATGGGTCTGTTCAGGTTTTCTATTTCTTCCCGTGTGAATTTTGGTAGTGAGTGTGTGTTTAGGAATTTGTCCATTTCTTCTAAGTTGTCGAATTTGTTGGCATATAATTTTTCATAGCATTCCCTGATAACTGCTTGTATTTCTGAGGGGTTGGTTGTAATAAGTCCATTTTCATTCATGACTTGGTCTGTTTGGGTGATCTCTCTTTTCTTTTTGGTAAGTCTGGCTAGCGGCTTGTCAATTTTGTTTATTTTGTCAAAAAACTAACTCTTGGTTTCATGGATCTGTTCAATTGTTTCTTTGGTCTCTATGTTGTTTATTTCTCCTCTGATTTTTACTATTTCTCTTCTTCTACTGGGTTTAGGGTGTTCTTGTTGCTCTGCCTCTAGTTCCTTTAGGTGAGCTGTTAGATTTTGGACTTGCCTTTGCCGCATTCCATAGATTTTGAATTGTTGTGTTTTCTTTTTCATTTGTTTCCATATATTTTTTAATTTCCTCTGTAATTGCCTGATTGACCCATTCATTCTTTAGTAGGGTGTTCTTTATCCTCCATGTTTTTGGAGGTTTTCCAGACTTCTTCCTGTGATTGATTTCCGGTTTCAAAGCGTTATGATCTGACAGTGTACATGGTATGATCTCAATTCTTTTATATTTATTGAGGGCTACTTTATGTCCCCGTATGTGATCTATCTTGGTGAATGTGCCATGCGCACTTGAGAAGAAAGTAAATTCCCTGGCCTCAGGATGTAAAGTTCTAAATATATCCGTCAGGTCCATCTGGTCCAATGTGTCTTTCAAGTCCATTATTTCTTTAGTGATTTTCTGTCTGGTTGACCTATCCATTGCTCTAAGCGGAGTATTAAAGTCCCCTGCTATTAGCACATTCTTATCTATAAGCTTGTTTCGATTTGTGATTGTTTTAAATATTTAGGTGCTCCCATATTCAGTGCGTAGACATTTATGATTGTTAGTTCTTCCTGATGGATGGACCCTGTAATTATTATGTAGTGCCCTTCTTCATCTCGTTACTGTCTTTAATTTAAAGTCCAGTTTGTCTGACATAAGTATAGCTACTCAAGCTTTCTTTTGATTTCCTGTAGCATGATATAAATTTCTCCATCCCCTTACTTTTAATCTGAAGGTAGCATCCAGTCTAAAATGAGTTTCTTGTAGACAGCATATAGATGGATTTTGGTTTTTTTAATCCATTGTGCTACCTAATGTCTTTTGATTGGAGCATTCAGCCCATTCACATTCTGTGTTATTATTGAAATATGTGGGTTTAGAGTCTTTGTATCTTTTGTAGGGTTCATGTTTGTGGTGGTGTCTCTGGTATATTTGTTCCTTGCAACCTTTCCTTCAGAGCGTCCTCCTCAGGATTTCTTGTAGGGTGACAAATTCTTTCAATTTCTGTTATTTGGAAAGGCTTTTATCCTTCTATTTTGAATGACAGGCTTGCTGCATATTATTTCTGTTCATCACATTGAAGATCTCCTGCCATTCCTTTCGGCCTGCCAAGTTTCAGTAGATAGGTCTGTCACCACTCTGATAAGTTTCCCTTTGTATGTTAGGGCCCTTTTCTCCCTAGCTGCTTTCAAAATTCTCTCTTTGTCCTTGTATTGTGCCAGTTTCATTATGATATGCCGTGCAGAAGATCGATTCAAGTAATGTCTGAGGGGAGTCCTCTGAGCCTCTTGTATTTCAACATTTACTTCCTTCCCCAGGTCAGGAAAGTTCTCTGCTATAATTTGTTCCAGGACTCCTTTAGCACCTTTCCCTCTCTCTTCCTCTTCTGGGATTCCTATGATACGGATATTGTTGTGTTTGACCGTATCACTGCGCTCTCAAATTCTTCTGTTCTTTTCCTGGATCAGTTTGTTTCTTTTTTTTGTCAGCTTCTTGTTTTTCTATAATGGTGTCTTCTAAATCACTTATTCTCCTTTCTGCCTCTTCAATCCGTGCATTGGAGGCCTCTAATTTATTATGTATCTCATTTATCTCATTTTTTAATTCTTCATGCCTATTTTTATTTTCCATTCTATCTGTGGCCATAGTTTCTTTGATATCCCCTATGTTTTTTTTCAAGCCCAGGTATTAATTTTACCATTATTATTCTAAAATCTTGTTCAGTTTTGCTGCTGATATCTGTTTTGAGCAGTTCATTAGCTGTCATTTCTTCTTGGAGTTTCTTTGGAGGAGAGCTCTTTTGTTTCATCGTTTTAGTTAGCTTTCCGGCTCTTGTTGGTTTTAAAGACCTGTTATGCTCTCTGTATCTATGAGCGCTGCTATATCCAAGAAGACTCTTTGACTTTCCAGGGCCTAATCCTTTCAGAGAGTGTTTTTTGAATGGTATCTCTTGGTCTCTCTTGTTGGGACCTTGGTTATTTTATTTTCCTACTCGTAGTGATATTTGGGACTCTTCACCTTGTGTACTCTGGCTTGTTTCTTGAGGTTGCCATTAGAAGGTTTTCTCAGTGGATTCTACATCCTTTTTCTCCCAGTCTCTCAGGTTTTGTAAGGTTTCCAATGGCTTCAGATCTTTTCGTGTTATTTATGGGCGCGAGTGCAAGTACGGAGCTCCTTACTTCTCCGCCATCTTGCCCCCTCTCCTTCTCTAACTCTCGTTTTATACTTTATGTATATATAGACTGAGGCCCAGAAAAGTGGGTTGGTCTGCCCAAAGCCACACAGCAGTGAGCAGAAAAGTTGGTATTTAAACACAGGCACTTTGGTTTCAGAGTGGACACAATCAACCAGCAAGCAATGCTGTGTCTTTTGGCACACACTGCTTCTTTCTGTTAGCAATCTTTTTCATTTGTTTCTACGAATAAATTATACCTTTAAACTCCATAGATAGAGGAAGCAGATTAGTGGTTGCCAGAGACAAGGGAGAGGGGCAGTAAGGAGTGACCACTAATGGGTATGGAGTTTTCATTTGGGATGAAATAGAGTTTCTGGAACTAGATAGTGATGGTGGTTGCACCACAACTGCAACTTAGCGTCACTGAGTTAGGCACTTCAAAATGGTTAAAATGGTAGATTTTATGTTCAGGGGATTTTGCTCCCCACCCAAAAAAATATTGCTCTAATCCTGAAGTGCGGGGCTGTCTTACATCTTTCATAGCCCTCCAATGCCTGTAATTTAAAACTTTTCATTATACTTTTTTTTATATCAGTTGATGGATTGATAAGTGGTATTAGAAATAAGCCTTTTTTTTTTTTAAATCATCACTCTGTGGTTATTAGAAACAGAGCCCTTTTAGGAGCACATAATGTTCACACTCATCTGTGAACAAGTGGACCTGATAGTGCTGGTTCTGAGGGCGAGGAGCCAGGAGTTCAGCCCCAGGAGCTGCAAGACCAGTCAAGGTGCTTCCCCAGAAGTGTGACACAAAGGAGGTAAATGGCATTTAGATGCAGTTGAGAAGGCAGAGTTCAGAGCTGGAGGAACAAATAGCTCAAACTTGAGGTCTGAGGGGCAAACCCAGGGCTGAGAACAGAAAACCACTTCCACTTCAGGAACTGAAAGAATATGAAGCCTTTGAGGGAAGCAGAATACAATAGTAATATAGAATAACAATCAGAGTGAATCAAACCCTTAGTGCTTTCCACATGACAGATAATCGTTTCAAGGATTTCACATATCAGCTCATTTATTCCTATTACCATTACTAGTACCCCTGTTTTACAGATAAGGAAACAAAGCCACAGAGAAGTTAGGAGACTTGCCCCAGGTCATATGGCTGGCAAGTGGCAGAATCTGGATCCCAAGCCAAGTGGTCAGGATCCAGAGACTGACTCTCAACTATAGGAGTTAAGGAGTTAATCTAGAGTTAAGATTAAGCCCTCGTGCTGAGGGCTAATTGCTGGCCTGATGAGATGAGGGGCCCACTGGAGGTTAAGGATACAGTTCACACCCAGACCTCAGGGCCCTGGGCTCATAAAAGGATAAGACTTCTATCTACCAATACACACAGGTAGACAAGGGCAGTGATTAGAAACACGGACTCTAACCTGGAAAGCTGGTGTTGGACTCCATCTCTGACACTCAGCAGCCCTGAAACTTTGGGCAATAACTTCATACCTTTTTGCTTCAGTTTCCTCATCAAAAATGGGGATAAAACAGTTCCTACCTCATAGAGCTGCTGTGATTATTACCTGGCTTGACTTCTGTAAAGTAATGAACAGCACCTGGCACACAGTAAGCAGAATGTGAACACTAAGTAAATAAACGCTTTAGAGAAAATAGCCACAATTTCATATATCTTGGGGGTACATGTGTGGGGTAGGAGGATTGGGAAAGCAATGACTAGACCAGGGGATCTCCCTGTACATTTTAACTTTAACAAAGGAAATCCAATACTTGCCTGAAAAAGAACTAGTGGCTGTGTCAAACTGAAACTTACTCTTCTGCCTCAAGTCAAGGAGCCACATGTGTACCCACAGTTCCTGTGTTCCTCCTCTGTGCTCCCCCATCCATGCCAGGGAAGGAGGGGCTGCTGGGCAGCCTGCCTCAAGCTGCCCACATGGTGATATTTAATTAATCTGTTTGTCTGATCCTTGTGTTTTCTCAGTGGCTCCCTTTCATGTGGCGCTCCCTGTGGTTTGAATATAGTAAAATTCAGCCCTAATTAAAATTGCTGAAACATCAGCAGTCTCCATTAATAAAACATCAGAATGAGACTGGATTTCTCTTTTTGAACAGCCTTTCTTAAAATCTCTGAGAGGGTGGGCAGAGTGAGCCCAGATGGAAGAGAAGATAAAGTTAAGAAACTTTCTGTTGCCAAGTGTGCGATGATGGCATATCTAATTCTCTCCTGGTCTGGGGCTGGAGGCCAATTCTTTGTGGCAGAAAGACTCATAGAGTCTGTGTCCAGAGACTTCCTGTGACAAACTTCCTGTACGAGGACTTAGCTAATTGAATCCCCTCTTAGAGTCTTAGTTTCTCTATCCTCAAAACGGGGACACCAGGCCAACTTTCACACTCTTGTCCGAGAACATCAAGTTGTCAAATCCTTTGGCCAAACTTAGGAACTTTTGAGCCTGTCAGGACAAAATTGAAGGAGCATCTGCCTCCCCAGACACTTCTCTCTTGTTGCCATCCTGAGAAAAATGGCCATAGGCAGTTCCTTCCACTCAAGTCACTGTGCCTTGAGTCATGTAAGCTGCCTCTGGTCACAAGGGACTGGATCAGCGATCAGAGTCCCAGTTCCTGGCAGCAATGCAAATCCAAATAAAGGTCTGATAAAGCCTCCTGCCTCAAGATTCTCTACATTGGGTAAAACCAGCCAGATCTATCCAGATCCTCTCTCCTAGAAGAGTTTTATCTGATCCTTTCCCTAGGATGAGGGAAGGAGAAGCAGGGGCAGCTTGGCCAAGGCTGCAAGTATGAACAATGGCCAGACAAAGTTGCATGTCAAATCTTACTGGTACCTTCCTGCCATATACCAGCTCCATGACTTGGATGAACATGAGGGTGCCTCTTCTATGCCTCAGTATCCTTAGATGATATGGGGATAAATCCCTTGTTCATACGGCTGTTATGAGGATTAATAAGTAATTCGTGTCAATTATGTGGCATAGGGCATGACATATATTAGTCCCCAGTAATGGGTAGCTGTGGTTGGCACTGATGGCAGTAGATGAATAAGAAAGTGAGGGAGGGGGAGGGTGGAAGGGAAGGAGGGGGAGAGGGGGAGGTAAGGAGGGAGGGGGAGAGGGAGAGAGAGGGAGAGAGAGGGAGAGGGAGAGGGAGAGAGAGGAGAGGGAGAGAGAGAGAGAGAGAGAGAGAGAGAGAGAGAGAGAGAGAGAGAGAGAGAGAGAAGACAAAAGCTTAAGAGACACAGAGAAGGCAAATGGAAAGAATGGTCCTAAAGATGAAGGCCATCTCTTGCATGCTCTCAGCCTTGGAGTCTGGTGGGATGCAACCCCCCTTTCCAGCCACAGAGCATGTGACAGGCCCAAGCTAATCAAAGCTTCACATTCTCTCTGCCATTATGGTCGGTCCAGAAGTGAGCACAATACCAAAGTCAGTCCATCCAGGCTCACTCTGAGCCAGATGCAGAATGCAGAGTTCAGTTTATTCTATAGTTTATATGCAAAATCAAATCCCATTGACTCTATGTGATTTCTGAGGATTTTCAGAAATTTGCTGGGTGGGTCACAGGAAAGGAATCACATCAAAAAGCCACAAAGTGGCTTTCCACTATATCTCACTATCTTCACCGCCTTCCCCTCTTGCCCCCCTCCTCCCCAGAGCAACCCTGGAAATCCACTCAGGTACTCCCAAGAATAAACTCCAGCCCTGAACATGAACCAATGTGTTTTCCCAACAAAGTTTTCTAAAGAGCAATTCTGGTTAAACCAAATGTCCTGTCTTACTTTGTGAGTCATGTGCCAGGTAAGCCTTCCATCAGCAGAGGACATTATCATAGCAGTTCCTGGGCAGGAAGTAAAATGGACATAGCATGGTCTGATCCCCCTCATTTTGCTAGCACATTGCCCCTACTCAGGTAGAAATAATATCTCAGGTAGAAAGAGCAAAAAGGCTTTCTACCCTGGTTCCTAGAGCAGAGAAACTGTGAGGCTTTCAACTGACTTAGGGTTTTAGGGTTTTCAGATCTTCTTGCAGCTTCTAGTATCACCAAGGTTAAACATTCCAAATGAGAACTGGAATTAATAACACAGCAATGCCCCTACACTGACCATGGGTTCCTCCTGCTACTTAATAGAATGATTCATCTGAGCTGCCTCTCCTTTCCTTGATAGCAAGGGGCCAGCTTCTCCGCCTGCCAATCCTTCTCTTTCTAGGAAAAGACGAGAGTTTATTGAATTCTAATAAATCATCCTGGCAGTGGGCGTCAATAGAGAGAGATGTGAGAACAGAACACAGAGCCCCATATCCATCCCTTACAGTCCCCCCACCCGTTCTTCCTTTTCTCAGCAAATCTACTCAGCTCCCCCTCCCACAGGGAAGCTGAGAGTTCATTATGAAGAGCAGCCAAGAGTCAATAAATACATGGATGAGATTTCAGTCACCTACTTTGGCTGTCTTCACCACCAACAAAGTAACTGCATGGTCCCAGAATGGTTAGTGGGGTGGGGATGGGTGGCAGGGAGCTCAAAAAAGCTTTACATCCAGAAAGATCTTTTCATAAAGCAAACCCGATCATGTCAAACATCTCCACTTTGCTTAAAAATTTTTAATGGCTCCACATTGTTTCTAGGATAAAGACCAAAACATTTAATACGGCTTATAAGATTCTACAAAATCTGGACCCTAATGACCTGTCTAACCTCATATCCAAACATGCTCCCTACCCCATTCTCAACCACTACAGCCATACTGGTACATCTTCCATTCTTTCAGTGGCTTAGGGGGCCTCCAGAGCCCAGATAAAATATCACATGCTTACTTTGGTATGAACTCTACCCTAATATAGGCAAATAGCCTTGTACTTGCCCTTCACTGCATTTTTCACAGCCTAAGATTTTATATTTTCTTATCTAATGATTGGGTTGATGCTCTCTTTGTCTGCTCCTGTGTAGGCTCTATGTTTTGTTCATCAAATATCTTCAGCTTCTAGCACAAGGCCTGGCAAAGAACAGAAACTCAATGGATACATTCTGAATGAATGTAAGAGTGAATGACTTCTAAAGTAGAGCACATTCCAAGAGCTGGAAGCTAGAAATGGAGCAAAATAAAACAGAGTATGTGGAGATGGGTGAGAGAGGTAAAGGGGACAGATCACACAGCAGTCATTATTCAGCACCTACAGTATGCCAGGCACTATTCGAGTCAGTTACAGATACACAAGTGAATAAAACTGACAGCATGCTGTTTTGAGGAGTTAATAATTGAGGTCATTCCCTGTCATGCTGCAGGATATCTAGAGAGCAATATTCACCATGGAAATATCTCCCTTTGTAGTATTTTTCTAAGTTGTGACAAGAATGAAATGCACACAGGGGCACCTGGGTGCCTCAGTCTGTTAAACATCCAGCTCTTGACTTTGACCTAGGTCATGATCTTATGGTTTGTGAGCTCAAGCCCCACACTGGGATCCATTCTGACAATGCAGAGCCCACTTGCGATTCTCTCTTTCCCTCACTCTTCCTCTTCCTGCTTGTGCTCTCTTTCTCTCTCAAAATAAATAAACTTTTTCAAAAATGTTTTTTTTTTTTTAAAAGAATGAAATGCACACATAACCATGTATAAAGGGCCACTCTTGTACAACTTCCACAGCTGGGATCTCATCCAGATGGAGGCCAAGTTATAAGCACTTCAACACATCCCCAAAATAATCCACCCTACCACCTGTTGATAAGAAGTGGGTCGCTTCCTCTGATCCAGCAGAGGCATAGGGAAGGAGATTGAAATTACATACCATAGAACTTAAGTATCAGCAATTTCCTCCCTTTAACACAAGTCCCTCCTCACCACCAGCCAATCCATCTCTCTCCTCCCCCTCCTACACTGCCTCTCAAAATCCCTTGTGTCTTGAACAATTCAACACTCATCTTAAGCTTACCAGTTTGCCTGATGGTCATCATCTACACTTCATCAAATATGCCTCTCAGTTTCTGCTGCCATACAAACACCAGTCAAATTTGGTGAACCTCTTATCAACAATTTCAATGTGCCAGCGCCCCAGAGCCCCCTGGATGAGAGTCATTGTCACATGGGGACTTGTTCCTTACACTAAGAATTTTGGCCTTTGCCCAGAGGGCCATGTGGAACACAGGAAGTCTTTAGTAGGGGAGCGACCCTGGGCAGATCCCCTCAATTGCACCTGAAACTTCGACTCAGCTGCCAGGAAGAATCTAAATGCAGCTGTGGGTGTCCTTCTTCTAGCATTAATTAAAGCTTTGCCTAAGGCCCAGCTGCAGAGATGCACACAGGGTGCAGCAAAGAGGGGGAGCAGCTGCAGCTTCAAAGATCCTACAGGCAGGTCTAAGCAAGTCAGACCCAACTCCCCCCGCCCACCCCATGCAGGCATCTTCCTGTTGGAAGCAGAGCTAGGGTCACCAAGGGGAAGGGGCATCTCTGAATGAAAACTAAAATGCTTCTGCTTCCCATAGAAGAGGAAAATAGTTATTTCCTTGGGGGAAAATCTATAAAGTAGATCTTCCCTAGGATCCCTTCTATTTGCTCTCCTTTCAGGGCTGATACCTGTAATCAATCATTCTTCAAGAGGGGATTCCCTTCACACTTAAGGCACAGCATGGCAGCCCTGCCTCCCAACTCTCAGAGCTAACCTCCTGTGTCTAGGATCATGGGGCTCAGGGAGCTGTCTACTAAAAATATCATAATTATAAAAATAATTGCAGCTACCATTTATGGAGAATTTACCAAGGCTATCTGCTTAATATGCATTATCTCAATTAAATTTCACAATAATCTGATGAGATGGAGATTATTATCACCGTTTAGAAGTTAAGGGAGCTAAGGCTTTCATCTACTCTTAAGTCCTGGACTCCCATTTAAAAGCTATGTGATGTTGAGCAAGTTGCTTACTTACTTAGCCTTTAAGTTACTTGCTTAATCTTTCTGCTTCAGTGACTTGCACTGAAACAACATGCATACAAAAAGTCTTTCTCTGAATGGAGCCTTCATCCTTATCCCCATGCCTCCTCTCCAGTTTCAAAGTGATTCATAGACCATTCTCTGGGAAAGGGCAGCAGCTGTGGTCTGAGCCTTCAGGAATCCTGGGAGAATGAGAGGAACTGTCTCACTTTGGAAATAAGGAAGGTGTGAAGCGTTGGCAAAAACACAGCGTCCTGCAAAATCCTTTCTGCCCATACCTGGCTGCTGACAATTCACGTCTGCATTCGATAAACACTTGTACCATCCTGCAGATGAATATCATTGAATGCAAATCAGACTCATCTCTTATCTATTTAAAAACACTCCCATCGCCTCCCTTTCTATTAGAGAATTCACTGGTAGCCAGCAATAAAAAGGAAATCCAGCAACTTTAGGTGGGAAAGATGAGAGCGCAGATAGTTTATGATGGCTTAGGGGAGTTAGTAGGCACTCCTGGTAGTATGGCGAGGAAAAAAGAAAGAAATTGAATTTCAGTGAGCCTAGTCCCCAAAGAGCAATTTAGTAGACCACATAAGGAAACAGAAGAAAGTGTGCAGGGAAGATCTAGCTTCAGGTACCACTGGAACCAGGAGGTCAAATGTTGTCAAGCTTCTATAGCTCTCACTTCTGTTTTTCTCTGAAAATTGCCTTCCTTGTTCCCATTCTCATGGGCCTTCACCCAGAGGGAGCATGACTAACAACCCCAGCTTTACTGCTTTCATTTGAGTAATGAAGAAAGGAAAGATGAGCTCTCTTACTTTAGGCTAAATTGAAGAATTTGTGGGAAGAGACAGTGGACAGACCAAAAAACAAAAGAAGCCACCTACAGTATTCAGGATGGCTATAGATCTCATTGATATAACAGAGTCCCAGTATGACAGTGGCTTAAACAAATTAGCTACTTTTTCCCCATATTATAGTCCAGATACAAGGAGGCCAGAGCCTTACAATGACTCCATTTTGTCTGTGACCCAGGTTTCTTCCCTCTTTTTGCTCTGCTATGCCTAGGTATTATACTCACCTACATGGTCTAAGACTGTATCTACTATCTGGAAGGAAAAGGTGAGTGAGGAATCAATACGTGGCTTTTAGGGCACAACTCAGAAATTATACATATCAATTCCAGTCACATCCCATTGGCCAGAATATATTCCCATGGCCATACCTAGCTGTAAGGGAAGCTGGGAAATGTAGTCTTTAATCTAGGCAGCCATGTATTGCTCTAAAAACTAGGGGTTAATATTGCTATAGAAGGGAGGATGCACACCCAGGATGAAATCCATCTCTGCCACAGCCACCTAAGGGCAGGAAGGTTTGGGGAACTAAAACCAGAATATTACTTGGAACTAAGAATATTCCCATCTCCATCACTCTTTTCTGTTTCTCTTGGATGTCTGCTTCATTAACTGCTCCCTTCTCATTTCTGAGCCCCATCATGTCCAGAGCAGATAGTCTATGGCCACTTCACCATTTCTAGGCTTATATATACAGTGAAGTAAAAAAAGAAGAGCTAGGCTCCAACATAAGTGGAACTTGGAACAAGCATTCACTGCCAAGTGGATTTATGATTGAACTCTGGACAAGAAAAGGGCAAAAAAGAATATAAAGAGGCTAGGGTATTAGCTTACCAGAAATAGATGTAAAGTAATGTTAATAAGAGGAATATTAAATTATCAGCAGATCAGAAGGGTGTGTTATGTAGGAGGGGTGTAGTTTAGAAGTAAAGTAATTCTTAGGGTAAAAAGATGAATTTCATTCTAACTACTCTAGGAAACAACCAGCCTCAGAAACCTAGAGTAGAAGGAGATGCTCCAATCTATCTACAGGAAAGAGCAGTCTCTACAACCCAGCCAGCTGGCCCTGCAATGAACTACCCTCTACAGACATCAGTAACCAAGGTGGAAGGGAAAAGCTCGTGACTGTCACAGTCTGAGGCTAGTAAATCTACCAGACACCAGAAGAGATTGGTGGGTATGGAGATTTGATTTTGGGAGGATGTGTTGCAGGAGTGGGGGGAAAGTGTAGCTCCAAGAATGGGAGGGAACTCACGAGAGTGGGAGTACTCCAGGAAGAAAGGAATAAAGGGAGGGGGCCTAAGAAGTCTCGGAGAGAAAGGAGAGCACTGGGATAGAGGGAACATCTGTATGGGACAAACTCAAAGTCCTAGGGTGCTCTGAGCCATGTCTGTGATCAAGATGGTCAGAATCACCCTGTTGAATGGGCCCTGCTGCCCCAGACACTGCATAGTCTGAGGGTTAGCACCTGAACCCTGAATCATTGAGCAAAGAACTGCTCAAACTTCCATCAGAGTCCAGTGTACATGCATTCAATTTAGGAACAACAGGAAAATTGTTTCCAGAATGAGTAAAGAAGCAGCCCCTTTTTGTACCACCGGGCATCAGAACATTACCATTGTAGATGGTAAGGCGGTAGGGAGGGGCCATCCCTTAGGGCCCACTGAACAGAGAAGAGATCAGAGATACCCAAAAGTTAGCTAGAGACCCACTGTACTAGTTTTCTAGGGCTTCCATAATGAAGCTTAAACCACCCAGCCTGTATGTATTTTCCCTCCATTTTGGAGGCTAGAAGAGACTAAGATCAAGGTGTCAGTAGTATCAGTTTCTTCTGTGGCCTCTTAACCTGGCTTATTTGTGGCTGTCTTCTCCCTGTGTCTTCACATAGCCTTTCCTCTGTGTGTGTCTCTGTCCTAACCTCCTCTTCTTATAAGGCCACCAGTCATATTAGATTACAGCCCCGCCTGATGACCTCATTTAATCTTAATTACCTATTTAAAAACTCTATCTCCAAAGACAGTCACATTCTAAGGTTAGCACTGGGCTAAGGACTTCAACATATGAATTTTAGGGGAGACACAGTTCAGCCCATCATATCCACAGTAATGAACCAAAAGGGAACTTGCCTAGTGATTTCACATGCCATATATTAGCCACTCTAGAGATGGACAACTCTTTCTCAGTTCTAATTACAAATCTTGGGGCAGAGGATTTGGGTTGGCCCAGATGTCCATCCCTGGTCCCATCAGCTATGGTCAAGGATGTGGGCTCATTAAGAGCAGACATGGCTGTCAAGATTCTGTCTGTAGATGGTAGCATCAGGCTATTGGTCTGTGGCTTTGACAGACATCCCATAGCACCTATCAGAATCAACTCAAGCTCTTCAATAGAGCATACAAAATTCATCACTCCTTAACCCCTTAATCTGAGCTATATCCCCTGCTGCCCCTGTACAAATCCCACCCTTCATCCATGGGACAGATACAATTCCCTGCATTCACCTCATTGTTTCATGCCTCCAGGCCTTTACTCAGGCTGTTCCCTCCATCTACCAAACCTTTCCTTTCTACCTGCTTTGTCTTCCTGACAAGCTCCCACTTATATTTCAAAGTCCAGCTAGAGCATTTCTTTTGGAAAATCTTTCCTGATTTCTAGAGTCAGCTTCCCTCTTTTGTTTCATTCTGTGCCTTGTACTTTTCATAACACTTAGAACACTGGGTCACAACTATAGTTAGATTGTTTTTCTCTTGAAGTAGACTGTGGGAACCTACCTCAAAATCTAGCACAGTGCTTGCTTTGTACTCAAAAAATGTTTGTGGAATGAATAATTGTCATCAACTGGGCACAATGGTACACACAGTTTATGAATAAAACACAAAGCCCCTGCCCTTTAGGAACCTCTGAGTGACTGAGGGGGACATTAATATGAATAATGACTATAAAAATAAAGATATAAATCAAAGGCTAAGAAAGTGAAGAAGAAGCTGTCATTTAAACCAGGAGGATTGTGGAAGGCTTCTGGGAAGAGGTGACTGAGTGTAATCACTAAGGATGATTAGGAGTTTACCTATAGGTGTTAGATGGGGAGTGGATATTAGAAAAGGTGGCCATATTGAGGAACAAATGAACAATATGGGAAAAGGATCTTTCTAGGCTTGTAGATGTCACACAGTGCAGTTATGGGGACAACAGGGCCACAGGATACCAGGTAAGGACAGCTTCATCTTAGTGTTCTGAGAAAAGGGGTCCCCAGTCATTCTTAGGAACAAGCAGGAGAGAACTGCTTTGTTATTGTTATTCATGGAGCCACCAACTCCTTATGGCATCCATCCAGAGTCTCTCCCTCCATGATTTTCTCAGGATAGAGGCAAAGAAATTTGGAGTTGTCAAAATTTGAAGCCAGAGAAGCCAAGCCTTCAGATTCTAGATGCTGTGCTGACCTCTTCCATTTCCTCCCCAAATGACAGAGAGGGGAGGCTGGCCAGCTGCACCTGAAATGAAACATTTACCCTCTGCCACCTCCACTCCAACAGAATATTTTTTTAAACCTCTGATTGCACTCTGATAGTCATGGGCAGGTCAATTGACCTCTCTGAGCTTCAGTTGTTCATCTGAGGAAAGATAGTAATGGCCCCCAAAGACAGTCATGGGCAGGTCAATTCACCTCTCTGAGCTTCAGTTGTTCATCTGAGAAAAGATGGCCCCCAAAGAGTTACTGTGCAGATTAAAGTTAACTCAGGTCAAACATCTAACACATGCCTGACATCTAATAGCCACTCAGTTAACAGTGGTCACTGCAATTAATTTTTTAAATAAAACTGTGCTTGTCTTACCTCTCCTATTCTAGAACTAAAAGTTCCTAGGGAGGATTCAGACCCCATGCTGTCCAGCATATATTTATGCTCAATAAATGTATGTTAAATCAATGAATGCTTAGAATCCTAGACTTTTCAGACTGGGTGATAGCTAAGAAATCAGCTATTCCAATCTCTCTTTTGACATAAAGAGAAAACAGACACTGCTGACTCTACCACATGTAGTCTTGGCTATTCCATAGCCTCTTGGCTATTGCTTGCCCAGGTTCCTTACTGGTAAAAATGAGAGAGCTATTTTAATGGACTGTCATGGGAGTTAAATGAATAAATATGAAGCATTGAGACCAGTGTCTGGCACATAATAACCATCAGTAAATGTTAGTGTTGTTATAAGATGATTGACACTGGCCCTAGGCCAAACAGTGAGTTAGCAGAAAGCATAAATCTAGAACCATGTCTTCCTGCCTCCTAGTCTATCACTTTCCCCATTATACTCCACTGCTTTCAATGGAACCAGATGTTCTGTATCCTAGTTCCTGAATTCACCTGTGGTATGGAATGCACATGTCCTGACAGAGTGCAAGCTGACCTCTAATTCCTGGGGAGGACTTCCCAGCCAGTCTCATCGTCAGCCCAACCAAGGCCTTGGCCAGCTCACTGTCCCACCATCACTGAGCATTCTTTCTGCCTATAGGATCCCACACATGCTGAACTGCTTTCTCTTCAATACACAGATCAATTTGTCTCAATCAAGGCAGGTTTTGCCCCACAGAGGACATCTGACAATATGTGAAGACATTTTTAGTTGTCAAACTTACGATGGAGGGTACTACGGGCATCTAGTGGGTAGAGGCCAGCAATGCTGCTAAACTAACCCTATAGTGCATGGGGCACCCTCCACGACAGAGTTATTCAGTTCAGAATGTCCGTGAGCTGCTGCTAAAAGAGCCTAATGTAGATGAATGTGCATTTAGATGCAAATGTGTCTGTTTCACATCTGTTTTAGAGCTTCATAATCAGCAGGTTGTGGAAAAAACAGTAACTTTGACATGAAAGACCAGTCAGTGCTCAGATTCCAGGTATGTCATTTACTAACTATGTGACCTTGACATGTTACTTAACTTCTCTGAGCCTCAGATTCTTCATCTGTGAACTGGAGATAATTATGCTATAGTGAAACTTTGTGATGATACACAGAAAGAACCTAGTAGGGGTCTAAGATAAAATAAGTAGGTAGTAGGAGGCATCTGTTATTTACCTCCTCATTTTTGTAAGGTATATAAATGTAGATACTTGAAAACGTTGGTTGGGGATGAGCCAGAAGTTAGCTGACAGAAGACAGATTAATGGATGTTGATGGATGGTTTAGGGCCAAGGAAGTCTCTAAGGCAAGAAATGAGACCTTGGCCAAGGTGATTGGAGGGAGTTGAAGAAAGATGGTAGAAGAAAGAATCCATACAGGTACAGGAAATTATTTTTCATTCATTTATTTTAAAATGTTATAGATGGGTTCTATGCTAGTCATTTTACAGACATCATTCATTAATTCATTCAATAAAAATTCAGCGAGCACCTACAATGTACTAAGCCTTGTGTTAGTACATCATTTATATGTTCATATGTTTATTTATTCTGTAGTTATTCAGTGAGTACCTATTCTGTACCAGACATTGTATTTTGATTCCATACACATTGCTCCCTCCCCCATTCATTCATGCACTCACTCACTAATTTGTTTTTTAATTTACTCTTTCAACAATTGTTTATAGAAAATCATACAAGACACTAGGTTAACAGATGATAAGGATTAAAAGCACTAGAAAGGTAAGAGATGGGTCACTGATGAACCATCACCTAAAATGGGGAACCGCAAAGGAAGCAATGATCCTAGGCTTTATAGAATCACGGTGCAACTTACTTAGTGGTCAAAATTTAGGGAGAATGCTCTGTAGAGGAGAACTTCATTTTCTCAAGACTCCCACATGGTCACCAATATAGATATGAATGATAAAGTCTGAGGTCTGATTAGAATGAGTAGGTGATTTTCTAGGGTTTGGTTGCTGAGAACATAATCTACTTAAGCTACTAAGCACAGATCTCTTGGGCTTTGGATCCTGTGCATTGCCTTATACAGAGATGGATTTTAGAATCCTTGAAACAAATGAAGAAACAGCTTCTAGACTGAGCTTCTAGGAGTGACTCCCAAAACAACACAGTAGAACTGAGCCACAAAGGATCCTCTGCTCCCACCCAACTGAAGAAGCTGCCTGCCAAACTAGTAATCTGCAAACTATAGGTCCAAAGTGTCTCTGCTATGCACCGTACCAGCAAAAAGAGTGCCTCTTACCTTGCTTCCTACTTAACTCAGTTCTGATTATGGGTTTCAAGCAAGTGTGCCAGATTTTTAGAAATCCTCTCTGGGAGATATAGTTTCTTTGTAGGAAGAAAAGCACCTTTAAAGGAAGCTGGAATAAAAATGGATTGAGTCAACCCACAGTTTTCCTCACAGGAGATTTATTTAGTTGCAAATCTGGATTCTGTAACTAAATCTAACACTCTAAATTACCACTAGAATATACTGTTCTATGAGTGGTTGAAGCTTTCCCTTTAAAAGGCTCGCTAAGGGGTGTCTGAGTGGCTCAGTCAGTTAAGAGTTAAGCATCCATCTTCAAATCAGGTCATTATATCACCGTTTGTGAGTTCGAGCCCCAGTATAGGGCTCTGTGCTGACAGCTCAGAGCGCAGAGCCTGGAGTCTGCTTTGGATTCTGTGTCTTCCTTTCTCTCTGGCCCTCCCCCACTGACACTCTGTGTGTGTCTCTCTCTCAAAAATAAAATAACATTAAAAAAATTTAATAATAAATAAATAAAAGGCTGGCTAAGTATAAGTATGCTAATGGTCCGTTCATTCTGGAGTCCAAATGAGTTAGAATTTCTGTGAATAGGGACCAGGAATTTGTATTTTTTTCTTAACTCCTCTGGTAAGCCCTCTGATCGGCACAATTTGAGACCAAAGAGAAAAGCTAATTCATACCAAATGGCTTGATTAATCCTCTCAGGAATATGTGCATCTCAAAAGAAGATAATTGCCTGTAACTCTAAAAGAGTAGTTGGTCTAGGGGAGCCTGGGTGGCTCAGTCAGTTAAGTATCAGACTTCAGTTTGGGTCATGATCTCATGGTTAGTGGGAGCCTGCTTCAGATCCTGTCTTCCTCTTTCTTCCCCTCCCTGGCTGGTGTTCTCTCTCTCAAAAATAACAATTAGAAAAAAAGAGTGAATGGTCTAATGTCAGAAGAACACTGTTAGCAGAAAAGAGCTTTCTGGTTTCATCAAACTAAACCAGGTGGGCACCACTCATTTCCAAATGTAGCCAAGTCTTCCTTAAGAGGTTTTTGGAACATTCTCCTACATTTAAATAAGGAGAGCCAACAATGGTAACTAAATAGATAGCTGCAGAGTTAAATTTCAAGAACTGAAATCAGACACACTGGATAAAAGAGAGTCTTTGCCCTCATAATGTTAACCACCTAACAGAATAAACTAACAGGTAACCAGACAATCATTTACCATTTAGGGATGATAAGTAAGTGCCCCGATTGTAGGGAAGGGGCTATAAACACAAGGCAATGTGGAAACACTGATGTGGATCCTTAATCAGCTTAAAGGCAATTGAAAGTCTTCTTGAGGGAAGTGATGTCTTAGCTTCGATCTGAATAATGAATTTATCAGGCACAGAGGCTGCAAGAGGAAAGAGTGCTCTAAGAGCAAAAACCCACCTGTGCGAAGGCCTGAGAGAACCTGGCACGTTTGAAGAAATGGAACATGTTCAGCAGGGCCAGGGAACAGAAAACAAAATTTCTTATTCTGAAAACAGTCCTGTACAAAGGGAAAGCAAGGGAGGCAACATCAGCAGACATCCTGGAAGAGCAGAGAGAGCTGGCACGAACTGTCCCAAGGATTGAGTATGAACCATCCAATGCCCGGAATAAAGCAAGCAGCCTGTACATCTGCTAACTGGCTGCAATTGGGCTGAACAGGTGGGAGAAAGCAGCAAGTCCAGTAGGGCTGGAATGAAATCACTGTCCCAGGTTCATGGTAACAGAACATCTAAAGAAGCAAAAGCTTTCACTCGGCTTGGAAGAGAAGCCTGAGCATAATTCTAATTACCACAGGAGTCTCCATTTAGAAGCACACAGCACAGACTGTGTCTTTAAACCAAGCACATTGGGAACACAGTTAATCATTCAGTCCATCAACACTGCATGGTTCCTTTCAGGCTCCATTCCCATTCTTGCATCCTATCCAGGCAATGGCGACACTGGAGAGCAGGTGCAGGGATACACACACACACACGCACGCACGCACGCACGCACGCTCACTGATGAATGGCTAGTTCTCAGCCATTCTTCCCGGTGAGCTCCAACTCTACTCAGCCCTCTTAGCTTTTGAACTCCAGGCTAGTACTTCTATTTTCCTGCTCACTTTAGCCACCTCACTCAGCACCACCTCAGCTACACCTTAACTACCCTCAACCGTAATCTGAATTTTCCTTCCAACTAGGCTATCTTAAAAGATGTTTGGGGGGGGCACCTGGGTGGCTCAGTTGGTTAAGCGTCCAACTTCGGCTCAGGTCATGATCTCATCGTCCATGGGTTCGAGCCCCGTGTCGGGTTCTGTGATGACAGCTAGCTCAGAGCCTGGAGCCTGTTTTGGATTCTGTGTCTCCCTCTCTCTCTGACCCTCCCCTGCTCACGTTGTCTCTCCCAAATAAATAAAAAGACATTAAAAAAAAGATGTTTTGGTTACTAACACTTATCTTCATAAGCTCTGATAAATGCACAGAATTGTTGAATCATTCTATTTTATACCTAAAACTAATATAACACTGTAAGTTAGTTATACTTGAAATAAAAAAAAAAAGCTGCTTTGATAGACACTCTCCTTGTTTTAACCTGGATAGTGTTTTGTGGTGAAAAGATTTTAAGTCTTGAAGCCTTGCTTTCAAGACTGGCTCTACCCCTTCCTAGCTTTAGGACTCTGAGTAAGTGATGACTTTGAGTAAGTGATGTAGCCTCAGTATCCATTTCTGCAAAACGGAAACAATAATATCTACCTTAGCCTTGCAGTGGAAATCAAATGAGAAATAATGTAATACATTTACTCCACTATCCAGCATATAAAAATGCTAGAAAAGTAAAATTTCCTTTTATTTTATTTCCTCTCACCAAAAGGAGTGGTTTCCTCATGGCCACTGGTCTGATATTAAGTAATTAATTATGATCATGTTTTCTTTTTCCAGTTTCCCAGATTATGTTGAGCAGAAACCAGATAAGTAGCACTTGTTTAGAATTTCTTGCATTTTTAGAAATTCTAAGAATAACCATTGAAGCACTAATAATAATGCATATTTGATTTCTTCCACGCTTTGTCTCAGAGAGTATGATGTTTCCATACAGTCAGTTATTGTGTGGTTCCTTTGTTTCACATACTTTCTTGCTGCTCCTATTATGAATTTATCTTTGAATTCTCACAAAGGCAATGATGAGTGAAATGTAGCCTACAGAGTTTAAATGAGTTGTTCATGTCCATCTCAGCAATGCCATATATGTAGCCCATTATCCTAGTGCTTCTCCACTACATGTGGTGCTTCTCTGACAGGGGCCATTTGGAAATGTGGGAAGTATATGGGGTTGTCATGATGACCAAGGGGGCACTACTGGCATCTGGAGGAGCCAACTGCACAAATAATCTGGAATGTTCACAGTTTGTCCAAGTCCAGATGCCTGTGGTGACCCACCAAGAAATAATGTATAAAGCCTTCTAACATGAGTGCGAGTGCGAACTGGGGAAGATAAAATGAGGCCAGGATCAGAAACTGCAGGAACAGGAGTGAGGGGTGGGGAAAGAGAGAGTCCAAAACTACTCAAGATAAGGTCCCTGTCACTGGGAAACAGAAAAACCACCTCTCGGGGCACAGAAGGACCATGCGCGCCAAATCCCTGCGTGACAGGTCCCCGGGCGCCAACTCATCCCAGAGGGGCTGTGCGCATGCACTGCTCCTTTGAATTCCTGGCTTGGCTGGATCCCTGGAAGAACCGTGCGTCTACCTCCGTGCTCCTAGCTGGCTGGAACTCTAGAGGGAAGGCAAGGGCTTAAAACTGGGAGATCTGCCTGCGAGTTGACTTCGTGTTTCCTGTGAGGAGACACAGAGGGACCTATTATCCATCTTTCCAGCAGGCCAGGTGAGCCCTGCAGGCAAACCCCGCCCATGCTCTCCCAAGGCTAGGCAAGAGGTTTGGAAGTGCCCTGAGGGGATCGCCTGCAAGGTTGTATCTACAGCAGACTGGGACTTGGAAACTAGGCCTGGCCTGGGTTAAAGAGCCCGACCCACCCTGGACGGGAATTTACACACCCGAAAAAGCTAGATGCAGAGCTTGGTTCAAGAAGGGACTGGTGCACTGCCACTCTCCTCCCCACAATCTGTAAGGAAGAACTTCCACCCGACCCATTGGATCACACCACGCCCATCCCTACTAGAGAGCTGCCCTCCTCCCTTTTTTTTCCTCCCCCCCCAACCCCCCCTCGCCCCAGATCACTGACCTGATTAACTCTGGTTACCAGCATGCTTAAACAGTCAGATATAGTCCATTCAGTAGATGTAAACTCTACACCTACCGACCTTTTCATCTCTTTCCCTCAGGAGTAATTAGACTATACGGTTTCTCTGGACAACACCAGCGTCCTTCTCTCACCTATCCAACCATATTCCACCCTTTAGCTCTTTGAAAAAAGCTTCTTATGCCATCAGCCTGTTCACTGTACTTCCAACTTTGCCTCACCCCCGACCTGTCTTCTCTCTCTTTTTCAATGCTCTTCAACCAGCACTGTGCATACCTAGCTATTTAACTAGCTGGGAAATCCAGTTATATGCTTTAAACTATTCCTTGTCCATCGGTTTTCTTTTTTCCTTTCCCTTTCTTCTTGTTGACCTTTTTAGTATTTTTTATTCTCTATTATTCGCCCTCTCCCCTCTGCCTTTTCTCTGAAGTTTTTCATTTTCCCTCTGGGTTTGGATGTTAGTAGTATTTGTGCGTTTGTGTGCCCCTGCTCCCTGTGTGTTTGTCTGTTTCCTTCTCCAGGGCTAACTCAAGAAACAAGCCAAAGTACACATGGTGGAGAGTCCCAAATATCACTCTGAGTAGGAAAATAAAATAACTAAGGTCCCAACAAGAGAGACCAAGAGATACCATTCAAAAAACACTCTCTGAAAGGATACGTCCTGGACAGCCAAAGAGTCTTCTTGGATACAGCAGCGCTCACAGGTGCAGAGAGCATAACAAGACTTTAAAACTAACAAGAGGCAGAAAGCTAAATAAATGACGAAACCAAAGAGCTCTCCACCAAAGAATTTCCAAGAAGAACTGACAGCAAATGAACTGGTCAAAACAGATATAAGCAGCATAACTGAACAAGATTTTAGAATAATAATGGTAAAATTAATAGCTAGGCTTGATAAAGCATAGGGGACATCAAAGAAACCATGGTTACAGACAAAATGGAAAATAAAAATGGGCATGAAGAATTAAAAAATGCAATAAATAATAAATTAGAGACCTCCAATTAACAGACTGAAGAGGCAGAAAGGAGAATAAGTGATTTAGAAGACACCATTATAGAATAACAAGAAGCTGACAAAAAAAAAGACAAACTGCTCCAGGAACATGAAAGAAGAGTTTGAGAGCACAGCAATACAGTCAAATGCAACAATATCCGTATCATAGGAATCCCAGAAGAGGAAGAGACAGGGAAAGGTGCTGAAGGAGTCCTGGAACAAATTATAGCAGAGAACTTCCCCGACCTGGGGAAGGAAGTCAATGTGGAAATACAAGAGGCTCAGAGGACTCCCCTCAGACGTAACTTGAATCGATCTTCTGCACGACATATCATCGTCAAAATGGCAAAATACAAGGACAAAGAGAGAATTTTGAAAGCAGCTAGGGAGAAAAGGGCCCTCACATACAAAGGGAAACCTATCAGAGTGGTGACAGACCTATCTACTGAAACGTGGCAGGCCAGAAAGGAATGGCAGGATATCTTCAATGTGATGAACAGTAAAAATATGCAGCCAAGAATCCTCTATCCAGCAAGCCTGTCATTCAAAATAGAAGGAGAGATAAAAACCTTTACAAATAACAGAAATTGAAAGAATTTGTCACCACTAAGCCAGCCCTACAAGAAATCCTGAGGGGAACGCTCTGAAGGAAAGGTTGCAAGGAACAAAGATACCAGAGACACCACCACAAACATGAACCCTACAAAGGATACAAAGACTCTAAACCCACATATTTCAATAATAACACAGAATGTAAATGGGCTGAATGCTCCAATCAAAAGACACAGGGTAGCAGAATGGATTAAAAAACAAATTCCATCTATATGCTGTCTACAAGAAACTCATTTTAGACTGGAAGATACCTTCAGATTAAAAGTAAGGGGATGGAGAAATATATATCATGCTACAGGAAATCAAAAGAAAGCCAGAGTAGCTATACTTATATCAGACAAACTGGACTTTAAATTAAAGACAATAACAAGAGATGAAGAAGGACATTACACAGTTATTACAGGGTCTATCATCAGGAAGAACTAACAATCACAAATGTCTATGCACTGAATATGGGAGCACCTAAATATTTAAAACAATTAATTACAAACAGAAACAAGCTTATAGATAAGAATGTACTAATAGCAGGGGACTTTAATACTCTGCTTAGAGCAATGGATAGGTCAACCAGACAGAAAATCACTAAAGAAATAATGGACTTGAAAGACACAATGCACCAGATGGACCTGACGGATATATTTAGAACTTTACATCCTGAGGCCAGGGAATTTACTTTCTTCTCAAGTGCGCATGGCACATTCTCCAAGATAGATCACATACAGGGACATAAAGCAGACCTCAATAAATATAAAAGAATTGAGATCATACCATGCACACTGTCAGATCATAATGCTTTGAAACTGGAAATCAATTACAGGAAGAAGTCTGGAAAACCTCCAAAAACATGGAGGTTAAAGAACACCCTACTAAAGAATGAATGGGCCAATCAGGCAATTAGAGATGAAATTAAAAAATATATGGAAACAAATGAAAATGAAACACAACAATTCAAAATCTATGGGATGCGGCAAAGGCAGTCCTAAGAGGAAAGTACATTGCTCTCCAGGCCTATTTCAAGAGATTAGAAAAAGCGCAAGTCCAAAATCTAACAGCTCACCTAAAGGAACTAGAGGCAGAGCAACAAGAACGCCCTAAACCCAGCAGAAGAAGAGAAATAGTAAAAATCAGAGCAGAAATAAACAACATGGAGAACAAAGAAACAAATGAACAGATCAATAAAACCAAGAGTTGGTTTTTTGAAAAAATAAACAAAATTGACAAACCTCTAGCCACGCTTCTCAAAAAGAAGAGAGCACCCAAACAGACCAAATTATGAATGAAAATGGACTTATTACAACCAACCCCTCAGAAATACAAGCAGGTATCAGGGAATACTATGAAAATTATATGCCAACAAATTCGACAACTTGGAAGAAATGGACAAATTCCTAACACACACTCACTACCAAAATTCACACGGGAAGAAATAGAAAACCTGAACAGACCCATAACGAGTGAAGAAATTGAATCAGTGATCAAAAATCTCCCAACAAATAAGAGCCCTGGGCCTGAGGGCTTCCCTGGGGAATTCTACCAGACATTTAAAACAGAATTAATCCCAATTCTTCTCAAGCTATTCCAAAAAATAGAAATCGAAGGAAAACTCCCGGACTCATTTTATGAAGCCAGCATCACACTGATTCCCAAGCCAGACAGAGATCCAGCAAAAAAAGAGAACTACAGGCCAATATCCTTGATGAATACGGATGCAAAAATCCTCAACAAGATCCTTGCAAATCGAATCCAGCAGCACATAAGAAGAATCATCCACCAAGATCAAGTGGGATTCATTCCTGGGTTACAGGGCTGGTTCAACATTCGCAAACCAATCAGTGTGATACATCACATCAATAAAAGAAAAGATAAAAACCATATGATCCTGTCAATAGATGCAGAAAAAGCATTTGACAAAATACAGCATCCCTTCTTAATAAAGACTCTCAAGAAAGTTGGGATAGAAGGAACCTACTTAAACATCATCAAAGCCATCTATGAGAAGCCTTCAGCGAACATCATCCTCAACGGGGAAAAACTGAGAGCTTTCCCCTGAGATCAGGAACACGACAGGGATGTCCACTCTCACACTGTTGTTTAACATAGTGCTGGAGGTCCTAGCATCAGCCATCAGACACCAAAAGGAAATCAAAGGCATCAGAATTGGCAAAGATGAAGTCAAACTTTCACTCTTCGCAGATGACATGATACTCTACATCGAAAACCCGACAGACTCCACCAGAAGCCTCCTAGAACTGATCCAAGAATTCAGCCAAGTTGCAGGGTACAAAATCAATGTACAGAAATCGGTTGCATTTTTATACACCAACAATGAAGCCACAGAAAGAGAAATCAAGACACTGATCCCATTCACAATTGCACAAAAAACCATAAAATACCTCGGAATAAACCTAACCAAGGATACAAGAGATCTGTATGATGAAAACTATAGAAAACTTATGAAGGAAATTGAAGACGACACAAAGAAATGGAAAAACATTCCATGCTCATGGATAGGAAGAATAAATATAGTTAAGATGTCATTACCACCTAAAGCACTCTACACATTCAATGCGATTCCAATCAAAATTGCACCAGCATACTTCTCAAAACTAGAACAAACTATCCAAAAATTTGTATGGAACCACAAAAGACCCCGGATAGCCAAAGTAATACTGAAAAATAAAACCAAAACGGGAGGTATCACCATCCCAGACTTTAGCCTCTACTACAAAGCTGTCATCATCAAGACAGTATGGTATTGGCACAAAAACAGACACATAGACCAATGGAACAGAACTGAGAACTCAGAAGTGGACCCAAAAGTAGACAGCCAACTGATCTTTGACAAAGCAGGAAAGAATATCCAATGGAAAAAAGACAGCCTTTTAATAGATGGTGTTGGGAGAATTGAACAGCAACATGCAGAAGAATGAAACTAGATCTTTTTCTCACACCATGCACAAAAATAAACTCAAAATGGATAAGGGACCTGAACGCGAGACAGGAAACTATCAACACCCTAAAGGAGAAAGCAGGACACAACCTCCTTGACCTCTACCGCAGCAACTTCATACTTGACACATCCCCAAAAGCAAGGGAATCAAGAGCAAAAATAAACTGTTGGGACCTTATCAAGATTAAAAGCTTCTGCACAGCAAAGAAAACAACCCAGAAAATTAATAGGCAACCAACGGAATGGGAAAAGATAGTCGCAAATGACATATCAGATAAAGGGTTGATATCCAGAATCTATAAGGAATTCACCAAACTACACGCCCGAAAAACAAACAACCCAGTGAAGAAATGGGCAGAAGATATGAATAGACACTTCTCCAAAGAGGACATCCAGATGGCCAACAGACACATGAAACGATGCTCAGCATCCCTCCTCATCAGGGAAATACAAATCAAAACCACACTGAGATACCACCTCACGCCAGTCAGAGTGGCTAAAATGAGAAAATCAGAGAACTCTAGATGCTGGCGAGGATGTGGAGAAACGGGCACCCTCCTACACTGTTGGTGGGAATGTAAACTAGTACAGCCCCTCTGGAAAACAGTGTGGAGGTTCCTCAGGAAACTAACAATAGAACTCCCCTATGACCCAGCAATAGCACTGCTAGGAATTTACCCAAGGGATACAGAAATGCTGATGCATAGGAGCACATGTACCCCAATGTTCATAGCAGCACTCTCCACAATAGCTAAAACCTGGAAAGAGCCTAAGTGTCCATCAACAGATGAATGGATCAAGAAGATGTGGTTTATCTATACCATGGAATACTACATGACAATGAGAAGCAATGAAATCTGGCCATGTGTAGCAACACGGATGGACCTTGAGGGTGTTATGCTGAGCGAAATAAGTCAGGCAGAGAAGGACAAATATCGTATGTTTGCACGTATAGGAGGATTAGGAGGAACTTGACAGAGGAACAAGGGGGAGAAGAAGGGCGGAAATGGTGGGGGAAAGGGAGGGAGGCAAACCATGAGAGACTCTTGAATGCTGACAAAAACTGAGGACTGATGGATGTGGGGGGTAGGAGGGAATGGCATGGAGGAGGACACTTGTGGGGATGAGCACTGAGTGTTATGTGGAAACTAATTTGACAATAAACTATTAGTAAAAAAAAAAAAAGAAAGAAAGAAAAAGAATTGCTCATACACTGCTCTGTGCTCCATCAATACTTAGTTGGTGTCTCTATAATAGCAATTACTATATTCACTGACATTAGGGGGAATGTGTGTGTGTATGTGTTTGTGTGTGTTTCTGTAGATTTTTGTATATTGATCTCCTATCCTGCTGTCTTGTTGAACTCATTTATTCATTCTAATGTTTTTAGAGGGTTTTCTATATAGAAGTACGATTTTAGAGGTTCCTTTACTGAATTTCTTACATGCAAGATTTTCTATATGCAAGATCATGTCACCTGCAAATAGACATAATTTTACTTCTTCTTTTCCAATGTTGATCCTGCCTAGTGTGTACTCCATTAACTTTTATGTGCTTGGAAATTTATGTTTTGTTGACCATATGTAAGTAACAATATTTGACCATTTTGACCTACACAAATGGTAATTTCACATGTGCGACCTAGCACATGCTCATTAAATATAAGCATATTTGCTGTTGTGCAACAGATGCGTTCATGAAAAACCTCATGCTCTACAAACGGAGTAAGTTTTTTGTGTAGAGTGCCACAGAATAAATACATAGACTTTGTGTGCTAGACAGTCTCTGTCCCAAGTATTCAATTTGCCATTGTTGTATCAAAGCATCCATAAGCAATCTCTCAGTGAATGAGTATGGTTGTGTTCTAGTAAAACACCATTTATAAAAACAGTCTGGACTCACGAAGAAGCAGAAAATTTTCATAGTCCTATGACAAGTAAATAATTGAATTAGTAATAAAAAATAATTTTTAGAAATTTCCCACAAAGAAAAGCTCAGGACCAGATGGTTACACTGGTAAATTCTACCTAATATTTAAAGAAGAATTAATACCACTTCTTCACAAACACTTCCAAAAAATAAAGGAGAAATGAACACTTCCCAACATCTTCTATGCAGCCAATATTATCCTGATATAAAAACCAAACAAGGATATTGCAAGAAAAAAAGTCCACAGACCAGTATCTCTTAAGAATACAGATGAAGGGGCACCTAGGTGGCTCAGTTGGTTAAGCGTCCTACTTCAGCTCAGGCAATGATCTTGCAGTCCATGAGTTAGAGCCCGGCATCAGGCTCAGTGCTGACAGCTCTGAGCCTTGGAGCTTACTTCAGATTCTATGTTGCCCTCTCTCTCTGCGCCTCCCCCACTTACACACTCGCTTGCTCTCTGTCTCAAAAATAAACATTTTTAAAAAATTTTATTAAAAAAGAACACAGATGCAAAAATCCTCAAAACTTCTAGCAAATTGAATCCAGCAATATATTAAAAGGATTATATACCATATGCATGTAGGCTATATACCAGGAATGCAAGGTTGGTTCAATATGTGTAAATCAAGTATTACAAAACACAAATAGAATAATGCACAAAAACACATGATCAACTGAATAGACACCAAAAAGCATTTGACAGAATTCAAATCCCCTTTCTGATAAAAACACTTTTAACAAATAGGAATGGAAGAGAAACTTCTTCAAGCTGATAAAGGGCATCTAAAAAAGATCACCACTAAGGTCATACTTAAAAGTGAAAAACTGAATCTTTTCCCCCTAAGATCAAGAACAAGACAAGGATGCCCACTCTCACCTCTTCTATGTAACACTGCATTGGAGGCTCTGGCCAGGGAAATTAGGCAGGATGTGAAATAAAATGCATTAACATTGGAAAAGAATTTATATTTATCTGCAGGTAACATAATCTTGCATACAGAAAATCTTGCATATAAGAAATTCAGTAAAGGACCATTAGAAAATCTTTCTTATATATATGAAATCCTCTAAAAAACTTTTAGAGTATATAAATGAGTTCATCAAGGTGGCAGTATAAGAGATCAATAAACAAAATTCTACTGTATTTCAATATACTAGCAACAAATAATCCAAAAACGAAATTCATAAACTAAATCCATTTACAATAACATCAATAAAGTACTTAGGAAAAAATTTAACAAAACAAGTGTGAAACTATAAAACATGGTTGAAAGAAATTGAAGAAGTAAATAAACAGAAAGATATCCCATGTTCCTGGATCAGAAGATCTAAAATTGTTAAACTGGCAACACATCCCAAATAGATCTACCTAAGTGCAATCCTTATCAGACAGTTGTGGAATGCCAAATGGTAGATAAGCGGAGATGAAGGAAAGAGAAGGAAAAAGTCCTGGCTGGGCTGAAAAAGCAGCTACTTTCTTAATCACAGAGAGCAAAAGATAATAAGCAATTTAAGAACTGGAAATCGAGGGGGGCTCCTGAGCAGCTCTGTCAGTCGAGCATCTGACTTCAGTTCACATCACGATCTCATGATTTATGAGTTTGAGCCCCACATTGGCTCACTGCTGTCAGTTCAGGGCCTGCTTCAGATCATCTGTCCTGCTCTCTCTCTCTGCTTGCACTTTCTCTCAAATATAAAAATAAACCATTTTTAAAAAAGAACTGGAAATCAGTATTCATGATCATTATATATAATCTGTTGCTTCCTGAACAATAAACTGTATATAATTCCCATCCCAAAATTTGGACTCATTCTTTTCAACTAAACTTTTTGCTGTATTCATAATGTTAATTTTTGGGGGATATGATCTCAGATCATTATCAGAATTGAGTGGACCCTCCTTGATAATGCTAGGCACTATGTTATTGCCAAAGTGGGCAGACAGACCTAAGTTTTAATACTGCTGGGCTCTTTTTTAGCTCATTTCTATCCAGGAATGTTAAACAGTACCCAAATAGGGGCAGTCACATGGACCATCAGTATCATTACTATCAGTGTGATTCTCTTGCTGCCAAGGAAGTTATCTAGTTGGAAAGAACTGTGTATTTCTTCTCACTCATTCAGCTTGTATTGAATGCTTGCTATGATCCCACTCACAGGGCTAAGTGCCAGGATATGGTGGAGGACAAGCCCCAACTCTTGCCCCATCCTTGGAACTTGTAATCTGTTTATCGGTTAATACCATCTAATTCAGTGGTTCTCAATCAGGGATGATTTTATGTCCCAGGGACATCTGACAATGTCTAGGGACATTGCCACAATTAAGGAAATACTACTGGCATCTACTGAGTAGAAGCCAGGGACACTTCTAGGCATTCTACAATGCACAGGACAGCCCCCACAGCAATGAACTGTCCAGCCCATAAGGTTGATAGTATACTTACTGACAAACTTGATCTCCCCATTTTTCAGAAGAAACTGGAGCCAATGTAAAGGACATACTCAAGATCATCAGTTTTTCAGTACAGTCTAGATGTCCTGGCTCCATTCTCCATAAAATAGATTTTCAGTTTCCCTTTTTTGAACTTAAATTGAGGACTCATTTTTCCATGCTTTTCTCTTCCTAAAAGCAATGAGTTCCTCAGTGGCACCCTGATGGAAAGTTGCCTTACATAGCAATGGAAAAGCATTCGCTTTTGATCTGCATGCTTAATGTAAGAGATGGGCACTTGACTTGACTGAGAGGCTCCTTGGCATAGTCAGATATGGCTTTTGGTTTTATTTGAAAGTAAGGATGTTGTAAAGAAAAGCATGGACTCAGAGGTTCCGTTTATTCTTTCTTCTTCTTGTTCATTCACACATACTGACCTTCTACTGTGTGCCAACCACTAGGCTAGAAACCGAAGGCATGAGGATGAATAAAAGTATGTAGTCTCTCCCATCAACAGTTTGTGGCAAACAAGAGACACACACATTAAGAAGACATTGCAACATGTTGACACAGAAGCACTAAAGGAGGCAAGCACATGATGCAAGAGGGATGTGAGTTATTGATCACAAGCAACAAACTAATTTTGGCTTATTTAAGCAGAAAAAAAAATTTATAGGAAATGTCCCAGGTAGTTCACAGAAGCACCAGAGAGCCTAAGGTAAGCTCAGGAAACAGGCAGGAAAAGTGAGGCTCAGCAGCACTTAGTACCTCAGTCTCAAAACTACCATGATGAGGACTCTGCAGCCATGGTCAGTAAATACTGCCCATTACAGTTAAATAGCACTACTCCAGCCCTGGATACGATAAATTGCACTGGACTCTGCTTGTCCCCTGCCCCTGGAGCCAGCAAATGGATGCCACAGCTGAGCCAGGAGGTTTCTCCACTGTCCTACCTTCTTTATCTTTCCAGACCCCAAAGCAGTCTTTGGATTCAATTACCCTAAATCACTCACCCTCACTTTAGCTGCAAGGCATGCTGAGAAAATGAGCATCTCACCTGCTCAGATCCACCCTGTCTCCTACCCCCAAAACTCTTATGGTAAGGGGACGTCTTCCTTCCAGGCTTTGCTCAAATATCACCTTCTCAGCATGACCACTCTAGGACCCCTGGCACTTGTCATCATCTTTTCCATGCTATATTTTTCACCATGACTCTTACTACCATCTCATACATTACACATGTATTTATTTATATGCTTGTTTATCTCTCCCTACTCAAATGTGAGCCCCACAAGGAAGAATTTGTGCCTGACTTATTCACTACTATGCCCCCAGTGTCAAAAACAATGCCTGGAACATCAGAGGCTCTCAATAAATATTGCTGAACAAATGAGTGAATGAATGAATGAATTCTCCAAACACAGGGAGATCAAAGGTCCTGAGAATCTTAACATTGAGCAAATGCTCACTATACAGCACCTAAGAAAATACAAAACATAACTGTCTGGAAATAAGTTAGAGAGAGCTCTCTTATGGAACTGATACCTGAGTTGATCTTAAGAGACAATGTAGACAAATCAGGGTCAAGAGAGAAAGATTTAAGCACTTATGTGGGATTCTAAGAATGTGTTGTTTTATGGTTTGGCATGATTCTGGAATGCTTCCTAGCCAAGTTCCTTGTATCATTTCTGTATGGAAGGGGCACTGGTTTGGATCAGTGTAGCATCAGGGTTGACCATGAAAAGTCAAGATCAAAACATGGAGATGAAAGAAATCTGACCTAAAGTATCCAAGAGTGAGTCCTTTATAGAATAAAGTGGTCGATTCCAAGGAACACTTGGACCCTTAAACAAAAAAGTATTAGTCTGAACATTATTCTGGAGAAAGACAATCAGAGCAGTGAGAAAATAAATAATAATCAAACCTAAAAAGCAAATGAGTTTTGCTCTGGTTTAGAGGTTCTTGTGCTATTACCTGGAAAGCTTTTTGTTTAAATGATTATACTGCCATAGAAATTTTTGTAATTCATCAAAATTCATACGATTTGGAAGGCTAAGGAAAAAAAAGAGTAGGTGGCAGGGTTATTACTTGAAGTTCAATTCAATAAATATAATTTATTTTTCTATAGAGTCCTTTATACAAAATATTGCCAGTGGCTTTACGGTCCAACAAGACCAAGTATGAATGACTTAAGTTATTTGCTTTCAGACCAAATGGATTTTTATGAACATTTTGACTTCCCCTTGCACTAAATGAACTGATATACAGCTATTCTCGACATAATTTCTGTCACCACCATTATCTTTCCTCGCTTCAGCTCTTTCACAGAGCTTCAGGATGACATTAAGTGGTAATTGCTGCAGTATTCCCCTCACAGAGGGGACTGCTCTTGCTTCTTTCAGCTGATCCCTTCAGAAGGGCCCTTCACAAGATATTGGGGGATAATGCAAGAGAAAAAAGGGAGCTGATAAGGACAAGATTCTAACAACGGTGTGTAGGACTGACTCCTCTCAAATTCAACCGACTCAGCCACTGGAAACCAACCAGTTTCACAGGTCCTGGGGATGCAAATGGGACCCAGATGTGACCTTGTCACCTTGTGTCTTACCTCATTTCCTTATGAGATTCAAACAAATAGTAATTGAAAGGCAATTTACATCTCTGCTTCAGTTCTTGCTAAAAATGCCAAGGGAAAAAGACCTCCATGGTGCACAGAAAACTCAAAACTCCTTTCCCCAGCCTGTCTCTGTTCTCTCATCCATGCTCTGTAAGACCAGCTCATAAATCAAGCCTTGGCAGTATTTCTGCTTTTTCTCTTCTCCTTATTCAGCCTCTGCTCTCTGGCTTCTTCCAGATTTCCTTTTCTATCCTCACCCAGATACTGTGTAAGAAAAGAGAGTAAGTAAGGTGGGGCTGGGGCAGAAACAGATTGCAAAAATTTATAACTTAATATATTTTCTTTTACAACCTGTCACAGATTCTCCCTTCAAGAAGTGCTCATTCTAAACATGGCTGTGTTTTAGTTAAACCAAGGGTATAAAATATTATGGATCACCTGTTTGTTTATAAAGAAGCCTTCGCATTGGGCCAAAGGAAGAGAAAAGAACTGTATAATTTAATATGAACAAAGAAGATGCAATGACCTCTACTGTGATCTAGGAATAGCTCTTTTGTGAGAGTGGAGTAAATGGACCTGCTTTTTCCTAATTCCCTCAGCCAATGGCCAGTTTTTAAAAATTAATCTAAGAGTCGAATCAACAGATTTTAAAATTGTAGTAAAATACACATAACAAAATTTATCATTTTTCAGTGTACAGTTAAATAGCATTAAGTACACTATTGTCCCCACCATCTATGTCCAGAAATTTTTAACCATCCCAAACTGAAACTCTGTAGTCATTAAACAACTCAACATTCCCTCCTCCTGGTATCTGGTAAGCACCATTCCACTTACTTTTTTTTTTTTTTATTTTGTTTATTTTGAGAGAGAGAGAGAGAGAGAGAACACACAGGGGAGGGGCAGAGAGAGGGAGAGAGAGAATCCCAAGTATGCTTCATGTCATCAGCACAGGGCCTGATACGGGGCTCTATATTCTGAACAGTGAGATCATGACTTGAGTTAAAACTGAGTGTCAGATGCCCAACCAACTACGCCACCCACGCGCCCTGGCACCATTCTACTTTCTGTCTCTATTATCTAGATTACTGCAGGCATTTTGTAAATGGAATCATACAGTATTTGCTCTTTTGTGGCTGGCTTACTTCACATAGTATAATGTATTCAAGGTTCATCCACATGGTACCATGTGTCATGGGTATGTTCAAGCTACCATTTTTGTGTGTTTGTTTCCAAACTTCTAACTTATTAGAAGACTATGGGTATCCATAAATGGACAAACAAAATGTGGCGTATGCATACAATGGAACCCCACTCAAGGAATGAAGTACTGACAAGATGCCACAATATTGATGGATCCTGAAAATACTATGCTAAACAAAGAAACCAGTCACCAAAAGATCACATACAAAATAATTTCAGTTATTGAAATATCCAAAACAGGTAGTAGCAGAAACACAAAGTGGATTAGTGGGTTGGCAGGGAATGGGGGGAAGGAGCATCAGAAGAAACTGCTTAATGGGCATAGAGTTTCTTGTCGAAAATATTTTCGAGCTAGTTAGAGGTGATGGCTGCACAACTGTGTTAATGTATGAAATGCCACTGAATTGTTCACTTAATTTTTTTAATTAATTACTTTTAATTTCAGTATAATTAACATACAGTGCTATATTAGTTTCAGGTATACAATATAGTGATTCAACAATTCTGTACATGACTCAGCCCTCATTATGATAAGTGTACTCTTAATCCCTTTCAGCTGTTTCACCCATCCTTCCAGCCACATTATTTTTGCTTTATTGTAGTAAGATTGCACTGTCCGGTGTGGTAGCCACTAGCCACATGGGGCTTCTCAGTGTTCAAAATGTAGTTAGTCCAACCTGACATATGCTGTAAGGATAAAATACATACTGAATTCAATGGCTTAGTATTATAAATCGATGCAAAATATCTCATTAATAGATTTATATTGATTACATGTTCAAATGGTAATACTGTGAATATACTGACTTTAAGAAAACATTAGTAAAATAAATTTCATCCATGTTATTTTACTGTTTTAATGTGGCTACTGGAAAACTTTAAATTACATATGTGGCTCAAGTTCTATTTCTCTAGGACAAGGTCAGTTGAAGGTCTAAGCCAGTCTTTGGGGGAAGGGGAACGGCCAGAGAGCTTCTTTGAATTCCAAGAGTCCCTCTTGTCTTCAGTGGACAGGTCAGACTGACCACTGAATCAAGCTGGAATCACAAGGAGACAAAGGCTAGTATATAAATGGAGGACAGAAGAATGTCACCCTGGCAGAGAACTGGAGTTCCCAGGACCAAGAGAGTAGAGCGAGGCAGACTCTAAGTGCTGGCAACTTGGGCTCTTCTCCCTTACAGTGCCCCAAAAGAGGCAACCCTCTGATGGGGTGACACTTGGATCCTAGGGATGATGACCAAGAACCATGACTTCGAAGGCTATGGAGAGATCCTTATTTGAGCTACAGTTCAACTGAACCACTGTGGGGAGCATTTCCCAAAATAGACAGCTGAGGACCATGCCCCTGCTGGCACCAAAATAAGCTCTAGGATCTGATACAGTCCCATGAGATGGGGGAGGCAGCCCAAAGATGACAGATACTGTCTGTCCCATCAGTCATGTGGGTGGGTGCTCAGAACCAGATTTCATTTGATTTAGAAAAATGAAGAAATGAGAAGTTTTCTGCACCCTAGCACTGTGGAACAAATAATCTTTGGCTAAGGCAGTCATGCACCTGCAAGCCTTGAAGTATTTATTCAGGGCATATACAGGCCCACTGGCCTCTCTATGCATGAGTCTGGCCTCAGGCCTTCTATCCCATAGCCTCCAACCTGAAGCACCAGGTCCTGTATGCTTTCCAGATAGATACGTCTTCTTGGGAATATACTGAGAACTTCCAGGGGCCAGAAGTCAAGAGAACTAATAATGCCAAAGCCACCATCACAAAACCTCTGAGCTGAGAAGGAGATATAGGGATAATAAGCCAACTCCTTTTGTTCTAGTGGAAAGAAATACAATCTACATAGGAAGTGGGCAAGTAGGATTTGCTCAAGGTCATACAAGCGGTGGTCAGGTCTCTAACTAGAAGACAGACCCTTTTTACTCTCCTGAGCATCTCAATTGGCCCTACAGCTGGACCCTCAACACTGCAACCTCACATCTATCTCTTTCCAAATGAGTAAAACAATTTGCCATATTCCAAGCAGAGCCTTTCTAGGTAGATAACATGCAAATACCTAACTTGAGACATTCAAACTCTACAGGGAGGAAATTACCTTTAAAGAATTATGCACAGGGCACCTGGGTGGCTCAGTAGGTTAAGCATCCGACTTTGGCTCAGATCGTGATCTCGCATTTAGTGAGTTCGAGCCCCACACTGGGCTCTGTGCTGTCAGCTCGGAGCCTGGAGCCTGTTTTTGGATTCTGTGTCTCCCTCTCTCTCTCTGCCTCTCACCTGTCATGCTCTGTCTCTCTCTTTCTCAAAAATAAACATCAAAAAATTAAAAAAAAAAGAATTATGCACATCCATACACACATCATATTAAGTTAAGAAACAACTTAGTACAGCTTCTGCAGTTGCTATAACCGAGACTTAAGAGGGTGGCTTAAATAAGAAATTCCTTGTTGTCTCATGAAATAATCTGGAAAAAGCAGGTCAGGGCCAGTAAAGAGGCTCCAGAGTGTCTGTGGTTCAGGATCCTCCCACTGTGTTGTGTTCTTTCACACACAGGATGATGCCCTCAACTGTGTGGTCTAAGACAGCTCATCCCAGTGCCCACATTTCAGCCCAGGAGAGTGATGAACAAGGAAGAATGGGGACAGTACATCTTGCACATAATTTCTGCACACACTCTATTGTTCAGAACTTAGTCACATGGGTGTATCTCACTACAAGGGAGACTAGAAAGCAATCTTCAATCTGAGAAGCCACATATGTAGCAAAAAGTCTATCACCATACAAGAACTGGCCCTGTGATGGTGGCTTTGGCATTAAGACTACACCATACTCCACATCCATAACCATAAGGGCAGCTGACACCTCACCCCGTCTGTTAATGGTCTGCCTACTGCATTTTGGGGGCTTCATAGCACTCTAGGAGGACATGTAAGGTGCTAGAGCCAAGATTAAGAAGACCTAAAGCCAAGTGGTATGGGAAAGAAGAAGACTTAGAAGCAAGTCTGAGATATGGTAGAACACCCCGGCAGCTCACTGTATGTGGCCTGACACACAGTAAGTACTCAATGAATACTGGATGGATGGATGGATGGATGGATGGACGGACGGATGGATGCTCCAATGGATGAACAAATGTGTGGGCAGATAGCACAGAACATTCTATGTCCTGCCCCCACTATTACTCCTATAACTCAAACCCCTGGCACAGCAGTAAGCATATAGTATATCCTCAAACAATAATTAAGGCATTTGCATGGCTGGCTGGATGAATGAATAAATGATTATGAATCTTCTCCATCCTTTTTGGAAAGAGTGTTTGCTCCAATCAACTTTTTGGATTAAGTAAAGTGAAGCATGGAGGAGAAGAGGAAGCAGCATTTACTGGTATATACAGTAAATACAGGAATTTACCATATTCCAGGCTAAACGTTTGCATGTGCCATCACACTTAGTTCTCAAAAGAAGCCTATAAGGCAGGTTCTATTATTATCTTCTCCATTTTACAGTCGATAAACCTGAGAAACAGAGAGATCAAGCACCTTACCCAAGGTCACTTGCTCAAGCTAACAAATGGAGAGCAAGGATTTGAACCAGAGCTGTCTGACTTGCTGGCAACCATGCTACATCACAGAATGCTTTCCCCAAAAGCAGTGGGGTGTAGAAGTCTAGTTTATGTAACAGATGAGGAAGAAGCAGCTTTGGCTGTTCTGACACGAGACCCCAGAGCTCTGCTGCATACTAACACCATGACCTTGGCTCCTAAGACACCTCTTTGGACCCCCAGGGCCCCCGAAGCATGCTGTGAAAACCACTATACTGTGGGATACTCCAGGGCTCTTTACTGTGCTAAGAGACCTCCCAGGCAACACAGTCAGAGATAAAATGGCATCTCCAAAACTTCCAAAAGGGAAGCTTTTGGGAAAAAAACAGTGGGTGTGACACAGTGAAAGGATCTAAACAGACCAGCTTTGTCACCTTACCATTTTGGGTATCAGCTTCCTCAGATGTGAAACAGGCAAAATTACATCAACTTCATAAGGGTGACTTAGGATGAAGTAAGATGATGTGCATACAGTGCTTAGCTCTGTGCATAGTACATAGAATAAGTGTTCACTAAAGGTCATCTGGTGGCAATGGTAGTGGAAGATGCTTCAGAATATCCTGGTTTTCTGAATCCTTATTGGTGGCAACTCCTTTTGTCTCTTTGACAGCAGGGGATGGTAAAAAAGAAAAAGTTAAATTTGATTTAGAATGCCAATTCTGCTATTCACTAGCTGGGTGACTCTGGGCAAGGCATTTCACTACTCTGGGTTTTCATTTCTGTTTCTAAAATGGGGAAAATATGTTCTAACTTAGGTTGTGAGAATCAGATCAAATGAAGAATGCCAGGAAAGAGCACAGAGCGTACTTATTTGTTCCCTATTTCCCAAGGACCTGGAGGCTGGGAGTGAGAGCTGGCAGCCCCCTCCCCGACTACAGGTGTTTCCTTAGAACTAAGAGCTCCCAACTACTCACCCCTGGGGCTACCATTCTCTCCTTCTCACCAGGCTCAAATTGACCTGCTGGCTTCAGTTCCCCTCCTATGTCACAACTCCCTCCTTGTTATTTATCTATCTCCAAACAACAAGAGAAAAAGAGGAAGCTGGCTCTTGCCTTAGGCAGACTATCCTCAGAAATATAAATCACTCCTCTAGCCAGCTCGGACAAAGAAAAGATTTGGAGTCCTGAATGAATTGTCTGCAAACTCCTGCCCCACACCCTTGACCCAGGGGAAGAGAGGGATCACCGAAGCTCTATCATCCAGCTGGCATCACAGAAAAACAAGAGTCTCTGGGATTTCTGGAAAAATGACATGTGAGAGGAAGCTCTTCAGAGCCAGTAAGACAATTTACTAGACCGCTGTGCCATCTAAATAATGGCTGGATGTTCTCATGATGTCTCCATCATCTTATGAAAAGGAGCTCTGAATGAGGCAGGAGGGCAGAATTCATAATAGTGAGAGGTAATTAGCTGTCACATCTGCCTCTGCCATTGCCCCAGGGGTTTGAGTCTCTCTCTCTCTCTCTCTCTCCCCACCCCCCTCTCCTCTTTAGGTTTCTCACTCTGGAGTATATACCTGTGTAGGGTGGGGGATGGCAGAGGGTGTGAAGCTCTAAGCTTGACATTTAATACATACACAAGAGAAAACAACAATCATGAACTAGTATTTCCTGCTCACCAGACTGCCAAGCACCCTTCCAAGGCTCTTTGTAAGAAATAACTCATATAATCCTCCAACAACCCTATGAGGTAGGTGCTTTATTATATCCATTTATAGATGTGGAAACTGAGGTACAGGAGGGGCCCCTCCTCACCCCCTCCCAGGTTACACAGTTGGGAAGTGGCAGAATCTAAATGTGAACCTGGGATGTCAGACTCCAGAGTTGGCACTCTCAATGACTCAGGAGAATGACTTTCAGAACCACACATGGAGTCTAAGTTTCCTTAGGTACTAAGACCCTGTTTGACAGGCAGTCATTCAAATCTACTTTGTTGCTTCAACAGACATGTCCTGTGTATGGACCATGAGCCTGGCGTTGAACACAGGTGTGATGGGGAGGAATCCGATTAGGCTTCTGCACAGGAACAGTGCTCAGGGGGAGTAGATACATGTGCAAGTTGTCATATGGTAACAATCATTGTGTTGGGCACCATGTGTTAATTTAGCTCATCAACACCATTGCCTAATGAAGTAGGTACAATTATTATCCTCATTTCACAAGTGAGGAAAGTGAGATACAAAAAGCAAGGAACAGAGGCGGAAATGAAAACTGGGCAGTGTAGTTGCACAGCCTGCCCCTTAACCCCCTCCCTGCCAGCACTCCATACTCCAAGGCAGAGTGGTAAGGCCATATAGGCATCAGGATAAAATGCTAATGGCAGCCTACAAAGGGGGCCAGGGAAGTCTTCCCATATCAACCACCATTTGGGAGGCCTTGGAGGATGGGGTGGATTTGGACAGATGGGGATGAGGAGGGCAAAGTGAGGGGGTGCTTTGTGCAGAAAGCAATGGAGGGCCTGAGCCCCAAGGCAAGTGATGGATGGAGGGTGCACGTATTTAGAGATGAATCTGTAAAATAAGAGGGGAAAGGAGAGAGGGAAGCACAGAGAGAGGGATGCAAACCCAAGGAAAAGAAAAAGAGAGAGGAGTGAAGAAAAGGT
Organism: Proteles cristata cristata; assembly: GCA_017311185.1. NCBI lineage: Eukaryota > Metazoa > Chordata > Mammalia > Carnivora > Hyaenidae > Proteles > Proteles cristata. The sequence continues at coordinate 2,758,745 of JAESUZ010001797.1, read as the reverse complement.
AAGGAGTAGAAGGAAGAAGGAGGGAAAGATGGAAATGACTTGCTAGAAACATGAATTCTCTCAGGGTTTTTACTAAGCAGGGCTCATCCACCTGGTGGCAGGTACAAAATGGAGATGCCATGAGGGGACACCTGGCCATGGAATTAAACAATATCAAAGTTCATAGTCAGAAGGGTGTACTCTTCTAAATTATGATTACATCAAATAGAAAGTTATAGTTTGCACTGGGTGTTATGTGGAAACTAATTTGACAATAAACTATTTGTAAAAAAAAATAAATAAATAAATAAAAATAAAAATCTTTTAAACTAAAAAAAAAAAAAAAAAAAAAGAAAGTTTTAGTTTGGTGACTATGATGCTTGCTCGTCTTCCTTTCTAATAGAGGAGGCCTTGGACTCACAGACTGTGGTGGGCAATGGTAAACAGCCAGCATTTGAAAACACTATTTTGTTTTCATTTTTATTATGGGGACTGGATATGGCAAAACCCACAAAGATGCTGCTCAAATGACCAAAGCACTGGTTTTCCATCCTGGCTGCACTTTAGAATCATCTGGGAGTTTAAAAATACCGATGTCCAGACTATACCACCAGAGTATCTGATTTGACAGACCTGAGATGGGGTCAAGGCATCACTATTTTTTAGAAGTTCTCAAAATGATTCTAAAAAGCAGCCACAGCTGAGAATCACTGACTAGTCTTTAAAATATCTCATTATCTCATTTAAATCATCACCTGTATGCCATTACTTTGAGGACAGACAAAAGTCCTTACCTCATACCGCTGTCAAGGATCAGGGATCTAACCCCATGGATAGTTCAGATCTGCCCCTTCTCATATGATCATGACCTCTCCTCAACTTTCATTCCAACACCCAGGGGGCGAGGCCCAGGCCTAGGATCATAGCACTGAAAAGTCTTGCAGGATCCTCTAACCTGACCAAGACTATACCAAAGCTACTTTGTATGAAGGTATATCAGGGTTGGTTTTTTGTTTGTTTGTTTTGTTTTACTATTTTTTAATGTGTGTTTATTTTGAGAGATAGAGAGCACACAAACAGGGGAGGGGCAGAGAGAGAAAGGGAGACACAAAATCTGAAGCAGGTTCCAGGCTCAGAGCCCAACCCGGAGCTTGAACTCAAGAAATGTGAGATTATGACCTGAGCCAAAGTCGAATGCTTAATCTTCTGAACCACCCAGGTGCCCCAAAGATACATCAGTTTTAAGCTTTCCGGCCTAAGCCATTCTGCTTTCCAAGTGCCTACAGCCCCAGCTCTGGCAACATAACAACTCAAGCAGCCTTGCTGAGGAGCATGGGGAATCCTATGCTCTCTTACTAGCCCATTCAGACGCAATGGAGGGAAGCCAGCATGTGGTGCTCTTTTAATTAAGCCCCACATCAGTGCCAAGTGCTCCCAGAGACAGAGTGTGGGAGGAGTCTCTGAAGTATGAGACAAGTTGACGAGTTGAGGGGTCATGATAGATATTTTCCCACTAGACTCAATTTGTCTCTAATGACTTGTGATGCAGCCTGCATCAATCCAGACTATCAGGGGCCTCCATGATGTGTTTGTTTTCTCTGCAAACCAGAACCAAGTTTTCACTCAAAGGAAGTCAATTCCTAAAGATGCTATTTTCTGAGACATTGATCCACAAAATAGGAATCACATCCTTAAATGCCTACAGGGGCCAAATATGAAACATAAGTGAATGACACATGGCAGGATGAAAGCCAGTAGAGAGTAGCAGAGACTACGGCAAATTGGAGAACAAATGGTAAGGAAAAAGCAGATGTAGAATTCTCGCCACCTGCTGCCCAGGTGGAATTGTGGTCCATTGTAGCCCAGTCTTCTGAATTCTTTAGGACAGAAGGCTTCCCATTTCCCCAGAGGAAAAGCCAAAGTCCTGACAACAGCTTATAAGACCTTCATTATCTGCTCCCCTCCACCACTCCCAACATCTCTGTGGCCTCGTTTCCTACCACTCCCACTCCACTTACTCTGCTCCAACCACTCTGGATCCCTGCTGATCCTCAAACACACCAGCCACTCTCCCATCTCAGGGCCTTTTCACATGCTGTTTCCTCTGCTTGGAAAGTTCTTACCCTAGACACCCTCATATCTCATTTCCTCACTACTTTCAAATCTTTGCTCTGATCTCCAGCCTCTCAATGAGATAGACTCTACATTATTAAGTAATGCCCTCCCCATACCCTAGCCCTTCAGAACCTTCTTTCCTGCTCTCATTTTTTTCTATAGCTTTTATCACCCATTAGAATATAAACCCCACAAAAGCAGCTTCTCTTTTATTTATTGCTATATCTTAAACACTTGGAACCATATAAGTACTTAATAAACATTTATTCAACCAATAACTGAAATCTCGTATCATGAACTGAAACTAGGGTGAAATTTGTATGTTGAAGCCCTAACCTCCAAAGTTACCATATTCAGAGATAAGGCTTTTTAAGGAGGATGGGGTGCCTGGGTGGCTCAGTCGGTTAAGCGTCCAACTTCGACTCAGGTCATGATCTCGCGGTTTGTGGGTTCAAGCCCTGTGTCGGGCTCTGTGCTGACAGCTAGTTCAGAGCCTGGAGACTATTTTGAATTCTGTGTCTCCCTCTCTCTGACCCTCCCCTACTCATGCTCTCTTTCTCTCAAAAATTAATAAAACATTAAAAATTTTTTAAGGAGGTAAATGAAGGTTCAAAGGTTAAATAAATAAGGTCCTAAGGGTGGGGCCCTGATCCAATAGAACTAATGTCCTTATAAGAAGAGGAAGAGACACCAGGAACACACGTGCACAGAGAAAAGACCATATGAGGACAGAGAAAGAAGGCACTCTTCTGCAAGCTGAGAGGCATCAAAAGAAAACAATCTACCAACACCTTGATCTTGAATTTTCAGCCTCTGTGAGAAAAACTGTTGTTTCAGGCATTCAGTCTGTGGTATTTTTTATGGCAGCCCAAGAAGATTAATAAATCTAGACACTGTATTTTTATGTGAAATTTCCTCCTTAAGTGCTGCCCACTGTTTCAAAATTTAAAAGTAAACTTAAAAGATCTTTCTTAAGCCAAACAGGACATGTCATCTGTGAGCTAAATACCAGACATGGGTCTCTAGTTTATGATGCCAGGTTTTCTGTAAGTCATACATCCCAAAGAGGACTTGCATCCCACTTTAAATCACCTGTACTCGCCCAGCATCACTCAGGTAGGACAAGTTAAAGGTGAGAGTTTTTGTCAGCTTCCTCTCACCCTGCCCCTATTCAACTCACTGGATGGAAAAGGCTCTTTCTAAATGCAAATCTGATTATGTCACCCCCTGCTTGAATTCTCCTGTGGCTCTGTATTGCTCTTGCAGTGAAGCCCTATCTCCTTATAGGACCTATTTAGCCCTTCATGATCCACCCTCTGGTCATCTCTCCACTTATTCTTACTCACTTTGTGCACCAGACTCAATGAATGGAACATGTCCCCTGAAGGGAAAGGAAATGCCTTCTCTCTTATTTGAGCCTTCCTGCATGCTTTTCACTCCCTCTGGGAGAGTTGCTCTCTACCCCTCCCTCTTCACCTAGCTACTTCCTACCTAAACTTGAAGCTTCAGCACCACCTCCACTGGGAAGCCCTCCTAGATTCCCTTACCTTGTTTCTGCCCATCCCACATTCCCATGCTTTGGGTAGCAGAGCCATGCTTTCTCTTTGAGGAAGAACTACTTCTTCCCCATTGCACACACTGGAAAAATGGCTGGATATTTCTGCCATCCATTTCCTCTTCCTTGGTACGAAAAGAGACCACATTTCCAGCCTCCTTTGCTATGAGGTTGAAACCGTATGACTATGTTCTGTGGATGGGAGGAATAGAGAAGTGATGAATGCCACGTCCAGGTATAGCCCCAAACCCTTAAGTGACCACCCATACTCTATTTTCCCTTATGTGGCAATCACCAAGTTTTGTGTTGAAGGTGGCAGGGTCACATGATGGAGAGAGTCAGCATTTCTAAGTAACTGCTTAGACGAGAACCACCAGGACAGCTGCCTGATTTTCACCCAGACAGTGACATGAGTAAGAAGTAAACCTTTAGGGGTGCCTGGCTGGCTCAGTTGGAGAAGCATGCAACTCTTGATCTTGGGGTTATGAGTGAGCCCCACATTGGGTGTGGAGATAACTTAAAAATAAAATCTTTCAAAATAAAAATAAATAAACTTTATTGTTTACGCCACTGAGACTTGAGAGTAGACATGGTCTTGGGGGGTTGTTACTATAGCAAGTCTGGCCTTTCCTGATTAATACATTGCAAATGCCAGTCATAGCAAACTGCCTCTCATTTGATCCAAGCCAGCTGGACTCTTTCTGACGAACGAGAGAAAAAGAAAACCATTGGTTCTGATTCACAGCAACACTGGCCCTTCAGGCATGTTCTGGCCACATTAGGCAGTTCATGCCTGTATCCAGTCCATGATGCTATGATTAAACATGGCCATAGGGCTCCTTTACATTATCTCCTTTCCAAATTCATTTATGAGTCTTTAAAGGCTAAAGGATAGAAATGAATTCATGGAACACAATGGTTAAGAATCTGGGATCTGGAATCAGATTACCTCTATTTAAACCCAGTCCCCTAGCAAATGACCTTGATCATAACTCTCAAAACCCCAATTTCCTTATTGGTAAAATGGGCCTAGTAACAGTCCCTAGTCTCAAGATTTAATGAATCAATATATGTAAATTACTTAGAACAGGGTTTAGTACAATTAATGCAATGAATATGAGCTGTTATTGCTTTGTGCCACATACTTACCATATTTCTCATTTAAGCCTGTCATAAATAATCTTACACTCTCCTGTGTACAGAGGAGGAAATTGGGGCTCCGAGAGGTTATGTAACTAACCCTGGATTAAACAGCTTGTCAGGGATATAGCCAAGATTCCAAGCCATGTCCTTCTGCCCCATTCCTGCTTCTTGGCTTCTTCAACACCAGTAGATAAGGGAAGCCAAGGTTTATTAAGCACCTATTAATGTTTCAGGAACCAAGCTTGATGCTTTTGAATATACAGTTCCAATTATCCCCCAAGAGCCCTATGGAGTATGTCATATCACCCTCAACTTAGCACATTAAGAAGCTCACTCTCAGTATGGTTAAATAAATTGCTGAAGGTCACACTGCTAATAAGAGCAATTGGGCTTTGGATCCAGGTCAGTGTGACTCCAAAAGCTCATTTTACTGTGCCTGGTACCTTTCGCAATAATTAAAGCTATTTACTGAGCTTGCCTTTATGTCCCAAGCAAAGTATAACTGTCACAGCTCCCTTTGAAGCAAGGCATGTTGTCCTCAGGAAACTAAGACTCAAGGGGCTAAAATCATCACCCAAGTACACACAACAGAAGTAGAAAAGGCAGAAATGGAACTCAAATCTCCTCCACAATGTTTGTTCTTTCCTGACCAAGCTGGCTTGGAAGGCTAAAGGCTTCCTGCAATGATGAAACTCCTTCCATCATTTCACTGGCCACATTGTGGCTGTGATGTATCAGCTCATTGATTTGGAAGTTTTTATCGTAATTCAGAATTCACAATACTTTGACCAAGATGGAAGTTTCTTTGCATGCTATAAAAAAGGACTGGCCTAGCAAATGAGGGGTGAAAATAAGATATTAGGCTCTTCTTGACATATACAAGCCATGTATCTGAAAACTGCATTTATTTGAGGAAACAGTCCCCCAAAACTATTGGGAAGGACTTGCCTCAAATGTGACATTTGAATCACAAATGGTTAATGAAACAAAAGCAAAATCTAAAGTGAGATAAATCTTCTCTTGGACTTCCCAATTACGAGCCAATAATGCCTCTGGCTAGAGAATGAAACCTAACAGTGCAGAAGGGAAGGCTGCCGGTGGCACTGCACTGCCTGCCAATGCCCTGTGTTAAAAAAAACCTTGATATTCCTCACACCAGTGTGCATAAGATCACAAGAGAGCCAAAGAAAAAAGCTTCTGCTATTTCAGAATCACATAAGGCAAACATGAGTAAACCAAGAAAGCCTTGATGTTTTGCCTTCTTAAGAGGACCTACTGTTTTAATTCATGTTAGCATATTAATTGCCCATATGCAGCTGGGTGCTGCTAATTACAAATGAATGGTGTTTATTCATTATAGAAGACCCAGCAGGAAAGTCTCTCTACTTAGCAACACTATGTTAATTTCAGTTTGGCTTTCAAAGGACATAAAACTGCTTTGAATTAAAAGATTTTTAAAGAGAGTTGTTTCTCCTTCTTTCCTCTCACTGTATGGAGGTTCTAGGTGGAGAGCCTCTGGTCCTTTCCCAGCTCTCTTACTTGCTCCTGTGATCAGTGCAAGCCTTATTTACTGGTGGGCAGCTAGCCCTGTTAATAGCTACTGCAAATGTATGGCATACCCTCTTTGCCCCTTTCCTGGTTTATTTGCTTTTCAATATCTGACTTGAATACCACAAAGCCATCTCTCCCCTTCTGTCTGCATGTAGGAAGCACCCCTCACTATCAACCAGATTTTATGTTTGTGCTTCCTTGCATGTGCCTGGTTGTATCTCTGACCAATTGTGTATTGACCAGGTAGCTGTCTCAAGTCAGGAATTAAGGAAGTAAGAGACCTCATTCTGGGCTTGGATCTAAGCTGTTTCTCATTTCAGTTTATTATCTGAGAGCCCTGAATTTGGGGAGTAGGTGATGGCAGAGTACTTTTCTATGTAATCAAAGCATTATTTCTCATATGGCTAGTGATGGCTATGTACAGGGTCTGCTGGACAGAGCATGCAAGAGGCAGCAGAAGGGGTGCCCCCTGAACCACTCTTGCAGTCTATAATATAGATAATTCAAAATTATCTTTATCATGGTTAGCCTAAAGTATTAAAGTTCAAGCTGTATATTTATCTCCCCTAGAGAATGATGAACTCATTGCTATCCAATTCTGCAATAAAATAGTTGATATTTATTGAAGTACCAATTTTCATCCTAATTTTCATACATGTATTATCTCATTTTCCTCCGACAACAATCCTAAAAGACAGTACTTTTATTATTCCCCTTTCTCGGATGAGGAAATTGAGTCTCTGAGAGCTCAAACAGCTTGCCTAAAGTCACAAAGCAGAACAATAAGACAGTGAAAACTGATTATGTCTAACTCCATAGCTCTGAATCGCTGCTTTATAGTGACCCATCAATAACTCAGGGCTTCTCAATGTAGAAAAAGACACTGTGCTGAGAAAATTGGGAGAATACAAACTTCAACTAGACAGCCTGGCAGCAGCAAAGTTCCCTCTATAACTTCTGGGGCATTAGCTGCAAGCTGCCATGTCAAGGCATTTTAGAAGCTCAGATTTTAAAAATCAATAAAATGTAACCCATCAAACTACTGAGGACTTTGGTTATTGATAGGATAAGAAATAAGCCTAGAATTGCTCATAATTACCATGAGGGAAGAGCTTGTTTAAAAATGCAGACCACACTGAGGAGAGATGATTAAGATAAGGAAAGAGAGAGAGAGAAACTTAGTGCTAATCTCATGATTCAAGCCCCTGGATCCAGCCATACCTGCATGTTCACTCTTCTAAAATTACCTGAATGAAGTACTATCAAATTCTTCCATGCCTTGATACTTATAATTAAAAGTCAATTATGAACTCCTCTTAAACTTTTTCAATTACATGAATCCATACATTTTCCCTGCCTTATTCAATTATGAGTTGGATTTTCTGTCATTTGCACCTGCAAGTCCTGAGTATGTATTAGTTTTATATTGTTGTTATTTTTCTCTTTATTATTAATATCATTATTTTTATAGCACATGGGTAAATCATTTAACTGTGGATTTGGAGGTCCTCAAACTTTACCTCATACCAAACAAAAAAATTAATTCCAGATGGGTCAGAGAGTTAAATGTAAAGCTAAAACTATAAAAACTTCTGAAAAATATAATATATTTGAAACCTTGATTTAGACAAAGATTTCTCAGGACAGGAAAAAATTAACCATAAGAATTTTTAAATAATAGGGGCACCTGGGTGGCTCAGTCAGTTAAACATCCATATTTGGCTCAGGTCATGACCTCGCAGTTGGCAAGTTCGAGCCCTCTTCAGGCTCTGTGCTAACAGCTCTGAGTCTGAAGCCTGCTTCAGATTCTCTGTCTCCCTCTCTCTCTGCCCCTCCCCCACTCACTCTGTCTTTCTCTCAAAAATAAATAATAAAAACATTAAAAATTTTTTTAACCATTTGAAATAATAAACTTTATCAAAACTAAAACCTGTTGTTCTTCAAAAGATGTCGTTAGTCACTTTATTGTACACCTGAAACTTATTTAATAAAGCACTGTATGTCACCTAGCTGAATGTTTTTTTAAAAACAGAGGTCATTAAGAAAATGAAAAGGTGAAGCATAGATTGGGAGAAAATATTCACAGTACATATATCTGACAAAGTATTTGTATCCATAATACATAAATAAGTCATACAACCCATAATAAAAAATATTTAACGGGCAAAAAACTTAAATAGATATTTCACAAAGAAGATACTCAAATGGCCAATGAGCCATATGAAAAGATGCTGTATATCATTAATCTTCAGGGAGATGAAAATTAAAGCTACAATAAGATACTACTTCATACCCCTAGAAAAGCTAAAACTGAAGACAGATAACCCCAAATACTGGTGAGTACATGGACCAGTTGGAACTCTCACACATTGCTGACAGACATGTAAAATGTTAAGAACCACTCTGAAAAAAGTTTGGCAGTTAGTTAAACACACACCATGAATGATCTAACAATTTTACCTCCTAAATATCCAAGAGAAATGATAACATGTGCCCCCAAAATAACTTTTTGGAAGGATGTTTGAGAGCAGCTCTATTAATAATAAACAAAACTTGTAAATGATTCAAATGTTATCAAAAGAAATTTCAGGGGCAGCTGGGGGGCTCAGTTGGTTAGGCATCCAGCTTTGGCTTAGGTCCTGATCTCATGGTTGATGGGTTCAAGCCCCATGTCAGGCTCTGTGCTGACAGCTCAAAGCCTGCAGCCTGCTTGAATTCTGTGTCTCCTTCTCTCTCTGCCTCTCCCCCACTCATGCTCTGTCTCTCTCTCTCAAAACTAAACACTGAAAATTTTTTAAAAAAAGAAATTTCAATAATTTATGCAATGAAATTATATCAATAAAATAAAGAATATATACAATAACATACATGAATCTCAAATACATTATGTTGAGTGAAATAAATCCAGAAGCAAGAGACTACAGATTGTCTAATCCCATTTATGTGAGATTTCAGTACAGACAAAAATAAGCTGTGGTGACAGAAATCAGATCAGTGGTTGCTTGGGTAGGAGTAGGAGATAATCAAATTAATATTCCTTTTATCACGTAGAAATGTAACAGACATACAGTAGTGTAACAGTTTATGGTATGAGAGCAGTTTAACAGTATAAGCATAGAGATTTTAGAACTAGAATGCCCAACTCAAATCTTAGCTTGATAACATACCAGATGTAAGACCTTAAGCAAATTACTGAACCTCTCTGAACTTTTGTTTCTTTCTCTGTGTGAACTCTACCTACCCCAGAGAATTGCTGGAAAATTAAAGAATATATGGTATGAGGTTAAATAAGGTCCCCCGAATAGTTCATTCGAGAAACAGGAATGTGACCTTAGAAATGTGACCTTCTTTGGAAACAGGGTCTTGGCAGATACAATTAAGACAAGGATCAAGATGAGATCATGCTTGTTTGGGGTGGGCGGAGCTAAACTCAATAACAGTGGCAGAAAAGGACACACAGAGACACAGAGAAGTGATGTAAAGAAAGTACATGATGTTGGAGTGATGCATCTATAAGCCAACGAGCACAAAGAATGGCTGGTAACCACCACAAGCTGGGAAACAATCTTGGGATGGCTTCTCCCTCAGACCTTCCAGGAAAAATAAACCCTACCAACACCTCGATTTCAGAGTTCTGGTTTCCTAACTGTGAGAGGAGAATTTCTGTTGTTTTTATTTTTTAATTTTTTTTAATGTTTTATTTATTTCTGAGAGAGAGAGAGAGAGAGACAGCGAGAGAGAGAGAGAGAATGAGCAGGGGAGAGTCAGAGAGAGAGGGAGTCACAGAATCCGAAGACAGGCTCCAGGCTCTGAGCTAGCTGTCAGCACAGAGCTGGACACGGGGCTCAAACCCACAAATCATGAGATCATGACCTGAGCCAAAGTCAGACGCTTAACCGACTGAGCCACCCAGGCGCCCCTCTGTTGTTTTTAAACCACCTAGCTTGTGGAAATATATTATGGCAGCCCTAGGAAATAAAGATGTAAGTTAAGGGCTCAAGCTCAATAAATGGATTTTTTATATGTAAATGGTTTTTACAGTTATTAAAGAGCAAGGGTCCTGCCCTATATCCCTGTGAATACCATTCTGCCTCTCCTGAGATATTTGTATTCGTTTCCTGAGGTTGTCCTTACAAAACACCACAGATTGGGTGGCTTCAACGATATAAATTTATCTTCTCATCATTCTGAAGGCCAGAGATCCAAGATCAAAGGTTGGTTTCTTCTGAGATCTTGTTCCTTGGCTTGTGGATGACTACCTTCTCCCTATAACTTCATTTCATCTTTTCTGTACATGTCTATGCCCAAATTTCCTATTCTTATAAGGACTCCTGTCATATTGGATTACAGCCCACCCACCTAGCCTCAATTTATTTATCTCTTCTAAGACCATATCTCCAAATATGGTTGCAATCTGAAATTCTGTGGGTTAGGACTTCAACATATGAATTCCGAGAGGACACAACTCAGTCCATAGATAGGGTCTTCTAATTACCAAATACCTGGTACATCCTGACCAAGAATAAATGCTTATTGTACTGTTGGGTCTGCATCTTGCAAAGATGATCCAATCGTACTGAACTAGGATTCGCTGAGGCTCACTGTAGTGCCTATGGTGGTGCCCTGCTCAGATCTGCCTTCAAGAGAACCTACTGCAGGGAGCAGGGCTGTTCTACAGACTCCAGCCAGAGCACTTCATAACAATTGCAGCATTCCTGCCAGGTCATACTTCCCTGGGCTGCTCCCAGCCCTTGAATGAACACAGGGGGAAGTGGGTAGCAGATATGAGCCATTCTTGCCTGCTGCAGGATTCTTCTAATGGGCAGCTTTTGCTCTGTGTCTCCCCATCAGCTTGCGCTTGCCCCAAATCCCACACAAAACCTTAGAAGAACCACAATTCCAATTCATCCCACCCACCCATACCAAAGCCCCCACCTTTTCTCACATGCTACACTGCTCCCCAGGCAGCCAGAAGGGCAATCTACCAACAGGTGGCTGAGGGCACAGTCATGGGCCACTAGGACAATTCCTGTCCTTTCTGTATATTGAAGGGGTTGGACTAGCTGATTTTTAGTTCCTTTCCTGCACTGACATTTTATTCTAGGAGGTTTGTTATCTCTCCTTTTGACACTGCCTGAACTATTCAAGACAAGTCCCTGCTTTAAAAATAATGATAAAACTGCCTGTCAGTGGAAATAAGCCCCACACACTATCTCACTAATAGAAGCAGGAGAATTTCTAAGATACCTCTGTGAGTTCGTTAGGCATGCAAGATTAAACTCAAATTCATCTCGGCTCAGTCATACGCGCTCTGAAACCGAATTGCAGAGGATGAAATTTTCAGTTTTTCAGCTGGTTCAACACAAACATCTCTCTGGTCTCTGAGGGAGACCCAGACAAATATGCAGAAATCCGCCCACTGGAAGATAGAGGCTTGTAGTTCCAACAGCCTGGTACACCCTGACCAATTCAGAAACATAGCAGACAGGGTAAGCATGAAGACTCTGGAGTTAGAATCTCTAGGTTCAAACCCCGCTCCACCACTTGCTAGGTAAGTAGCCTTGAGCAAATTTCTTCATCTTGCTGTTCCTCAGTTTCCTCATCTGTAAAATGGGGTGAATTACAAAGGCCATACTGTTGGTTATTGTAAAGAATAAATCAATGCATAAAGTTAGTGCAGTCCCTGGTATATATAAAATACTTAATAATCCAAGTTGTCATTATTACACAAGACCTTCTCAAAATTGTCTAGAATGCTCTGTGGCTCACTGGACACAGTTCAAATTCAGGATCATATTTGCAAGACCTTGTACACTTTGACCTCTGATTATCCATCCCTCCAGCCTTGCCTCTTGCTTCTGGCATCCTTCCCCCAACCCTGCACAATGATTTGCAGTCTCCTGAATGTTCCCTATTCTCTCTTCCCTTCCCTACCACTGCTGTCACATATAAATTTCTGCTCACCCTTCAGAGGTCACCTTCACCAGAACCCTCTCTTAACCCCTCCAGCAGGCAGGACAACTGGATTAGGGGGCTGCAGGAAAGATCTCCAAGCAGGCAACAGACTTGGTGCTGCTAGGGGATGACAGTCCTGGGAAACTGCCCTTCAATTCACCTCACCCTACAGTGAACACATGAGATTGTGCTGGGTGTCACTAAGGACCCACCCTTGGTGGGCATGCAGGCAAAAAAGGTCAGGTTCTCCCAAAGTGCGAGGAGGGAGCAGGATGTCCATGATGAGGACCAAAGGAAATCCCCTCTGAGTATCAGACGGGATCCTCTCTCCTCCTGGGCAGTATTCCTGGTAGCTGGGTGCCTTCATGAGAACTTAGAAGCTACATATCAGGTGTGGGATTTTTCTCATTCAGTAAATATTGTATCCTTTACCCATGACATCTGGTTTCCTTTTCCCCAAACACACCATCATCATCTCCATTACAACACACGGTGCCTCTCTTTCAAGATCCCATGGCATGCTCATATTTTTTCCTCTTACAGTCCTTCTCATGTTGTATATACTAATGTGCTGAAGAGTGTGAATTCAAGAACCATACTGCTTAGACTCCAATTCCTGATTCTCCATTTACCAGCTGTGTTACATCAGGCAAGTTACTTAACCTCTATGCACTTGGTTTCCACATCTGTACAATGGATAATACTAATACCTTTCTCACAGTGTTGCTGTGAGGGCTAAGTGAGTTAGTATATGTGAAGCTCTCAGAATATACCTGGTACATAGAATTTGTTCAATAAACTAGTAATCATTACTATGACAACTTGTATCTCCCTCCCTGATTTCCACTGGGTTGTGGGGCCCAAGAGACAAGTGGCTACCTGCAGAGTTCATCTTTTGCCTCTAGCACAGGATGTAATACAAACCAGGTGCTCAATAAATATGTGTGGAAATCAGAGAAAGACAAAGAGAAGTGGGCAAAGCAGAGGAGAGGAGTGCCTTGCAAGGTGCTGAATTGCAAACTCTATATTACAGATAGAAAATTATCTAGAACTGAAGAAACCCAGATAAATCAATGTCACCCAAGTGAAACTGATCATACTTTTTCAGTCTGCCAAAATCATGTAACTACTCTCAACCACTGAATTTCATAATTCTTTATATCGAGATCATTATTTGTTATTTGGAGGAGGAGGACTAGGACACATGAACAGTTACTTAAAGGACACACTGGATGGCACAAACTGACTCCCTCCACTGGGCCAGGATCCAACTATTTCTTCAGAGAGCTTTGCTGAGGTATGTCACAATCCCAGCTGCTGCCTGTAGAGGTCCCGCAAAAGCCAGTCCTTCACTTCAATTCAATACTTGCCCTGCAGTCCCTCAGATCAATCTCAGCTTTGCAGACAGAATCGCTGATTTTACTAACAAGGGATGTGTTCTCAACTTCACATTCACATTACCCAAGTTCTCAAAATTGATGTTTAAAACCCCAAACTTAATTGAATAGTTTTCAGTGCAGAATCCTCATACAGGTTGGATTCCTCTAACTCCATGTGACTAGCACTTTCTCTCCCTGTCAAAAGCCACATAACATTCAAAGGTCATGTGATGATCACATACTCAGAGCTGGAGGAGTTGGACAAATCAAATGCTCAGCAGCATCAAGATAAGATGCATCCATTTCCTACTAATAGATGGTCTAGCCTCATATTTCTTAAACTTCATTCAGGGACACTTATATGACTTTTTGTTATACCCACTGGTACTATTATTTACTATCTTCATAAGGGAGTCCTCGATAATCCCTTTGTGGGTTGAGGTTAGGAGGCCCCAAACTAATATTTCTTTAGTCAAAAGATTTGTTTTTCTTTTTTATTTTATTTTTTTTAATGTTTTATTTATTTCTAGGAGAGAGAGAGAGAGACAGTGTGAGTAGGGGAGGGTCAGAGAGAGAGGGAGTCACAGACTCCGAAACAGGCTCCAGGCTCTGAGCTGCCAGTCAGCACAGAGCCCGACGCGGGGCTCGACCCACGAACCGCGAGATCATGACCTAAGCGAAAGTCGGACAATTAACCGACTAAGCCACCCAGGCGCCCCAAGAGGTTTTTTTTTCTTTTGTCACCAGATAGCTCCTAATACTGCAAAAGCCTAGAGGTCTTCTCTAAACATAAAACTGGCTTTGCAACTTATTTAATCATAAGATGATTGAGAGGACATATCAGTTGTATATCGAAATGTAAGAATGTAATGTTAAAGACTGCTGTTTTTATAAGCCTGGTCAGCTCCTTTCTGGGAACCTTAGATACCATTAATTAAGTTAGGTCTGCTCACATGGCCAATACTCCAGGGCAGCCAAAAAGAAGAGATGTTCACCCAGTTCTTTCCGTTACTATATAGTTGTTCTCCACTGAGAACCACTGATAGAAATTCTCATTTTCACTGACTGGACACATATAAAATTTTATTTTTGAGAGAGTGAGTGCAAGTGGAGAAGGGGCAGAGAGAGAGGGGGACAGAAGATCTGAAGTGAGCTCTGTGCTGACAGCAGCAAGCCCAATGTAAGGCTCGAACTCATGAGCCATGAGAGCATGATCTGAGCTGAAGGCAGATACTCAACCAACTGAGCCACCCAGGTGGCAGAGTGTTGACCCGGTGTTGGAATGGTCAGTTTGAAGATCAAAAAATTATAGCTCTTTACTCCCCTCTTTGACTAAGGATCTCTCTCCCCTTCTTCCCCACTGGGTTTAGGAAAGTTTGGGTATCATTAAAGTTCACACATATTTAATCTAATCCTTACACATCTGCATTCCCTGTGCAAAGCCCATTCATTTGGTGAGAAAAGAACTTGCTTCCAACTCCTCTGTTGGTACTAGAAAGTTAGTCTTTAATCAAACTGATGAATTTACATGACTTTTTAAAGGTCAACTCTCTTGTATATTACTTGAAAACACTTATTTTTTAAATAAGACTTTATCCCTCTAATCTGTAATTACTTCACAGATATAAATAAGTGGAAAATCTATATCACTTTCCAGAAATAGAAGGCGAAATAAGTGCAAATAAAATAAGACAAGACCATTAAACTCTAAATAGACACCATGGTTTGCTAAAGGCACTGAAACAGAAATCTGCCTTCTTTATAAAAAAGAAAAATCACTTAGTGTTAGAAAAGTGTTAAAGATGTAGTAGCACCAGAGTGAGACTTATTTATTCATATAATCAGAAAAACTGAAAAAGAATTTTGTATGAGAAATAAAATCTTGCCAGTGGAAGAATGGGACTCAGTGTTATTTAATGCTACTACAATGTACCTTATCAAGTCATCTCACACACCATGAATGGATATGTTCCACCCTCTGGGAACTTTATTGTGCCAATGAAAGCAAAATATTCAAATGGCTATACTTCTTTACATCCAACACCACATTAGAGACAGTCTTATCAATATAAAATCCACTGGTCACCTCAACATGATAAAGGTCATTTATGAAAAAGCAATGGCTAACGTGATACTCAATTATGAAAGACAAAAAGCTTTCCCCCTAAGATCAGAAATAAGACAAAAATGCCCCTTTTTACCACTTCTGCTCAACACAGTACAGAGAATTCTAGCCAGAGCAATTAGGCAAGAAAAAGAAATAAAAGGCGTCCAAATTGGAAAGGAAGGAGAAAAATTATTTGTTTGCATATGACATAATCTTATTTGTAGAATGCCCTAAATATTCCAATATGCACACAAAAAAATTGTTTGAGCTAATAAATTCAGCAAAGTTGTAGGATACAAAATCAACACAGAAATCGGTTGCATTTCTATGCACTATTAATGAACAATCTGAAAAGGAAATTCAGAAAACAATTCCACTTACAATAACATCAAAAAGAATAAAATATTTAGGAATAAACTTAACCAAGAAGGTGAAAGACTTATACATTCTGTTAAAAAAGAGACAGCAGGCCCCAAATGGGGTCACATGTGCCAAACCCCCCATCAGCAAACTAAGACATAACACCTAACCTAACTGTAGTTTGAACCTCCCCCCCGACCAAGGAATGTCACCTTTAACCAGTCAACATGAAATTATCTGGTCAGCACTGATGAGATAATCCAACCCCTTAAAGAATGTGACCTCATCTGAAAAAACACATTCTTTAGTAATAATTTCCTTTTTTACCCCTTTCCACCTTTAAAAAACCTTTCCTTTTCTACTTGTTAGATGTGATGCTGCCTGATTCATGAATCATTGAGTAAAGCCACTTTGATCTTTAAATTTACTCAGTTGAATTTTTGTTGTTTAACAGATTTGGTGGCATCAGTGCAGCCAAAGGAGACTTTTAAGAGCTTCAGGTACAACAAGAAACACAGGTGTGGCACCCCACAAACCCTTTGAGTTCACTGTCTTTCTCATTGTTTCCAAGGGCTGTGGGTAGGTTTGCACTTAGTTCTGAGTTCTGCTCTCTGTGTCAAGCTTCCAGTCTAACTGGCTTTCCAGTTAGTTTTCCATTTGTCTGAAATCACTAGTTCCATGTTGGAAGCTGCTGGTAGTTAGGACCATAATTCCCCATTTGACTGGAAGCCCCAGCTCCTGGTTCTATCCCCAGACTCCATGTTGGGAACTATTCGTGGCCACTACAGTTCCTCATTTATTTGAAATCAGCCTGAAGTCCCTATCCATGAAGTATGATGGTTCAATTCTTTCCCAAATCTCTAAGTTCCACATTGGGAATTGCTGGTGGTACCCACAAGGCCTTTTCTTGGCCAAGACCTGGTATAATCTCTAATATAATACAGTATACTGCTAATATAATACAGTATACATATTAGTTTGTCTTGTTTTATGTGGATACAGGTTATTGCTCAAGGGGATACTGGGGGCCAAAAAGCTGTAAAAGTTGGGGGCCACAGGCCAAGCACTTAACAACTGTTAGAGCACTTACCACCAAACCCAGAAATTCCAGTGTTGGGATACACTGGTCACAGAACAGGTTATATTGACCAATCTCACGAAAGTCTGGTCACCAACCAACCTCACAAGTTTCCATGTACCCAGGTACATTGTAGAATATTGCACAATCCCCAACCTAGTGGTACATCCCTTTTAGGTGTTAGTTCAGATACTAAAAACCCAAAGCTTAGCTAATGGGATCTTTAAAGTAAAAAAAATCAAGCATGCCACCTTCCGGTACACCTGCTTATTTTAGGTCTAAAAACTATGGTCCTGGAAACTATAAATATCTATAAAAATGGCTAAACCTTGCTAAAAACAATCTAGAGTTACAAAAGCCATTATAGGGAACATTCCAATTAGACAAGATTGTTCATTTAAGAAGTGCACATGAAAGTAAGGGTTCCCGAATTAAACAAACAAAATGGGATACCTATTTTAATTAGTATGCAGAAGCTTCCAAAAGGGTTCAAGATTCCAAAATAGTTTCATTAAAAGACTTGTTACAAAAGTCTAGTGAAATATTAAAGACACAAGAGGTTCTTAAAACAAAAGATGATAGGACTGACGTGACTCCTACTGTTCCCTTTTAAACTTCTCTGAGTACTCACGTTTCAATAATTCTGTCTGAAATGCCTTTCCACTCTGAACAGACTATTAAACAGTTACCCTTTATTATATTTTTAAAAATTATTTTTAAAGTTTATTTATTTTTGAGAAATACACACAGAATGTGAGCAGGGGAGGGGCAGAGAAAGAGGGAGACACAGACTCTGAAGCAGGCTCCAGGCTCTGAACTGTCAGCACAGAGCCTGACATGGGGCTCGAACTCAGGAAATCTGAGTTCATGACCTGAGTTGAAGTCAGACACTTAACCAACTGAGCCACGCAGGCACCCCAAACATTTACCCTTTAAAATAAAACCACCTGAGCTTGCAATTGATCCTCCTCAGGTATCTTTTATCCCTTGGTCAAAGACCAAAATAAGAGCTATAGTTAAAGAATTTCCTGGCCCCAGAGAGGATCCCCAAAACTTTTCTGAAAAGTTTAGAAACCTTATCAGGGTCTATAACCCAGGCTGCTACATTGCTATCAGTTTGTGCACATGCTGGTAGGACCTAGTGAGGCCCAAAAGGAATGCAAGAAGCAGAATGGTTTAATCCCAATGATGATATTCAAGATCCTCAATCTCCAACATGGCCTTCTAATGGACCAGAAAAAAATCTTACAATATAGCAACCAATCTTTTAAAAGCCATTCGTAGAGTTTTTTCTCTCCATACTGTTTTTTCTATTATTCAGGCAAACAAAAGAAAGATGAATCTGTGGCAGACTTTAAAACAATTTGGGGGGGGCAAGTGGGTGGTTCAGTCGGTTAAGCGTCCGACTTCGGCTCAGATCATGATCTCACGGTTTGTGGGTTTGATACCTGCCATGGGCTCTGTGCTGACAGCTAGCTCAGAGCCTGGAGCCTGTCTTTGAATTCTGTGTCTTCCTCTCTTTCTGTATCTCTCTCTCTTTCACCCTCCCCTGCTCGTGATGTCTCTCTCTAACTCTCAAAAATGAATAAAAGACATTTAAAAATATATTTTAAAAAACCATTTGGAAGCTCTCTTCCTACAGCATTCCAGATTCCATACAATAAATACTCTAGCTTTTCTAATTGTAAATGTATAATCTCCTGAGATTAATGGATTAATTAAAAAAGGCATAAAATGAGATGGGAGACCACTGATCTAACTGAACTCTTTTTTTCTTCTTTTTATTTTCTGTTTTTTTGTTTTTATTTTTATTATTTGTTTTTCCTCCTTCCGCTTTTTTTCCCTTCTTTATTTATTCTTTTCCTTTTTCCCTTTTGGTTTGCAAATTTGTTGGATTTGTGTGTGCATTGGTGTGCCTTTGTTCCCTGTGTGTTTGTCTGTCTGTTTTCTTTTCCAGGGCTACCTCAAGAAAGAAGCCTAAGTACACATGCTGGAGAGTCCCAAAGACCACTATGAGTAAGGAAATAAAATAACCAAAGTCTCAATAAGAGAGGCCAAGAGACACCATTCAAAGGATACTTCCTGAATGGACAGGCCCAGGATGGTCAATGAGCCTTCTTTAATGCAGCAGTACTCGCAGGTGCAGAGTGCATAATAAAATTTTAGAACTAACAAGAGACAGAAAGCTAGCCAAAATGATGAAACATAAGAACTCTCCTCCAAAGAAATTCCAGGAAGAATGACAGCTAAAGAACTGCTCAAAACAGATATAGCAACATAAATGAACAAGAATATAGAACAATAGTCATAAGATTAATCGCTGGGCTTGAAAAAGGAATGGAAGACATCAGAGAAGCTATTGCGCAAAGACAATGGGACTTAAAAATAGTTGTGATGAATTAAAAAATGCTATAAATGAGGTGCGTACTAAAATGGAGACATTCAATGCATGGACTGAAGAGAGGAGGATAGGTGAAATAGAAGACACAATTATAGAAAAAGAGAAAGCCGAGAAAAAGAGAGATAAACTGATCCAGGGGCATGAAAGGAGAGTTTGAGAGCTGAGTGACAGAATCAAACAGAACAATATCCTTATCATTGGAATTCCAGAAGAGGAAGAAAGAGGAAAAGGCACTGAAAGAGTCCTTGAACAAATTATAGCAGAGAACTTCCCCAATCTGGGGAAGGAAACAGACATTGAAATTCAAGAGGCACAGAGAACTCCCCTCAGACATAACTTGAATTGATCTTCTGCATGACATATTATAGTGAAACTGGCAAAATATAAGGACAAAGAGAGAATTCTGAAGGCATCTAGGGAAAAAAGGGCCCTGACATACAAAGGGAAACCTATCAGAGTGGTGACAGACCTATCTACTAAAACTTGGCAGGCCAGAAAAGAATGGCACGAAATCTTCAATGTGATGAACAGAAAAAATATGCAGCCAAGAATCCTCTATCCAGCAAGCCTGCCATTCAGAATAGAAGGAGAGATAAAAGTCTTCCCAAATAAACAAAAATTGAAAGAATTCATCATCACTAAACCAGCTCTACAAGAAATCCCAGGGGGACTCCATCAGGGAAATGCTCCAAGAAACACAAGGTACAAGAGACACCACCACAAGTATGAATCCTACAAAGGACACAATGACTCTAAACCCACATTTTTCAATAATAACATTGAATGTAAATGGACTAAATGCCCCAATCAAAAGACATAGGGTAGCAGAATGGATATAAAAACCAAAATCCATCTATTTGCTGTCTACAAGAAACTCATTTTAGACCTGAGGACACCTTCAGATTGAAAGTAAGGGGATGGAGAAATATCTATCATGCTACTGGAAGTCAAAAGAAAGCTGCAGTAGCTATACTTATATCAGACAAACTGGACTTTAAAGTAAAGGCAGTAACAAGGGATGAAGAAGGTCATTATATAATAATTACAGGGCCTATCCATCAGGAAGAGCTAACAATTATAAATGTCTATACAGTGAATATAGAAGCACCCAATACATAAAACATTCACAAACAGAAACAATCTTGTGAATAAAAATGTGCTAATAGCTGGGGACTTTAATACTCCACCTACAGCAATGGATAGATCAACTAAACAGAAAATCATAAGAAACAATGGACTTGAATGACACATTGGACCAGATGGATTTGACAGATATATTTAGAACTCTACAACCAGAGGCCACAAATTCACTTTATTCTCAAGTTCGCATGGCACATTCTCTAAGATAGATCACATACTGGGACATAAAGCTGCCATCAATAAATATAAAAGAATTGAGACCATACCAGGCACACTTTCAGATCACAATGCTATGAAACTTGAAATCAACCACAGGAAGAATTCTGGAAAACCTCCAAAAACATGGAGGTTAAAGAACACCCTACTAAAGAACGAATGGGCCAACAGGCAATTAGAGAAGAAGTTTAAAAATATATGGAAACAAATGAAAGTGAAAATATTACAATTCAAATTCTATGGGATGTGGCAAAGGCAGTTCTAAGAGGAAAGTACATTGCACTCCAGGCCAATTTCAAGAAATAAGAAAAAGCACAAGTACAAAATCTAACAGCACACTTAAATGAACTAGAGGAGAGCAACGAGAGTGCCCCAAACCCAATAGGAGAAGAGAAATGATAAAAAATCAGGGCAGAAAGAAATAATATAGAATCCAAAAACACAGTTGAACAGATCAATGAAGCCAAGAGTCCGTTTTTTGGAAAAAAAAAAATTGAAAAACTTCTAGCTAGGTTTCTCAAAAAGAAAAGAGAGAGCACCCAAATAGACAAATGAATGAAAATGGACTTATCATAACCAACCCCTCAGAAATACAAACAATTATCAGGGAATACTGTGAAAAATTATATGCCAACAAACTGGACAACTTAGAAGAAATGGACAAATTCCTAAACACACACTCACTACCAAAATTCACACGGGAAGAGATAGAAAATCTGAACAGACCCATAACTAGAGAAGAAATCGAATCAGTGATCAAAAATCTCCCAACAAATAAGAGCCTTGGGACAGATGGCTTCCCTGGGGAATTCTACCAGAAGTTTAAAACAGAATTAACACCCATTCTTCTCAAACTATTCCAAAATATACAAATGGAAGGAAAACTTCCAGACTCATTCTATGAAGCACCATCACTTTGATTCCCAAGCCAGACAGAGTCCCAGCAAAAAAAGAGAACTACAGGCTAATATCCTTGATAAATACAGATGCAAAAATCCTCAACAAGATACTTGCAAATTGAATCCAGCAGCACATAAAAAGAATCATTCACCAAGGTCAAGTGGGATTCATTCCTTGGTTACAGGGCTGGTTCAATATTCGCAAGTCAATTAATATGATACAACACATTAACAAAAGAAAAGATAAAAACCGTATGACCCTGTCAATAGATGCAGAAAAAGCATTTGACAAAATACAGCATCCCTTCTTAATAGAAACTCTATAGAAAGTCAGGATAGAAGGAACCTACTTAAACAGCATAAAAGCCATCTATGAGAAGCCTTCAGCTAACATCATCCTCAACGGGGAAAAACTGAGAGCTTTCCCCCTGAGATCAGGAACACGATAGGGATGTCCACTCTCACACTGTTGTTTAACAATAGTGCTGGAAGTCCTAGCATCAGCCATCAGGAAAAAAAGGAAATCAAAGGCATCAGAATTGGCAAAGAAGAAATCAAACTTTCGCTTTTCACAGACAACATGATACTCTACATAGAGAATCTGACAGACGCCACCAGAAGCCTGCTAGAAGTGATCCAAGAATTCAGCCAAGTTGCAGGGTACAAAATCAACGTACAGAAATCGGTTGCAATTTTATACACCAACAATGAAGCAACAGAAAGAGAAATCAAGAAACTGATCCCATTCACAATTGCACAAAAAATCGTAAAATACCTCAGAATAAACTTAACCAAGGATACAAGAGATCTGTATGATGAAAACTATAGAAAACTTATGAAGGAAATTAAAGAAGAAACAAAGAAATGGAAGAACATTCCATGCTCATGGATAGGAAAAATAAATATTGTTAAAATGTGATTACTACACAAAGCAATCTACACCTTCAATGCAATCCCAATCAAAATTGCACCAACATTCTTCTCAAAACTAGAACAAAGTATCCTGAAATTTGTATGGAACCGCAAAAGACCCCGAATAGCCAAAGTAATATTGAAGAAGAAAACCAAAATGGGAGGCATCACCATTCCACACTTTAGCTTCTATTACAAAGCTGTAATCATTATGACGGTATGGTATTGGCACAAAAACAGACACATAGACCAATGGAATAGAATAGAGAACTCAGAATTAGATCCACAAATTATGACCAACTAATCTTTGACAAAGTGGGAAATAAGATCCAATGGAAAAAAGACAGCTACTTTAACAGATGGTGCTGGAGAATGGACAGCAACATGCAGAAGAATGAAACTGGATCGCTGTCTTACACGATACACAAAAATAAACTCAAAACGGATAAAGGACCTGAATGTAAGACAGGAAACCATCAAAACTCGAGAGGACAAAGCAGAAACAACCCCCTTGACCTCAACCACAGTAATTTCTTACTTGACACATTCCCAAAGGCAAGGGAATCAAGAGCAAGAATGAACAATATTGGGAACTCATCAAGATAAATGCTTCTGCATGGCAAAGGAAACAATCAATAAAACTGATAGGCAACTGATGTAATGGGAAAAGATAGTTGCAATCGACATACCAAGAAAGGGCTATTATCCAAAATCTATAAGGAACTCACCAAACTTCACACCCGAAAAACAAACAACCCAGTGAAGAAATGGGTAGAACACATGAACAGACAGTTCTGCAAAGAGGACATCCAGATGGCCAACAGACACACGAAACGATGCTCAGCATCCCTCCTCAACTGGGAAATAAAAATCAAAACCACACTGAGATACCACCTCATGCTGGTCAGAGTGGCTAAAATGAGCAAATCAGAGCACTCTAAATGCTGGTGGGGATGTGGAGAAACGGCACCCTCCTACACTGTTGGTGGGAATGTAAACTGGTACAGCCCCTCTGGAAAACAGTGTGGAGGTTCCTCAAAAAATTAACAGTAGAACTTCCCTATGACCCAGCAATAGCACTGCTGGGGATTTACCCAAGGGATATAGGAGTACTGATGCATAGGAGCACATGGACCCCAATGTTCATAGCAGCCCTCTCAACAATATCTAAAACATGGAAAGAGCCTAAGTGTCCATCAATGGACGAATGGATCAGAAGATGTGGTTTATCTATACGATGGAATATTACAATGAGAAAGAATGAAATCTGGCCATGTGTAGCAACATGGATGGACCTTGAGCGTGTTATGCTGAGCGAAATAAGTCAGGCAGAGAAGGACAGATACTATATGTTTGCACATACAGGTGGGTTAGGAGGAATATAACGGAAGACCATGGGGGAGAAGGGGAAAAACAGTTGGGGAGAGGGAGGAAGGCAAACCATGAGAGTCTCTAGAATGCTGAGAACAAAGTAAGGGCTGATGGGGGAGAGGGAGAGGAGAAGGGGGTGATGGGCATGAAGGAGGGCACTTGTTGGGATGAGCACTGCGTGTTATGTGGAAACCAACTTGACAAGAAACTATTTAAGGGGAAAAAAAGTGGCAAGAGATGGGTATCCTTATCTTGTTTCTAATCTTAGTTAAAAAGATTTTGGCTTTTCACTGTTGAGTATATGTTAGCTGTAGGTGTGTCACATATGGCCTTCATTTTATGGAGGTATGTTCCCTTTATACTCATTTCATTACAAGTGTCTGATTATCCTTCAAAATCTATTGTAAGACTCTCTAGGATATTAATAAATGTTCTATTCATTTAGCAAAAAAAAAGAAAAAAGAAATTATGGGGCTTCTGGGGACCCTATGGTAAACTGCTACCAAAATTAAATTAATGAAAAATCTTGCCAAATTCTGATAGATACCAGAGCTACACTTACTATTCTGAATCCTGCTCTCATAGGACAACAAATCTCTCAGAGTGAAGAAATAAAACAAAAAGTTTCCATTGTGGGGGTGTCTAATAAAGTTCAAAGAATATGCCTATGCTAACCAGTACAAATGACTTTGGGACCTTTTACGAAAAGCATTCTTTTTTCCTATGTGATACAGCGCTGGTCAATCTATGAGGTAGATGTAGAGATCTCCTTTCTAAATTAAAAGGGCTAATACACTTTCTTTCCTGTGGAGACCTCATATTAAAATTTCCTGACCAACCTGAACCTGACCTTTGATGTTCTTTACAATCTCTCCTTGACATAAAAGAGGAACAATTCCAACAAAAATTCCTTCATTTAATTGAGGTGGCTGAAAATCTGTGGGCTCCTTTCTAATACTGATCTTAGGAGAATAAAAAGTTACAGGGCTGAGGAGCACCTGGATGGCTCAGTTGGTTGAGTGTCTGACTCTTGATTTTGCTCAGGTCATGATCTCTCACAGCTCGAGTTTGAGATCCCAGTCAGGGTCCACACTGACAGCCTGCTTGGGATTCTTTCTCTCCCTCTCTTCTGCTCACATGCGAGTACAAGAGCACATGCTCACTCACTTCTCTCTCTCTCTCTTAAATAAATAATTTTTTCAATTTAAAAAATAATACAGGGCCTATAAAATTTCAGATGAATATAACTAATCCTCTTCTTATATTGGCTCAATATTCATTAAAGCCTCAGGCCATACAAGGCCTCACACCCAGAATAAAAGACCTAATCAGGTGGAGCTAATCATTCCTTGTGCCAGGCCCTGTAAAAACATGCAGATCTTGCTGGTCTAGAAAGATAATGGGAGTAGATGGCAATTTGTCCAAGACTTGAGAGCCATTTGCAAGATACTTGTCCCAAACCCAAATACCCTTTGATCACAAGTTCCACCAGACTCCAAATGGTTTGCTGCCACAGACCTCAGTTCAGTCTTTTGCCAGCATTCCTACAGATTTCAAGTCAAAATCTATTTGCTTTTACTTGGAACAATCAGCAACATACCTGACAGTCATGCCTCAAGGGTTCACTGAGTCCCCTTCTTATTTCTCCCAAGTGCCCCACTAAGATTTAAGTTCCTTCCAGTTCCCCAGGAAATCAACCTTTTTACAATATGTAGACCATTTCTTGCTATGCCCAGTTACCAAGAAAGTATCTATAAAAGATTCCATTTATTTCCTGTACCAGTTAACTGAAAAGGGACATAAAGTCTCTAAGGAAAGATTACAATTATCTCTAGACACTGTTCATTACCTAAGGCATAATCCAAGCACTGAAGGAACCCAGCTATCTCCAAAAAGGATTAAACTAATCCAAGAATTTCCCAGGCCCAGAGCTAAATGACAGCTTCATGAATTTCTAGACCCAGCTGGCTACTGCAGACTATGGGTTCCTAATTTTTCCTCTATCAGCTTCCCCACTCAATAAACTTACTAGAATTCCAGTCCAAGAACCCTACCTTGGGAAGACACACATGAGGAGGCTTTTATGAAACTAAAGCCACCAGTATAAGAACTACCTGTCCTAGGGCTACCTAACCAAAACCTTTCACCTTACTTGTAGAGGAAAGAGATAACCAAGCCCTGAGAATGCTCACACACGAACATACATTAGTGGGGGGAGAGGGCAAGATGGCAGAGAAGTAGGGAGCTCCGTACATTGCACTTGCCCCCATATCTCGCATGGAGAAGATCTGAAGTCATAGGAAACCTTACAGAACCCAAGAGATTGGGAGAAAAAGGATGCAGAATCCACTGAGAAAGCCTTCTAATGTGAGTGCGAACTGGGGAAGATAAAATCAGGCTGGGATCGGAGACTCCAGGGACAGGGGTGATCCCCCTCTGCGGGGAGTGAGAGGGAAAAAAGAGAGAGTCTGAAACCGCTCAAGACACGGTCCCTGTTGCTGGGAAACAGAAACACCTCCGCTCGAGGCACAGAACGACCGTGTGTGCCAAATCCCTGCGTGCCAGCTCCCCGTGTGCCAACTCGTCCTGGAGGGGCAGCGCGCTGACCACTTCTTTGTGCTCCTGGCTGGCTAGACCCTGAGAGCAACTGTGCGTCTCTGCGCCATTGTGTTCCTGGCTGGCTGGATCCCTGGAGGAGCCGCGTGCATACCGAGCATCCATGCTCCTGGCTGGCTGGAACTCTAGAGGGAAGGCGAAGAGCTTAAAAACTGGGAGATTAGCCCGCGAGTTCATGTTTTGGGTGACGAGACACAGAGGGACCTGGCTTCTCTCTCTCCAGCGGGCCAGGTGCGCCCCACAGGAAAACCACTGCACATGCTCCACAACCCGACCAGGAGGAGAATGTAGCAGGATTCTGGTTCTATGCCCAGGGCTAGGCAAGAGGCTTGATTGCCCTGAGGGGATCGCCTGTGAGGTTGTGTCTACTCCAATTTCAGTAGGGGGCGCGGACTGTGATTTGGAATCTAGGCCTGGCCTGGGTTAAAGAATGCAAGCCCTAAGGCTGCGCCCCCAGCCCAGGGAGTTTATGCACCCAAAAAAGCGAGGTGCAGCTCCGCCACTCTTCTCACAACCTCCAAATCAGAACTCCCTCCTGACTCAGTGAATCATACCATGCCCATCCTGCTGAAGAGCTGCCCTCCCCACTTTTTCTTTCTTTTCCCCCCCGGAACAGTTAACTGACTAACTCTGGTCACCAGCTTGCTTAAACAGTCACATTTAGTCAATTCTGTAGATGTAAATTCTACACCTACCAACCTTTTCGCCTCTGTCTCTCAGGAGTAATTAGACTATATAGTTTCTCTGGATAACACCAGCGTCCTTCTCTCACCAACCCAGCCATATTCCACCTTTCAGCTCTTTGTAAAAAGCTTCTTATCCCTTCGGCCTGTCCATTCTATTTCCAATTTTGTCTCATCCCTGCCCTGTCTTCTCTCTCTTTCTCTATGCTCTTCAACCAGCACTGCATACACCCGGCTATTTAGTTGTAGCTGGGAAATCTGGTTATATGGCTTAAACCATTCTTTGTCCATCGGTTTTCTACTTTTCCCATTTTCTTTTCTTCTTTTTGACATTTTAATGTATTTTTTAATTTTCTATTATTCGCCTTCCCTCCTCCATCTTTTCTCTTAACTATTGAATTTTCCCTCTCGGTTTGCAGGTTAGTTGGATTTGTCTGTGCGTTTGTGTGCCTCTGCTACCTGTGTGTTTGTCCGTCTGTTTTCTTCTCCAGGGCTAACTCAAGAAACAAGCCAAAGTACACATGTTGGAGAGTCTAAATATACTATGAGTAGGAAAATAAAATAACAAAGGTCTCAACAAGAGGGACCAAGAGATACCATTCAAAACAAAAAAAAACTCTCTGAAAGGACAGGCCCTTGAGAGTCAAAGAGCTTTCTTGCATACAGCAGCGTTCACAGGTGCAGAGAGGATAACAAGTCTTTAAAACCAACAAAAGCCAGAAAGCTAATTAAAATGATGAAATGAAAGAGCTCTTCTCCAAAGAAATTCCAAGAATTGACGGCTAATGAACTGCTCAAAACAGATATAAGCAGCATAACTGAACAAGATTTTAGAATAATAATCATAAAATTAATAGCAGGGCTAGAAAAAAGCATAGGGGACATCAAAGAAACTATGGCTACAGGCAACATGGAGAATAAGAATAGCCATGAGAATTAAAAAATGAGATAAATGAGATATATAATAAATTAGAGGCATCCAATGCATGGATTGAAGAGGCAGAAAGGAAAATAAGTGATTTAGAAGACACCATTATAGAAAAAGAGGAAACTGAGAAAAAAAGAGACAAACTGATCCAGGAACATGAAAGAAGAGTTCGAGAGCTCAGCGATATGGTCAAACGCAACAATATCCGTATCATAGGAATCCGAGAAGAGGAAGAGAGAGGGAAAGGTGCCAAAGGAGTCCTGGAACAAATTATAGTAAGAACTTCCCGAACCCGGGGAAGGAAGTAAACAATGAAATACAAGAGGCTCAGAGGACTCCCCTCAGATGTAATTTGAATCGATCTTCTCTACGGCATATCATAGTAAAAATGGCAAAATACAAGGACAAAGAGAGAATTTTGAAAGCAGCTAGGGAGAAAAGGGCCCTAACATACAAAGGGAAACCTATCAGAGTGGTGACAGACCTATCTACTGAAAGTTGGCAGGCCAGAAAGGAATGGCAGAGATCTTCAATGTGATGAACAGAAAAAATATGCAGCCAAGAATCCTCTATCTAGCAAGCCTGTCATTCAAAATAGAAGGAGAGATAAAAGTCTTTCCAAATAAACAGAAATTGAAAGAATGTGTCACCACTAAGCCAGCCCTACAAGAAATCCTGAGGGGGACACTCTGAAGGAAATGTTGCAAGGAACAAAGATACCAGACACCACCACAAACATGAAACCCACAAAGGACACAAACACTCTAAACCCACATATTTCAATAATAACACAGAATGTAAATGGGCTGAATGCTCCAAACAAAAGACATACGGTAGCAGAATTGATAAAAAAAACAAAATCCATCTATATGCTGTCTACAAGAAACTCATTTTACTTTTTTTTAAATGTTTTATTTATTTCTAGGAGAGAAAGAGAGAGAGAGACTGTGAGGAGAGGAGGGTCAGAGAGAAGGGAGTCACAGACTGAAACAGGCTCCAGGCTCTGAGTTGGCAGTCAGCACAGAGCCCGACGCGGGGCTCAAACCCTCAAACCCACACAAGATCATGACCCAAGTGAAAGTCAGACGCTAACTGACTAAGCCACCCAGACCCCCCAAGAAACTCATTATAGACTGGAAGATACCTTCAGATTAAAAGTAAGGGGATGGAGAAAAATATATCATGCTACTGGAAATCAAAAAAAGCTAGAGTAGCTATACTTAGATAAACTGGACTTTAAATTAAAGACAATAACAAGAGATGAAGAAGGGTACTACATAATAATTACAGGGTCCATCCATCAGGAAGAACTAACAATCGTAAATGTCTACGCACTGAATATGGGAGCACCTAAATATTTAAAACAATTAATCACAAACAGAAACAAGCTTATAGATAAGAATGTGATAATAGCAGGGGACTGTAATACTCCGCTTACAGCAATGGATAGGTCAACCACACAAAAAATCACTAAAGAAATAATGGACTTGAAAGACACATTGGACCAGATGGATTTGACAGATATATTTAGAACTCTACATCCTGAGGCCAGGGAATTTACTTTCTTCTCAAGTGCGCATGGCACATTCTCCAAGATAGATCACATACGGGGACATAAAGCAGCCCTCAATAAATATAAAAGAATTGAGATCATACCATGCACACTCTCAGATCATAATGCTTTGAAACTTGAAATCAATCACAGGAAGAAGTCTGGAAAACCTCCAAAAACATGGAGGATAAAGAACACCCTTCTAAACAATGAATGAGCCAATCAGGCAATTAGAGAAGAAATTACAAAATATACGGAAACAAATGAAAATGAAAACACAACAATCCAAAATCAACGGGATGTGGCAAAGGCAGTCCTAAGAGGAAAGTACTTTGCACTCGAGGCCTACTTCAGGAAATTAGAAAAAGTGCAAGTCCAAAATCTATCAGCTCACCTAAATGAACTAGAGGCAGAGCAACAAGAACGCCCTAAACCCAGTAGAAGAAGAGAAATAGTAAAAATCAGAGCAGAAATAAACAACATAGATACCAAATAGACTACTGAAGAGATCAATGAAAACAAGAGTTGGTTATTTGAAAAAATAAACAAAATTGACAAACCTCTAGCCAGGCTTATCAAAAAGAAAAGAGAGAGCACCCAAATAGACCAAATTATGAATGAAAATGGACTTATCACAACCAACCCCTCAGAAATACAAGCAATTATCAGGGAATACTGTGAAAAATTATATGCCAACAAATTGGAGAACTTGGAAGAAATGGACAAATTCCTAAACACACTCTCACTACCAAAATTCAAATGGGAAAAGATAAAAAACCTGAACAGACCCATAACGAGTGAAGAAATCGAATCAGTGATCAAAAATCTCCCAATAAGTAAGAGCCCTGGACATGATGGCTTCCCTGGGGAATTCTCCCAGACATTTAAAACAGAATTAATCCCAATTCTTCTCAAGCTATTCCAAAAAATAGAAATTGAAGGAAAACTCCCGGACTCATTTTATGAAGCCAGCATCACTCTGATTCCCAAGACAGACAGAGATCCAGCAAAAAAAGAGAACTACAGGCCAATATCCTTGATGAATACGGATGCAAAAATCCTCAACAAGATCCTTGCAAATCGAATCCAGCAGCACATAAAAAGAATCATTCACCAAGATCAAGTGTGATTCATTCCTCGGTTACAGGGCTGGTTCAACATTCACAAATCAATCAATGTGATACATCACATCAATAAAAGAAAAGATAAAAACCATATGATCCTGTCAATAGATGCAGAAAAAGCATTTGACAAAATATAGCATCCCTTCTTAATAAAGACTCTAGAGAAAGTCGGGATAGAAGGAACCTACTTAAACAGCAAAAAAGCCATCTATGAGAAGCCTTCAGCTAACATCATCCTCAACGGGGAAAAATTGAGAGCTTTCCCCCTGAGATCAGGAACACGACAGGGATGTCCAATCTCACACTGTTGTTTAACATAGTGCTGGAAGTCCTAGCATCAGCCATTAGACAACAAGAGGAAATCAAAGGCATCAGAATTGGCAAAGAGGAAGTCAAACTTTCACTCTTCGTAGATGACATGATACTCTACATCGAATACCCGACAGACTCCACCAGAAGCCTGCTAGAAGTGATCCAAGAATTCAGCCAAGTTGCAGGGTACAAAATCAACGTACAGAAATCGGTTGCATTTTTATACACCAACAATGAAGCCACAGAAACAGAAATCAAGACACTGATCCCATTCACAATTGCACAAAAAACCATAAAATACCTCGGAATAAACCTAACCAAGGATACAAGAGATCTGTATGATGAAAACTTATGAAGGAAATTGAAAAAGACACAAATAAATGGAAAAACAGCCCATGCTCATGGATAGGAAGAGTAAATATAGTTAAGATGTCATTACTACCCAAAGTTATCTAACATTCAATGCAATTCCAATCAAAATTGCACCAGCATACTTCTCAAAGTTAGAGCAAACTATCCTAAAATTTGTATGGAACCACAAAAGACCCCGAATAGCCAAAGTAATACTGAAAAATACCAAAACGGGAGGTATCACCATCCCAGACTTTAGCCTCTACTACAAAGCTGTCATCATCAAGACAGTATGCTATTGGCACAAAAACAGACACATAGACCAATGGAACACAATTGAGAACTCAGAAGTGGACCCAAAAGTATACAGCCAACTAATCTTTGACAAAGCAGGAAAGAATATCCAATGGAGAAAAGACAGCCTCTTTAACAGATGGTGTTGGGAGAACTGGACAGCAACATGCAGAAGAATAAAACTAGATCATTTCCTCACACCATACACAAAAATAAAGTCAAAATGGATAAAGGACCTGAATGTGAGACAGGAAACCATCAAAACCCTAGAGGAGAAAGCAGGAAAAACCTCTTTGTCCTCCAGTGCAGCAACCTCTTACTTGACACATCACCCAAAGCAAAGGAATCAAGAGCAAAAATAAACGATTGGGCCCTCGTCAAGATTAAAAGTTTCTGCACGGCAAAGGAAACAACCCACAAAACTAATAGGCAACCAACGGAATGGGAAAAGATAGTTGCAAATGACGTATCAGATAAAGGGTTAATATCCAGAATCTATAAGGAACTCACCAAACTCCACAACTGAAAAGCAAACAACCCAGTAAAGAAATGGGCAGAAGATATGAACAGACACTTCTCCAAAGAGGACATCCAGATGGCCAACAGACACATGAAACGATGCTCAGCATCCCTCCTCATCAGGAAATACAAATCAAAACGACACTGAGATACCACCTCACACCAGTCAGAGTGGTTAAAATGAGCAAATCAGAGAACACGAGATGCTGGCGAGGATGTGGAGAAATGGGCACCCTCTTACACTGCTGGTGGGAATGTAAACTGAAAAATAACACCAAAATGGGAGGTATCACCATCCCAGACTTTAGCCTCTACTACAAAGCTGTCATCATCAAGACAGTATGCTATTGGCACAAAAACAGACACATAGACCAATGGAACAGAATTGAGAACTCAGAAGTGGACCCAAAAGTAGACAGCCAACTAATCTTTGACAAAGCCGGAAAGAGTATCCAATGGAAAAATGACAGCCTCTTTAACAGATGGTGTTGGGAGAACTGGACAGCAACATGCAAAAGAGTGAAACTAGATCATTTTCTCACACCATACGCAAAAATAAACTCAACATGGATAAACGACCTGAACGTGAGACAGTAAACTATCAACACCCTAGAGGAGAAAGCAGGAAACAACCCCCTTGACCTCCACCGCAGCAACTTCTTACTTGACACATCCCCAAAAGCAAGGGAATCAAGAGCAAAAATAAATGATTGGGACCTCATCAAGATTAAAAGCTTCTGCACGGTAAAGGAAACAACCCACAAAACTAATAGGCAACCGACGGAACGGGAAAAGATAGTTGCAAATGACATATCAGATAAAGGGTTAATATCCGGAATCTATAAGGAACTCACCAAACTCCACACCCGAAAAACAAACAACCCAGTGAAGAAATGGGCAGAAGATATGAACAGACACTTCTCCAAAGAGGACATCCAGATGACCAACAGACATGAAACGATGCTCAGCATCCCTCCTCATCAGGGAAATACAAATCAAAACCACACTGAGATACCACCTCACGCCAGTCAGAGTGGCTAAAATGAGCAAATCAGAGCACTCTAGATGCTGGCGAGGATGTGGAGAAATGGGCACCCTCCTACACTGTTGGTGGGAATGTAAACTAGTACAGCCCCTCTGGAAAACTAGTACAGCCCCTCTGGAAAACTAGTACAGCCCCTGTGGAGGTTCTTCAGGAAACTAACGATAGAACTCCCCTAGGACCCAGCAATAGCACTGCTAGGAATTTACCCAAGGGACACAGAAATGCTGATGCATAGGAGCACATGTACCCCAATATTCATAGCAGCACTCTCAACAATAGCTAAAACATGGAAAGAGCCTAAGTGTCCATCAACGGACGAATGGATCAAGAAGATGTGGTTTATCTATACCATGGAATACTATACATGACAATGAGAAAGAATGAAATCTGGCCATGTGTAGCAACATGGATGGACCTTGAGGGTGTTATGCTGAGCGAAATAAGTCAGGCAGAGAAGGACAAATATCATATGTTTGCACATATAGGAGGATTAGGAGGAACTTAACGGAGGACCATGGGGGAGAAGAAGGGGGAAATGGTGGGGGAAAGGGAGAGAGGCAAACCATGAGAGACTCTTGAATGCTGAGAACAAACTGAGGACTGATGGGGATGGGGGGATGGGGGAGATGGGCATGGAGGAGGGCACTTGTGGGGATGAGCACTGGGTGTTATGTGGAAACCAACTTGACAATAAACTATTTGTGAAAAAAAAAAAAAAAAAAAAAGAAAGAAAGAAAGAAAAAAGAACATACATTCGTCTCCTACCTATTAGAGCACACAACTTGGTTGTTCATGGCCCCAGCTGCCATAAGGCAATAGCTGCATGTGTGAAGTTAGTAGAAGTCTCAGAGGATTGATTTAACCTTAGGAAATGACATTTATTTACAAACTCCAGAAGTTTGTTCAAAGACTTCTTAATTCTGAACCGACTCACCATTTCTCTGTAAACAGTCTAACCTCCCATGGGATTCTTCTCTCTCACCACCTAACCTGAATTTTAAGTGCTGCAATATTCTTAAATCTGCTTGGTTACTACCAATGCCTGACAAAGTGACCACCACAACTGACAGGTTACAACGTCCCATCTTGTGACTATGTGTTCCGATTTATGAGACACCCTTTGAATAAAACCCTAATCGAATTTAATTTATTGATGTGTTGTACTGTAAAACTGTGAAAGGCAATTTCCAAGCCAGTTATGCTGTTACTACCCAATACAAACTACTCCAAAGGGGGAGCTTCCCAAAGCTGAATCAGCCCAAAAGGCAGAGCTCTGTGCCCTCTCCAGAGCACATCAGGTATCAAAGAGACAAACTGTTAACATTTATATATTTTTACATTTTTATTTGAGAGAGAGAGAGAGAACATGAAAGCAGTGGAGAGGGGCAGAGGGAGAAAGAAAGAATCCTAAGTAGGCTCCACATGTCAGTGAGGAGTGCAACATGGGACTCCATCTCACAACCCTGGGATCATGACCTAAGCTGAAATCAAGAATCCAGTGCTTAACTACCTTAGCCATTTAGGCATCCAGGCATTTATACTGATAGCCCATATGCCTTTTGGGTCTACTGGGACCCCAATAAAAAATGAACAACAAGTAAAGAAACTTCTTACTGCCAATCTTTACTTTCTAAAATTGCTGTCATCTAAACTGAGGCTCACAATAAAAAGACTTACTCTGAGTACCAGGGAAATTCCCTAGCTGACTTTCATGCAGAGTCAGTGGCAGCAGAATCTATAAAGACTGTGGCACATGTGAATGAAATCCATTATGTTTCTGCAAAAACTGACCTCTTACTGCCAGACTTTTGGCATCCTGATGTCCTTGCCGACAAGGCAACAGTTTGCTCTGAAATCTGAGAAATTAAGATGGACACACAATGGTGGTATTTTCAATAAATTGGGTTATGGGAGAATCAAAAAAGACAGCCACTTCCACTTGGTTCTTTGAGGCTCCCTGGAAAACCCCATTTTCCAGTTTCTTCATTCCTTCATGGTGCATTTAAGATGACTCAAATTATAAATAAACATTGGTGAGGAGACTTCTACAAAACTGCAAAAACAGTTTACCATCAATGTCTGTCTTTTCAGGTCCATAATTCTGGAAAAACTATTTTTGTTCCAGAGGCCACAAGCCTCCTCTCTTGGGACCTGATGAACACCTGCCACTGTACTTCATTCAATTGCTACTTAATACGGGTTATCAATATGTTCTTGTTATTGTATGTGTGTTTTCTACATGAGTTGAAGACTTTCCCTGCCACAAGGCTGATGCCTTTAGAGTAGCAAAGAAAACGTTAGAAAATATGTTTCCCACTTGGGGCATACCTTCCATAATTTACAGTGATTGAGGCACTGGCTTCACTGAGCAAATCATACAAGTCTTAATGAAAGCCTGGCAATGATCACTGCCTCTATCAGCCTGTTATCAGGCAAGGTAAAGAGAACTAATGGGACCCTCAAACTTAAAATCTCTAAACTTGCTGAAAACTACTGGACCCCCTTGGCCAAAGCTGTTGCCTCTGACCTTGCTGACTATTCACGTTTCCCCCTGTGGGAAACATAAACTCACTCCACATGAAATAGTCACTGGTAAACCAGTGTGCATTCATATAAACTTTCTGTTGATTCCTTGTTATTCCATGTTAGTATTACCAGCTACTCTAAACCTTTAATGTGTAATGCTAAAGCCTATTCTCCCTCTCTCTCTCTCTCTCTCTCTGCATCTGCCCCTCCCCCACTCATGTGTACTTTCTCTCTAAAAATAAAATAATAACATTTTAAAAAAAAGATTTCAATCTATCCATGATGTTAGGGACTCCCTAGTTCTCCCTGTGACTAATTTATCTCCTATTACCTGTGTCACTCCAAATCACAATTTGTAGACACCCCCTCAACACAAGCACTTAAAAGTCTCTTATAGAGTTCAACCCTCATGGCCAGAACACCCAGTGCCTTGTTTCTTTTCTTCAATTATAATTGTACATACCCAATTAGACACAAATACCTACATAAATCTTAGTACACTCACACCCCCACATTCCTATGATTATCTAGATCAGATCTGCTCCCACTCAGTAAAATCCCTTGCCATGATCACCCATCCTTTCAAGGTATTCAGAATGACTCTTCATTTTGGGATAGAAGATTTTCTTCCCAAATGCCCTGAATACCTAACTGACCTTGGCTTGAATGGGTAAACAGAGTAATCCCTATGAATGAATCCATTAACCATAACACCTTAATCGGAATTGTTTGTGCCCCATTAGGGTTTGTCTTTGTCTGTGGTAATTATCATTCTCCTTAGGTTCATGAATGTCTAGATGGCTGGTGTACAGCCAAGCAATGTCTCTTAGGTTATCTGTGTCCTTAACTTTCCATAAACAAAGACATCTCATTGGTTGACTCCCCTGTATTTATATCATTGAGTCAGAAAGGAATTACCACTAGGCATTCATGACTCAGGATTCACTTCCTTTGACAGGGCCATACTTATCTAGTCAGGAGTAAATGTATGAGATTATGATCAGAAACCTCTTCCTAATTCTTAGGATACTGCAGAATCTGTTAAGACAATAGCTGCCCAACAAAGATCCTTAGACTCTCTGGCCAAAGATGTACTTTTTTTTGAGAGAGAGAAAGAGAGAGGAAGTGAGAGCAGGGGAGAGGCAGCGGAGGAGCAGGGGAGAGAGAGAGACAAAGAGAGTGACAGAGAGAGAGAGACTATTAAGCAGGCTCCACACTCAGCACAAAGCCCAAAGTGGGGCTAAATCTCACGACCCTGGGGTCATGACCTGAGCTGAAATCAGGTCAGATGCTTAACTGACTGAACCACCAAGGTGCCCCAAGCTGTTCTTGATAATAGGATAGCCCTTGATTATCTTTTAGTTGAGCAAGGAAGTGTTTGTGCTATAGCCAACACCACCTGCTACAACTGGATTAACACTTCTGGGGAAGTTAAAACTCAGTGGCATAAGATTACTGAGAAAGCCACTTGGATTAACAAGGTGACTCCTTCAGCAGGGTCTTTGACTTATTTGATTTTGATCATTTTGGGCCTTAGGGACCATGGCTCCAAAGTGCATTTCAAACACTGGGAATTATGCTATTTATAATAATCATAGTAGTCTCCCTGGTGCATTAAATGCACGTTCACAGCCACTAACCACCAAGAAAATGATCTTCCTAAAAGTGGAACATTAGAAATGGAATGAAAACAATGACCAACTCAAAAATAATGAACCTGTGAATATGTGAATATCACAGAGATTAAGCAAAAATGTCACAACATATGACCACACCAAGGACCAACAAAAGCTCTGAGAACCACACAGTAGTGGAGAGTGGTACTAATACCTTAAATTTTGGTCACATCTCTCATTTAAGCTGAAAGTCTGATCAAAAGGAGGAAATTATTAAAAAGGACGTAACGGGGGGGCGCCTGGGTGGCTTAGTCGGTTGAGCGTCCGACTTTCGCTTAGGTCGTGATCATGCGGTTCGTGGGTTCGAGCCCCGCATCGGGCTCTGTGCTGACTGTCAGCTCAGAGCCTGGAGCCTATGTCAGAGGCTGTGACTCCCTCTCTCTCTGACTCTCCCCTGCTCACGCTGTCTCTCTCTCTCTCTCTCTCCTAGAAATAAATAAAAATATTAAAAAAAAAGAAAAGGACGTAACGGGCCCAAAATAGAGTAACTTATGCTAAACTTCACTTAATCCCTAATCTAATGGTAGTTTCAACCCGCCAGGAATGTAATGTTTAACCAGTCAACATGGAATTACGTAGAGTAGTCAAATTCATAGAGACAGAAAGTAGAGATTCCCAGAGGCTGGAAGGAGGGAACAGTAGGGAGTTATTATTTAAGGGTACAGAGTATCTGTTTAAAATGATAAAAAGTTCTGGAAGTGGACAGTCGTGATGGCTGCATAATCATGTGAATGTGTTTAATGCCACTGAACTGTACACTTGAAAATTATTAAAATGGTGACATTTATGTTAAATATATTTTACTACAATAAAAAATCCATTATTCAATCATAAGCAGTTGAATGGATAAACAAATTGTAGTATTTTCATGCAATGGAATACTAGCAGCAATATAAAGAAACCAGTGATAAGCCCAACAACATGGGTTAAGTCTCAAAAACATTACATAGTAAGAGAAGCCTCACACAAAAGGATATATACCAGATGGTTCAATTTATGTGAAGTTCCAGAACAGTCTAAATTATTCCAAAGAGAAAAATATCAGAAGGTGGTTGCTTGGAAGGGAAGAGGGTATTGATTGAAAAGAGACTTGAGGGAATTTTCTGAGGTGAAAGGAATGTACTATATCTTGTTTTTGGTGGTGTGTTTAATAGTTGAAAATCATTTAATTAAATTTAGCTGAAGATTTTAGCATATATAAATTATACCTCAAAGAAAAAGAATATTTCTTTTGGTTAAAATTTCCTTTTAGCTGGACAGTGCTAGGCTGAATATGGCAAGTCCCAAGCTTTCTTGTCTCCATGGCTACACAGTATCCTACCCATCTCTTTTTGATTGACATGTTCTTTATTTGGCTCTGTTAATACACTCAATTCAATTACATTATCATTCTACGTGACTGATACCTATTTGGTATTTTTAAGGTGATTTTTTTCTCACCTTTCTGACTCTATGAGGTTATATGTCTTCCCCACAATAACTTCTGAAAGGCAACCCTACCACAATCAAGATGAAGAGTATACTTGACTACAGTTCCAATATTAGACTATGATATTATTTCCAATATACGATCCCAGTGTTACACAGGACAGTCCAGTACTTTAGTTTACAATCTTATAAAATTATTAAATTGAACCATTAAATTGAACCAATATTTCACTTATTTTTACCAACAAAATGGCAATTACATAGGGCTCAAAAAGTAAAATTTCAAAATTAGATAATCTCACATTTTCTTAAACATAGAGTTAGTATAAAGTAAGATAACTATTTCTTTTAAAAATTTCTAAAACTTTTTTTTTAATTTTTTTTTAATGTTTTATTTATTTCTAGGAGAGAGAGAGAGAGAGACAGTGTGAGCAGGGGAGGGTCAGAGAGAGAGGGAGTCACAGACTGAAACAGGCTCCAGGCTCTGAGCTGGCAGTCAGCACAGGGCCCGACGCGGGGCTCGAACTCACGAACCGCAAGATCATGACCTAAGCGAAAATCGGACGCTTAACCGACTAAGCCACCCAGGCGCCCCAAAAATTTCTAAAACTTTTTTAAAAGACTACTTAAATAACTTAGAAATTATTTAAATAATAATCAAAGGATTAATTAATTACATTAAAATTCATTAAATAATTAAATTGATTAAAATGATTAGTTAAGTATGCAAAACATTTTAAAATATAATTCACATACACACATGCTCATGGTGGCCCAATTATTTTGCTGGAGATCATCTTGCAACCACAGGGTACATTTCCAATAGCCAATAGAGTACCTGAAATAAAGTAGGTACTCAAGAAACGTGATAAAATGAGCAAATGAGCATGACTTTTGACAAGTAGACTGTCCCACTCTCAAAATATATACCCCCAAAGTCTTATGCCTATAAAAATAAGGTTCTAGATACTTTCATGCATCTTTTCCTTTGTCCACATCATATCCAAATCAACTTTCCTATTCTTTTTAAGTTTAAGTTTGTTTGTTTTGAGAGACAGAGCACATGTACACACATGCTCACAAGAGCAGAGGAGGGGCATAGAGAAAGGGAGGGAGAGAGAATCCTAAGCAGGCATTACACTGTCAGTGCAGAGCCCAATGCAGGGCTCAATCCCACAACCATGAGACCA
This sequence comes from Proteles cristata cristata, assembly GCA_017311185.1. Lineage (NCBI taxonomy): Eukaryota > Metazoa > Chordata > Mammalia > Carnivora > Hyaenidae > Proteles > Proteles cristata. Next base: position 2,718,340 of record JAESUZ010001797.1, on the reverse strand, counting down.
TGAACCTGAGCCGAAATCAAGAGTCAGATGCTTAACCAACTGAGCCAACCAGGCGTCCCTCAACTTTTCTGCTTCTAACCAAGACACACAACTACACAAATCAAAGGAGAAAAAGTGGGAGAATCAATAATCCAAATTTCTTTCAAATCATGTCTTTTGTGACTAGAATAAAAAGAGTATTTTAGGTTTGATAGTAATAGAAACTTCCAGAAGAGATATAGAATGCAAGCAGAATACCTCTTTTGTCTTGGAATAACTCATTTGCTGAAATCAGTATGGAAATCCATTAAAGCATGAGGCCTATGATCTGGACACATCTATCTCCAAAGCTCAGCTTTTCCCTTTTCTAGATACACGACCTTAGCAAGTTACTACTAAGTAGTTACTATACTCCAGGCCTTGAACTAGGTTCTGGGATACAACAGTGAACAAAATAGACCAAATTTTTTGACCTCGTGGACTTCACATTCTAGAGAGAACAAGAGGCAGTAAATCAAGTAAGTAAATTGAAGAGTGTGTTTGAATATGGAAGAATTTCATGGGACCAGGATTCTGGGTGGGCTAGTAAGGGAAAAATGAAAGGGTCTTGAGTTATTATTGGTAAAGGGATCAATTACATGTACCAGTGGGCAGCTTAGAGCCATCACCTAAATAGATTTAAAAGAGTGTAAGGACGGGGCACCTGGATGGCTCAGATGGCTCAGTCGGTTGGGCGTCCGACTTCAGCTCAGGTCATGACTCCACGGTTCATGGGTTCAGGCCCCGCGTCGGGCTCTGTGCTGACAGCTAGCTCAGAGCCTGGAGCCTGCTTCGGATTCTGTGTCTCCCTCTCTCTCTGACCCTCCCCTGATCATGCTATCTCTCTCAGAAATAAATGGAACATTAAAAAAAAAAAAAAGAGTGTAAGGACTAACTGAATAGGTGGGCACTTGGATAGACTAGTATGATGATATATAAGCAAAAAAGTGATTGATGTATGGATTAGAGTCAGGCAGACAAAAAGATCTATGCAGATAGACACAAATGGTATCTCAAGGTGCTCTAACAACAGGATCCCCTGCTGGAATGACTGACTGTTGATTCTGCACTTTGGACAAGTGAGGTGGACATCTGCCTCTCCCTCCCACACAGGGGCATCGACATCTTTGCAAAATCCTCTCCATCTTTGAGGATGAGTTGGAAGAGGCTTGCCCTCTCTCCAGAGAGTACCTACATAAATGCATGCCAGGCCTTCATAACTTCTTATTGCAGAGGACTGAGTATGGACTGATATTGAAAGCTATTGGATAATTATTGCTGGTCTTCTGGGTGTGCTAATGGCATTGTAGCACCGTAGAGAAAGGAAGACCATGGGGGAGAAGAAGGGGAAAAACAGTTGGGGAGAGGGAGGGAGGCAAACCATGAGGGACTCTTGAATGCTGAGGGCTGATGGTGGGGGGGGGGGAGGGGAAAGGGAGTGATGGGCATGGAGGAGGGCACTTGTGGGGATGAGCACTGGGTGTTATATGGAAACCAACTTGACAATAAACTATTTTAAAAAAAGGCTTTTGTATTTTGTGTTAGCAGTAGAATGATATTGTATTTGGGATTAACTCTGGCAAACTCCAGCCAGAAAAGTAAAAAAAAAAAAAAAAGAATCTGGGGATTTAGATGGAGCAAGCTTGGCAACATGTGTATAGTTGTTGGGGCTGGATGTTGGTTACATGGGAGGTTATTAGATGATTTTCTCCACTAGTGAGTGTGCTGGAAAGTCTTCATAGAGAAGAAACTCAAAATAAAAAATCTTTCCATTTATTTCCAGAAGGGAACAAATGCACACAGGCATACATATATGCACTCAGAACATTCTTTCAGCTTTGGGGATTATTCTGTTTACCAGACGAAAGCTATTCTGTTAAATGGTTTATGGTATTTAAAGAGCAGTTTGGTTCCATTTCATTGCTACCTTAAATTAACTGCTGCCTGAGCCCAGAGAGGTTATTGTTAGGGCCAGGGTGGAGGAAGAGGTGACAGTGGCCTTCCAATGTGATTGAGTGGTTTCAAATGTGACCAGCTTAGGGAAAATCACCCATCCCCCAGAATTCCCAGGTGGAAGGCAAAACTCTCCCCAAACCAGTGATGTCAGTGACTTGTTTTCACTGTTTTTCTAAATAATTGAGCCCAACCTTCAACATCCACTCACTATGTATTTATTCAATATATACTCTATGGCAGGCACTGTGCCAGGCATATGATAGTGGATATCCCAGAGAAGAGCACTGTCCTTATGAAGCATATGTCAGACATCCTCAACAACTAAACACATGGTAAATAATGAGTTACTGCCTCAGTGCTATAACTGAGAAGTACAAACTGCCAGGAGGGTGTCTTAGTCCATGTGAGCTGTTACAACAAAATGCCACAGTCTTGGTGGCTTATGTACAACAGAAATCTATTTCTCAGAGTTCTGGAGATTGGATGTTCAAGATCAGGGTACCTTCATGGTTGAATGAGGGTGGTCTTCTGAGTCACAGTGTTCTCATTGTGTCCTCACATGGTGGAAGGGGCTAGATAGTTCACTGGAGTCTCTTTTATAAGAATACAAATCACATTCATAAGGGCTCCACCCTCATGATCTAATCACATCCCAAAGGTCCCACCTCATGGAGCACCATGTGGCTCAGTCCATTAAGCATCTGACATCTGAGTTCTAGGAAATTCAAGGACTTCCAAGAAGGCACCAAGATCCGGGGAGTGAGAGGGATGTGAGGGGAGCTTGCAGTCAGAAGGTATCAGATTCAGATGAGGTACAGCCTTGTAGGTCAAGGTGGGCATTTGGGATTTTCTTTTGTACAGGTGAGGAGCCTGGGAGCAATAAGCGGAGGAGTAATGGGATATGCCATTTTTTAAGGGTCATTCTGCCTTTAGGAAGTGGAGGTGTAAGGCCACTGTAACAATCCAGGGACTTGTAATGATGGCTTGGACCAGGTGATGATTACGTGGAGGATGAGAAGTGGTCAGATTCTGGATGTGTTTGAAGGGAAAGCCAATAGGATTTGCTGACAGTGAACATACGTATGAGAGGAGAGTATAAGGTATTTGGCCTGAACATCAGTAAGGAAAGAGCTGCCTTGAACTGAGAGAGAGAAAGAGAAGGGGAGGGGAGTGGAGGGGAAGACAGGGGAGGAAAGGAGTCGAAGGTCTCTCTCCTGGCTCTTGAGGAGGCTTCACCCACTGGAGGTACATATGCAATGCATCAGGTCAAGGCTAGATGAAGATTAGGAGTAGTCAGAGAGGATGAACAGAGGCTAGTCTGAAGGAACCCTGGAACCAAAGTGCCTGTGGGGTCTCTCACCTGGGGTCATTTAAAGAGGCTGGGGTTCTAAATGTTTGGTATTCAGCACTGAAGGATAGGGGAAGGCACAGGGAATCACAGGAGATAACATCCTGGCAAACATGCCGGTAGTGGTGCAGAATGCGGCATGGCCTTGACCTGTGGATGACACTGTCAGTGCTACCTATGACCATCAGGCCAGGTTTCCAGGGCTCTGTTTTCAGCACTGCCCACCGAGTGGGCAGGGGGACAAGCAGCACAGAGTCATTCTGCGTGAGTTTTCCAGGAAGACAAATTAAGCCTAATGGAGAAAAACAGATGGTCCAACAGCAACAAGACACCCTTTCATGGCTCGGCTGTTTAGACTGTAAAATTATTGATAGAGGCTGAGCAAGTGGAATCTGGGGAGACACAATTCAGTTTAGTGATGTCTCAAGAACTTGCTTAGACATAGTGATTCTGAGAAGAGAATTTAGATAGTCCCCCTTCACTGCGTCTCCCCACATCCCTCACTACTCAGCCTAGCCAGGCTAGACCACAGGTGTTGGAGGAGCTGCGTAGGGGCAGTACAGACCAGTGGTTAGGAAAGCAGTTCTGGAGCCTGACTACTGGATTTGAAAAGCTGTTATACTACATCCTAGCTCTGTGACCATGGGTAGGTACTGGGCTTCCTCTGCCTCATGCTCTGGAGTGATGATCATGGTGGCTCCCCATATGATGCTTATGAAATGAAGTGAGTTAATCTATGCAAAGTGTGTAGAACCGTCCTTGCCTGTACTAAGTACTCAGTGAAAGGTCAAAGAGACATACGTACTCCCATATTTGTTGTAGCATTGTTCACAATAGCCAAGAAATGGAAACAAACTGGGGCGCCTGGGTGGTTCAGTTGAGCATCCAACTTTGGCTCAGGTCACAATCTCATGGTTCATGAGTTCAAGCCCCACACTAGGCTCTGTGCTGACAGCTCAGAGCCTGAGGCCTGCTTCAGATTGTGTATCTGCCTCTCCCCCCCCCCCCACTATGCTCACTCTCTTTCTCTCTCTCAAAAATAAATAAATATTAAAAATAAGAAATGGAAACAAACTAACTGTTCATCAAAGGACGAGTGAATAAAGATGTAGTAGATAGATACAGTGGAATACTGTTCAGCATGAGAAAGAAGGAAATCCTGCCATTTGCAACAAAATGGACAGAACTTGAGGACATTATGCTAAGTGAAATAAGACACATAGAGAAAGACAAATAATGTATGGTACCTCTTATATGCGCAATCTAAAAAAAAATCAAAACTATAAAAACAGAGCAAAATGGTGGTTATCAGGGGCTGTGGGGTAGAGAAATGGCAGAGGTGTTGTTTAAGGCACATATTTGTAACTGAAGGATAAAGAAGTCCTGGCAATCTAATGCACAATACAGTGATTATAGACAACAACTATGTTATGAACATTAGACTTGCTAAGAGACTAGGATCTTAACTGTTCCCAACTCTAGAAAAAATAATAATTATGTAACAAGATAGAGGTGTTAGCTAATACTACAATGGCAAGTGTATTGCAATATAAATGTATCAGGTCACTTCAAATGTACATAATGTTCTATGTCAAATATAACTCAGTAAACATAAATAAATAAACTGTAGTTAATATCACACAATTCTACTTCCACAGAGTTGGGTATATAGCCTGGTCCATGACTAGAGTTCCATAAATATTCATTATAATTTAATGTGAACACCACCACTACCACCATCATCATCACTGAGCCCTTATAGTATCCAATTCTTTGTGAAGCACTTTACAGACCCTTGCTTTTCTTGAGTTGTGGTGAAGGAAAAACTCTAAGAACATATGTCCAGCACCAGTTTTTCTCAGAAACTCAGTACTTTTAGAAGCAGATTTTGGTCTTGTGGTTGGATATGGACAGTGGTAAAGCAAAGGAGAAAGGAAGAATGAACTCGGAGAGAAGATTTCCCCAAACACAAGATCTGAGATTTTTGATGTGTCAGGAACTGTCTATGTTCAAATTACACCCTTTTCCTTTTGCATTGGAGCTAGGCAGTTGTTAGTCAATAATCAGTCAGTTTTAACCTCAGGGTTGATGGCCCTTCCTTTCTCCCTACTTTTTTCCTTCCTTCCTTCCTTCCTCCCTTCATCTTTTCTTTCCTTCTTTCCTTCCAAGGGAGAAAGACCAAGTGTTGATGAGCTATGAGATAAAGAACCAGACCAATAGACAAAGCAGTATACCAAACACCAATTTAACAACAACCAATTCCCTGAAAGACAGTTTGCTAAATTTCCCATTCAACAACTGAGTTTCCCTGAATTTCCCTAAACCCCTAAGATATAGGTATTGATGGAAAAACAGAGACAAACACAGGCAACAGGGCCTTTGGAGAACCTAAGGCACCAAGCACTGCTTGGAGAATAATGTAATATAACCTAATATAAGGTACACGTGGCTGAGGAGAAAGGGGGGAAGCAGAATTTGTGCTCAACCGACCCAAAGGGAAATGGACATTGAAGGCTTTAAATAAGCAGGGCAATTAAGGGAAGAGAGCCTCAAGCAAGACCTGGAGAATGGATACCCCCTCAGAAAACATGAAAATGTGGCAAGAAGACCAGCATAAATAACTTAGACACATCCCATGCTATGAAAGGGGAGCCAGGCAACAACACATAGGTGAACTTTCCCCTAGAATGAGGGGTGCAGAGGATCATAACCTCTACATGGGAGGTTTTCTCCATCTGAGTTTAAATTCATGTTTCCTTTTTAGAATTATTTTTGAGAGAGAGAGTGAGACAATGAGCAAGAGAGCCCATGCACAAGTGGGGGAGGGGCAGAGAGAGGGGGACAGAAATCTGAAGCAGGCTCTGCACTGACAGCACTGAGTTCAATGCAGGGCTCAAACTCACTAGCCCTGAGATTATGACCTGAGCTGAAATCTGATGTTCTACCAACTAAGCCACCCAGGTGCCCCTAAATCATGTTTCTTAAATTCTACACAACTGGTACAAAGTGACTTAGCATTCTAGCAAAGCAAAAACTATGGAGATGGTCTTCTTTTTCCTGTTTTCTGTGTTGCCATCTTCCCCAGATAACTCTGAGTCTTTTAACTGACCCACACCAATGGAGATATGTAGCCTAGTGGTCAAGAATGTGGACTCAAGAGACAACCTGGTGGTGCCCTTCGCTAAATCACTTCATCCTTCTGTGCCCCAATTTTCTCATTTATAGAACAGGAATAAGGTAATAAGAGCACCAACTTTGTAAGATGGCTGTGAGGATTAAATACGTTAATATTTGAAGTTCTTAGAACAGTCTTTGGCTCATATAAAATGATCAACATGTGATACTAATAGTAGTAGTGGTAGTAGTAATACTACTAGTACTACTGCTGTAATTATTACTATTGTTATTCACACAGTCGAATCAAACTATCCAGACTAGGACAAAGCAGTGTTAAAATTGGGAAGAGGAGAATTTCAGATTTTAACTTCTTTGAACTGTAGAAGGAGAAAGGGAGTTCCTTGGGAGGAGTTCTATAGTTTTCATTTGGGACAGAGTATGATCACAAGAAATCTATGTTGGACAACATCACTGGCTATAATTTGAGGTGGACACTGGAACAGAAAGTGAATTTTCAGCCTCTTCATGCAGAGAGCCTTCACTGAATGAATGAGTTGTAATGATCCATTTCAGAGAATTCTGGTGGGAAAGAGCTGAACCACCCATTCAACTGATTCTGGGAAAACACCCAAGGGTGTGTTAGGAGGGAATTCTCCTGAAAGTTAAAACAGAATTGCCTAGTTCTGCCTCTGCTCCTCCACCAAGGAGGAGAACTGGACTCCAAATGACCACTGGGTTAGCCTTTTAATGCAATAATAGAAGAAATAATAGCGAAGAACTAATCTAAACAATGATTCAAATAAAACCGTGTTTCTTCCCCCTTTCTTATTTCTGGACTCTTCCTCAAGGGAAAAGAGAATTCTTTCCTTCTGTACCGCATCATTTGTATGTCATCCAATCCCAGGAATGGAGAATTTGTTAATCTAATATTCACTGGGCCAAGTATTGCTGCAGGTCACTACACTGAAAGGCAAACTTTCCTTCTTCTGTTTAATGCAGTAGACTCAACGGACTGGTCCTAGCACTGTTTTCTTTCCACATTCTCTTACTCCCTCTGCAAGATGCGTAATGGCTCTTACTTGACAGAGTAGACTGGATTATATTCTAGCCTCAGTGGAGAGAGGCACAGACATACCCTATTCCCTTCTCATTTTCTTTTTTTTTTCCCTGTGCCTCCATATGGCCAGCCACCAGGCAGAAGTCAAAGCCAGCCCTGTCCCAGCTCTGCCTGCACCCACTGTGGAAGACCAGCCCTCAATCCCCACCTAGGAAGTTCTCTGTGACCTCTGTCTCCTCCCCTGCCCACCTCTCTCCCTTTCAATTGTCCTTTAGCTCTTGTTCATCGTATGTAGAAACACTTTGTTCAGACCACATGCAGTAAAGTAGAGATGAGTGAGAGCATCTAGTTATTCAGAAAACTTTGCATATACCCAGAGAACAGCTTGTATAATCGTCACTTTGGGGATGGGAAAACAGTCCCAGGGGACTTAAAGGGCTTGCCTACAGAGAGTAGATGGTAGAGCCAGGGTCTGGTCTTCATATTCTAAATCCTCCTACCCTTTATCCATTTTCATTATTTTCCATTTGTACAACTTCATCACCCCCAAAAAATGTATACGTAAGTATCTGTGTGTGTGTGGTGAAGTAAAAAACATGTATAAAAGAAAAATATAACATATGTATATAATATAAAATAAAATCATATAATCTCCCATCCAAAGTCTAGGTGCTTGTAAAAATGTATGAAAATCAAATTATGTTATCTACCACCTTGACTTATTGGGCTCAGAGCTCCTTCTCTACTTTCTAATTCACAGTAGACTCTCAAGACACCAGCCCTGCTTCCTCTGATTCCTCAGTCTGGCAGGCGGGTTCTGAGCAATGTTCTCATTAGAGCACATTCCACCTTCAATGCTGCACAGCCTTTGGATGCAGGCTCTGTGGAGTTTTCATGATAATAGACTCTGCCAGCAGTTCCAATCAGGTAGACATGACTTAGACGCCTGCAGTGCTCAGCTCAGAGTGTGGGTAGAAGACAATAGGTTTGAACACAGACCCGGTTAGACACAGATAATAGTTGTGCCTTGTGCAGACTGGGCAGCTGTCATTTCCTCCTCCCCTTTGGATCCAGGAGGAGGCAGATGCTGAATGGGGTGTTGAGTAATGAGTGCAATAATGTCATCCGGATTGCCAGGTGCTCTGGGGTCTTTCTCAATTAATGAATTAATGCTTGTAACACAGGGACAGCATGTGCACTTTGGTGCCAGGTGAGAGGCAGTGCCCTTCTCTCATTTATCCTGGAAAGGATTTTCTAATATTCTGGACGTGAGGGCAGGGGTTTGGTGGGTGTCCGAGATAGAGGCAGCTGCAGTAGAGTAAAAGTAGAGTAAAAGGAGCAACTCTGGAGTCAGAAATCTGGACTTTAATCCCAAATTTGTTTATGTCTGAACTACAGGGCCTTGTGCAAATCACCTCATTTTACTGGAGCACAGCTTTCTCATCCTCATCACATCATAAATACGTAAATAGGGGCGCCTGCATGACTCAGTCGGATGAGTGTCCAACTTCGGCTCAGGTCATGATCTCACGGTTCGTGGGTTCGAGCCCCATATCAGGCTCTGTGCTGACAATTAGCTCAGAGCCTGAAGCCTGCTTCAGATTCTGTGTCTCCTTCTCTCTCTGACCCTCCCCTGCTCATGCTGTCTCTCTCTTTCTCTCTCTCTGAGAAATAAATAAAAACATTAAAAATTTTTAAATACATAAATAATACAAATACAAATACTGTATACATACAGAGCAATATATATAATGTATATGATATATTTATGTATTTGTATAATATACATTAAATATATTTTATATACATTACATATGCATTAAATAAACATACATAACATTAAGATACATTTATACAAATATATAAGTATTATATAGACATATATATACATACATATATGAATACATTTGACCTTGAGAAAAGTAGATCTCCCCATTTGTAAAACAGGTCTCATGTTAGGCTCACATCAGGGGGCTGAGGTGAGGATAAAATGACACTAACTACATGAGATAGGGAGATACTCAGTAAGTGGTACCCGTGTCCCCTCCACAGAACTTAGCGTAATTGTAATATTAGGAAATATTTATTCCATTATGTGTTTCATATCTGTCACCTTTGCCAAATTTTGACCTCGATGAGAGCAGGAACCATCTCTGCCTATTCATCATTGTCCCCAAGCCCCCACAAGAGTAGGTGCCCAATAAATTGTACAGCCTGAACAAGTGACTAAATAGCTCCTACCTCCAGGAACTGCTGCAGCAGTAAAGGAAATCACATGCAGTGGAGGGTATGATAAACCATGAAAACAAGAAAATGGTTGTTGCCATAGTCTGTGAGGTGCAGAGGGAACCACAGGCCCCTGGGTGGGGTGGGAGTGAGAGAGAGGAGAGTTAGAACTGGGGCAAAGAGATGGAGGAGATGCCAGGAGGAACTGTTAGGAGGTGGCCTGAGGGAATGGAAAGAGCCCTAATCAGGGAATGAGAATCAATCTATCTATGCCAACCATGAAGCTGAGGTGTTTGTGCATCTTTTCCTCCTGAAACTGACTTTCCTCAGAAAGCTTTTTTTAATTCACTTCACACTAAATGTACTTTACTGAGAACTTACTAATTTCACTTCAAAGTGCAGTGAATATACCAATGAATAAAATAGACCAAACTCTCCTGGAACTTATGCTAGTGGAGACAGACAAATAGTAAGTAAATAAGCCCCTACAGATATCATGCCCAGGATAAGCTCCATGAAAGAAAATAAAACAGCAGAAAGGTACAGGGAATGATGGGAATTAAGGCTATGTTATGGAGGGTGGTCAACAAAAACCTCTCTGGTAAATATAAGCTGTGAGGAAATGTGACAAAAAAACATTCCAAGCAAAGCAGGGATAAAGGCTCTTGAGTGAGAGAATGGTTAATGGATTTAGCTGTGGTGGAGTGCTCAAGGGAGAAGCAGAAGATGAGATTAGAGAGGTGGGGCACCTGATTGTGTGGGGCCTCATGTGCCATGACAAAGAATAAGTTGAGTGCCATTACCTGACACTTTTTCAGATCACTCTAGCTGCCTTGTGGAGAACAGATGGAGGGCAAGAATGGGAGAAGGAGACCACTTAGGGGAGGGGATTTGTGTTGAGGGATGATGGGGCTTGGGGCCAGGGCGTCATGGAGGAGGTGGGCAGTTCCTGAAATCTAAGGCTTTTTTCTAAGAGGGCATTAGGTTTTTCTGAGAAATCAGAGGTGGAACTAAAAGAGACCTTGAACTTCAGCTGTTCTAAGCACCCACATCAGAGGTCACAGGAGAAGAAACTAGACAGAGCCTCCTAAGCCTGAACCCGCAGTTCAACACTTTTCCACCACGTAGCTCCTTTTTAATCACTGTCACTATCCCTTCTATCTCTGTGACTTTAGAGAGACAGAGCCACAAAGAACTACTGCACTTTAGAGGTTGAGAGTAAAATTAAGAACAACTTGCTTTTCATTTATAATTTATGCATTATACACCACCTACTTCCCAAAAGGATTTGAGACAGCTTACAATAACAATCATCTTTAAACCATCTGCACAGCCACTGAAAAACATGTTTTCAGAGAATCCTTAATGGCACAAGGAAATGTTCAAAACATAACTTAAAATGAAAAAGACATGGCACAACACTTTATTTACTATAATATTGTTATATAATATAAAGATGGATAGAGAGAGGAGAGAGGAAAGAGAGGGACAGGTTGGGAAAGAGGAAAGGAACGGAAATGGGGATGGGAGGGGTTAGAAAAATAAACTAGAAAGAAATATTAATACTTGTTATTTCCCTTTTAAAAACTATATGGAGAGACCTCATTGTTAACAGCATGGCTCCCTGAGATGATGCAACTACGATGATTTTGAAAGATAGCAATATCTTTTTAATGTTAGTAGTTATACAATCAGTTAAATGTGTATTTTTAAAAATACAGCTAACACATCAAAATCATGTGTGCTGGCTCAATCTCATTTGTCCCTCCAGATCCATTCTCCACTCCCCTCTGCCCTGCTCTGTATAGAAGAGGCTTCTTTGTTCTCTAGCTTTTGGCTGGTTGGGGTAAACAGGGACTCCAGTGAAAAATCAGAGGGCAGAAGAGACAAGGGTCAGAATATTTTCCCCACTCCCCCAACCTTCTTGCCTCATCCCTGGTGTGGACCCACTGTGTTCCCCAGCTGCCTTCCTGGGCTCCAGCTGTCCTAGTATCCCACTAATACTGTCTGGTTTCCACTCTGCTAGCTCCTTTGCTGCTTCCTCTTAACCCAGCCCTCAACTATACAGCAGTCCCTTTATTAAACTCTCTTTAGTACTTCTTAAAGTTTAATGTACATTAGAATCACCTGAAAAGCTTGATCCCTGCTCACCCCCCAGCTCCCACCCCTCACCCCCAACCTGATAATTCTGATTCTGTAGGTCTGGGTGGGGCCTGAGAGTTTACTCTCACAGGACCTCTCAGGAGATACCACTTTGAGTAACAGTCCTTTGGTTACTCAACACTCTTTGAGCATGTTGTCTACTTCCCACCTACTAATACTTGAGGAGGGAAGTCCAAGAGAAGTTTCTGTGGTGGTGGCAAGGAAACAATCCACAAAACTAATAGGCAACTGACGGAATGGGAAAAGATAGTTGCTAATGACATATCAGATAAAGGATTAATATCCAAAATCTATAAGGAACTCACCAAACTCCACACCCGAAAAACAACCCAGTAAAGAAATGGGCAGAAGATATGAACAGACACTTCTCCAAAGAGGACATCCAGATGGCCAACAGACACATGAAACGATGCTCAGCATCCTCCTCATCAGGGAAATACAAATCAAAACCACACTGAGATACCACCTCACGCCAGTCAGAGTGGCTAAAATGAGCCAATCAGAGAACTCTAGATGCTGGCGAGGATGTGGAGAAACGGGCACCCTCCTACACTGTTGGTGGGAATGTAAACTGGTACAGCCCCTCTGGAAAACAGTGTGGAGGTTCCTAGGAAATTAACAATAGAACTCCCCTATGACCCAGCAATAGCACTGCTAGGAATTTACCCAAGGTATACAGAAATGATGCATAGGAGCACATGTACCCCAATGTTCATAGCAGCACTCTCAACAATAGCAAAACATGGAAAGAGCCTAAGTGTCCATCAACGGATGAATGGATCAAGAAGATGTGGTTTATCTATACCATGGAATACTACATGGCAATGAGAAAGAATGAAATCTGGCCATGTGTAACAACATGGATGGACCTTGAGGGTGTTATGCTGAGCGAAACAAGTCAGGCAGAGAAGGACAACTACCATATGTTTGCACGTATAGGAGGATTGGGAGGAACTTAACGGAGGACCATGGGGGAGATGAAGGGGGGAAATAGTGGGGGAGAGGGAGGGAGGAAAACCATGAGAGATTCTTGAATGCTGAGAACTGAGGACTGATGGATGGGGGGGTGGGGAGGATGGGCACAGAGAGGGCCACTTGTGGGGATGAGCACTGGGTGTTGTTGGAAACCAACTTGACAATAAACTATTTATTAAAAAATAAATAAATAAAATAATTAAAAAAAGAAATTTCTGTGGTGGTAGAAATGTTCTATAATATTCTGCATTCTCCAGCAGTGTAGTCATGTATGGCTTGTTAGGTACTCTTAATATGGCTGGAGCAATTGAAGAAATTGGTTTTTAATTTTATTAAATTTTGATTAATAAAAATAATTAGTGCGAGCTAATAAAAGTAGTTGCCACTTTCTTTTTAAAAAAATTTTTTTTAATGTTTTATTTATTTCTAGGAGAGAGACAGACAGCGTGAGCAGGGGAGGGTCAGAGAGAGAGGGAGTCACAAACTCTAAAACAGGCTCCAGGCTCTGAGCTCGCAGTCAGCACAGAGCCCAACGCGGGGCTTGAACCCACAAACCACAAGACCATGACCTAAGCGAAAGTCAGACGCTTAACCGACTAAGCCACCCAGGCGCCCCAAGTAGTTGCCACTTTCAACGTTCTACTAGAAATTTCTTTCACCAGATTGACAGGTTTATTAGGTTCTGTTTTTACCTCCATGTTACTGCAGGGGACATTTTGCTAATTGTTCTGGTGGTTCATTATACAAGTCCCATTTGCTCCTGCCTCTACTAGCAATTTTCTCACTGTCCTAACCTCTATTTATAGTTTCCTTGAGGTGCTTCATCAGGCCTCTAGCTGTGGCCTAGTTCCAAGGCCATTGCCACATGTTTTATATTTATGTTACCTTAGCACTCTACATCTAGGTACCAATGTTTCCTTCAGTTATTTATTGATGTATAACAAACCACCCAAGATTTAGTGACTTCAATCAACAACCATTTGACTATCTCTCCTGATTTTGTGAGTTGACTGGGTTCAGCTAGGTGATTCTTCTGCTCTGTATTGTGTTGGTTGGAGATACAGTTATCTGGGGGCTCAACTGGGATGGAACATCCAAGATTGTGTGTCACCTGGCCAGCATCTGGGGCCAACTGGATGCTCAGGTAGGGCTGTCAACCAGAGTACCTCAGTTCCTGTCCATTTGTCTTTCCCATGCAGCATGGAAGCTGGGCTCTAAGAGGCGAGAATTGGAAACTGCTCAGAAAACCCAGAACATCATTTCGGTGCATTCTAGTGGCTAAAGTCAGTCATGGAACAGTATGCATTCAAGAGACACAAGTTCCACACCTTAATATGAGAAGTGGCATGTGCACAGGGGGAGGGGAAGGTTGTTGGGGCCATCTTTGGAGACTAGATGCTATAGTGCCTCTGTCCTTTGTGAGTATCTTTCACAGCCAGAATGAACTATACAGACCACTGCTTCTCAAATGTCAGTGTACCCACAACCCCCTGGAGACTGCATTAAAATCCAGCTCTGATTCAGTAAATCTAAGTTATCCTAAGAAGCCACGTTTTAACAAGTTTCAGGTGACTGCTGATGCTTCTGGTTCAAAGATCACACTCCGAGTAATAAAAAAGATACTGTTTATATATCTGCGGAGGTAGCCAAAGGTTTAGGATATCAGACCTAAATTCAAAACCCATCTCTACTATGTTTTTGCTGGGGGTCCTTGGGTAAATTATCTAATACCATCTGGCCTCCATTTCCCCATCTGTTAAAATGGAAGAGTCAAACAACTGTGAGAACCAATAGGAAGAAGTACAATATAGTACTATTGAGTCTCTGATTAGCCATGTGTCTTGGGGCACTTAACTTGCCCTCTCTGAGTTTTAGCTTCTTCAATTAAAATTAAAGTGAAATGACACTTTCACTTAAAGTGAAAGGAAATGACAGTACCTACCACATAGGATAGTTGTGAATGTTTAGGAAAACCTGGAATTAATATATGGCAAACATGTGAGAAAATGTAGAATACATACTTGTTTCCCTTTTCCCCGTCCTCCTCCTCAACCCTGTCAAACATATCCCAGCAGGTCAGGTCTGCTGCTATTTGGTGGACAGACAGGGTAGAAGGAGGCAAAAGTGGGCTTCTGAGTCAAGTAAAGTTTGAAGCTAATCCATAGTCTGCTTCTAACAATGACCTCCTTCATGGAAAAGTAGGAGTTTCTACCTCCTTCTGCCCCTAGTGGGTTAGAATCAAGGATAATAAAGCAAGAACCATATTTGTCATAGATGCCTGGCAAATAGCCTCACCTCCATTGTTTGTGGTATCAGTGGCTGGTGTGATTAATGATCCCTGCTGGGAAATTCAGCTGCGGCATTCTCACAATGAGAAGAGTCATGAGGCACTGAGTCCCAGAAGGCTCCTGAGCTAGTTGCATGTGGGCTGTGCCCCTCCGGGGATCCTTGGACCATTACTGGGAATCAGATGCTCTGGATCACTGAGGACAGTTCAAGTCTGACTGGTTATGCATTTGGGCTTTGTTGTATTCACTGAGATCTGTACAGAAAACAAAATGGCTCTCAAGACTTGGGGATTATGTCAAGATATGAACCAAAACTATCCTACCTGGGAATAAGCCCACAAATGACAAGGCAAGAAACAATGGTTAATGTTCATTTTGCACTTACTCCAGGCTATGTTTGAGATAAGTGTATAAATATGCATTATCTCATCTTTACATCAACCCTAGGAAGAAGACAGCATAATAATCTCCATTTTACCATATAAGGAAACCGAGGACATAGAAATGAGGTGATTTACTCAAGTTCATACAGTTCATACACACTCAAGTGGCAGCATGTGGACTTCAATTCAGATCTGCCTAAGGACAAAAACTGCTGAAATTATTTTTGAGGGCTTATGGAATTTGGTTGGGATAGGATGCAGGTGGCATCTCACAAATAAAAATAAGATTTCTCTCCTGATTCAGTGACTAAGATGTTGGTTCCTTGTTCCAACACATATACACCCCTTGTGAAGAGAGAACAGTGATAAGAAAGCAGAAGTTCAGGAAGCTAACTCATGTGATTCTATTGACCAAGGAAGAACTGGAAAAACCTGTTGATCTGATCTGAATATACTGATCCATGGGGTGCCTGGGGGGCTCAGTAAGTTAAATGCCTGATTTTGGCTCAGGTCATGATCTCATGGTTCAAGAGTTTGAATCCTACATCAGGCTCTGTGCTGACAGCTCAGAGCCTGGGGCCTGCTTTGGACTCCATGTCTCCCTCTCTCTTTGCCCCTCCCCCCGCTCAAAACATAAATAAACATTTAAAAAAATTGAGTACCCTGATTCATGCATATGTGACTCAGCACTGTATATCTGGGTGACCAGGTGTTCCAGACTGGATGCTCTGTGTATTTGAAGCTTGACACTGTACCACACCACTTTCCCTCCCATGCAGGCCTCTTCCCCAGTATGCTGTGTCTTCCTTGAGGACCCAGACCTTACCACATTCTGCTTCAAACCCCCTACATTGCCTGCCATGGTCCATGAGACAAGATCCTCCTCCTCTGTGGTCACTCTCTCTCCACTTAAGTACTCTTCCAGCCTATCTTCCAGAAAGCTCTGAAAATGTGTACATTAAGTGAAGTCACTCCAGCTTAAAAATCCCTCAGGGACTTTCACTGCCTTTTGGGTCAGAACATCCAATGTCCTTCCTAAACTCATCCTCTGCCATTCACTTACCTACACCTGACTCTCCAGCCAAGCCCAGTTACCCACAGCATCACAGCATGGCCTTCAGCAAGTCACCTACTCTCTGAGATTCAGCTGACCCATCATTATAGTGAGACTAATAATTATGCCTCCCTCACAAGTGGTGGGGCAATTAAGGAAGACAAGATATGTGAAATAGCCAGAAAAGTCACAGCCATTAGTTACTCCACTTGGCTGTGCTGGGGAGGAGGTCTAATCCTTGGCCCAGAATCCTCCTTTCCAATAGCACCTTAGTCAATTTTATACTTTTCCAAGGAAGCTTATCTCAATATCCTGTCCTCTACCTAAGGCTTTTTCCCTCCAAAAAACCTAACTCTGAATGATTTACAAGGAATAAAAAAAAGATGCTTTTTTTCCTCCTATGGCCAAGAGAGAAAAGAGAGGGAGAGATAGATAACCCAGGGAAGAGACAACTTTGGAATGGCCACTGGAGTCGGAGAGATTCATCCCCAAGCTTGGGGATGGGGGACAAGAGGACTGATCACTTCCTTTTCTCTTAGAGAATAACTCGAAGTGTAAGGACAGTCTCATTCAAGACCACATACAACACTTTCTTGGCAAACCACTACCATTTGTTGCCCTTTGGGAAAAGCATGAGCAGAAGGGGAAAAAATATTAGGAAAGTATTTTACCCTAAAAGCCCCACAGACTTTTGGATGAATTGCCTGCCACGGCTAGAGCCACAGGGAGGTTTCAAGCAGTTACTTGCCAAAGATTCTCATAAATTGTCAGCTTCGACAGTTGGATGCTAAACTGAACTTGAGGGAGAAGAGAAAGACACATAAACATTAAATACATAATCTTTCAAGTGTGTCCCTTCATTTCCTGACTGTTTTCTTCTCCAAAGGGAATCATTTTCTCTTTTCTTTCTCATTTTTTTTCCCACTTGACATCGCACGGAGGAGTGAAAGATCATCAGTTAGTTTTCTGATTCACCACACTGACAACCAAGCTCTAAGAGAGAGCAGTTCAGAGGCAAGCGAAGTGTGGCAGTCAGCAGTCTTGGTTGCTGAACCCTGCTCTATCACTTGCCAGTGACATGTCTTCTGGTGAGTTGCTTAACCTCTCCAAGTCCCAGTTTTCTCATCTGCAAAATGCGTAAAACCATACCTACTACTCAGGATTACTGTGAAATTAAAGGGAGATATACATCCAAAAGCCACTATGTAGTAGTATGCACTCAACAAATGGCTGCTGTTGTTGTTCTTATTGCTGTTATTTCACCTGAGTATACTTAAAATACTTCCATACCTACCTATAAGAGTCCTAGCACCCTCTTCCATGCCTCAGTATTCCCCTGCTTCATTTTTCTCCCTAGCTCCTATAAGCACCTGATATACAACATATATTTCGTGGTTTGTAATTATCTCTTAACCTCATAATGTAAGCTTCTTACAGGCAAAGACCTTGGTCTACTTTGTTTTACTGCAAAAACGCCAACACTTCTCAAATGCTTAGCACACAGTAGATGCTCAATAAATATTTGTTGGATGAATGAACTGCTGAGCTGCAATCATCCAAAGGCTCAACTGGGGCCAGAGATGGTTTCAAGATGGAGTACACACACGGCTGGCAGTTGACTCTGGCTGTCAGCTGGGAGCTCAGCTGGGGCTATCCCCAGACGTACCCTCCATGGCCTCTGTAGCAGGAGAGTCTCAGGGTAGTTAGATTTCTCACATAGCAGCTGGCTTCACCCAGAGTAAGTACCTCAAGATGACAAGGTAGAAGCCCTGCCTTTTATTGACCTAAAGGCTCAAAAGTCACAGACTGTCACCTCTCCCATGTTTTAGTAGTCAAAGCAGCCACAAGCCTACCCAGGTGCAAGAGGAGGGGACACAGACTTTACGTCTTGAAGGGAGTAGTGTTAAAGGATTTGAGGCCATGTTTTAAAGCTGCCACAGACATGATCTCAGATGCCTAGAGGGACCAGGTATAAGAAGTAAGTGAAATCTATGTGGATGAGAGACTAATTTAAGAGAGTGGTAGAGGTTGTGGGGGATTAAAGCCTTTTTCCCTATCTGGAGGGCCCATCCATAACTAAGTTTAAGTGAAGTGTGGAATTTCCCAATTTTAAAACCATTATTGTAAGGGACACCCGGGTAGTTCAGTCAGTTAAGTATCCATCCAATCCTGGTCTTAGCTCAGGTCACAATCTCACAGTCTGTGTGAATGAGCCCCACATTCAACTCTGCACTAAGAGCATGGAGCCTACTCTCTGGGCTAAGAGGGATTCTCCCTCTCTTTCCCCCTCTCTCTGCCCCTCCCATACCTGTGTGCTCCTGTGGGTAACCCTGAAAGAACTTTTGAGTACTCCTCTCCAAAACAGGAAACAATGGGAATCAGACAAAAGATATCTTTGGCAGAAATGGGTTGTTCTGAGAGCTGGAAAAAAAATAAATGGAATAAAATAAAACATTTCTTGACACACCTTCCATCATGTGCCAGGCATTTTACATCTATCATTGCATCTAATTCTCACCAAAAACTTCATGGGATAGGCAAAATTACTTTCCTGTCTCAGGTGAGCAAATTGCCCCTCAGGGTGATTAGGTCCTACACACATGGGTAGAAAAGGTGGTGGAGTCCAGGTTGGTAGGCCCCAAGAGTCTAGCACACAAACCCTCCCCACCAGACTAGATCCTTGGGAGTTACCAATGCTGCTTAATTAATGAGGTGGCACAGATGGGGTCAACCAAGCATGAGACGAAAACCAAAGGGCCTCGAAATGGGCCAAAAGATTTACCATCTTCTACTTTGAGCATCTCCTGCTTTGTAGTCTTCATACCAGAAGAACTTCTCTACAACAGTATTAACCAAAATGTTTAGTAATAATAAAAATATCATGTATAGAGTGCCCACTACGTGCTATCTTCTCTTTGTGTGTGTGTACACATATTTTTTCATTTAACCCAAATAGTCCATTTTACAGGTGAGAAAACTTGAGGCATACAGAAGTTAAATAACTTGTCTGAGAAAACACAGTAGTACATGGTAGTTAGGGTTATAATGTAAGGCTATTTGGTTCAAAGCATGTTTTCTGAAAACCTAGGCTACCCTGTCTGTAAACTCTTCCTATATCCCACCTTAATCAATGAAGTTTGAATGGGTTGTGTCCATGAGTATAGAACTCTCCAGAAGGGGATCCAAGCTGCCTTTCAATGGGCTTTGCTGGATTCATTCATTCCTTGTGCCTCACATACCTAAGGACTGAGGATCCTACAGTCAGTGGTGTTCAGAGAGACTGAACCATGCTGGTAAAATTCCCAAGAGACTGGCACATATACCAGAACAAACTCACAGTAAATGTGTTCACTTACAATGGTTACTTGAAGTGCCAAGAATACCAGAATGCCTCTGCTGGCATGAACAGCACATTCTTCCTTGTCTGGAGCCAAATTGCAATCATTTATCCATTAAGCAAATATTTGTGGAACATCTGCACAGGGGTGAGCAAAAAGGAGGCACAGCAAAAAGGTAGTTAGGTGAGCTAATCTATGCCAAGATTCTTTGGGCTGTAGATAACACTTTTATTTGTTTAAGCAGAAAGTTTATTACATAAAAAAATATGGGGGTGTCTCACAGAATCTATGGACAGGAATTAAACTTTGGTCTTAGGAGGGATAGAAATTAAGAACAGGAAAAACAAAAATCATGGGATCCTCTTTCTCTTTCTCTCAAATATATTGTAAATTTTACTTTACCTATATATGAATTACATATATATTTTTATATATGGATTTCTCCTGATTCTCTCACCTCCTCTCTCTCTCTCTCTCCTCCCATGGTCTGTCATATCAGCTTTTCTCTATATATCTCCTTTATTCTTTTCTTGTATTAGTTAGAATTCTTGGCTTCTCGGAAACTGATTCTGGGTGATTCAAACAGAAAAGGAATTGTTTGAAAGGATATTAGGAAGCCCAAAGAACAATACCAAAAAAAAGGGGTGGGAGAAGGAAAGGCTAGACAGTGAGACACAGCTCCAATCATACTACCGACTGAGCCTGGTAAGGATGCCACTGCTGCCAACTACTTTTCAAAAACCAAACATCTCAGCCTGTACACCCTCCCCAACTGCTGGCACAAGGTGCCACATGCTGCTGTGTCACTGTTGCCAGAATATAGTCTCTACTTTACCTATATCAAGTTTATAAACTTTTATTATGCACATTTATAATTGCATGTAATATACATACACACACATATATACACATATACATATGTATACTATATACACATACAGATACATACATACATACCCAAACATACCCCAGTAGAGAGAATATTATAAGGAATTCTCATCAGTGACTTAAATAATTCTCAACTCATGGCCCATCCACACATCTCCCATAATATTTTGAAGCAAATACCTTTTTTTAAATGTTTATCTATTTACTTTGAGAGAGACCACGCACACACATGCACACACATGGGTATAAGCAAGGGAGGGGCAGAGAGAGAGAGAGGTGGAGGGAGAGAGGGAGAGAGAGAATCCCAAGCAGGCTCCATGCTCAGTGCGGAGCCTGACACAGGGCTCAATCCCACAACTCTGGGATCATGACCTGAGCTCAAATCAAGAGTCAGGCACTCAACCAACTAGGCCACCCAGGTGCTCCAAGGCAAAATCTATGTCCTGTCATTTTGTCCACAGAAGTACTTCAATATGGACCTCCAGAACAGGGTGTCACATCTTTTGACATTTCTACATCTTGGGCCACGCCACTCTTTGCTGGCGCAAATAATTATTTCCATTATTACCAATATTATGCTGAGCATAATAGGATGTGTAGCAGAATTCCTGGTTTCCATATACTAGATGTTGGTAGCTTTCTTCACTCCCAGTTATGAGAAACAAATGTGTCTCTAGACATTGCCAAAGGTCTCCTAGGGAGCAAAACTGCCCTTAATTTTATCTCTCTCTCTCTCTCTCTCTCTCTCTCTCTCTCTCTCTCACACACACACACACACACACACATCTACAAAACTATCATCACCTTTAAAATAATTTCTCAGTGGGGTGCCTGGGTGGCTCAGTCGGTTAAGTATCAGACTTCAGTTCAGGTCATGACCTCATGGTATCTGAGTTCAAGCCCCTCACTGGGCTCTGTGCTGACAGCCCAGAGCCTGAAACCTGCCTCAGATTCTGTCTCCCTCTCTCTCTGCTCCTCCCCCACTCATGCTCTACCTCTCTCTCTGCCTCAAAAATAAACCCTTAAAAAATCTTTTTAAAAAAATAATTTCTCAGTATCATTAAATGTCAAATGAAAGTCTGAATTTATATGATTGTCTCATAAATGCTTTGATAATATTTATTATTAGAATAATACCTATGTCGGGGCGCCTGGGTGGCTTAGTCGGTTAAGCGTCCGACTTTCGCTTAGGTCATGATCTCGCGGTTCGTGGGTTGAGCCCCGCGTCAGGCTCTGTGCTGACTGCCAGCTCAGAGCCTGGAGCCTGTTTCAGTCTGTGACTCCCTCTCTCTCTGACCCTCCCCTACTCACGCTGTCTCTCTCTCTCTAGAAATAAATAAAACATAAAAAAAAAAAAATTAAAAAAAAAAAGAATACCTATGCCTTGCAACTGATAAACAAGTATCAAAAGCCTCTTCTAATAATAAGTTTCACTTTCTCCTTTCTCCCCGCACCCCGTGCAATTTATTTTATTTTATTTTATTTTTGAGAGATCAGGTCCTGTGGAGTTTCCCACACTCTGAATTTTAATGATTATATACGATGGTTGAATTTAACATGCTCCTCCCTTCCCTGGATTTCCTGAAAATTAGTAGTTAGATCTGGAGGTTTAATGTGACTCAGGTTCTATTACTGTTTCATGGTTACAAAGCACATCTTCTATCAGAAGATCATGATGCCAGTTTGCCTCTTTCCTTGGGTAGTAGCAGCCATTGGCAATCACTTCCTAAATCCTTTATTTCATAGGTATTAAAACTGATGAACTTCTATCACTTCCTCTTTATTAATTGGCTGGAAACTTGACTTCTCATTGTTTGGTTACCTTAACAAACAATTTATAAAGGGAAAGCAGAATGCTTGATCTGTTCCCTTTACTTGCCAGTTTTCAAATAATGCAGTGATAAACTAGCATTCTCCAAACAGAACCTGTGAGTTTTACTGTTGTCACTATAATCTTGAACTCATGAATTAAAACCTATTAGAAATTTTTTCCAGGCCACTTCAGTTCATTATAGTTACATTCCTTTTGATGCTCCATTGTCACATCTTTGGCCAGTGGTAGCCCCTTCAGGTTGGCTCCTGAGTCCTTTGGAAGCCCCCAGTGGTCTTGAGTACCTTCCTACTATGACAGAATATTCTAGGTTTATGGTGTACATTTCCTGCCCATGACCATAAGTCAGGCACTTCTCCAAGGAGCCCTATTTCCTTCCTGTGTGTCTCAATTTCCTGGCAACTATGGCTGCAGACTCATACCCTAAGCTCCTGAGCACATCTGGCCAAGCACCACTTGCCCCTGTACCAGTGGCCAGGAGAGCTAGGAAATAAAGATTTCATCTTTAGGTCTTCTGTGACCAGCTTCTTTCTTCCCACCAATCTGACAGAGGAGGAAACTTCCCAAACATGGAGACGGGGCTGAGACAGCAGACGCCCACTCAAATGACAAATGCCTCCATATCTCTCTCCTTCTCTAAAAGAGACTTGCTCAGTACATGTGGCTGAATGTGTCTGTCTGACAGCTCCTGGGTTCACACATCCTCCCAGCTCAAGTGTCAATAGAAATTGAGTCCTGCCTCTAAATTCTCAGGAGCTTTTGTCTGATTGCTCCAATCTGGGTCAGGTACAATCAGTTTCTGTCTAAGGGCAGGTCATGCAATACAAACTCTATTTTAGAGGCTCCCCGCAGAACATGGAAAACAAGAAGCCTCAAAAAAAAAGAGACATCTGGTTGAGTAGGCACCCCAAAAAGACATCCACTGCCCTTGGGGCGCCTAGGTGGGTAAGTTGGTTAAGCCTCCAACTTCGGCTCAGGTCACGATCTCACAGTTTGTGGATTCAAGCTCCGCATCAGGCTCTGTGCTGACTGCCAACTCAGAGCCTGGAGCCTGTTTTAGATTCTGTATCTCCCACTCTTTCTGACCCTCCCCTGCTCACGTTGTCTCTCTCTCTCTCACAAATAAATAAAACATTAAAAATTTTTAAAAAAGACATCTGCTACCCAGAACCAGCACTGAAAACTAGATAATAACTAAAACTTTAAGGCTTTGCATCCTGCAAACTTAATGGACCACTTTCTGCAGTTCCCCCATATGTGAGTTCCAAGTACTACACCCTAAGCCCTGACAGTCCTACCTGGTCCCTTGTTTGAATGACATCAGTTACCGATCCCCCTTTTTTCAGTAACAACCACAGCATGCATTCACAGAGCCCACATGTGTGACAGTCACACTTGTTATCCATTGCACATTCCTCATTTCCTCTGAATTTTCAAAGCCTCCTATGCTGGGCACTATTGTCATCATCCCTATTTTTTCTGATAGACCAACAAAGGTTTGAAGACATAAATTGCCTCAGATTTCATCACCCTAGAGGCCAGGATCTGAACCCAGGTGGTGTGAAGCAAAAGCCTGTGATTATTTTTTTAGTTTTATTAAGTGTCTTCCTCCTGCAGTTATCTTAGGGATCCACATGATTTTAAAGTCAATGCCCACACAGCAACCGTAAAATAAATTCAATAGCCAGACTGTCTACTGTGCTCTCATGCAAAGGAGCCTAGTTATCACAACTGAAAGAAAAAAAGTCACATTATAAAACCTGTAACCATTAGCATAGATAACGTGGGTTTGTATGGACAATCTGAAAAATATAAATTCACTCCTACAGATTGAATGTGCCTCTTCTTCCCCCAAATTCATATGCTGAAATCTAATCCCCAATGTGATCGTATTTGGAGGTGGGGCCTTTGGGAGATGATTAAGACATGAGGTCAGAGCCCCTATGAATGGGATCAGTGTCTTTATAAAAGGGACTCCAGAGAGCTCCCTTGCCCTTTTGGTATATGAGGACACAGCAAGAAGACAGCTGTCTTTGAGTCAGGGAGTGGGCTCCTACCAGATATGAATTTGCCAGCACCTTGATCTTGGACTTCCCAGGTTCCAGAACTGTGAGAAATAAGCTTCTGTTGTCCATAAGCCACCCAGTTTAATGTGTTCTGTAATAGCAACCAAATGGACTGACACTCATTCAATCATGCAAGAAATATTTGTCAATCACTGTTTTACACATGACAGATAGAGTAAACAGATGAACAGATGAAGTGCAGGAGGTGGTGTGGGAGAGTGAGACAGGCAATAAATAAAGAGAAGAAGTATACGATATGTTAGGTAATAAGCGATATACAGGAAAAAAATTTAAAAGGAAGATAAAGTGTTAAAGGCAAAAACTTAAAATTTTAGATTGGGCAAAAGGAGGCCCATGGAATAATCATTTGAATAAAGTACAAAAGGAAGTGAAGTAGTGTGTAGCTATCTGAGAAAACAACATTCCAGGCAGAAGAGTATGTGCACAGGCCCAGAGGTAGAGCCTGATTTCAGGTGTTTTCAAGGAACAGTGAGAAGGCCAGTGTGGGAGGGAGTGGGATAAAGGAGAAGAGGAGCAGTAGAGGGGAGAGAGCACAGAAACAGTCCTATAGGGACTTAACAGTCAAGGTGAAGACTTTGGTTTTTACTCTAGGTGAGATGGGAGCCAGTAGAAATGGCTTTCTTATTCGATCTGACTTATGTCTTCTCATCATCACTCTGGCTATTGTAAAGCAAACAGACGCACCAGTGAGGAAACTGGGAAGGCTGGGAGGATGTCGCAATAATCCAAGAACAAGCGGATATGGTTTGAACCCAGGTGGTGGCAATGGAGATGGATACATTGATCTTCCTTTATCACAAAGGTGGAAGTGACAAGATTTATGGAGGGTATGAGGGAAAGAGAGGAATCCAGGGGACTTCAAGTTGTGGCCTGAGCAAGTTCTCCAACCTTTAGAACATCCAGATAAGACAGAATGCCACTCAAGTCACCTTCAAGTTGACCATGCTAGCAACCTGAAGAAAATTTTTTTCTTTCCCACTGTAATTCTTCCTTTAATAAGGCATCTTGAAACCTATTTATTTATAACTTAAAAATTCCATAGAATCTCTTCAGGTAAAAAGAAAAAGAATGCCTCTCTCCCCCTAAAAGATGCTACTGTATTTTCAGACCACCGGCTACTAGTAACATGGTCTCTCTGCCTCCCTAGCTTCTGCCCTAGAAAAACAAAGACATTATTTTCCTGAGAGCCAAATTCAAGCAAAAACATATTTTTATGGCTTACTGTCCCAGGCAAAATTCCAACACACTGCTGAAATACTGTCAGCCAATGAGTCAAGGATGTGTAAACTCATACTACGAGCTGGGAGTGGATGAGAATATGTGTGTCTGTGTGTCTTTAACATATACTTTTTTTTTTCCAGAGCATGCTGAAATCTGGAGAAAGCTGGAGTAAGAAAGAAACAGAGATGAGAAAGGAAAACAGATAGGGTGAGGAGGTTAGACCTAGAGATTTAGGATCATAAATCAACAAGCTGTTGGGTACTGAGAAAAAAGAACTATAAACAAAAACATCTATTTCAAGTCTGCTTACACACACACACACACACACACACTGAACACTTGTCTCTAAGAATACATCTTTAGATATCAACTCATTCTCCATCAACCTGGAATAGATTTCTCCTCCAATATATCTACAGTGCTGTTTTGCACCATTTTAAATTTTTCTTTGGCACTAAAGCACTTGGAAAGACCCAGGTATATCCTCTTACAGAAAAAACAAACAAACAACAGTGGTTTCTAATCAGAGATGACCAAGAATTCTGAGCCTGATGCATAAGGTATCCTATGAACTGACATATTTCCTGGCCAGGAGGAAGCTTAGTGGTGTGGTTGAAATCTCTCAACAGAATTGGGTTCAAATCCCAGCTTTGCCCCTGTAGAAATCTTGCATAAATGACTTAACCTCTCAAAACTTCATTTTCCCTTTTCTGTAGAATGGGAATCATTCTATCTGCCTCCTAGAGGAGCTGGGAAGATCAAATCAGGGAAAACTTAAACTTTAGCTTAGCACAAAGCCTGGCACAGAGTAAGACCTCAAAACATGTTGATTATAGTGATTTCACTATTAATAAAAAGGCCTCAGAATATCAGTGGTTGGTTTTGCTCTGCATCTCCAGATTCACTGACTTAAGAGTCCCTTCTGGGTCTGTTGTGACACCCCATCAGTGGGCTGTGAATATTTAATGGAACACAGAAGCCTATTTCAACAGCATGTTTTCCTTTGTCAGGCTGCAATTTCTTAATTGCTGTAAAGCAGATGTACTTGCGTTTGCCAGCCAAGTTGCAGGAGATCATTTTCAGGGTTTAGGTTTCAAAACATGACAGAGGTACTGGGTTGTTTCATGTTTGCAAGACAATCCCTGGGAGTGATATGAGCAGGGTTGGGGGCAGGAGTGGGAGATGGTATTTTCTGGCTTAATTAGGACAGGCCAAGGGCTCTGAACCCTTGGCTTCCATCAGACCTAGTGACCTCCTTGACACAGACTGCAGGATGGGGAATGGAGGGATCTGATGGCTGCAATGAGTCCCAAATAAAGTGAAAGCAGAGGGAGAAACCTTTGGGTATCATGAGGCTTGAGGTAGTTAAACTGGGCTCCACAGAGCTCTGGAAGGGGATCCAAAAACGCCATCATGCCACCCCTCCCCTCCCCTTTCATAACATTAATTATCATGATAGAAGCCAACATTTACTGAAAACTTGCAATATTCCAGGCGTACTTCTAATCAGTTTGCACAGGTCAACATGTTACATCCTTATAACAGCTCCCAGAGGTAGGTGCTGTTACAAATCCCCTTTCACAGAAAAGGCAACCATGGCTCAGAGAAGTTAGGTAAAAGGTCCAAGGTCACTCAACTTGTAAGAGCAAGGCCAGGACTCTGACCAGGCAGTGTGTGACTGGCGCTCAGGTTCTTAAACACTCAATCTTCAACATCATTATTTGTGCAGGTTTCATGTAATATCTCATTTTGTCATGTGTGCATGCATGCACACTCAGAAAAATGACTGATCTAGACTCAAACAAAAGAAAATACTTTAGACAATGTTCCAGGAGCGTTAGGACCCCTTGCTCTCTTAGCTGCCCCTTGCTAGGTACTCATTCGTTAATTTGTTCTTTCATTCATTCAACAATTATTCATAGAGTAGCTTGTCAGGAAAGGAAAGAGATAGAGGGACAGAGGAGGGAGAAAGAAGAAAAAGCAATAAATCAATAGGAGAGAATCAGAGAACTATGAATGTCAACTGAATATTTGATGATATAAAGGAAAGGGAGCACAGCTGTGTAGCTCATGGCATCGCCTTTAGGACCCTGGCTATGGAGCATTCTTCAGGCTACAGATTGACAAGTGGGGAAGAGGTTGGTCTATCAAGGGACAGAAGAGGTCTCAGAACCATCACCACCAAATGAAATGGGGGACTCTTATGGATCTTGATTTGAAAAAAACAGAAGACATGTTTGACACGGGAAATACAAATAAGGCTGGATAGTAGATGATATTCAGGATTATTGTTAATTTTGTGAGAGTGCTAATGGCATGGAAGATATATAAAATATGGACTTAGTGGCCTTGTTTCTCTAACAAAAAAAGTAAAGGAAAAAAGAGAGAGGAAGAATCTATAGATTAAAACAGACTTCAGAGACATTTCAACCAGTTGCAACATATGGGCCTTGTTTGTGTGCTGATCCAAACAGACTGTAAAAAGAAAAAAAGGAAAGAGACAGAGGGAGGGAGAAAGAGGGAAAGAGAAGAAAAAGCAATAAAACAATATGAGAGAAACAGAGAAATATGAATGTCAACTGAATATTTGATGATATAAAGGAAATTACTGTAAAATGTTTAGGGGTGGTAATGGTATTATAGCTATGTTTTTTTAAAAAGGTCCTTATCTTTTATAGATACATGTTGAAATATTTACAGATAAAATGATAAAAATTCCTGAGACTTGCTTCAAAATAATTGGCAGGGGAGAAAAAGTGGAATATAGACGAGCGTCTAATGCGGCAAGACCACCCCAGAATTGATAAGTGTCAAAACTGATGATGCATACAAGGGAAGTTATTACACTATTGTTTCTACTTTTACCTAGGTTTGAAATTTCCACAATAGGGGCGCCTGGGTGGCTTAGTCGGTTAAGTGTCCGACTTTCGCTTAGGTCACGATCTCGCGGTTCGTGGGTTCGAGTCCCGCATCGGGCTCTGTGCTGACTGCCAGCTCAGAGCCTGGAGCCTGTTTCAGTCTGTGACTCCCTCTCTCTCTGACCCTCCCCTGCTCACGCTGTCTCTCTCTCTCTCCTAGAAATAAATAAAACATTTAAAAACAAAAAATTAAATTTCCACAATAAAGTTTCTTTTTATGTTTACATAAGTCAGAGATATAAACTAATATATTTGTAAGTGAGACAACATGTCTGGGATTCACTCTAAAATGTTCTAAGAGATGAGGTGCCTGGGTGGCTCCGTTAAGTGTCCAACTTCAGCTCAGGTCATGATCTCGCGGCTCACAGATTCGGACCCTGAGTCAGGTTCTGTGCTGACAGCTAAGAGACTGAAGCCTGCTTCAGATTCCGTGTCTCCCTCTTTCTGTCCCTCCCCCACTTTCACTCTGACTCTCGCTCTTCTCGCTCTCTCTCAAAAATAAATAAACATTTAAAAAATTTAAATATTCTAGGAGAAACGTGTAAAAATGTAGAAAGGATTAAATAATATGGTCATGACTTAATCGCTGGAGCTGAGTGATGGATCCATGGGCCTGCATTATTCTACTCTCTCTACTTGTGTTTACATTTGAGACTTTCCATATATAGAGGAAGGGGAGAAAAGCTTGGTTCTGGACCTAAGTAGCTCATTCTACATATGTCTCTGCCATTAATTAGCTCTGTGGTCATAAGCAAATGATATATTCCCTACCTTGGTTTCCTCACCTCCAAAATGAGAAAAAGTAAATAAATAAAACCTATACCCATAACAGCTTTCTTTGTAATAGCCCCAAACTAGAAACAACCAAATGTGGATCAACAGTGGGGTGGATAAATAAGCTGTGATATATCCATATTATGGAATACTACTCAGTAATAAAAAGGTATGAATATTCATGCATGCAACAAAATGAATGAATCTCAAAACAAATTATGTTCTGTGGATTAGCCAGACAAAAAAGAGTTCATATTGCATGATTCCATTTACATAAAAATTTTAGAAAATGCAAATGTTTCCACAGTGGTAGAGAGCATAGCAGTGGTTACTTGGGGAAGGGTTAGCAGGAGAGTATAGAAAGATTTATAAGGAGGCACAGGGAGTATTTGGGGTTGATTAATATGTTCATTATCTTGATTATTTTTTTTCCATCAGTGTACATATGTCAAAATGTATCAAACTGTACACTTTAAATATGTGTATTTTATTATATGTCAATTATATTTCAGTAAAGTTGTTATGAATAAAATAGAACTTATCTCAGAAAGTTGTGTAGATTTAGCAAGTCAGTATATGTAAAATATGTAAAACTGTATTAGGCCCCTGGCGGGTTCTCGGGCATCAATTACTAGGCGTCAGAGTCTGTGGTGGGTGTTGAGAGTACGAGAAAAAACAAGGCAGATCAAGATCTTGAACTCTGCCCTCACGAAGCTCTCAGGCTTCTCAGGGGAGGAGAGAAAAATTATAAGACATTGCAATTGGAAAGAACCACAGGGATGGAGAATGTTAGGTCAATGAAGGCATCTGAAAGAAGAAATTTATCAGCTGAGGGCTAGAAGGTGAGTAGGAGTTGGCCAGAAAAGAGTGTGAGAGAAGAATGTTCCAGCAGGTGCAAAGCTATGAGACAGGCGAAAGCATGGCATAGTTGGGAAGTACAAGTTGTTCTACTGGGTGGAGTACAGAGGGCATGAGGGTCTGGGAGAGGATGCGGCAGAGAAGAGACTGATTAAGAACAAGAAGGGGGGGCACCTGGGTGTCTCAGTCAGTTAAGTGTCCAACTCTTGATTTCACCTCAGGCCATGATCTCATGGTTAAGTCAGACTGAGCCTGTATCAGGCTCTGCACTGACAGCATAGTCTGCTTGGGATTCTCTCTCTCTCTCTCTCTCTCTCTCTCTCTCTTTTTGCGTCTCCTCTGCTCATGCTTGCTTGTACTCGCTATCTCTCTCTTTCTCTCTCCCAAAAATAAATAAATAAACTTTTTTTTTTAAAGAACAAGGAGGAAAAAAGAGAAGGGGGAAGAAGAGGAGAGAAGAATCAGTAGCATTTGCTATTTACTATGAGCTAGGCTCTGTACTAAGCAGTTTACATTCATGAAGTCACTTACACTTAACAAACCTACAAGGTGGATACTACTATTATTCTCTTTTTACATGTGAGTAAACTGATGTATGGAGTGGTTAAACCACTTTATCCAAGATCACACGGCTAGTAAGGATGGCAGGGGGATTCAAATGCATTCAAATCCAAGTTTGAATGATTCCAGCTCTCAACCATACCCTAACACCCTAGCATCCAGGGAAGGATCAAAGTTTTTCAGGAATTAAAAATAGTCTAGTACAAAAATGAGTCTTTCTCCTTAACCTACTAAAAAGGATTAACAGGAAACTGGGAAGGGAACAGCTTTCTCTGGAATACCATCTATGGGAAACACTGATGGGGCAAATATTACCATTCTCTATTTAATGGATGAGGAAACTAAGTATCAGAGAAGTCAAGTAACTTGCACAAAGTCACACAGCTGGTAAGCTTTGGTAAATTGCCAAATCCCAGACAACACCCTATATTAAAATTACTTCTCCCTGAAGGTAACATGTCACCCCGTTCCTATTTTGTCCCACTCTTAACAGGCTATGCTGCTACAGAGCTCAGGACTTCTGTTTTCACTTCCTTGTTAGTTAGCCTTGTGTCCAGAAAAGCTGTCTAAGGAAGGTCATTATGACCACTGTGGGCAGAAAGGGACATTAGACTTCCAGATCTTGAAAGTGGGTGTCAGAATCCTATGACACAGCACTCTCAGTCACCTCCTCTTTCTTATTGAATTAGCACTGCTTGACATAATCTCTCTTTTGCCATTTTAATGTGATAAGTGGCTAATTTGATTGGATTCAATAAAGAATGTTTCCCTCCACCCAGCTGACCTCATTTCTCATTGGAGGTGCAGCTCTCTGCCCAGAACACGTAGAGAGGAAATGGAAGTGCCTGTTTGCAACTTCTTGATGAGGAAGCTCCAGGCTCCCCTCTCCTCTATCTCCAGGGATCCTGCTGGGTAGGGAAACCTTGATTCTGCAAAATGGAATTACCACATTTGCAGATCATTACCATACCTGATTCTGCAAATACTCTTCCCATCAGCGGCACCCATCCCAAAGGGCAGCCTCAAGATGTTTTGTCCAGAATGTATTATGTCACTCCCAAAGAACTATCACCCAGTTTGCACTAGAGTGCAGGGACCATAACATTCCCAGGAGGCACAGGTACAGAGTAATTAATGAAGTCCCTGAGGAGAGTGTAGCATCCAGACAGGGTTACCAGATAAACTACAGAATGCTATTATATACATAATTTTTAGTGTAAGTATGTTCCAAATATTGCTTGAGACATACTTATTTTAAAAATTACTCATTATCTATCTGAAATTCAAGCGTAACCAGATTCCTATAGTTTTATTTGCTAATTGTGGCAACCTTAGTCCAAAACAAATATGGACAGATTAACCTTCAGCAGGGGACAGAATACCCCTTCCATTTTAAGAGTAAAAGAGTATGGTGGTGTGACTTGTGCAAGATACTTAACCTGTCTGAGCTTCACTTCCTTGCATGTAGGGAAAAAAAGTCTATAAGAATGCCTACCTCCTAAGTTTTGGTGAATTCATACATGCAATGTATTAAATGGGTTAATGCATATAAATTGCTTGGAAAAGTCCCTAGCAGGAGTGCCTGGGTGGTTCAGCTGGTTAAGTGACTGACTCTTGGTTTTGGCTCAGATCATGATCTCATGGTTCAGAGGTTCAAGCCCCGCAACAAGGTCTGCACTGAAAGTGTGAAGCCTGCTCAGGACTCTCTCTGCCCCTCCCCCACTTGACAGCACATGCATGCTTGCCTGTGCCCATACACTCTCTCTAAAAATAAATAAATAAACTAAAAAAAGTCCCTAATACACAGTAGATACAATGTAAGAAATTGTGATGGTGTTTTGATGATGAAGAAGAGGAGAATGAAAAGAATGGAGAGGATGATAAATCTCAAGACAGGTATAACCACTACTTCCTGCTAAAACAGGAAGTAAAATAATGCCTACCTGTTGGCTTATATTTTCTTTTTGAAACTTCCAAATGCAGGAGCCATAACCCTATCATTTTACTCACTGATGATCTTCTAGTGCCTATCAATACACATGCCACTGCTAGGTGATCAATATTTGGTGAGAGGAAGAAAGACAGCTGGGAAAAAAAAGAAAAGATGGTAGAAAGGGAGATTTAGGACAAATTGAGAAAGTTGGGAAAGAGTAAGGCAGCTGAATATGGTAACATGAGAGGAATTTAGGCTACACTGAGAATAGATCCCTTGAATTGCAGCAGTGTCAATACAGAATACTCTGGGGCTTAGTCCAGGAGAACTCACCAGAACAAATGTAGGTGCAGATGGTCAGAAAGATGGATGGGTCCAGGATGGGGGATTCATCAGTGATATAAGACAGGAAAAGTAGAGCAAGGCAGTTGAAGACACTGCTAAGAAGGTAGCTCAAATGAGGGACTATGACTCCTACACTTGACAAGGAAAGGAGTGAAGACAAGTGAGGGCTGACAGAAATAAAGAAAACTGAAGATGCAGTAGCCAGCTCTGGGGGTGGGGGTGGTAACTGAATAAAAAGTTTAAAGGACAGGAGAGTGTGACCTGAGTATGAAGTGTTTACATTTAGAAATCCAGTGATGGAGCAGTTCTGGGTGACCATGAGATTCAGGTTATGGCCAAAGAGAACGGAGTCCAACTTTCTTATTTAAAAGTTAATAGCTCAAACTTATTCTGGAACACCTGCTTGTGTTAAGCTCTATGACAAGCATGTTCTTTACATCCACTATCTTTTCCATCATTATTTCATTTGATTCCTACAACACTCCAAAAGTAATCTATCCCTGTTTTAACAAAAGAGAAACTGAACTTTGGAGGATTAATAACTGTCCAAGTTCCCAGGACTATTTAGGGGTAGAACCAGGATTTGTACCTAGGTGAGTTCCAGTGCCCATGGTCCTAGCATCTTCACTATATTGCTTAGGTGGAGAGCCCAAAGGGCCTATGACTCACTCGAGTCGGAACATAAACCATTTTTTTCTGACCTTCAAGGACAGTGCATATGGTAAAGTACTCTGGCATATAGTAGGAATCTACTTCCTGGGATGCTACGTAGTCCCCAAGATGTCTCTTTAAAGAGTCCCACCTCCTGGTCTTCATACCCTCTCATATTGTACCAACCTAGTCTGTGTGACCAATAGAATGTGGCAGGAGTAATAGGTCACGTCCAACATTATGTGATAAAAGGTACTATGGCTTTTGTCTGGGTTTCCTTAGATCATTTACTCTGGGGGAGTCCAGGTGCCAGAGTGTGAGGACACTCAGACATCCTATGGAGAAGCCCACATGGCAGGGAATGAGGCCTCTGATCAACAGCCAGCCAGGAACCGAAGCCACCAACAACCACGTGAGTGAACATGGAAGCAACTGCAACTCCAAGCATCACGGGACACATTGCTTAAATTCTCTAAGGTTCATTTTCCTTAAAATGGGGATAATAATGGCGCCCGAGTGGTTCAGT
Organism: Proteles cristata cristata; assembly: GCA_017311185.1. Lineage (NCBI taxonomy): Eukaryota > Metazoa > Chordata > Mammalia > Carnivora > Hyaenidae > Proteles > Proteles cristata. The sequence goes on along the minus strand of JAESUZ010001797.1, from coordinate 2,683,824 downwards.
CGGTTAGGCGTCCAGCTCTTGATTTCTGCTCAGGTCATAATTTCACAGTTTGTAGGACTGAGCCCCGCACTGGGCCCTGGTCTGACAGCATGGAGCCTGCTTGGGATTCTCTCTCTCCCTCTCTTTGCCCCCTCCTCTGCTTGTGTACACACTTTCTCTCTCTCTCTCTCTCAAAATAAGTAAATAAATTTAAAACAATTAAAAATAAAACAGGGATAATATTAGTACACACATCAGAGAGTTGTTGAAAGAGGATAATGACTAGCACAACCATATAAAAACCTGACACACAAGTACTTAATAAACATTGGCTATAGTGGTATTAATGCTATTAGAATTAGTAGTATTATAGCTGAGTAAAAACTGCAAAAAAAAGTTACAAGAATCTCTGTAACCTAAAGTATCTTTTCAGGAACTAAACAGAGGTTTGAAATAAGATAAATAAATCTGCCAGTGCAATGGCCTGCAAAGGACACAGACAAGCATTGGTCATGTAAGGAATGGAAAATCATCCCAAATGGTGCTTGTGGGTATCCCCATCTCAGACACCCAAATGTGTACCCCTGGCATCAGATCTAGATGATGGCAGCTGGCTGACTTCCAGGCATTGCACTTTTCATCTGAGCTGGATTCCTCAGGCCATCAAAGAAATGAGTCAATGGCTTAGTCGCTATTGGCATGCAGCAGAGGTTAGATCAGGAAAGGAACTGAACTCAGAAGCAGACACTTGTCAGGAAAGACCTCAACCATTCCATCTCTCCCTGGCCGCTGGAAACCCCTGGTTGCTCCAGTGGTGCCCCAAATTCAGGAGAGGACAGGCAGGGAATGGGGAACCTGAGATGAAATCAAGCCCGTGTTTAAATGAATCTTAGGAAAAAATAAAGATAAAGGAATCCTAGATAGGAGCTTATTTCCAAATCTTAGTGATAAGAACTAGGACTCCAGGGTCAATTCCAGCCCCCATTAAGCCACATACTAACTATTGCATGTCCTTGGGCAAATAACTTTACATATCTGGGCTTCAATTTCTTCACTGAAAATGGTGGATGCTGATGCCTCCCTGACAGGATTTTGTGAGGTTAAATCATGATAACACAAGTAAAGCAAGGGACCTAGCACATAGAAGGCCCTCAATAAATGGTATCTAGATATTTACCAGAGTTTGCTCCATGGGGATAATTAAACTGCCTTCAGGATGTTTCTGTGAGGATTAAACAGGGTGACAGGAGTAACAGGCATGCTCTGCACATTCCAACAAGATGGGTTCCATTCTTTCTAGTAGTTCCTAAAGTCTCTCCTTCTCCAGAGAGTCTTCCCAGGCTAATCAGAAGAGGAATGTTAAATACCTCAGGCTTCTTGGCCAGATTTGAAGTTCCCTTGACATGATCACTGAGGCAGAGATTGGCTAGCTGGTCACCAAATATGTTCCCTCTTCTTCTCCTTGGGCATATGACTAAACCACATTTCCCAGCATCTTTTGCAGTTATGTGTGGCCATGTGACTCAATTCCAGGCAAAGGGTGTGGACAGAAGTGACAGGATCTGCTTCCATGCCTCACCCTTGAGGTCCTCACTGCCCCTTCATGTTCTCTCCCTCATCCTCTGGTTGGATGTAGAAGATTTCAAGGCCCCAGAGCAGGCAGCAGAGCCACAAGATGGAAAAAACCTTAGTCCTGGAATCATCTTGTGAACAACCACCCCAGTGACCAGGAACAACCATAATGAACCAGTACATGAGTGAGAAATAAACGTCATAGTATTTGCACTACTGGATCTAGGGATTGGTTTGTTTTAGTAGCTGACATTTCAATCAGCATCTGGAGAATCTCACTCCAAATCCCCACTGCAAAGATGACCAATTGGATTGGCTATCCCAGAGATCTGAGATTCATATATTCCATATGCAAATATGAATGCTTTTGACTTCAAAACTGTCATAAAAGAATAGCTCATGGGGAATTAATCTAGAATTAATCTACCCATAATAAGATCCATCACTTCTCAGAGTTTGCTAGGCACTGTTTCAAGCACTACACATGCTTGATTTCATATATTCCTCACAATTATAGGCAATAAATATTATTAAGCCTATTTTACCATGGAGGGACTGAGGAGGAGTGAAATTAAGTCACATTTTTTCATTCCACAACAGAGAACTGGCTACTATGGCATGAGACACTGACGGTTCCATTGTATCAGGAGCTACAAGGAGAACAGGTCTGCCCTTGGGTATCTGGGAGCCAAGAGGGAACAGGAAAGTTCCTGGGGGGTGTGTGGAGATGACAATGCTGTCATTTACAGATCATGAGAACAGACCAATGCCCAGACATTGATGCATTTACCCCAGGTCAGCCCTACCCAGTGTCACATATTTGATGTAGATATTTCATTTGTCTATTACCAGTATCCACCAGAGGCATATTCATGTCTGTGGGTTTGGAAGCTTTCCCCTTACCTTTCCATGCCAACCATAAAATGGTTCTCTTTTGAATTCTCAGGGCATTTCACTTATACCTCTTGCTGTGTGAAGTCAGGCAAGTTACTTAAGTCTCGGGGCATTGATGCTTCCATCCACAATAGTGACAGTAACAGTGCTAACTTCTTTGGGTGGTTGTAAAAAACAAACAAACAAACAAACAAAACACCAATATAATATATGTGAAGTGCTTAACATATCCTAAGAGCCAAATCAACTGGATGTATACACGTATGTATGTTCATACACATACTTTCTGTCTGTGTGCCTATCCTCTAGAGATAATATTAACTCCTCTGGTGTCAGGAGAATTGGCTAAAATAACATTTTTCCAGTCATCACAGCACATATACAAAGAAACATTCAACAAATCCTAGCTGGTGTTATTATTGCAAGCCACCCACCATTAGCATTGAACAGGGATAAAGAAGTCCCTGGTTTGAGTCCTGGGTCTCCCTGGATAGGCAACTTTGGCCAGGACAATTCTTCTTTCTATGCCTCAGTCTTTATGTCAACAACACGAAAATAATGATGTTCACCATGGGGAATTTTTTTTAAAGCACTGAATGTAGTATATAAAAATATTCTATAGATGGTAATAAACTTTTAAAATGTGTGTAATTACAGTTATTTGGGAACATGTCCCTTATAGTCTTCTTAACAGGAAACAGGGGCGCCTGGGTGGCTTAGTCGGTTAAGCTTCCGACTTTCGCTTAGGTCATGATCTCGCGGTTCGTGGGTTCGAGCCCCGCATCCGGCTCTGTACTGACTGCCAGCTCAGAGCCTGGAGCCTGTTTCAGTCTGTGACTCCCTCTCTCTCTGACCCTCCCCTGCTCATGCTGTCTCTCTCTCTCTCTCCTGGAAATCAATAAAACATTAAAAAATTAAAAAAAACAAAAAAAAAAAACAAAAAAAACAGGAAACAGATTTTGCTCCTTTAGCTCCCCTGCACCCAACATGGTGACTGGCACATAGTAGGTGCCCAATAAATGCTAAACAACTGAATGAATGAATAAATGTATGAATGAACAATTTGGCTATCTGGGACTATTTTTTGAGCTTCTGGAACTCAAGTTGGGTTTTTTTTTTGGGGGGGGTCTCTGATGTAAATTTCTCTTGGAATAATTATCCACATAACCCACTAGCCCAAGGCCTCAAGCTTGATTTTCAATAATAATGATGAGGACTTTCCAAACACTTCCTGATAAGTGTAACAATAATAATAATTGAATGCTTTACTTTCAAAGTGCCTTTACATCTGTCATTGCATTTTACTGTCAGCACCCTTATAAAAGTAAGAGTTATTATTTTCATTTTGCAAATTGAAAAAAAAAATTGAGGCCGAAAGAGAAAATGCAACTTTCCCAACTCTGTGAGCCAATGGCCTCTCTGGAACTTCTAGGAGAAACTTGATTTAAGTTATTCTTTCCCCTCCTCAGAAATCTGAGTGTCCTGATTTAAAGATGTGGAAACATGCCTTCATTATTGGTATCTTGCAGAGCTCACTCTAGGTTGGCTATCTGCTCAACTGGCTAAATGGCATCATCTTCTAAGCAATTGGCCAATGTAGAAATTTGGAAATTATCCCAGGTTCCTCCCTGTCTCTTGTGCCCCTCTACTCCACACCCCATACACCTGCATACTTAGACACATGAATGTACAAAACTGTTTTATCCATTTTCCCTCTAAAACATCTACAACCTTACCTATCTCCACTACCTGTACAGTAGGAGGGGTCACCATTACTTCTCAACTGGACTACTTCAAAAACCCTGAATGACCACATTGCCTCCATCCTGGCCCCTCTGATCATCCCCCACAGCCTGAGTGATCACTTAAACATACAGATTCTATTCCATAGCCTTAAGATAGAATCCAAACTCTTCATCATGACCCAGCCAGCCATTCAGGATGTGCCCCCTGCTCTCCTGACTTCCTTTCTGGCCACTACCCCATCATACTCACATTCCCACCAGAGGGAAGTCCTTGATATTCCTAGAGTGCTCCCTGCTGTCTCTGGCCTCTGGCCCTTCATACGTATTATAACCTTCCTCTTCTGGGAAGACCTGCCTCTCCTCCTTACTGTCTGTTCTCCAGGACTTGACCTAACATCCCAGCCTCAAGGAACCCTCCCTTGTTCTTGCAACCTCTGTGCTTCCCTTATCATTTAATACACTTCGTTATTTGTGCAGCCCCATTACCAGCTGTGAGAGCTAAGTAAAATTGTACTGAGTCATTATTTTCTATTGAATTCCACTCCTGTCCCAAGTTCTCCCGAAGACTGTGATTGCAGGGCAATAGAGGAACTTCACAGTCTCCTCTGGCTGACCACATTATGCCTAATGAGAAACTCTAGCCCTTCTCCAGCTTTCACATTAAAAACCACTCTCACCAATACAGAGGGGATTGTTTGACTTTCCTATAATGTTTGGAGGTTCCCAGAACAGTATCTCAAGATACTTTACAGAAACATATCCTTCTCCCATTTTGTTGGAACATTCCATTTAGATGCTTCTACCATTCCCCCTCCATATTTCCTGCAAAACAGTTTAGCAAATCCTTGAGGATTCCCTCTCTAAATCAATATAGTAGCCCAGGGCCACATGGGGGTACTGAGCACCTGAAATGTAGCCAGTCCAAATGGAGATCACTATAAGCATAAAATATACATTGAATTTTGAAAACTTAGTACAAAAAAGGAATGTCAGATATCTCACCAATAATCTTAATGTGATAATATTTAAATATATTAAATTAAATATTTTCACTTGTTTCTTTTTAACTTTTAATGTGTCTCTTTGAAAATTGTAAGTTTCATATATAGCTCACACTTTATTACTATTGGACAGAATTTGTCTAAACTACTGAGCTCACCCATGGCAGCTGTTTTCTCAGAAGAAATTCCAGTCCCAGGTTTTAAGATGATGTTTAATATCTATTTCTCAATACACCATATGGTAAAGACACTAAAGCTCAGAGGTTCATCTTCTCTTATTCAGTTTCCCCAGTGATAAAATGAGGAGAGTTGTTCATTTAACAAACTGTTCTCCAATACCACAATGCAACTGGCTCTGGGGTTATAGACATGAATGAAAGGGCATAGAATCTACCCTCAGAGATAGACCAAGAGGAAAATTTATGATCCAAAAAATGTCTACATCACTTCAAATTTCCAATTTTCAGTTGTACAGTCTAGGATTCCTCCACTTGGGGTCAAACATGAGGAAGTCAGGGTGTTGAAACATGAAAGATAAGTTTCCACAGAAACTCCATTATAAAACATGTAATGTAAGGTCTCAGACCACCCCTGTACATCCATTTTTAATTAATTATAGTAATATTTATTCTGTACAAAATATTGTGCATTGTCTCACCTAATTTTCGTATCAACCATGAGAGTCAGACGTTAACATATTGCCTTTTCAGATGAGGTTCAGAGAAGTTTAGTAGTTGCCTGAGTTCACACAGTTGGAAAATGGTAAAACTGGTATTTTACAAAGATGTGTGTAGGTATGGAGGGGAGGGGACTGAAAACCATGGCATGTTTCCTTAAGTAAAGGTAGAACTGGAGACAAAAGCTCTTCTTCCTTTCTCTCTACCAGAGATTCCACTAGATATTCTTGCTGACTCTTGGAATTTGATCCAGAGCATGAAAGCTGGAAGAACCTTGAAACAAATTGAACTTTTTTAGTTACAATTTGTAATTTACAAGGGACAGAACACCCAATATACACAGTTTAAGTCAAACAAAGATGGGGATGGAGTCAGAATTATTGGCTCAGCAATTTGAAAGTTCAGGGATATTTGTCTTCTGACACAGCTTTCAGGGGCTCAACCCACACCATCAGGACCTGGTATCTATCCACCTCTTTTCATTTTGTTCTCCTGAATTATCTCCAAGCTTTTTGTTCTCTTGCACTCTAATCTCCTACAATTTCTATCCTTCATAGCAGCAAGGTTATCTTCCCTGGAGGTATCACAAAAAGTTCCATAATTTTCTCTGGTTGGTTTTAAAAGGGTCACATGCCCATCTATAAACCAATCACTGTGGTCAGGGAATGGAATACTCTGATTGGCCAAAGCTAGGTCACATGCTCACTCTTGAACCTGGGGGATATGGCCAATCCCATCCAAACCACTCTCTTGAGATGGGTGTAAAGTGTTTTCTTGAAGGAAATTTGCTGTTACCAGAGTAGCCAAAGGAATGGATGATGGACAGGCAAAACACACAATTATTACTATAATGTTTATGACTACTGCTATTCAGGTAAACTGGCTCTCAGGAAAACAAAAAAGCCTTGGTTTGTAACATCTGAAGATGTCATTTATGTAAATAATCCCACCATGACTAATTTTAAGCCACCAACAGTTAGACAACTGCTTCCAAAATTCCTGACTATTTAAGAATCTGTTTGCATTAGCCAGTGGGAGCTGGCTTCAGCACAATACTGCATCCTCCAAAGAAAGAAAAAGAGAAGAATCCTTGCAGAGAGGAGGTATTTATAAGAGGAAAAGAATTTTTATCCTTTGTGTTTTCAATTTTATTAACTAAAAGTCTAGGGCTCTTATAATCTCAGAAGACATCCCTCCTCTAATCCCCAGAGCTAGGGGAGAAGCAAGGGACAACTCCAGTGACCTCCGGGGAGCCAGTTCCAATTCTTGAGATATTGTAGAAAGTTCCATCACTCACTCACCAAGAATCTCGAGCAAAAGTGCATATGGCCCAATCTAAAGCTTTTCTACCTTAAGATTTGTGTTTAATGTTATTGTCAAAATACTGATTCAAAGAATATTCTGCCTTCTCTGAACATCTGTTGTCGCTGATTAGAAACCACTTAGAACCAAGCCATTTTCCATTTGCCCAGTATTAACTGCAAACAGACACCATGGCCCAGTTCTTCCAAATAGCTTGTAATAAACTGGGATGTTTCCTTAAATGTACGTGCAGAGCCAGGAAGTAAAATGCATTATTATAAACATGAAGGTAGCTGCATTAGTCTGGATTCTCATAGAAACAAAACCAATAGGAGATAAATATACAGACGCAGATACAGAAACAGATATAGATATTTACTATAAAGAGTTGGCCCACATGATAATGGAAGCTAAAAAGTTCAAGATCTGAAGCTGGCAAGCTGGAGATACAGAAGAGTCAATGGTGGAAGTTCTAATCCAAGTCTTTGGGCTGATGGTATAGTTTCAGTCTGAGTCTGAGTTCAGAGGCAAGAAAAGACTGATGTCCCAACTCAAAAACAGGAAGGAAGAAAAGGTTCCTTCTCACTCAACTTTTGATTATATTCATGCCTTCAACAGATTGGTTAAGGCCCATACACATCAGGGAGGCCATTCTGCTTTACTCAGTGTACGGATTCAAATGTTAATCCAGGAACACCCACAAAAAAATACTGAAATATTTAACCAAACATCTGGGTACCCCAGGCCCAGTCAAGTTGACACATAAAATTAACCATCACAGTAGTCATTTCCACTATATTCCAAGTGTCCAGCAATGGTCTAATAGTCTGAGATCTTAAATTACACCTTTTATAATGGGGTTTCCATAGAAAAATATCCTGTAAGTTCAAAACTTTCTGACTTCCTCATATTTGAATATGAAGTTAGTGGAGGGAATCCTAGGTTGAGCCACTGAATATTAAAAATAAGAAGTGAGATAGAAGGGATCATAAAATTCCTGTTGGTCTAAGCCTTGAGGGTGGGTATAATAAAGTGATTAAGAACTCAGCCTGTGGCTTCAGATAGACCTGGATATACATCACATCACTGTCACTTTCTAGCTTAGTGACCCTGGGCATATTTTTTTTTAACTTCTCTGAGCTTAAGTTTCAATCTCTACACTGAGAATAATAGCGCCTGCTTCCTAGAGAAAAATGGTTTGTGAAAACACAAAGAGTTTTAGCAATGAGTAGAAGGCTCCCAGATGATAGGTTTCCAAATAGTAACAAGTAATTTTTTAATAGATTTTAAATTTCAATATTGTTCCCTAATTCAAAATACCCCCCATACACATCAGATGCTAAATTACTGAAGAGAGAAGGGTGAGAAATGCATGAGCTATGTTCAAAGGGTCTAGAAAAGGCGATGTTTCACAGCCCATTTGCTTTAAAGAATACAAGCCTTCAATACAAGTGAGTTTTGAACTTCCTTTGCTTGTGAAGTGTTTCTTTCCATCACCATTAGTACAATCTACTGTACCTGTTGCTATAGGGTTCACAAAAAAACAAACAAAAATAAACAGGCAAACAAAAAGCAGAAGACTTAGAAGATCAGGAAATGTAGTGACCAGTATGTAGACAGGAAGTAGACAGCCCTGGATTCAAAGCCCAGGTCTGCCACTTTCTGGCTGTGTGACCTTGGCAGGTTATCTAACCTCATCAGATGAATGAAAGTTGTCCCAATCCGACAGCATCATTTGAGGACTCAGTGAGCTAATGATTGCAAAATATCTGGTGCCTAGTTAAGAACAATGTAGACCCTTCTGCCCAAAGGTGGGAGCTGATTTTCTGGGGGGAAAAAAGAGGATACACAGAGACATCATCTACCATTTGTGTTATGTTTTCAGTGGGCTAAGGATTCACATGTTGATTTGTCACGTTCTTCATAATTTTGTAGGAAGAAAGAAAGGCAATTTCCCTACCCTCACCAATGCTGGAATAAAGGACACATGTTGGAAAAAAAAAAGTAGCCCTATCAAGGTATCAAGTTGAAGTTACCCTGGAGAAGGTGGAGGAAGAGAAAACAGAGTAGCAGAAGCAGAGAGAGAGGTACCCTGAGACGGGGAGTCAGTCCCATGAGGAAAAGAATCCTGAACCCTGTTGCCATCCAGGTCCAAGGAGTCAAGACCCAACTTGGCAAAAACACAATTTCAGGGGTCCATTTCTTTGGGCAAACCTTGGCAGGCTGAGGGAGCCCTGGAAAGAGGAGTACAACCCCCCAGAGAGTGGGGGACAAAAGATCAGCTCTACAAAAGCAACTGCAAGGGTAGAGAACTGAGGACCAAGGATGGACCCTTCCTCCATTTTCTTGAGACCATGAGGCCCTTTATAAGATTCCAGGAAGTAGGACAGAATTTCATCAACTAAGTAGACGAACCCCAGAAATCAATTTGTTTCAGAAAAAAAAATGATAGAATTCTTGAATCTGAATGTCATTCACAGGATTATAAGTTTGTTAGGGACTTTCATATTCTGTCTAGCAAGCATTCATCAAGCACCAAATCCTGCAAGCTACCTATAAGGTAGTCTTCATTAATTCCATTTGACAGAGGAGAAAACTGAGGCAACAAGGCTGGCAACAACTTGGTTTTGGCCATAGTTAGTTAGGACTCATGAAAGAACATTCATAATATAATATCTGGCAAGGAGTAGGTGTTTAACAAATATTTGCTGAATTGATGACTGAATGAACAAAATAGGTAATTTCTCAACAAAAGCAATTGAAAAAGCAAAACTGGGTAAGAATAATAGCTGACAGGTGCCAAAACCCTTTTAGAATTTCCCAACTCATCTAATCCCCTCACAATCCTAAAAAGGTGTTTTGTCCTCATTTTACAGATGAACAGACTGAGGCCAGAAAGATTCAGACATTTGCTCCCAGTCACATATCTAGAAAGCAGGAGGGCCGACATTTAAACTCAGGATGGCTGGCTTCACAGGCCAGGTTTTTAAGTACTATATTATCAGCGTGTAGATGAGATGCAGAGTGAAGGAGGAATCCTGGGAGCTCGCACAACAGGGCCTCACTTTTCTCTAAGGTTAGGAAACCAGTAACATGAAGCTTGGGAGAGAAAATTAACCTCAAATTCTAGCCCTACTGCCTTTTAACTCTGTGATTTCAGGCAAGTGACTTAGCCTTTCTGAGACACAGTGAGGGAAAGGACAAGAAATTGTGGAGGTGGGAATGAAATAATAGGCATACAATCCCCACCTCAATGCTTGAGGATGGTAAAAATGACAACAAATAGTAATAAACAAAATGACAACAACAGTAACTAGAATGGCAGCTATAGTAATGAAACTGATGATACCACTGATGAAAGAGAACAAGGGAGAAGTGGAGAAGGAGGAAGAGGAGGAGCTTTCAGGGAGAAGAGACTTCTAAAATGGGTTTTGAAAACAGGGAGGAACACTGAAGTCAGAGGAGAAAATATTCTCCAAACTGGGTAGGGGGGGCACATCAAGAGGCACAGACATAAAACCTTGAAGCACTCTCTTTTCAAGGCCATGTGTAGACACCAAGAAGGAGAGGAGAGCCCCCAGACAGGTGCACAAAGGAGGCAGCACTTGCCAACATAAGGCCCAGCAGCCCAAACCCCTACAACCACTTTCCAGCAAATCTGAGGTTACAGCCCAGGTGACTTCACTTAGAGACACTGAATGGCACACGCCTCACTCAAATCACCACAAGACTGAAGTTCCAGCCACATCTTCCAGACACATCCATTTTGGCAGAGAGATTATTTGCAGGGACTAATCCAAAGCTGCATCTTAAATGCAGTTCCCCTAATCGGAGTAACCTCCTCCTGGTGACCTAAGTGTCTCAGCACACCCAGACAGATACCACTTGTGTTTGAAAGGTTAGGTTTGCCTGAAGCAGGTGAGTGGAAACCCAAATTCAGAGAACAATTTGCTGCTCATAAGGAGCCAGCACTCAGAAACGCACTGACTGGACTCAAAGAATCAGGCCATCACCCATGGCTCCTGTGTTGCTCTACCTATACTGGATGACCTTGAGGTATGAGCCCTCCAAGACTTGGAGTCTGAGGACAATTTCTCTTATTCAACAAAGACCCCAGAGAAGCCTGAATGAGAAGCAAAATTCTAAGAGAAGACAGACTGAGTCTCGGACATCTTCTTCCCTCTTCCATCAATGGGGCTTGCACTTATTGGCTCCTTACAGGCTTTGGCCAGCTACTCGAAGCATCATCCATGGACCAGCACTGGCAGCAGCACCCAGGAGGCTGTTAGAAATGCAAAATCTCAGGACCCACCCTAAACTTGCAAAATCTGAATCTGCATTTTAACAAAATCCCCAGGTGATTCCTGCAAACATTTGTGTAAGAAATGCTGTTTGAAGAGAATCACAGCTTCAGAACCCATGAAGTTAGAAATCCATCCCTCTGCTATGAACATTGGGGTACATGTGCTCCTATGCCTCAGCATTTCTGTATCCCTTGGGTAAATTCCTAGCAGTGCTATTGCTGGGTCCTAGGGGAGTTCTGTTGTTAGTTTCCTGAGGAACCTCCACACTGTTTTCCAGAGGGGCTGTACCCGTTTACATTCCCACCAACAGTGTAGGAGGGTGCCCGTTTCTTCACATCCTCGCCAGCATCTAGAGTTCTCTGATTTGCTCATTTTAGCCAGTCTGACTGGTGTGAGGTGGTGTCTCAGTGTGGTTTTGATTTGTATTTCCCTGATGAGGAGGGATGCTGAGCATCGTTTCATGTGTCTGTTGGCCATCTGGATGTCCTCTTTGGAGAAGTGTCTGTTCATATCTTCTGCCCATTTCTTCACTGGGTTGTTTGTTTTTCGGGCGTGTAGTTTGGTGAGTTCCTTATAGATTCTGGATATTAACCCTTTATCTGATATGTCATTTGCAACTATCTTCTCCCATTCCGTTGGTTGCCTATTAATTTTCTGGGTTGTTTCCTTGGCTGTGCAGAAGCTTTTAATCTTGATGAGGTCAGATGAATGGATCAAGAAGATGTGGTTTATCTATACCATGGAATACTACACGGCAATGAGAAACAATGAAATTTGGCCATGTGTAGCAACATGGATGGACCTTGAGGGTGTTATGCTGAGCGAAATAAGTCAGGCAGAGAAGGACAAATATCATATGTTTGCACGTATAGGAGGATTAGGAGGAACTTGACGGAGGACCAAGGGGGAGAAGAAGGGCGGAAATGGTGGGGGAAAGGGAGAGAGGCAAACCATGAGAGACTCTTGAATGCTGACAAAAACTGAGGACTGATGGACGTGGGGGGGAGGGGGGATGGGCATGGAGGAGGGCACTTGTGGGGATGAGCACTGAGTGTTATGTGGAAACTAATTTGACAATAAACTATTTGTTAAAAAAAAAAAAGAAAAGAAAAGAAATCCATCCCTCTGACTGTAACTTCAGGGAAAACAGTCAGAAGTCCATGAAAGAGTCAGGATGGCTACCATTTATCAAGTGCCCCTGACATGCCAAGGACTTTCCACATATCTTCTCATCTGTCCATTTCCCCACTTTACAGATGTTAGCAATGAAATTCAGAGAGGTAAAGCAACTTGCAGTAGGTCATTCATCTAGTAAACAACAGAGCTGGGTCAATTGTGGTTCATCCCAAAGCACATGGCTACAGGCTTTATTGTCAAGGAAGAGGGCAGGATGACTCTTGTATGGGAGACCAACAGTGTCAGCTATTTCTGGACTAGAAGAGTCCTAAGGCTCAAGAAACTAGAGACAAATCTCTCAAGAGAGAGCAGTCACAGCCTGAGAGAAGGGAAAATCTAAAGCAGGGAATGAGTCCTCTACTAGTGCCAGGACACCCAAATGCTATTTTTAACATATCACTAGTCATTACAGTAGCACAGCAAGGAAGGGATCTAACCATGCTGGGTACTTGAGCCACATGACCTGATTTCTTCCACAGACAGGCTCTCTCAGATGAGTAAACTGTGGTTTGTAGAGATGACGTCAACTGCCCCCCAAAAAACTGTAACTAGTCTAGTATGACAGCAGGACCCAAGCCCTTTTTATACTATGACACACAAGATGATAAAGTCTTGAACTAAGACCGTGGCATAAGGAATAAGAAAGAGGAAATAAATGGAGGATATTCCACAAAAGAATAATCTGCCAGCATGGGTTATTATTTAAATGAGGAAGACAAAGATGATGTTAAAGGTCATTCTGAAATTTAAAGTTGACCACTGTTAAGCATGATCAAAATACTCATTATCCCTATCTAAATAATAAAATGTTTGGGGGTTAATTCCTAAACGCTTGAGAAAGATACTGACCTATTCCATCATGTGGCATCCTCCATGTCTCCATGTAAGGAACCCCAATCAAGGCTGATACATCTACAGAAATACAGAATCTTGGATGTACAAAACTATGGAGAAGACCTCCTAATTGCTCATTCAATTCCTACTGAATGAGAACTCACATCCACTATTGCCTCATTCAAATTTCTCTTCTGCATAACTTTCAGAGTGAGATTTTAAAAGTCCAAATCTGATTGTCATTTTTCTGCTTAGAACCTTTTAATGTCTTCTCATTGCATGTAGGATAAAATCTGAATCCCTTCATGTGAACTATGAGGTTTTTACATGATTTGGTCCTTGCCTACTTCTTGCAAATTCTCTGATGCCTCTTTCATCCTTACTCTGTTAAGTCAGTGTCACCCTTAGATCTGAAAAAGAAGGGTCCCCATGCTGGGTCCGCACAAGTTAGACCACCCACATACCACAAACATACAGAAAAATAAATGTACTAGGGCCACTCTTAAGAAAACTTGAGATCTGCCATTAGTACCAGCACAGTGGACCCTGTACCCTAAATAACAACCCTCAAAACTAACATGATTCAAGCCACAAGGAAATGCTTCTCTGCAGCCTTTGCTCTGTATCTTTAAAACAAAAGGCAACTGCATTCAAATGCCATGAAGGATTGCCTACAGTGCCCCTGCTGATCTTGGAAACAGAAATTGCCTTGGAAAACAGTGATTTTAGAATTGAAAACACTTAGGTAAGAGAAAATACAAGTTAATAAACGTGCTGCATCCTTCCTCTCAGACAATACAAATGCAAAATATTCCTACAAAATGAAGCACTGTTTCCTTCTTATACCAAGCAACCGTTTTCTTGCTTCCTTTCATGTTGCAATGCCTGAGTCCAGAGGTACTCACAAATTAGCATAGTATTTACAATGGACTTGACATGACAGTTGAGAAGTATTTTGCAATATTAATTTATATTACTCTCAAGTTTTTATGTATGTAGGTCTGTATTTCATTCATGACAAGCAGGAAGCATGATATCTATTCTTTACATTGACAACTAGCTCAACTTTGAATGCTAAAATTATTTAATGAGTCTGAGTTTAAGTTCTTAGAGTTGAAATAAATTTCAGTTTTATTCAAATAATTTGGATTTGGATTCTGATATTCATTATCATTTAAATTTTACTTTCTACATGTAACAGATAATAGACATAAAGGATGTGGGTCTCCATTTGTACCCTTGGGCTCTGAAGAGGTTGGTATCTGGGCTATTCTTTACTTCCAATCTCACTGGAATTCCTTGCACTTTCCGCTTTCTTGCCTTAGGGCCTTTGCACGTGCTACTCTTTTACCTGGGTCATAACTTCCCCTCAGCACTTTTCACCTGAATAACTCTTCCTCACACTTCATATCTTCCCTTCAACTTTTCATTTACTAGAAAGCCTTCCTTAATTCCCCTGGCCAGCTTAGGTTCCTTTATCATGTGTACCCATCATCTTTATTATTCTCTTCTGTATTTTCTTATTTAATATCTGCCTTCCCAGTAAATTATAAGGTCCTTAAAGGTAGAGATTGTGTCTGTCTTGTTCACACCTTTCTCTCCAGCACCTGGAAGGGAACCTAGCATATAGTAGATTTTCAATAAATATCAAGTGACTAAATGAATAACTATCTGGAGTGACAGCTCTGATCACAATTGTAATTACTTAATTTAGGTCTCTCCAGCTAAACTATCTGGCAACCCGTGGGCCATACTTGGCCTACAGTTTGATTAGTTGGCCAGCAGACTATTGTTCTCACCATGCCTTTAAATTTTTTAATTAATTGCCAATATTTAAGAACTCAGAAATTACACTTAAAAATCCAGATTTTCAGATTCTCTTGAAAAAGCCAAAGATTTGGCAACACTTCCCACACGGCAGTGATCCTCTAAACTGAGATACATCTGCTGCTCTTTTCAAAGAGCTCAGCTGTCCTGCCCACCACAGTCCTGATCTGATGTACATCACTTACATCCACTGGACTCCTATGGCAAAGACTAATATGCAATCACCAAACCTTCCTCCTTTTCCTGAGTTCACGGCTAGATTACTTTCTGTAACCCACCTTACTATTAGCCATGGCCATGTAATTAAGTTCTAGCCAAGGAGTGATGAGGGGCACTTCCAGTGCTAGCCCATAAAAATCTTCCATGAAAGGTCCTCTCGCTCTTCTCAAATATGCAAAAGCCACCATCAGCCTAGGTTCCTGAATGATTGCACAGAGACCTCCTCACCTACTCTCTGCCCACAAGGAACAACCACAATGGACTGTTTCATCAGAGAGTAAAACATTCTTACTGTGTGAAAGTCACTGAAATGTTGGGTTTGGTTTTTTACAGTAGCTAATGTTACCCTAACACAGCTTCCGTAGGCATTTGAACTTGGGATCCCTGCATGAGCTCTGGGAAGACAGATGATGTCTTGCTCACTCCTTTACCTGCAGTACCCTAGCATGGCACTGGACCCATAGTGGATCCTCCAAAAATGTTTGCTAAATGAAGGAATCACAGGACCAGAAAGAATCCATGCAGCCCACAAGCAGAGAGAACCATGCAGAATAATTCTATACCTCCACCCTCATTAATTCCAGCACCACCCCTGCCCTTCACCAGCCCCTAGCCTTTGAAGCAGATCTTTGTCCTCTGGAGATCCTCCCTGGTTGGCCATAGATTTCATCTATCACCTTCACTCTCAGGACCCACACGTGTGCGGAGGACAGCAGGGGATGGCCTGCGGAATTGATATAAGGAGGTAACCAGGAAGTTGTAGCAGTTGCTTGGGGAAAAAAAATTACATGTAATCACCTGCTATTCCAATTCCAATCTCATCTGAAATTTGCTCTCCCAACCCCTCCTTCTGCTCCTTTTTCTCTTGGCGGCAGAATGCTTTGGAAACAGAGTTCCATTGGATAAGTGGAAGAACAAGACAGAATCTACCTTCATGACTGTACATCACCAAATATTGCATGAATACTTTAGACAACAGTGGATGCTGAGCAATTTCTGTGCATACCTTCTTATCCAGAAATTTAGAATAACAATAACTAATATTTTGTCACATCTTAGAAACCCCATTCACCTATGTTATTTTTTTATACTCAAACACTCATAATATATGCAGGTGGGATAGGGATTAATGTCCCCTTATGCAGATGCAAAGTTTGCAGACTTTCACTCTCTATGTGGCAGGCACTGTGCTAAGGACTTGACATGCATTATTTCATTCAAACCTCAAAAACACTCCTTGAGGCTATTTCTATTATTATTGTGCCTATTATAATAATGAGAACTCTTAAGGCCTAAAAGGATTAAGTGACTTGCTCTGGCCCATGAGTAAGACATAGACATAAGAACTGAGCCCCCTCCGTTTGACTCCAAGATATTAACCAGTTTTCTATAATACCCATTAGCTCTTGCACTGTATTTGTTATGCATACGTCTGCCTCCTCTAGGAGCTCCTTGGCAAACACCAGGCATATATCCATAGCACTCTCCCCAGCTAGCACAGTCCCTCATACTTTGAAGTACATATGAATGAGAAAAAAAAAAAAAGGTAAATGACCTGTCCACAGCCACATATCTATTAGCAGCTCTCTGATTTGAGACTCAAAGGCAGTTTTTCTGAATCCAAAGACTTTTCAGTAGTAATAATAATAGAAACAAAAACTATACTATCAGATATCATTTACTGAGAATCCATATCAGGCATATATATACTATTTCTTTTAATTCTTTAAATAATCTTGTAAAATTGATGTAATAATACTCTTATTTTGAAATAGAGACTCGGTAAGATTAAATGATTTGCCTAAGGTCACCCAGCTAATTGATATCAAAGTCTAATTTATCATGTCTGGGTTATTAATGCTTGCCACCTTCCTTCTCTGAAAATTGAACCCAGTTTCTGTATCTGTCACAAGCTGAATGAATCCCAAACCATGATCCCTACCCATCTGACTACAAGAACACCATTGCTCAGACATCCCAACAATGGGGCTCCACAACCTAGAAAAGACCCATCAAATACAGGAGATACCCTTCGGAGTAATAAAAGAGAGACCAGAAACAAGGCTTCTGCATCATGCAGACCAGGCTCCAATGCTCTGCTGCTTTCTAGCTGCATAAATGGTTGAAAGAAATAGAGATGGAACTTACTAGAGACCATTAGTTCTCTGTTAAGTGTAGCTTGGGTTCCCTAACATATCTTATGCCCCCCATGACATATTTCAGGGTGTTCCATCCATCTATCCATATACCCACCCATTCTCATCTATCAATAAGTACATCAACTCTGCATTCTTCCTTGTACCCATCCTGTTACCAATCTACCCTTCCATCATCTTTCCTTCTGTCATTCCTTCTTTCCTTTCTTCTTCCAATCCATCTATTCAACATTTTTTTTAATGTTTTATTTATTTCTAGGAGAGAGAGAGAGAGACAGCGTGAGCAGGGGAGGGTCAGAGAGAGAGGGAGTCACAGACTGAAACAGGCTCCAGGCTCTGAGCTGGCAGTCAGCACAGAGCCCGACGCGGGGCCCGAACCCACGAACCGCAAGATCATGACCTAAGCGAAAGTCGGACGCTTAACCGACTAAGCCATCCAGGGGCCCCTATTCAACATTTTTTAAAATTTACTTATTTATTTTTGAGAGGGACAGGGTACATGTGAGCAGTGGAGGGGCACAGAGAGAGGGAGAAAGAGAATCCCAAGCAGGCTCTGCGTTGTCAGTGCAGAATTCAATGTGGGGCTTGAACTCATGAACTCTGAAATCATGACCTGAACTGAAACCAAGAGTTAGATGCTTAACCAAATGAGTGGCTCAGGCACCCCAGCAAACTTTATTGACTAAGGGGGTGCCTAGGTGGCTCAGTCAGAACAGCATGAGACTCCTGATCTCAGGGTCATGAGTTTGAGCCCCACGCTGAGTGTTGAGATTACTTAAACAAACTTTAACATTTACATCCAAGTTAGTTAGCATATAGCGTAATAATGATTTCAGTAGAATCCAGTGATTCATCCCTTACATATAACACCCAGGGCTTATCCCAACCAGTGTCCTCCTTAATGCCCCTTGCCCATTTAGCCCACTCCCCACCCATAATGCCTCCAGTGACCCTCAGTTTGTTCTCTATATTTAAGACTCTCTTATGTTTTGCCCCCTCCCTGTTTTATATTATTTTGGCTTCCTTTCCCTTATGTTCCTCTGTTTTATATCTTAAAGTCCTCATATGAGTGAAATCATATGATATTTGTCTTTCTCTGACTAATTTCACTTAGTATAATACATTCTAGTACCATCCATGTTGTTGCAAATTGCAAGATTTCATTTTTGATTGTTGAGTAATACTTCATTGTGTATGTGTGTATACACACACACACCCCATATCTTCTTTATCCATTCATCTGTCAATGAACATGTGGGTTCTTTCCATATTTTAGCTATTATTGATAGCACTGTTATAAACACTGAAGTTCATGTGCACCTTTGAAACAGCACACCTGGCATCCTTTGGATAAATACCTAATAGTGCAAATGCTGGGTCATAGGGTAGTTCTATTTTTAATTTCTTGAGGAACCTCCATATTATTTTCCAGAGTGGCTGTCCTGGAAGAACTCAGTGTATTTGAAAGACATACTTATAAATAGGTTAAGACATGAGATAAGAGCCCAAGAAGTGGGAGGTAACTAAAGTTCACCTGAGGCATCAAGCAAGTCGCAGGAAAGAGGAAGATCCCAGCTCATTTTCTCATAAAAAAGGTGGGGTGCCTGGGTGGCTCAGTCAGTTAAGTATCCGACTTCAGCTTAGGTCATGATCTCATGGTTCCTGGGTTCGAGCCCTGTGTCAGGCTGTGTGCTGACAGCTAACTCAGAGTCTGGAGCCTGTTTCGGATTCTGTGTCTCCCTCTCTCTCTCTGACCCTCCCCTGCTCTCTCTCTCAGATATAAAACATTAAAAATTTTTCTAAAAAAGGAAAAGAAAAAGGCATCTCTTCTGAGAGAAAACTTATCCCAAATTACTTGATGACTTTAAAGCATTCAAAAGACTTCATGGGTGATCACCCCTTTTTTCCATTTGACCAACGTCTTTGGCAAAGTATTTTAAGCTTTCCAGTTCTGCATGGATGTCCTGTGTGTCTGTTTCTGAGTTTAATAGATCTTCATTCTCCCATATATTGCATCCAGAATGTCCTTGGAACTTAATATGTCTAAAATTTATCATAAAATTATAGCAGTAAAAAGCACCATAGGTATCATCTACCCTACACTTCTACATTCACTAGAAGGCAAGTCCCAGAGAGGTGAAGTCACTTGTCTGAGATCAGATAACTAACCTGGTGACCCAGCTGGGACCAGATCCAAGGTCTTATGATATCCACTCCAAGGTGACTTCCAGCCTACCATGCCACCTACTCCTCTAATTTCTCCTGCCACCTAACACCGGACTCCCACCCCCATAGTCCTCCTTCTTGTATTTCTTTATGTTTTTCTCATTCATGGTGGGGTGGCAAGTTGAGGGCCAACTTATCTTTTTTTTTTTTAATTTTTTAAATGTTTTATTTATTTCTAGGAGAGAGACAGAGAGACAGCGTGAGCAGGGGAGGGTCAGAGAGAGAGGGAGTCACAGACTGAAACAGGCTCCAGGCTCTGAGCTGGCAGTCAGCACAGAGCCCGACGCGGGGCTCGAACCCATGAACCGCGAGATCATGACCTAAGTGAAAGTTGGACGCTTAACCGACTAAGCCACCCAGGCACCCCGAGGGCCAACTTACCTTGAGAAAATTACTCTGTCTCACTGAGTCTGTCTTCCCATCTTTAAAATTATGTTAAGACCAACTTCACAGATTTGATGTGAAGATTAAAGGAGAGAATTTAGGTGAAAGTACTTTAAGAAATGCTATATATTGTTTTTGATTCTCAGAACAGCTGTAAGTGGTAGATTCCAAATTCAGACTTAGCTGGATCTGACTGCAATGAGTATGCACTTTGCACTACATTTCCGGCACTTTATAGATGCTTAACAAATAAAAGAAATTAGCTTCCAAAATGGTTAAGTAGATCTTTCCCTGTGCCTCCTGCTAAGTACAACTAAAATCCCTGGACATTATGTATAAAACAAACATAAGTTCTACTTCTACTCCCACCTGAAAATACAGGGTAATATTATTTTCTTCGCCTGCCAGAAAGTGTCAGAGACAATCAGCCAAACCAGAAGGTTTTAGTAAGAACCAGAGCTTCATTATGCAATATAAAAATATACAGACTTCTTATATGGAAAACAACTTGACAATAAACTATTTAAGAAAAAAAAATGAACAGACTCCAATTGAAAATCACTTATCATACCAAGGACCAGGAATATCTCAAATTGAATAAAAAATACAATCAACAGATGCCAACACCAAGATACCAGAGATGTTAAAATAATCTGACAAGGAATTTAATTTTTTCTGCTGTTTATTTATTTTTGAGGGAGAGAGAGAGAGAGAGAGAGAGAGGAGAAGTGGGGGGAAGGGCAGAGTGAGAGAGAGAGAGAGATAAAGAGAGAGAGGGTGAGAGGGGGGGGAGACACAGAATCTAAAGCAGGCTGCAGGCTCTGAGCTGTCAGTAGAGCCAGATATGGGGCTCAAACCCACAAACTGCAGGATCATGACCTGAGCTGATGTCAGACACTTAACTGTCTGAGCCACTCATGCACCCCATTTTGACAAGGAATTTAAAGCAGCCATTGTACAAATGCTTTAGCAAGCAATTGCAAACACTCAAAACAAATGAAAAGATTGAAAACCTCAGAAAATAAATGGGCAGTTTTAGCAAACAAGTTAGAAGCTATGAAAAAGAACCAAATAAAATTTTAGAGCTGAAAAATGCAACAAAAATTTAAAACTCAACAAACTCACTCATCTGCAGAAAGGATGGGAGCGAGGAAATAATCAGTGAACTGGAATACAGAACTATAGGAATCACCCAATCTGAACAAGAGAGAGATAATAGACTGAAAAAAGAAAAATGGATAGTCTCAAGGACTTGTCAGACTATAAAAGAGCTAACACTTATGTCATTAGAGTCCCAAAAGGAGACAAAAAAAAGAGGGTGAGTCTGAAAAAGTACTGAAAGAAATAATGGCTGAAATGAAATAATGAAAGAAATTTAGGCTGGAATGCCTGAAGTTGGCAAAATACATAAACCTATAGGTTCGAGAAGCTAAGCAACTCCCAAACCCAAAGAGATCCACATATAGTAATTAAACCTCTGGAAACTAAAGACAAATAAAAAAATCCTAAAAACAGCTAGAGGAAAAAATACGACACCTTACCAATAGGAAAGAATAATTCAAATGACATGAGATTTATTATCAGAAACTATGGATGCTAAGAGGAAATGGCACATATTTTCAGGTATGGAAAGAAAAGGACTTTCAATCCAGAATCCTATACACAGTGAAAACATCCTTTAGGAATAAAGAAGAAATCAACATGTTTTCAGGTGAAGGAAAACTAAGAGAATTTGTCACTAGCAGCCTAAAGAATGGCTATATAAAGCTCTATAAACAGAAAGGAAATAACTTTTAAAAGAACCTTGTAACATCATGAAAGAAGGCAGAACACAGTAAACAAATACTCATAAAAACAATAAGCCTTCGTTTTCCTCGAGATTTCCAAAATTTGTTTGATGACCGGAGAAAAATAGATAAATCATCACTATAAGAAAAATATTTAGAACTTAATTTTTATGATCCTCTCTTTATAAAAACTTTTTTCCTTGACACATCCATTATTTAGAATCTCCAGGGACACCTGGGTGGCTCAGTCAGTTGTGCATCTAACTTCAACTCAGGTCATGATCTCTGGTTTGTGGGTTCAGCCCCACATTGGGCTGTGCTGACAGCTCAGAGCCTGGAGCCTACTTCAGATTCTCTCTCCCTCTCTCTCTCTCTCTCCTTCTCTCTCTCTCTCCCCCCCCCGCCCCCACCTCCCTCTTCCCTGCTCATGCTCTGTCTCTCTCTCTCTCAAAAATGCATAAATGTTAAAAAATAATAATCTCCAGAAACTCAGAAACTTCATTACTTAATTTTTCATTTGTTCTCTAAAAAGGTCCAGATCCCAAGATCTATCTGACATATATCACTTCCCCTTTGTCAAATCCTGTTCAGGTAAGGCACAATGCACACAGCACCCAAAAAATTCTCCTCTAAGAACTTTCCTTAAACATGGCTAAATCAGAATTCTTTGATTGCAAGTGAAAGATACTCAATTTGAACCAGGTTTTAAGAAATGGCTGTTATCAGTGTCTCCAATGCCATCAAGCCTTCCCTCCATCTCTGTCTCTAGCTGGCTGCCTCCAGAGATGAAACTGCACATCAGTTTCAATGTCATTTATCTGAGCTTTCTCTGAGTTTATATTCTAAGAGTTCTGGGGCTTGAGTAGAAAAAGAAATCTCTCCTCTACCTTCCATTTGGGGAAAAAAAAAAACCTCTCAGGGAAAGACTCTGATTGATCATTTGTGGGTCTTTTCTTCCCCTTTGACCAATCTCCTAAACCTTTATCTAAGCAAAAGAGAGTCCTGTATGCTGAGCAAACAAAACCTGTGACCTGAAACCAAAATAAGACTCAGCTATTCTCCTCCCACTGACTTTATCTTCCTTAATTTAGAGTCCTTAAGTAATCTGATGATAGCAGAGTAGGTTTCTCAAGCTCAGCCCTACTGACAACATGGGCCAGATCAGACTGTAGGGGCTCTCCGGTGCATTTTCAGCATCATCCCAGTTCTCTCTACCCACTAGATGCCAGTAGCAGGGGTCCATCTCCCAGCTGTAACAATAAAAAATATATCCAGACATTGTCAAGACTTCCCTGGTAAGCAGAATTCCTTCCAAGTGAGAGCCATTGAAATTGAGGTATGTGAGATGAGAGAACAGAAGGCATTTTCCCAGAAGTTATTATCAAGTGGACATGTTGGAGGATGGAAGAGAGGATAAGCAGAAAGACATAGAATAAGGGAGGCAAGGAAGGAAGGAAGAACGGAGATGATAGCACTTCCTGCACCTCCTATATCATTTTTCCATTAGCCCCTTGGCACCAATTAATTTATCATATTATCTGGCTGTCAACTTGGAAGAAGAACTAGGGTCCCAGGGCATATGAAACAGAATGAGGCATATAAATACTTCAGCCTGAGGGCATGAGGAGGGGAGAAGGGACTAAGGTTTCAGACTCCTTACTGGAGGAGGTAGATGGTGATAATTCAGCATCAGTGACTCTAACCTGGGGTTGCTGGATCATGTCTCCTGTGTCTACTACCAATTGTTATCCATCTTAGCAAGAGTGATCTCTTATAATTCAGAATTTTCATTGGGCCTTTTCAGACTCAGTCTTATCTGACTCTCCCCCACAAATCCTGTGAAGTGGGCAAGGATCTTATTATGTCCATTTACAGATGAGGAAACTGATATCTATAATATGGGAAACAGAAGCACTATTTTTAATAAAAGTGTGGGGCTTTTAATACAAACAAACCCAACTTCAATTCTTAGCTGCATCACTTACTAGTTATTTAATCCTGTCAAGTTACTTAACCTCTCATCTACAAAATGGATTCAATGCCTAGGTAATATAGGTTGTTATGAAAATTAAGTTGGCTAATGTAGGTAAAGAGTCTATTATGGTACCTGGTACTTAGCAAGCATATACTAAAGGATAACAAGTATTATTATCATAATTATCACCTATCATCACTGAAATTCCAAGAAAAATTAAAGTTAAGCAATTTAACCAGAGTTTCACTACCGATAAATGATGATTCTGGACCTTAAATTCAACTTTTGAATATTCGATATCATTTTACTATGCAATGACTGAGGCTGAGTAAGGGACTGAGACTGAGTATCCACTGAGGTGTGTGGTACTTTACATAATAGTACTTAATATCCCTATAATATTGAGAATCAGTCAATGGTATCTCCATTTCACAGATGAAAACATCTGAAACAGAGAAGTAACTTGCCCACTGTCACTCTGGTAGAGGGTGGAGGTGGATTATCAGTTTTAGATTATGAAGCCCTCCCACTCATTCTTTCAATTCTAGTGATTAGTTGGGATATGGGATGGCAACACAACTCTGGCCATGAAGGCCTAAGAAGTCTCAGGCAGTAGGGGAACTTTTAAGAAAGCTTTCCCTCACTGAAAAAACAATAAAAGAATCACAGGGGGAGAAATGACCCCTCTTTTTATGGTGTGCACAAAATAGCTGCCACTCATCTGCCACCATGAGAAGAGCAAACTGGAGGGGAAAACAGAAACATCAAAGATAACAGAGCAGAAGAAGACAGCAAGAAATCTGAGCCTTGATCATATTACTCAACCAATGGCTGATTTAACAGCCCTGAGCACCTCTCTCAGGAGTTGTCTTCATGTGAGAAAACAAATCTCCTTTTTGTTTCAACCATTTGAAACAAGTTTTCTATTACCTGCAGCCAAAGGCACTCTGATACAATCAATACAAACATAATAATTCCTTTACTGCTGATAATAGGATTCATTGTACATTGACAACATTGGAAATACTGTACTAAGCTTCTTAGATTTCATATTGCATTTAATGTTTCATATTGCAAACCATAAAGTAGGTACTATTATTAACTCTATTTTACAGATACGTAGTAGAATGGAGTAAAGGAAACCAATGTTTGTAGGTTGACAATACATAACCTCTTGAGACACTGGGGAGATGGCTCAGAGTGCAGACTCTTGAGTGAGATCATCTTCGCTGAAATACAATTTTATCACTTACTGGCCATGTGATCTTGGGCAATTACTTACCAAGTATTCTCTTGGAGCTTGTTTCTTCACCCTTAAAATGGACAAGATAATTGCATCTATCTCAGAGTGGTATTAGGATGAAATGAGGTTCTTCCAATCAACAAATATTGTGTGCATGATTTAATGTTCCTCATAGTTCTGAAAGGTTGGGAAATGCTACCCCCTTTTACATAAATGAAGAAACTGACGTTTAAAGAGGTTAAATTAGTTGTTACATAGTAGTACAGTGCTAATAAGCAGGGTGCTGGGATTCAGATCTAACTAGGTTGCTTTTAGTAGCAAAGAACTAGGTGTAGTTACATGACAAAGGCTGTTTGGGGCAGAGGCTAGAACAGAGAGGTGGAAAGATAGATTAAGCTCAGGTTGTAAAGAGCCCTTTATGCTTTGTCAAGGAACATGGGCAGCATGTTGGCTAAAGTGTGAGAAGAGGGAGGCCGTGAAGGGCAGGAAAGGAGGGCATTGCCAGATGGGTGACCCTCAGTCTACAGAAGTGCAGCCAGTCTCTAAGCACACACTCCACACAAGGATGGCTAGGGGATCACCAACGCAGGCGGCCTTGTTAATTATTAGATTTGCCTTGTGCAGTATGGTATTGTGATTTATAATAAGAAATATGTTAGGTCTTTGCCCCATTCCTGATACAGAGCTCCTAAAACCCTAGGGATTTCATAAGTATTGAGAGGTATAGATGTGTCTTAGTTATGTTAATGAGGTGGCTTTTGGATTGAGCCTACCAATGGGGGCTGGTTTGCCAGGAGAACCATCCCTGTGATTGGAGGGTTGGAATTTTCAGTTCCTCTCACCACTGCCTGAGAGAAGACAGAGGGACTGAAGAATGAGTTCAATCAACAGCAGCCAATGATTTATTCAATCATGCCTATGTAATAAAGCCCCCATAAAAACTCAACTGATGGGAGGACTCAGAGACCTTCTGGGTTAGTGAGCTCAGAGAGGGCATGGAAGCGCCATGACCCTTTCCCCATAACTCGGCCTATGAATTCCTTCCATCTGGCTGTTCCTGAGTCATATCCTTTCATAATAAACCAATAAACCAGTAATCTAGTAAGTGAAATGTTTCTCTGAGTTTTGTGAGCCGCTCTAGCAAATTAATTGAACCCAAGGAAAGGTTCTTGGGAACCTCTGATTTATAGCCAGTAAGTAAAAGCACACATAACAATCTGGGCTTGTGACTGGCATCTGAAGTGACTGGGGTGGAAAGAGGGGCAGTTCTGTAAGACTGAGCCCTTAACCTGGGAATCTGATGCTATCTCCAGGCACACGGTGTCAGAATTGAGTCAAATTATAGGACACCCAGCTGGCATTGGACGCTTGCTGGTGTTAAAAAAACAAAACCCCGACACACTGGCATTCATATCCAAATATTATACACTCTTGTCATCAAAAATCTATGTTGCTGTTGGTTACAGTTCAGTCACCTCTCCATCAACTGACATGGGCATAAACTGACCTCAAGCATTTGGGTAATCAGGGCTCTGAAGTCCCAAACTCCCTTATTCCAAAAAGCAACATGAACTAGCAGCTACAATAGGAAATTTTGGAATAGACAGACCTTGCCTGGAATCCTTAGTATCTAGGTGATTTAAGCACAATGCCTAACTCGAGACCTCAGTATAATGGTTCCGGAGTCAGAGTACATGGGTTCAAATCTTGGGCTGTGTAACCTCAGATATATTATTTATAAGCTCTCTGAGGCTGTTTCCTCATCTGTAAAATGGGAAAGATAGTTTTGTTTACCTATTAAAATGATGGAGAAGAAATTATGTAAGTCACACATTCAATAATAGTCACTGAGGACTTTCTATATGCTAGTCAGTTCTGATGGTGACAAGACAGACAAGATCGCTGTTTTCATGGAGCTCACATTGGAGTGGGAGAGAAGAGATGATACACAAATAATTAAAATAACAAAATAACATCAAGCAGTGATCAAACTGTAGCTGCTTTGGACAAAGAAGGGGAGGTCTGAGCAGAGAGTTGAATAATGATTGAGCAGGGGGAACAGCAAGTGCAAAGCCCCTGAGGTCAAACAGAGTTTGGCATGACTGTAAAAGAAAATAAAAGGCCAGTGTGTCTGGACATACTAAGCAAAGGGCAGAGCAGTGCAAGAGGGAGTCAAGGGCTTGACCCTGGGAAGTCTCTTTACTCTTGTTGGCATTTTGGATTCTACTCAACTTAAAAGACATTAGTGGAGGCTTTTAAACAGAACAGTTCTTACCTGAGTGTCATCTATTCTAAAATTCATACCAGAATTTGTTTTAATCAGGTATGGTAAGACACACAGACATGGAAATGACTGTCATAAAGGAAGTTTACATTCAAAGATCTCTAGAAACAGAAGGCATGTCCTGCAGGGCCACATATGGAAACACCAGAATAAATCAGGAGGCAGTGGGAGGAGAGGGCAGAGTCCAGATCCTGTGTGGGAATTCTCATAAGAAGGAATGGGTCACGCATGGTAAGTGCAGTGAATAGCTTTGGATTGGATACTTTAAGTAATTTCAACAGGCTCTAGGCTATAAGCGTGGTCCCTAGTTGTCTAGTACTGTGATTTAGGGCAGCAAGAACATTGGCTTAGTATGTAAAAAGTTTGATAAAGGAGATGGTTGGGGGTATAGGCTCTGGATTAGATGGTCTGTGCCTGAGCAGAGTTGTTTGCTGTTTCTGGGAATTAACTAGCCCTGCGAGGGAGTCCCTCTAGAATCCAGGCCCCAAATGCAAGAATACCAAGAATACACAAAATTAAAATAAGAAAACAGAATCAGCACACACTCACTAACAAGATTTCCATAAATGATATCTATTAGTATTACCTCTAAGATGAGGGTAATGAAAATTTCTGATAATTATACAATTATACAATGTATGCATGGAACTGAAAATATAGGAAGTCGTTAAAAGTTTTATTTGTAATAAAAGTGGTGAGAGTGGACATCCTTGTCTTGTTCCTGACCTTAGGGGCAAAGCTCGGAAACAAGACAACGATGTCCACTCTCACTACTTTTACCTAACGTGGTACTGGAAGTCCTAGCCACAGCAATCAGACAACAAAAAGAAAAGGAATCCAAATTGGTGAGAAAGAAGTAAAACATTCACTATTTTCAGAGGACATGATACTATTAACAGATAACCTGAGGGGCACCTGGGTGGCTCAGTCAATTAAGTGTCCAACTTCAGCTCAGGTCATGATCTCACTGTTCCTGAGTTCGGGCCTCACGTCAGGCTCTGTACTGACAGCTCGGAGACTGGAGCCTTTTCTGTCTCTGTTTCTCTCCCACTCATGCTCTGTCCCTCTTGTTCAAAAATAAATAAACATTTTTAAAAAAAATTTTAAATAGGGGTGCCTGGGTGGCTTAGTCGGTTAAGCGTCCGACTTTTGCTTCAGTAATGATCTCACGGTTATGGGTTCGAGCCCCGCGTCGGGCTCTGTGCTGACTGCCAGCTCAGAGCCTGGAGCCTGTTTCAGTCTGTGACTCCCTCTCTCTCTGACTGTCCCCTGCTCACTCTCTCTCTCTCTCTCTCCCCCCTAGAAATAAATAAAACATTAAAAAATTTTTTTAAATAGATAATCCAAAAGCCTCCACCAAAAACCTGATGGAACCGATAAACAAATTCAATACAGTTGCAAGATACAAAATCAATGTACAGAAATCTACTATGTTCCTTTGAGGTTTTTTTCCTTACATTTATTTATTTTTGAGAGACAGAGACAGAGCTTGAGTGGGGGAGGGACTGAGAGAGAGAAAGAGACACAGGATCTGAAGCAGGCTCCAGGCTCTGTACAAGCTGTATACACAGAGCCTGATGCAGGGCTTGAACCACGAACCGTGAGATTATGACCTGAGCCAAAGTCGGAAACTCAACCAACTGTGCCACTCAAGTGCCCCTACTGCCTTTCTATACAGCGATAATGAAGCAGCAGAAAGAGAAATTAAGGAATTGGTTTCATTTACAATTGAACCAAAAACTATAAGATACCCAGGAATAGACTTAACCAAAGAGGTGAAAGACCTATACTCCGAAAACTATAAAACACTGATGAAAGAAATTGAAGATGACACAGAGAAATGGAAAGACATTCTATGCTCATGGATTGGAAGAACAAATATTGTTAAAATGTCTATACTACCCAAAGCAATCTACACATTTAATGCAATCTCTACCAAAATGTCAACAGCATTTTTCATGGAACTATAACAAATAATCCTAAAATTTGTATGGAACCACAAAAGACTCTGAATAGCCAAAGCAATCTTGAAAAAGAAAAGCAAAGCTGGTGGCATCACAATTCCAGACTTCAAGTTATGGTACAAAGCTGTAGTAATCAAAACAGAATGGTAATAGAACAAAAACAGAAACATAGATGAATAGAACAGAACAGAAAATCCAGAAATAAACCCATAATTATATGATCAGCTAATGTTCAGCAAAGCAGGAAAGAATATCCTATGGGACTAAGACAGACTCCTCAACAAATGATGCTGGGAAAACTGGACAGCAACATGACAAAGAATGAAACTGGACCACTTTCTTACACCAAACACAAAAATAAGCTCGAAGATTAAATGGATTAAAGATTCTAAACGTGAGACCAGAAACCACAAATATCCTAGAAAAGAATACAGGCAACAATCTTTATGATGCTGACTACAGCAACTTCTTTATCCTGAAACGAGATACAAAAGCAAAACTAAACTATTAGGACTACATCAAAATAAAGTTTCTGCACAGCAAAGGAAAACAATCAACAAAACTAAAAGGCAACCTACAGAATGGACGAAGATATTTGCAAATGACATCCAATAAAGGACTGGTATTCAAAATAGATAAAGAATTCATAAAACTCAACATCCCTCCAAAACCCAAATTATCTAATTTTAAAATAGGCAGAAAACCTGAACAGATATTTCTCCAAAAAAGACATAGATGGCCAACAGACACATGATGCTCAACAACACATAACATCAGGGAAATGCAAATCAAAACTACTATGAGACATCACCTTGCACCTGTCAGAATGGCTAAAATCAACAATACAAGCAGCAACTGGTTTTGGTGAGTATATGAAGAAAGGGAAACCCTCCTGCAGTGTTGTTGGGAATGCAAACTGGTACAGCCACTGGGGAAAACAATATGGAGGTTTCTCAAAAAGTTAAAAGTATTTTGACCTTATGATCCAGCAGTCACACTACTGGGTATTTATCCAAACAACACAAGAACACTAATTCAAAGGATATATGCACTCCTATATTTATAGCACCATTATTTATAATAGCCAAGATATGGAAGCAGGCCAAGTACCCATCTATTGATGAATGGATAAAGAAGATATAATGAAATATTATTCAGCCATAAAAAATAACAAAATCTTGCCATTTGCAGCAATGTAGATGGAGCTAGAGTGTAATGGTAAGTGAAGTAAGTCAGTCAGAGAAAAACAAATACCATATGATTTCATTCATATGTGGAATTTAAGAAACCAAACAAGCAAAGGGAAAAACAATGAGACACACACACACACACACACACACACACACACACACACACACACACACACAGAAACAGAGAAAAACAGACTCTTTGATTATAGAGAACAAACTGATGGTTACCAGAGGGTAGAGGGGCTGGGGGAAGAGATGGGTTAATTAGTTGATAGGGATTAAGGAGTGCACTTGTGATGAGCAAAGGGTGATGTATGGAAGTGCTGAATCACGATATTATATATCTGAAACTAATAAAACACTATGTTAACCAACTGGAATTAAAATAAAAAGTTAAAATTTAAAAAAAACAGTAAAAAGAAAAAAATAGCAAACAATTAAAAAAAAGTTTTATTTCTTTCCCCTTCCCGCTATAACTTATTTTGACCTCAATGCTACATTTAGACCAGAAACTATCCCAGAACACATGGATTCTTACCTGCATTTTAAACTGAGAACAAAATTCCCATCTACCCTCCAAAATGCAAGCCAGCCCTGGCAACTGATTTAAAAAAAAAAAAATTGTATTCACCATTGGAAATGTTGCCACCATGCTTAAACCTCCCAATAGTCACTTTAAAAGCAGCCATGACAAAGAATAAGAATGTATTGCAGGTGGGGCGCCAGAGTGGCTCAGTCGGTTGGGCGGCCGACTTCAGCTCAGGTCATGATCTCACAGTTGGGTTTGTGGGTTTGAGCCCCGCGTCGGGCTCTGTGCTGACAGCTAGCTCAGAGCCTGGAGCTGCTTCAGATTCTATGTCTCCCGCTTTCTCTGCCCCTCCCCTGCTCACACTGTCTCTCTCTCAGAAATAAATAAAAACATTAAAAAAAAAAAAAAAAAGAATGTATTGCAGGTATCCTATGGACCAAGCACTGTGTAAGGCATATACAGTGCTTCCCTAAATATAGTCAGTGTTTCCCCAAATACAGTCACAGGAGATGCTATGGCTGAATGCTGTGCACCCCTACACCCCCCACCCCCCCACACCAATTCATATGCTGAAATCCTAACCTCCAAAGATGACAGTGTTAGGAGGTGGGGCCTTTGGGAGGTCATGAGGGTGGAGCCTCATGTATGGGATTTGTGCCCTGATAAAAGATCTCACAGCTCACTAGCGCCTTCCACCATGTGAGGACTCCATGAGAAAGCTCTAGCCATGAACCAGGAAGTAAGCCCTCACCAGCCACTATAACGAATCTGCTGGCTCTGCCATTCTAGACTTTCCAGCCTCCAGAACTATAGAAATAAATGTGTGTGGTTTTTAAGCTACCCACTCTGAGGTATTTTGTTATAGCAGCCTGAACACACTAGGACAAGAGACCATGGAGACTATAATTTTTAAGGTTCCTAGACCCAGTATTAAATAACATTGAATCACATGATAAGCAGTCCATCCCTTGCCCATCTTTCTAATTACATCAAGGGAAAGTCTCAAGTGGGTGCTAGCATGTCTTTAACGCTTCTCTACCACTTGCTAATCTCTCCTTTCAACAAAGAATGAACAAGCCTTAGACTCAGAGTCTTGGCAGGCTACAGTACTAGCTGGAATTTTAATGACATTGTTGTTTTTTACCCCATGATTCTTTAAATCAAGAGAAACTACTTTTTTTTTTAAAGAAGAAAAACTACTCTATCTATATATGAGAAAATCTAATTTTTAAATAAATTTTAAATATCTACTTAAAGAGCAATATCATGTTAATAATATAGTATATGTGACAAAAATCATACACATGTACTCAAATGGCTAAATTTCAGGAAGTGCTGAGTTACTTCTTTTATCCTGATAGCAACCTTGTGAGGTAGATGCCATTTTTATCTCTAGTTTACATACTGGAATCTGTGACGCAGATAGGAAAAGTAAGGCAGCCAAAGTCAGGATTGACACAATTCTACCTAGCTGCAAAATTTGAAATCTCATTTTGCTGACGGATCATGGTGTTTGTTATGAATGAGAAGTTGTCAACTTAGGAAAGCCTCTGATGCATCTCTTAAGAACGCATCAGTGGCACTTGAGTGGCTCAGTCAGCTCAGGTCAGGATCTCAGTTGTGAGATAGTGCCCTACGTCGGGCTCCACACTGAGCTTAATATTCTCTCCCTCTCCCTCCACCCCTCTCCCTGTGCATGCATGCACACACTCTCTCTCTCTCAAAAAAAAAAATTAATTAAAAAAATTAAAAGTTCCAGTGACTGCTGGATTTAGAAATTAGCTTCTAGGAGTATGGCTAACCCTCACCTGCAAATGCTTGGGCAAGCACTAAATTTTCTCTCCAAATCTCCTGCATCTTCTTCTCCTACAGCATCAGCTATAGAGACGCAGAGTGGTACCAAAACCCAACGTTGCTCTGTTAATTGGTCTCTTAGGTCAGTAATGTGGAGTCCCCAGGACGGCAGCGCTGTTCCAGGGAAGACAGCATTTATGCTCAGGTATTCAGGACATTCTGAAACTTTCCTGATCAGGATAGTTCATTCCTCTGCCCCTACCTAGCCTGGCCCAGCCACTAGATTGCCTACCTGCTGGCCTTTCTAGCTGCTCTGCTTCTGTCTTCGTTGCTGCTTGGCAGAACCTGCCTTATCTGTACATTGATGAGTCATGCTTTCTGTACATTTCAATGTTTTATCCCTGCAGGGAAGATTCTGGTAAGTACCTTCACTCTCACTGATCTTAATACCCCATGCTTCCCTGTTAGGACTATTTCTGAGGCTCTTAAAGAAAATTGAACTTTTCAGCAGTTGGAGTGCAGTGGTTGGAAAAAAATAAAAAGGCTCCAGGATGAGGGAAATATTCTTGTGATAACCTGGTTAGAAAGAATATTCAAAACCTTCTCTCATCTACTAGTTTGACAAATTGACCATCTATTCTAGGTGTTATACAGTATATGAGAATTCTTGACCTTTGAAATTATGCAAATCAGAGGAAACTCCTACAACCCATACACAGGATGTCAACAAGTTACTGGTCATGCCTCTTCTGAAGCCTGCTGTTAATTATGCAGGGAGTGGTAGGAGACCACCATTATCAAAACTGCCTTTATGTTTAAGTTATGGTATCAATGCAGTGTGTGACCATGGGCACCTCACTTAACCTCCCTGGACCTCAATTCTCTCCTCTGTAAAATACAGGAATTGGATAGAATCATCTCTGTGGGTATCACAATTCTCAAACACTAGGTAATCATGTGGGCACTTTGCTTGCTGTCTCCAGGCCACAGATTTCCTATACGTAAAATAAGCTAATTAAGCTCTAACTGCTTCACACAAATAATGAAGATTAAAATAAAATGGTGTATATGGCTATATTTGTTAAGAGTAAAGCTCCATCAGTTTTGAAGTGTTACTGTAATGACAACAAAGATCACTGGTGGATGGATGAACGCTCTTGATTTGCTAGGAACAGAATCCTTCTCTAACTTAAATAAATGGAAGGGTTTGTTTTGTTTTGTTTTTTTTTTAGAAGTACTCCTCACTTCTCTACAGAGCCTTATCTAGACTATCTTTGTTTTTTGGACTTTTAAAAATTGTTGTAAGAAGGTTTAACATAAGATCTACCCTTTTAACAAGATTGTAAGTGTATAACGCAATACTATTAACTATAGGCATGATGTTAAAGGTAAGATTTCAAGAACTTTTTCATCTTGCATAACTGAAGCTTTATGCTTCTTGAGTAGCAACTCTTCATCCCCCACCCCAGACCCTGGCAATCACCATTCTACTCTTCTTCCATGAGTTTGGCTATTTTAGATACTTCATGTAAGTAGAATCATATAGTTATTTGTCTTTCTGTGACAGGCTTATCTCACTCAGCATAATGTCCTCAAGGCTTATCCGTGTTGTCACATTTAGCAGAATTCCCTTCTTTCTAAGGCTGAATAATATTCCATTGTATGTATATAATACATTTTCTTCATCCATTCACCAATGGATGGACATTAAGGCCACATCCTAGTGATTATGAATAATGATGCTATGAACTTAGGAGTGACAAGGTACTCAAGGGCTCACAGGGAAACCAGGAGCCATAGATCTGAGAACAGGCAGGAAACAAGAAGCACAAGAATGGCTCCAGAGCAGAAGAATCCTGCCAGGCAGTCCTCATGGAGACGAATGAAATCCAAACTCTTCTCCTGCCCTTGTTTCACTTATTCAAGCTTCTGAGCCCCAGAAGACAGAATCTACTGACCAAGTTTAGAATACCTGCCATCCAACCCATGACAGTCCTGAGCCAGAGGATCTGGCCCCATCTGTTTCTGTAAATGAGTGGCAAGTACCAGAATCTTCTCTCCTTCTGAGACCACACCAGGTAAAGATCGCTCTCCAAAAGGAAATCAAACCTGCTGAGAAGGGGAATAAGATTCTGTATAGCTCCTGAATATGAAATAACTACAACTCACAGATTATGACTTTTTGTTTTTTTTTTTTTTTACTTTTCACCATTACATGTTTCCCTGCCTGATAGCTGATAGGAGAGAGTTTTGTGAAAGTGGTTTTATTTCTTTCTTCCATCTCCTCTCTCTCTTCTCTTCCACCCCTTCTCCCCACCCCGCTCTTTCTGTCCCTCTCCTCTTTTCTCTCCCCCAACTCACTCTTGTCGTTTAACGTAACAGAAGCAGAGTCTTAAACGATACTCCTGAGTCTCCTGGGTCTCTGAATCAAAGAGAAAAGACGGCTTTCCTTATGCTTCAACCTCCTGGTCAATTACATCTCCTTCAATCTGCCACACAGGTGCATACGCATAAGACACGTATACATACAAAGATACATGGCCCAACTCTTGCCTGACCCTCTTCCTTTGAGGCAGAGGGTTCTGTTTCCTTCACCTCATCCTCCATTATTGTTCACCTCTTGATGAAATTTTCCCACATGCAACTTGGACCCTTTCTTCCCCCACTGGTCTTCAGGGGAGAAAGATATGCAACTATGGAAATATTCTCTTCCTGCTCTATGGCAGTCCCTGACCACCTTAACAGGTCAGTGGCAAGCAACAAGACTTTATCCAAATTCTATGAGAAGTGATATGCCCCTCAAGGAACTGTAGTGAATGGTTGTTACAGGAAGCACTGGAACGGATGGATTCTCAGCATCTCACCAAGATGCCCTCAACCACAAGCCATGCATGTAGAGTAAAACAAACACAGCAGAGAAACACAATGCTACAGTTCTTATTGGAAAGTGAACAAGAGCCTATAGACAAAGACAAACTGGTAAAAGCTCTAGCAAAGCTGGCCAAGGTCAGTGGAGAACCAAGAACATCAGGGGAAATGTCAGATACTATTCTGACAGCCTAATAGCAGGGAAGAAATTGTCTTTTGCAGCAACTCCCAAGGCTGAAATTGTAAACAATTGCAATACCACCAGAAGATGTTGGTTTTGACAATCACTTGTGATAATCTATGTGCCTGTGTCTTCAGTACACAAGATATTTTTTCCTATATTTTACTATGAAAATTTTCAAGGATACATAAAAACTGAAAGAAGTTTACAGTGAAAACTCATATACCCATGACCTAGAATCTACTATTAATATCTTCCTGGGTTAACACATACCTACTCATCAATCCATCTGACTTTTTGATACACTTGACAGTGTATCATGTCACCTCAGAGCTTCAGCATGCACATCACTAACTAGAGTTCAGTATTTGCTTATGGTACATGCAGAAGATATTTCCGACATAAAAAATAAAACACAGGGATTACGGAAAGGGAAGGATGAATGAGTGAGGCACAGAGGATTTTTAGGGCAGTGAAAATACTCTTTATGATGCTATAATAGAGGACCCACGTTCTTACACATTTGTCCAAACACACAGAAAGTACAATACCAAGAGCGAACCCTACTGTAAATAATGGGCTCTAGGTGACAATGATGTGTCATCCATTGTGACAAATGTACCAGTCTGCTGGGGGACACTGATAATGAGGAGGCCTGTGTACATATGCAGGCAAAAGGTTTATGGAATCTCTATACTTCACACTCAATTTTGCTGTGAATATAAAAATGCCCTAAAAAAGTATATTCTTTCTTTCTGTTTATAAATAAAGTCTATTTTTAATTAAATAGATGACTGAAAATTAAATAAAACGTATGACCTATCTCTAACAGAGGATCAGCATATGGGCTGAACTCAGCTTGCAGACATGTGTTGGTTTTGCCTGCCCAGCATCTACTCTCATTCCTCCTGTTAAAGAATCACAAGCTACTTTTGAATAAATGGTCCACATCCTCTCATAATCCATGTGGTTTGGGAAGAATTGATCGCTTCTTTTAGCTCTATCACAGAGCCCATGAGCCCCACTTGGCCAAACAATGCAGTGCTGGTTGCCTACAGAAATCCAGTTCAAATGGTGAGTTGCTCTGAGATGGGCACATGGGTCCCATTGGTCCATTGAGAGCCTTCCCCATGACTCTCCTTGAAATTTTCTTTCAGCTCAGATTACTAATCCAATAAGATAAATCCAGAGATGCTGGGGTGCTAGTGTCCATCTTTTTTATGATGCGATAAGAAGCTGCTTAAGAATGTAGCTAATCCAAAGCAAAGTAGAGCCCCAAGGTAGAAAGGGACAGGTAATTTATGCTTCTGGATCCAGACAGGCCTAAAGTCCAGCAAACTTCTGTATTTTTCAGTTATGAATTAATACATTCCTTTAAAAAAAAACAAATAGTTTGGTGCACTTGGGTGGCTCAGTCGGTTAAGCGTCTGACTTTGGCTAAGGTCATGATCTCACAGTTTCTGAGGTGAGGCCCCACATTGGGCTCTCTGCTGTCAAAAAAGAGTGTGCTTTGGATCCTCTGTCCCCTTCTCTTTCTGCCCCTCCACTGCTTGTCTTCTTCCTCTCTCTCTCTCTCTTTCTCTCTCTCTCTCCCTCTCTTCTCTCAAGAAATAAATAAATAAGCTTTAAAAAATAAAAAATAAATAGTTTGGGCTTTTTTCTATTCATTTCAATAAAAAGAATCCTGGCTAATAGTTATTATGGGATTCATATCTAAGTCTGGGTTCAAGGCCTCAACTATTAAGTTATGCTACAGTTAGGTCTTGCACTGAAAATTCAAAAAGGAGGGAAACTTAACCTGCCCACAAGGTGATGTGAATGCAGGAAGTACAGGTAACAAGTATAAAATAAAAGATGGGCCTCAGTGTCAGGGAGGTGCCAGGGGACTTGGAGAAGCTTGGAGGACAAGGTGACCCTTAAGATGGGCCTTGTAGGGTACCTGGGTGGCTCATTCAGTTGAGTGTCCAACTTCAGCTCAGGTCACAATCTCACACAATACGAGTTTGAGCTTGGGCTCTGTGCTGACAGCTTAGAGTCTGGAGCCTGCTTCAGATTCTGTATCTCCTCTCTCTGCCCCTCCCCCACTTGTTCTCTGTCTCTCTTTGTCTCTTTCTCTCTCTATCAAAAATAAATTAACATTAAAATAAAAATTTAAAAAAAGAGGAGCCTTGTAAAGTGACGAGAAAACAGAGGACAAGTTAAACTCTTATGGGACACAGGGGACAGAGCAGGTCACCAGAGTGGTCCTAGGGAGCTCCAAACCCTTTTCACCAACCTTCCCATCCAGAACAATCTCAATCATAATCAGTGTGTGTGTCCCTTTCCCTACCAATCTATTTATCTGTACTCTCTGTGCCTCTCTCCGCATCTGTTTCTCTTTTTTTCTTCTCCTGTCTATCTCTCTGGGTCTCTCTCTGTCTCCCTCTCTCTCCCTCCATGCAGTCACTCCCCTAGCTTCTGGGATGCAGTCCACCCCATCATCAATATCACCCTAGTCTAAGCCACCATCATTTCTCACATGTCCAACTTGACAGCCTCATAACTTGTCTTCCCACCTCCATTCTTGCCTCCCTTCCATCAATTGTCCACCTCCTTGACAAAGCAAATATTTTAAAATGAAATCTAATCATGGTACTCCTCTGCTTAAAACTCACGGCTAAAGACCAAATTCCCCAACAAAGCCTACAAGGCCTTCCCATTCTCTAACCATGTCCAGCTCCATGCACTCACCCCACTCAATGCACCCTAGCCTCCTTGGTCTTCCAGTTCTTCAAAGAGTCCTTCTCTGAGATGCTCCTCTCACCCCGAGCCACATATTCCTTTACCTAATTAACCCTTACTCATCCTTTACTTCTTATCTCAGATTCAAATATCACTTCCCGAGAGAAGTCTTCACTGATTGCCAGACCACATCAGATCTCACTGGTACAGGTACCCTCATTCGTTTCACTTTTTCTTTATAGGACTTATCCAAGTTTTAGAAGTGTGCGTGTGTGTGTGTGTGTGTGTGTGTGTTTTCAATGGATTGATTCATGCCTAGGTCTTGTACTTAAGATCCAAGAAATCAGACACCATGTCAACTTCTTAAAATAACTTCATACCCAGAACTCAGTACAAGTGCACACATTACTTGTTTGTTACAGTCCCCACCACTCCTGTTGCATTACCAACTCTAAGTTGTGTTAGTTACACAACTCTGTCTCTCAATAATATATAAACATTTTTAAAAATTTAATTTTTAAGATTTATTTCTGGACATCCACTTGGCACTAGGTATGTTTTTGGCACTGGGGATACAGCGGATAAGGCAAATGAAGTCCTTGGCCTAGAGTCACAGTGCCTGCATTACAGTGTGCATTACAGTATGACAGTTTCCTGTTGTATATCTGTCCTTCCACTAAGTAGAAGTGGTTCCAGCACTGGCTCTGGAGCCAGACAGCCTTGGACCTAATCCCAGCCAGGCAGCCCTGAGCAACTTACTAAACTTCTCTATACCTTGGTTTCCTCACCTGTAAAACTGAGCTAATAGTGTTAGCATGTGGATGTAATGAATTAAGACACAGCTGTCTCATCATAAACCCCCAGCAAATGTATCTTTTATTTCCTACCTCTGCACCTTACGCAGGGCTGGCTTCATGGGTGTTGTGACCTGTACAGCCACACAGGGCCCCATACTTAAAAGGGCTCTCATCCTGGTTTAATGCTCTGCTGCTGTTGCCCCCAAATTCTTAATTTTTGAACAAGGGGCCATGTATTTTTATTTTTGCATTAGGCCCTGCAATGACGCAGCCAGTTCTGATCATCACACATTAAAGCTCAGTAAATGTAAAGCCTGAGCTAGGACCTTAAAGTTCTTCTAGTCTAACCCACCTGCTCAGCATCCCTGGAACAAGACATACCTGGTTTCCTTCATCTCATTTTACAGATGGGGAAATAGAGACTCAGAAAAAAATAAGGCCCATCAAGATTTCCCCATGTAGCCCTGTTCCTATGCCCAGCCAAGTTTCTAGTTTTATAAAGAGTTTCCAACTAGATCTCGAGAATCCAAACCACACAAATTATTTTTAGAGTGGCTAATCAGACATGATAATTACATGCTAAAACTGAGATTGAGCCCCACAACCCTCACAGTATCCAATGTTCTGACACTCTGGCTGGCAAAGACAAGCAAACATAAACTCATCTCCCCATGCCCTGGCTGTCCTAGGTCAGTGACTGCTAGGGCCCTTCATTCTCTCAATGTTTAATGAGAATCTGCAACTTGCAGGCACTATGTAGAGACTGGTGACGCAACTGTGAATAAAAAAGACAAAAGGCCCTGACTCTCTAAGAGGGGAAATAGATAAGGAAGAAACTAATTAAATAAACTGTATATGGTATGACCATGGTGCTAAGGACTACAGAGAAAAAATAAGCAGGGGAGGGGCAGAGGAAGTGAGCATTTGGGAGGGTAGGAGTGGAGATTTCAATTTTAAATAGGACTGATAGAGAAAGACTTAAAGAAGGTGATGAAGCAGGTTAATTCAGCTTTCTAGAGAAAGGGCACTGCAGTCATACGGAATAGACAGTGCAAAGCCCTGAGGCATTATCCTTGATTCACAATGTTGAGAGATCCCTGAATAGACTGGGGCACTTAGTCACACCATATACACTCCCTCTCCCAGCTCCAGCTTCTCATCAGTTGTGTTGCCTGTAGACAAATCTAATCTAGAGTTTTGAACGATTATGTATTGAACTTCTGCAATGGTACTGCTTTGTTTACCAACACTGGTGTTTTTGTTTTGTTTTTGTTTAGGGTAGTCACATTTAAATGATAGAGTTCACAACAAAATTTCAATATCCAACTTGGCTTGAGGTATCAGACCTGTGCTCACTGGGCCCACATGACTCTTTGTAATACTCTGTCCCTTGAGGGGAGCACAAACCCCCTTATTCATCACAGACCCAGCCAGACCCAGCAGATCCCTCCCTTACACAGAATGCCTGGCCTTGAATGCATTGTAGTTTACCACCACCTCCACCCTTAACACCTGCCTTGGAAAGCCCCTAACAATCATGGGTACTGGACACATGCCCCTTGCTGGTCATGAGAAGCAGGGGTCTCCTCCATCCTGAGAGACCTGAAAGAGGCTGGGGAGAGCCCCATCAGTTTCTTCTCCCCAGGAATGGATGTGGGTGGAAAGGGGTTAGGAAGCAGAGAGAGAGGTCTTAGACTTCTATGAATTCATCACATGCTCTTGCACTGATCCCCCTGGAAATGCTTCTCCTCCTATTTCTGCAGAATCTAACTCTCAAGCATGCTGTCTTGAGCCCTGATTTCTCTCCCTACCTAAATCTGTTGTGGCCTCTAGAAGAGCTACCCTGGGCACTCTCCACTCTCCTACACTAAGGAGAAATGGGGGTGTCTATTAGCCACAAATTTCCAAGACTTCCCAGTTCCCACCTGCTTAACTCTCCTATACTTCACACAACTTTCAAACACTAGACCACCCCCATATGATGCCCACGTGGGTTTGTGTGTGTCTGGATTGTCATGTGCATGTGATCTTTATGCATGTTGATTAGGGTGCTCTTTTGTTTTCACGTGTCTCACTGAGGGATGAGAGGGTCTCCACGTGTCTGTGAGAATGTGTCTGTGCTCCTGCATGACTATGTATTGTGTGTCTTTGTGTAAGCGTGGGTGAGTGTGTGTGTGAATGAACGCAACTTCTTACTCTTGACAGAAGGTCTCTGTGGCAAGCTTCTCTTTAGCCAGCCTGCATCCTCTTCATAGGTACTCCAGCTCAGGGACAGTGCACCTCTGGCCTTCCCCAGAATCAACACAGGCACCTAGACACACGCACACTCCTCAGGCCCAGGAGAACTGACAAACCTGGAGCATCCTCGCTTCGACAGTCTCCTCCCCACCCCCACCCGCCGATGCCCTGGCTGGAGAATCCCTACATGAAGATGGACTCAGAGCACTGACAAGGGGGAAGAAAAGTGACTGGGAGAATCGAGCAAGGCAAACTGAGGACACGCTGGAGGAGTACGGAGCCGCTGCTGAAGAAGCGGGTCCCACCCACACCACGCCCCTCCCACAGTGGGTGGAGAAGGGGTAGCTTGTTCCCACCCTGGTCTTCCTCTAGGGTTCCCAGGTCTCGCTCTTCTCCTCAAATTGGAGCTGTAAGAAGCAGCTGGGACCCCCTCCTCCCATGCATCCCCCTCGCCCCATCATCTGTGTCCAGGCAGCTGCTGATTGGCTGCGGGGAGCAGTGTCCCAGCTCCCGGTCTCAGAGGCGGGAGCCGAGCGGGTCCGAGGTGGGAGGCGCACGAACTGGCTCTGGGAGCCCCTCCCGAGTCCTTGTGCCCAGCACCCTGTGCCCTACGCGACGGCCGTGCCAGGACTCCAGGCGGGCAGGTGCAGAGGAAGCTAAGGAGACCGCGACCAAAGGTAGAAGCAAGTCCTGCGGAAAGAGAGGCGCTGCTGCTCCAGCTGCTGCCTCCGCAGCCGCCGCCACCGAACCGGCGTCCAGAGCAGGGCTGGCAGGCCGGGCGCGGAGACGAGGGGAGCTAGGGGCGAGCTCATGGAGCACACGCACGCCCACCTCGTAGCCAACAGCTCGTTGTCCTGGTCCCCCGGCTCTGCCTGTGGCTTGGGCTTTGTGCCTGTGGTCTACTACAGCCTCTTGCTGTGCCTCGGTTTACCAGGTGAGGAGCATGGGGGAGAGGGAGGAAGCTGGGAGTCCCAAATGCGGAGCGACCCTGCCTAGAACCCCCAGGCCTAGACATCCTCCTGTGATCCCTGGCACCCCCTCTGAAAAAGTTTAAGCCTTAAGGGCAATTAGGGCAACTGCGGACGTTTCCAGACTGGGGTTTGGAAAGGAAGTTGCTGTGGCCTGGCGGGGACTCGGGTGTGTGGGTGTGTGTGTGTGGTGTGGTGTGGTGTGGTGTGGTGTGGTGTGTGTGTAGCGTACGTGGCAGGTGATGGGAATGGTGTATGTGTTGGTGTGAGTGTGCGTGTGGATTCGAGTATTTGCATGCGCATCTGAAGGGATCCGCATCCTTGAGGGTGTCCAGGGGGGGCTGTGTGTGTGTGTGACTTGACCGCACTTCCTGACAGACAGCTTTGTAGGGTCTTCACTTCTCCCATGACCCCCCATGTCCACTCCAGCCCAAGAAAACCTCTGCCCCTCTCCCGGACCGCGGATTTGAGGTGAAACCAGAGATTCTGATGCCCAGCACTCTCTCTGGGGCTGCTGGGATGGAGCAAGGGATGAGCCCCTGTGACCCTCTAAGTGAGGAAAGGGTCTCCAGAGAGGCTGGGAAGAGTCAGGGTAGGTCTGGGACTATGCCTTGGCCAGGGTAAGGGTCCAGAGATACCCACGGGCTTCAGAGGCTGCCACTTCAGGGGGTCACAGTCTCCTTGAGGACATGCCTTGCCCCCTGGCTTTGCCTCCCTGTCCATCCATCCTGGGCAGCTGATGACTGCTGCAGATGTCTGCCTGGTCCCACATCTTAGTGTCCTCTCCAAAGTGTGGCTAAGACTTGTGCTGAATTCCTGAAGAGAGCTGAGTTGCTTGGGGCTGGGGGGCCGGGGGGGGGGGGGCGGTGCTTGCTGTTTGTGAGAGAAGGGGATCCTGGGGCTCCAGCTTGAGATAACCCCTTCGTCCAGACAGTCCCTGAGACAATCTATATGGCAGAAAGATTCCTAAAGATAACTACAAGCAGATGAGAGAGACAAAAGGAAACAGAAAGAAAAAAAATGCAACGTACAGCCTAGAATCACAGCATCATCTACCCTGTCATTCCGCATCCTGGGAACTTGGGAGCTGGATTTCTGAGAGCCTTTCTGAGATTTCCGTTTCAAAACATTCAACTTGGTGGTCAGGGCCCCTGATAAGGTTGTTTATATAAATCCCCCCTCCCAAATTTTGGGAGGAAAGAGAAAGCATAAGTTTACAATCACCAAGCCTCTCCCCCAGCGAGTGATGAGGTTTTTATTACTAACTAATCATTCTGGCTGCCCTGGGAGAGATGCTCAACCTCTGATTCGCCCTGCTGGGGCAGCAGCACGTGTCCTATAATTACCTTGAGCAGGAATTGATTTCAGTCCAGTCCCCACCTCCCAGTCAGCCCTCCTGAGCCTCCCCCAGAGCTTTTAGGGAGTGAGTTTTCGAGGTTGGTTATTGATAACACTTGCTGAACCAACCAGAGAAGTGATAGCCACCCTGTTTTCCCTTCGGCTCTCACATCAGAATTGTCTGAACCCTCCACCTTCACCCCTCCATCTCCTGTGCTGACTAAAGAAGCCACTCTCTCAGGCTTTCCTTCTGAAAACCCTTTAAGGGACAGAGACATAAAGGTGGGGAGGCTCCAAGGGCCCAGAGCAAGGACATGAGGATGAGCAAAACAGGGGAAAGGTGAGACCTTCAAACACCTCAGGGTAGAAAACAAGTTACCTCACATCTTCACAACATAACCCCTATCTATGCCAGATAGGGTCTTCCTGACCCATAACACTGGCACCTATTGTGTGCCAGGCAGTGCCAGGCACAGGCTCATCAAGGCTGAGCCCAGGGTTAGGAGACAAAGAGAGAGGGATTGGATGAGAACTTGGAGGGCACTGACAGGTTCTTATGCTCGACTAAAAGTTGCAACTACCTACTGTGTGTCAAGTGCTAAAGAGGTGCCTGAGGGACTCAAGGAGCTCACAAGT
Organism: Proteles cristata cristata; assembly: GCA_017311185.1. Taxonomy (NCBI): domain Eukaryota; kingdom Metazoa; phylum Chordata; class Mammalia; order Carnivora; family Hyaenidae; genus Proteles; species Proteles cristata. The sequence continues at coordinate 2,639,015 of JAESUZ010001797.1, read as the reverse complement.
GGAGCTTGTGGTAGATGAAGAAAGACCAAGCATTCTGGAAAAGGATGACCGGAGAGGGCAGGTTTGCAGGAAGACGATGGCTTGATAAGTGTTTTCTTAACTGCTTGCAAGGTGGTTCAAAAGTGAAATCCTTAAGTCATTCTCTTAGAAACATAAGGGCAGGCAATTATGTCCTACTGACTAAGAATGCATACTGTAGAATGAAGCAGAACTGGTTGTTAATGTGTGGACCTTCTGTGTCTCTGTGCCTCAGTTTTCACATCTGTAAAACAGGCATTAGGACAGCAGCTACCTCCTGGAATAATGGCAAGAAGTAAAGACGTTGATGAAGATGATGGTGCAGGTTAAGTGCTCAGCTCAGTACCTGCCACACCACAAACTGTCTGATTGCTGCTGTGACACTGCAGTTGTGGTCATCATGAAGCTGATCTGATTGTAAGGAGGGGAGCTGCTTGGCATGGGATCCATAGAAGGGACTGGGAGTGCATAAGAAAAGCACTTAGCTCAGCGCCTTATCCCTCCTGCTGAGCTCACTACAGTATTCCCCTCCCCACCCCCAGCCACTGGCAATTAGCAAACCCTCATTACCCTGCTACTGACCAGGATGCACAGCTATGCTGGGTGTGAAGTAACAGACCACAGAGCTTGGTAATACTGTTGAAAACTGAGATCTTAATTGAATCATCTGTCCTGGCAGTGGACTCACCCCCATTTCCAAATTCTCACAGTGGTGATTGGAAACATGGGTAAAAACTGAAGGGTGGATAGGGAGTGGCTGTTTGGCAACAGGGGAGCTAGAAACTAGGAGAAGGCAAAGATGTTTCGTACCACCTTCAGTCTCTAGAATGAAAGGAAGAGCTTGGGAAAAGCCATGTGGCCCAATCCCCTGCCTCTAGAAATCACCTCAATCTAACTTAACCACTTTAGAGTGGGACCAAGGAGTCCTAGTGTGAGGTATGGACAGAGCTCTGCCATTTAAGAATTCTTAACCTTTCTGTACCACAATTTTCCCCACTTATAAAATGGGGGTAACAGCAGTACCTACTACCCACACAGATAACATATATTAAGATCATCTATATAACAATGGCTTAGCACAGTGCCTGGACTGAGGAAAGCACTTATTAGTGCCTTTTATGAATGGGATCTTTTGCAATGCTAAATGAATGCTTAGGTAACTGGACTTAACCCTCACCACATCTCTATGACCTGCACATGTCCCTGAACCCATTTTACAGATGAGCAAACTAAGGTTCAGAGAAATGGAGCATCCTGTCCACAGTGACACAGTCAAACCAGTGTGTAAACACCTGCTCTTTCCATTGTACCACAGTGCCTTCATTATTGCCAGGAAGTTCTTTTAACTAACCCCAGTCCTTCATGCTGTGTGCTCAGTGGAGAACATTAGTGTCCCAGCTGTTCCTAAAACTACATCTCTTTTCTTTTCCTTTTACGTAAGCAAGATGTTTCTAGCTTTTCCAAATGCATACAATAAGCCAGCGAAGGTAACAAGGTATAGTTGGGGGCCCTGATGGGGCCAAGTGGGACAAGATGGTCCAAAGCAGAAGGCAGTACAGGAAGAAGAGATGAGCCTGATGCCTGAGGGAAGAGAGCAGCAGAGAGGACGGGTGAGCCTGGCTGATAAGGCAGGAGCAGCACGAAATTAAACTGCGATATGAAAGATATTTTTTAAATTTTACCTTCTAAAAGGCACCAGGGATGTTACGGGAGACAAGGTAAGGAAGATGATAGCCTGACACCACACACAGTCAAGCAGATAGGCACATTTCTGGAACTGCCATGTGAGGACTGGAATACCTGCCTGTGAGAGTCGGTGCAGAATGGAGATGATGAGTCTGTCACCTGGCAGATAGACAGTGCTTTGACACATGGTAGTTATAGGTGTTGCTAACAAGAGGTGGGAAAATGGGAGACCAGCAAGCGGGACTGAGCCCTCAGATCGTTCTCTTTCAAGAACCTATAAACACCTTTCAAGAAAATGTAGTAAACAGGTTAAGAGTACAAGGTCTAGAGATAGACCTCTGGGGTTTGAGTCCTAGCTTTGCTATTTATAAGCTGTGTAACCTTAGACAAGAGACTTTTAGTACTCTGTGCCTCAGGCCTCAGTTCCCCCATTTGTAAAATGGGATGATGATAATAACGGCACATACCTCATAGAGCTGCTGTGAAAATTCAGTGGCTTATAGATTTAACACAATGTCTGCCACACAGTAAACATTCCGTAAGTCATTTTTCCATCATTTAAAAATTAGGAAAATTAAGGGAAAATTCTCAACTTGTTTTATGATACCAGCTCTACCCTAATACCAAAGCCAGACAAAGACATTATAAGAAAACTACCAACCAATATTCCCCATGAACATAGACACAAAAAATCCTCAACAAATTATTCCAAATCTAACTCAGGAATATATAAGAATGATAATAAACCAAGATAAAGTTGGGTTTATCCCAAGAATGTAAGGGCAGCTCAACATTTGAAAATCATTCAGTGTGATCCACTGTATTAAAAAATCTAAAAAAGGAAATCCATGTGATCTTCTCAGTAGATATAAAAAAAGTATTCGACAAAATTCAACATCCACTTATGATAAACATTCATTAAACTAGAGAACTTCTTTAACCTGATAAAGGGCATCAATAAGTAACCTATAGGTAGTATCACATTTGATAAAATATGGAATGTTTCCTCTCTAAGATCTAGAACAAGGCAAGGATATCTATTCTTGCTACTCTAATTCAACATCATACTGCAAGTTCTAGCCAGGATAGAAAGAGAAATAAAAGGTATACTGGACAGTGGCACCTGGGCAGTCCAGTCAGTTGAACGTCTGGTTCTTGATTTCAGCTCAGGTCATGATCTCACAGTTCCTAAGTTCAAGCCTCAAGTTGGACTCTACACTGACAGTGCAGAGCCTTCTTGGGATTCTCTCTCTCTTTCTGCCCCTCACTCATTTGCACGCTCTCTCAAAATAAATAAACAAACTTAAAAAATTGTTTAAGGGGTGCCTGGCTTAGTCGGCTGGGTGTCTGACTTCAGCTCAGCTATGATCTCATAGCTGGTGGGTTTCAGCCCCACGTCAGGCTCTGTACTGACAGCTCAGAGTCTGGAGCCTGCTTCAGATTTTGTATCTCCCTCCCTCTCTGACTCTCCCCTGCTCACACTGTCTCTCTCTCTCTCTCAGAAATAAATAAAACAGTAAAATTTTTTAAATTGTTTAAAAAAGGTATACTAGAAGGAAGAAATTAAACTATTTCTATTCACAAATGATCTAATTGTCTTCAAAGAAAATCACAAAGACTCTGCACAATAAAAGCTCCTAAGAACTAATAAGGAGTTTACCATGTTTGTAGGACACACTGTTAATATGCAAAAACCTATTGTATTTCTATATATTAGCAATGAATAATTTGAAACTAAAAATTGGAATTAAAAAAAATAGACTTTCAAATTTCCTTAAAAACCCAGAGGAACTAACATTAGGCTCATATTCCAAGAAGATTGGCTGTGGATGAGGAATGGACTACTTTCCTTTGTAGCTGTTTTTTGGTGTGTGTGTGTGTGTGTGTGTGTGTGTGTGTGTGTGTGTGTGTGTGTGTGTGTGTGTGTGTGTGTGTACACATGTGCATGCACATATGTGCATTAAACAGGCAATGACATTCACATTACTCAAAAACCTAGTAATATAAAAAGGCACACATTGCAAAATCTCCCTCCCATCCATTTCCCCTGCTCATCAATTCCTAAATCTATCCCATCATCACTACTACACAGATAACTAGTTCACCAGTATCTAGGTTTCTTATTTGTTCTTTCAGAGTATGTTAGTTTATATACGAGCAAGTATGAATACAGAATGTCAACTCTTCCTTTTTTTTTTTTTACTGTCCTCAAAATGAGCACATTATACACTCTGTCCTCCCTCTTGCTCTTTTTTCACTCATATATTAATCATTCATCATGGTATATTAAAGCTTTTTCATTTTTTTATGAAGCTGCATAGTATCCCATTGTATATCTGTACCATAATTTAATGGCTGCCCCTTTCAAAAGCATATGAGTACCCTAATGTGAAAGTCCCTACACGCAGTACCTTACTGTTCTCTGTAACCTGTATGGCCCCTCTTTGTGCACATTCGACCTTAGGATCCCTGTTATAACAGTGGAGGAAAGAACACTGCATGAGGAGTCCTGGATTCCGGGCTTGGCTCTGGCAATAACTCACTGTGTGGGCCTGTCAGAGGCCTGAGAGACCAGGGCTTTGCTTGTATGGCTCAGTTGGAGACATGGCCCAAATGGGACACAAGCGTTGATCGATGAAGTAGCTATGCTGGAGGCTGGCCGGACCGCCTTGCTGGGGTCCAGAACAGTAGCTTTGTTGTTCTTGCCCCTGCATGATTTCTGTAATCATCCCATGTGTAATTTCTGCTTTTGAAGTTGCATATAAAATGCATTGCATTGGAACTGAATGGACATGGATTTGGATCCTGTATCTTACCCATGTTTGTTGTGTGATCTCAGATATAAGACTCCACCTCTGAGCCCCAGTTTTCATTTATAAGAAGATAATTAGCCAAGTTCAGCACTTAAGGAAGGGGTCTCTTATGTCAGACTTCATGGGTTTGAATCCTAGCTTCCCTACTTACTAGTCTGTGATCTTGAGCCAATTTTTCACCCTCTCTGAGTCTCGGCCTCATCAATGAGATGGGACCATAGTAATACCTATCTCATAGGGTTATTGTGAGGATTAAATGAAAATGTAAAAATGCTTAGCACCATTCTTGGCACATGTTTGTCCTTGTTATGGAGTAAGAGTTCAGTAAGTGTTATTAACCTTCTGTGCCCTGCATTGTTGTTGTGTTAATCCAAAATAAAATACACAAAGCCTTCTCACAATCCCTCAAACATTGTAGGAGCTCAATGAGTACCTGGCATTGTTTTTACTGTCTAACATGTCAACAGGCCTGCTAAATCTCCTGAAGCCATACATGGCTTTACACATAGGTCTTTCCTGTAAATGTACAATTCCACTCAAAGTGCACCCACCAGGAATGAAACTCCTTGCCTTGGCAAACTAAGAAAGAATTATCCAATGGATTAAGCAATCAATTCCATTATAAGCCTATGGAATTTGTATTTCTTAGAGAGTTGCCTGTGGTTCAGTGAAACCTCCAGAAATACTTTGAGTCCAGAACATGAAACCTTCTTCAGCTAAAGTTGATAAAGGGACTGACAAGCCCCCAGAAGACTGCCTTGCACACTGTAGCCAGGATCATAAAGAGAAGCGAGGCAGGGAAGTGAACACAGATCCTGCCATTGAACCTCCATGTGATGTGAACTTTGTGGGCAATGCTGATAGGAGATGCCAACCCTGCAGAGGGTGCCATGAAATGCTGGTGCAGGGAAAGGCAGCTGTCTTAAATTCAAATACCTACTAGGGGCAGTCAGCATAAATAAAGTGGCCCAGTTTTAAGAAATACTTCACTTACTCGAAGAATCATGCTTCCCTGCTGTTTTTCTGAAAACATGTGGCTCTTTTGGTCTAATTCTCCCTCAGTGATAGAAAGAGATGTACCAAAACGACTGCACTCTCCTCTTAACAACTGCTTGCATGTTTGTTGCACTTACTATGTACTAGGTATTCTTCAAAGCATTTTACAGACACTAGCTCATATAATTCCCTTAATGATCTTTTGAGGTATGCATACTTATCATGTCCATTTTTCAGATGAGAATGATGAGATGCCCATGGTCACATAGCTAGAAATAAACAGAGTGATACTCATTACTGCTGTCCAGCTTTATTATAAGAAAATGGCAACACATACACACAATGACAGCTGACAAGTGACACTTGGGCTAGATCACGAGGGATGGGGGTAACAGACAATAGAGAGGAGTGGGGACTGGAGGAGGTTAGAAAGTACAACCACCACTCAGCTCTCCAGCCAATGCAATGTTGCCAAATTCTCCCAAAAATCTACAAATCCAGATTTTTATATGGAATATTCCAATGTTTCAATGTTGACAACTAACTCAAACATTTTTAAAAAAATATTATTCAAGTCAGCACTGCATAAGCCAAACCAAACATATCTTCAGACTTGATATAGCCCACCAGGCTGACATTCACAAACTCCAGAGTGGATGAAGCTTTAAGAGGCACCAAGAAATGCCAACGGGGTCACAGTGTGTGGAGAATAAAAACAAGAAGCTAGGGGGAGGAGAAAGGAATAAAAGAGAGGAAGACCCAAAGATATACATGAGTAAAAAAAAATGCCAACTCAGGAAACCAAGGGTTTGGCATGACTAGAAGAAAGAGCTCCAAACAGTACCACAAATTTCATGTTAACAATGTCCTGGAACACAAATCCACCTTTTTGTTTTGTTTTGTTTTGTTTTTTTCTAAGTGGGAAGAGCCCTTAGGACCTGACAGCATGGTGGATTAGGATATGGGCTCATGGTCCCCCAGTGACCTGGATTCAAGTTCCATCCTGTGACTTCCTAGTGGTGAGGCTCTGGCAAGTTGCTTAAACGTCTCTGAGCATCAATGCTGCTCTCTGCAGAATAGGTAGAACAGTGCCTTTTTCACAGGGTGTATGAACAGACAAAATGAAGCAATACATGGCTAGCAGGGGCCCCAGTGTCTGCCACTCTGTGGCCACTCTTTTTTAATGAATGCACTATCATTTTATAACTTGAGGAAACTGAGACCTTAGCCAATGTTGCAGAGCTAGGAATGGCAGAGTCTAAACCAGAACTTACTTTCCCAACTCTAACTTAGTTCTCTTTTTATAAAAATTACACTGCTGGTGATCTCTTGAGGAAGCAAAGTGATAGGAGTAAAGGAGAAACAGGCTGTGGAACTTTAGAACTCAGAGTAATCATCTAGATTTTGGGCCATTTTGTTGTTGTTGTTACTGTTGTTTGATGTAGGATTATTTTAGGTGGCACAAGGTTGCATCATTATTTAATCCCTTTTCATTTTTCTCAACCCTTCTGATTCTATGAAAGGGAAAGTCTCATCTTGGTGCTAGTGTGTCTTTAACACTTCTTCACATGTGCTAAACCTTTTTAACAGACACAGAGCAGGCCTAGAGCTCAGCTTTGGCAAGCAGCAGTATCTAGCTAAAATTCAATGTCACCATTATATTGTCATTATATTTATGTTTAAGGCCATCTTCTGTTTGCAACAGAGAGGTGGGTTTGGGATCCAGGGTTGCTAAATATCCATGCTGTTCAATATAGTAACCAGCAAACTCATGTGGCTATTGAGCACTTGACATTTGACTAACACAACTGAGGAACTGATTTTTTCATTCAATTTCATTTCGATTCATTTACAATTAAGCCCTGATACTTGATTCAGTTATTGGAAAATAACTGTATACTGGAACAACTTGGGTATGTGAATCTACTCTTTTCAACTGTATTTTTTGACATCTAAAGAGAGATCAGGATTTCCACTGAAAAATTTAGCATCCTTAGAGAAATGTGCTCAGAATGTGAAATACATAACCAACTTTGGAAATTTAGTATGAAAAAAAATTAAATATCTCATTAATAATTTATATTGATTACATTTTTGGATGAACACAGTTAAATAAAATACATTGTTAAAATTAATTTCACCTGTTTCTTATTTTGTTAATGTGGCTGCTAGAAAAATTGAGATTGTATATGTGGCTCACATTACATTTATATTGGACAGCGGTATAAAGTATAAATTCAGGGAGCAAAAAGACAAATCACTTTAAAACAAAATGTTAGTAACAGCACAGAGAACACAAGAATATGGCAAAAATCATAACACTGGTGGGCCAATCACTAAAATCTGGGGAGCTCTGATCTAGTACAATGCTCTTAATACGAAAACTGAAACCCTAGAGAGGACAAGAAATTTCCTTGAGGTTACACAGCTCATCAGGTATGATTGTGACCCCAAATCTTCTAGATTCTGAATCCAGTGTGCTTTGGCCATTGCAACAGGGACAGACCTGTCATCTGTACCCCACCAAGAGAAATGTAAGGAAAGGACGGTCAGGGCATGGGGAGGATGTGGCTACTTTGGATCCTACTGGAGGGGACTTCTAAGTATGGATAACCCAGGATCTTTGCTTTTCTATCAAGTGGAAGGTAAATGACTTGGGCTCCTCTTGAGTAAAAGTTATGATCAGATGAACTACAGTGAGAGTTGGGACTTTCAACTCAAATATATGTTTTTCATTTCACCCCATGGCAAGGAAGGATGAGACAAGAAACCAGAAAGCACAATTAGGCAAATCTGCATTTAGTGATTCACTTATCCCTCCCTCCCTCCATTCATGTGCCTGGCACTGACAAGTACCAGGAACTATAGCAGGCTCATGGCAAGTCTAAAAAGAACCACTCAATGTCTGTGTGTTCATGTGGGGAAAACGAGCATAACCAGAAGCCTGAATAAATGTACATAGTCCCATGTGAGAAGAACATGAAGGAGAGGCACAGGGTGATAAAAGAGCTTTTTGTGGGGGGACTTGCCCTAGTGGGGAAGACCTAGAACCTTAAGACTGAGAAAGCAAAGAATGGAAAGAAGAGGTGAGGGGGACAGGCTTCACAATGACTCTTAGGCAAGAGGGGACTGGAGCAGTATACAGGAACAGAAAGAGGGCAAGTCTGGAGTGCCAAAGGTGGCCTGAGGACAGGAAGAGAAGAGGGCATGAGATGTAAGCAGAGGAAACAGGAAGCCAGAGCTTTAAGAAGCCACACAAAGTGACCCTGAATTGGGAGAACACATTCTACAGTACTGACTCCTTTCGACTTCTGGTATCAACCAGTGATTTCCTTTCTTTCCCCCTCTCATACACCAGAATATTTGGCAGCTGAGACCTGGGGCAAATGCTTTTCCACCACAGACATTTCTTATAATTTTCAGCTAACTGCCGTGAAAACTATCCACCACATCACTTCACAGGAGGGACTAGCCACAGACCCAAACAGAGAGACATGTACACACACACATACAGAAATCCGCGCATGTGCGCGCGTGCATACACACACACACACACACGTGCACAGACATACACAAGCACATATACAGATACCACATAGACACACAGATGCACAGACAGGCAAACACACAGACATACACACAGAGACGTACACCCCCAGGGATACACACAGAGATATGCACGTGCATGTGCACACACACACACACACACACATACCCCTCCCACAGTCAAAGGTATAGAATGGTCTGGTGATTTTGTCCTTGCTATAGCCTTTTGCTTTTAGCATTCTGACCCTCACCACCATGGTTCAGCTCCATAGAGCTGCTGACAAGAACCATCATCTGCCTCTTGAACGAAAAGCAGTGTAAGGTATCACTGTAAGGTATCAGAATGAAGCAGTGACTGAAAAGAGAACTTCAGAGGGTCTCGTGCTATGAAGAGGGAAAGGATAGGCATTCCTTAAAGGAATCACAGGCCCACACTCTTGCCCCTCACAGTGCCTGTGTCCCATATCATGTCCGCCCTCCACACTCAGGACCCTTCCAGAACACCATCTGTCATGGCTGCAAGGCATCAGGAAAGTAACACTGGCTTAGGAATTGGGCATACCTGGGGGTTTGAATCCCAGCACTGCAACTTTGCTAGCTGTGAGGTCTTAGGCAGGTAATTTACCCTTCCTGGAGCCTCAGTTTCCTCATGTGAGAATGGGGGTGATAACAACTTTATTTACTTAGCATATATATGTGGCATTCCTTTCATTCTACCAGGGAGACAAGTGGTAAACAAGTAAACAAATGCACACACAACACTCTGACATTTTGATACATGCTATTAGGAAAACAACGTGGTAAAGAAATAGGGAACTATATGAGATAGGAGGGTCAGGAAGGGGCTCTCCCAAAAGCTGATGTCCAGACTAAGATTGGAATGATGAGAAGGAGACAGCCACAGGAAGTGCAGGGGAAGGGCATACCAGCAGAGGGACCCCACAGGGTAGAGGCTCAGAGGTGGGAAGGAGATAGAGTCAAGGCAGACTTACATGTCTGGAATTCAGTGAGCAAGAGGGAGAGTAACAGGAGATGAAGAGAAAAGGTGGGCACTGGTTGGATTGTGGGGGCCTTTTGGTCCATAGTTGAGGGATCTGGATTTGCAAGAAGAGACGGGAGCTTTTTAAGAGGGGGACATGACCTAATGTGAGTTTTTCAAAGGTCTCTCTGGCTGCTGTGGAAAAAAAAAAACAAAAAACAAAACACAGACGGAAGGTGGTTTAGGAGGGAAGCTGCAAGAAGAGGAAGCTGTTGCAGTGTGAACAATCTGTGGTTTCCAGGAGGAGAGAGTGAGCAATACCTGTAGAGTGCCCAACATAGTGCCTGGCGCACAGCAGGAGTATGGGTTAAGGGTCATGTTCACAGCCTCTCCAATCCTACTCCCACCCCATCCTCCGTCACCTCGGTGTCCAAGTGAAACAGCATCAGACACGTGTAGTGAATAAACTAACAATGTCCTCAGATATCAAGGACATCTGTGCCTGGCTCTCCGGGCACCATGGCAAAGCGCCCACAGAATAACAGAGAGCTATCATCTTGGCTGTGGCAGTGGGCAAATCCTGCTAATGATCCAGCTGTCACTTGTGAGAGTCCTGACCAGAGAGAAAGCAAGTGTCTGGACAAGCATAAAAGGGTCACCTTCAGCACTGTCATTTGACAAATGAACAGGATTGAGTTCTGGCTGTCATGGTAGAGACATTGTTACCATGACTGCATTCAGTTCTAATGACCCAAGGTATGATAGGAAGAAGGGAGTAATGCCCCCAAGATTGAGGTGAAGACTCCAAGGACATCCTGAAAATGGGCAGAGAATGCTCATGGAAGAGGAAAGAAAATGGTAGTTTGCTTCTTGAATCTTCTCAGTGTTAGACCTTCTGGCCAAATGGCTCTGAGAAAAAAGAGGACTTTTTTTTTTTCTTTAATCACTATCAGTACTGATTAATTTCCTCAAAATTCTATTCAGATACATGCTGGTTAACACCCTTCTCAACCACCTTCATATAACCTCCTGAAGAGGCCAGGACTTGGGGGGTCATAGCCAGGCAACAGCCAACAACCAACCAGAAACTCAGACACCCTGGAATGTGAAAGAAGCCTATGGAATGTTTTCTTAAAAAGCAGTACCTTGCCTATTAATGCTCAGAGGCAATCTCATAAAAATTCAGATTTCTCATGAGTCTTGGAAAATTTCAAAGGCTGGAAAAACTTAGCTTCCCCTGTCACTAAGTGCCTAGAGCCAACCAGCCATAGCCTCCTTTAGCTGGCGCTTGTGCTATCCAGTTCATCAGAGTCCCCACCTTCTCTATGGTGCCCCTAGCACAAAAGTTTTATATATACGTATAAATACATATACCTGGCCTGTTTCCCTTCTTTTCCCTACCTTGATCCTACAGGATTTTAAATTTACTGTCTTACTGCCTTCCTTGAATTTAATACACACATACACATATCCCATATCCATTTATACCATCACACTTTTAGCCTCATCTACTCTTTCCAGCCACACTAAAAGCTTTCCTGCAAGAAGGGAAGTTGGTGAAAACCTGGGTTAGAGATCCACTGGACTTTCCATCTATGTGCAGTTAATCTTCCTGAATACCTATCTCCATATCTGTAAAATGAGGATAAATAACAAGGATGCACCCCTTGTTGAGGGGAATACACATGACAACGTACCTGGCACATGGTAGATTTTAAGTTGAGTTTTTTGTTTTTTTTTTTTCCTTAAGCAAGGATTTCCTATCAGATCCCCACCTGGACTCCTTAGGCTGTGTTAAAGATCTGGCTCCATTTCATGAGGCTGGATTTCATTTCATTTCATACTTTGTGCCAGGAGTTCTAGGGGATAAAGATGAACAAAAGACAACATAAACATGACATGGCTCCTGCCCTTAAAGAACTCACACTCTAGATGGGTAGAAAGGCAAGTCAATAATCATAACAAGATATGACAAGTTCTATAACAGGGGTGGGGGTGAAGCATTTAAATTCCTGTGGGACCTCAAACTTATCTTTGCCTGGGGGCATCAAAAATCTGAGTTAGGCTTTGAATCCCTGACAGTAGACAGGGGATCTGAGTCATCTCCATGATGCCAGTACCCTCTGGGGGTTCTTGGCACATGGTAGGGGGCTTAGCAAATATTGAATGCATAGGTGGATAGGTGGGTGGGTAGGTGGATGGATGGGTGGGTGGGTGGATGGATGCATTAGATAAATAGGTGACTGCCTTCTTTATCCCATTAATGTCATGTCCATACTGACCTTGAAGAGACTGAAGAAAACATCTTGATCACATCATCATCATTACCACCACCACCACCACCATTTATCAAGCACTTAATCCAAGCCAAGCACTGAATCAAACACATTATTCCACATGGCCTCATTAAACCCCACAGTAATGCCTGTGAGGTGTTACTTCTCTCATCCCCATTTGGCAGATGGGGGAACTGAGGCTCTGAGAAGTAAATTAACCTGCCCGAGGCAATTAAGCTCCTGAGAAGCAGAGCTGAGACAGAGCAGACTTGTGTATCACTGCTTGTACTCCATGCCTGCCACTGGGCCTGCTGCAAACATTGGTATTCAGAGCATCAGAAAAGACAAATGCTGTGTCTACAGATCTCTGTCTTGGTTCACCCTCCTAGCCTGGTCTTTGCAGCCATTTTAAGGTACTATGTCCTCCTTCCTGATTGAAGACTCTCCCAGTGTCCCCATTGCCCTCTCCCCAAGCAGATGGTTTAATTACTTGAAATTATTTTTGAGCAAGGACAGGCAGGTGAATTCCCTCTCCACCTCACACCTAACCTACAAAATGGAAATTGAGTTGCTTTTTTTTTTTTAAAGTAGCATACTGTGATGAAACAATTTCCATGAAAACTCTGCTCTTCCAAATCCTTCCAAGGTTTCTGTTATCAGCCATAAATGGGCTTAGTTAGTTTCAGTCAAATCCTCAAATTTTCAAATCCAGTTCATGTGGTGAATGTTTACTGACCACCTATTAGGTGCCAGGCTTTATTCCTCATGCTTAAAAAGAGTCATCAATAATAGCCACTAATGTTAATATAGTCCTGGCCAATATGCAAAGTGAATTAAAATTTACAAAGGGCTTTCTCATCCATTATGAAACTGAAGCTGAGAAGAGTTAAATAGCTTTCTCAAGTTACTACTGGTAGGCCAGGTTGAAAAGCAAAGTTATATCCTATACAAAGCTGTCAAAGGTAGGAATGATCCCCAAAATGGAGCCTCCCCAATGAATCCTGCCAGGACTTCCCATTATTCATTCATTCATTACAAATTATGTGCTAGCTATTAGTGACACAAAAACAAATAAATCTGGGTTCCTGCTCTCAAAGACTCAATCTAGCTGGAGAGATGAAGAAGCAACCCACATTAGCATGAAAACTGGTAAGAGATGTACAAGAGGGAAGCCCGTGTACCACAGGACAAAGAAGGAATCAACCCCAGTCTTGGGTTGGGGGGCAGTGCTGAGAATGCATCAGGAGTCACAGGGCAGATTTTTTTTTTACCCCTACTATCTGGAACTCACCTTCTTCCTATCTGGTACCCAATATGCCATGTGAATTCTGACCACAAACCTATTTCTTCATCATACACATGTATGGGGCGTCTCCTTCACATAAGAACCTTTGATAAGAACTGGGAATGAGAGAGATGAATGGATTCTGCCCATACTTTTAAGATGTGTACTGTCCAGTGAGCAAAAACAAGTAAATTGAAAATATAAGGTTGTACTATATGAAATTATCATCACTTGGCCATTTTTTACCTTTTAAAATGTACATGTTCATTTATCTTTTAAAATATACAAAATATACACCTTATAGTGTCATAATTTGCTGTTCAGAAAAAAAGCCCCAAACCATTGATCCGATATCATATTCATGCATCTACCACCGCATCCCCCATGTAGCAGTAGCCATGGCTGAAGCTTAGAGAGCACAATTACTCAAGACTCAATGGTAGAAATTAAACTAACAGCTATTTACCATAATTGTAACTAACATGAATGGAATGCCTACTACCTATTAGGCACTGTTTCAAGCAATTCCCATGAACTAACTAATTTATCCTTCTAACTCATGAGGTAGGTGCTATTATTACCCCATTCTACAGATGGGGTACAAGAAACTGAGGCACATGGTAAGTTGTGATGTGGCTCAAAATCATGCAGTTAGTGCTATGACAAAGCCAGACTTCTAACCCAGACATCAGGAGTAAGAGCCTGTGCAGCCAACTGTTCAGCTGTATGCACTAATGGTGATTTTGGTCAGAATAGTTCTTCGGTTCCAGGATCATCCAAGTGGGACTTTCATTAAAGCCATGATCTTTTCCACTGAAATGGAGATGGGTTGAGGCACTTATCTCTGGGGTATAAAACCGTAAAGGCTATCTGTGTTGGAGGTAAAATCAGGTGGAAAATCTTCCCTGAGAGGATATGGGCAAGATAGTGGGGGTGGCATCTAACTCCCCCATCAGGCCAACTGGGTTTAAGCCTTATTTTTCACACTAGTAAAAAACAGAGCCAACAGAACAATCTTGCGAGAGACTCTGAAAGACTTTGGACTCAAGCAGGCCTGGCTGGCGATCCAGGAGACAAAGCGTAACCCAAGGTTGAAATGTAAGCCATTCTCTTCACCTCTGCTAGGAGTATAACCTCTGAGACTGTTGGCACTTAGAGGCTTGTGAATGGAATCTTCTTCCCATTCCATTGTGTAATCAAGTATTGCTATTACTTTTGGGCTTTGGTTCTCTTGAGGATTCTCTTGCTGGTTCTAATAACATTTCAGCTAATTCTCCTGAGTTCTCTAAGCATACCATTATATGATCAGTAAATAATGATGATGATGCCTTCTTAAACAGATACATAGTAATCCTCCTTATTTTAGCTTCCTACCTTATCATTTTGGCTACACTGTAGATTTGGATTCTTTGTTAGCAGCTTTAATATTTAATATCAGTTAAACTAGTTTTACCAATAATATTGTATCAGAATGAGGAGAATGGATTGGGTTTTGGATCAAATGCAGACAGACTGCTTTGGGAACAGAACTAAGTTCCTGTAGTAACTCAGGTGTAATATGACATCTAGGCTCGATGCTTCACTAAACATTTATCTACTATGTAACATGTACCATGTATCAGGTACTGTACTAGTGACTGAGAATGTGGCCCAAAATGAGACAGACACACCTGCCTTCCCAGAGCTCCCAGCATCAGGATGACCAAGGAAAGAGAAAAGACAAGGCATTTCTAAAAGGTATCTGGACCAAGAATTAGCTGATGTGGTTTTATAGATGGGCAACAAAAAAATTACTGCCAGTCTCAAAACCTGGCAGTATAAATGATAATAACCAAGAAACTGACTGAATTTTTATTAGCTTCTGAAATATTTTACATTCTATTCATCTGAAAAAAGGAGATGAGAGCAACGCCATTAGAATTTTTCATTTGTGAATGCTTTTGAAAACATGGATTCAAGAGAAATTACCAGATATTTTA
The DNA here is from genome assembly GCA_017311185.1 of Proteles cristata cristata. NCBI lineage: Eukaryota > Metazoa > Chordata > Mammalia > Carnivora > Hyaenidae > Proteles > Proteles cristata. The sequence goes on along the minus strand of JAESUZ010001797.1, from coordinate 2,623,437 downwards.
ATTCTCTGCTATCTCACCCCTGATACCAATCAGGCTACCTGTGAAACAATTTGTGATAATTAACATTTGTCTAACGCTTTTCCAGTTTGCGAAGCTGCTTTCCATGCTTTGTGTCCTTTGGTCCCCAAAATAACCTTGGGAGTCCGCAGAGCAATTTCAGTGAGGTTATCACACTGGATTCTTGAATTCTTATCCCCTATTTCCCTCTGGTCCACAGGTCAGCCAAGCCGGTCATTTTACAGTGCTGCAAACAAAGCATGCTTTCACACTTCCTTGATTTTGCACTTGTGGTTCCCTTATGCCAAGAAAGCAGCCCATCCCTTTCCTTTCTTGTTCAAAGAGTGCCCTATTCATTCTGGGAAATCCTGGGCAGGCAGGGAAAAGCCTTTTTTCCCTAGGGCAGCGAGGAAGGCCCAGCATCTTGGAGTAGAAAGCACCCAGTAATGGTGCCATGTCAGGGTAGACCAAAAGACCAGTAGGGCACAAATTGTCCTCCAGCTGATTTAAGTGTCACTGGAAGCAATGGTCTCCAGGCCTTCGGCCTTCTTAAAGAGTGTAGGAGTTAACACTTTGCAATTAGACAGACCTGAGTTCCAATCCTGGCTGTGTGACTCACTAGCTATGTAACCTTGGGCAAGTCTCTAAACCTAATCCTAAATTCCCCCTCTCTATAGAAAGGATCTAATAACACCCACCTTTTTAATTTTTTTATGTCTTTATTTTATTTTGAGAGACAGAGAGCGAGCGGGGGAGGAGCAGAGAGGGAGACACAGAATTTGAAGCAAGCTCTAGGCTCTGAGCTGTCAACACAGAGCCCGACGTGGGGCTCGAACCTACGGACTGTGAGATCATGACCTGAGCTAAGTCGGACACAACTGACTGAGCCACCCAGGCGCCCCAATACCCACCTTTAAAATGAGGGGAGTGTCAGTAACTAAATGTAAACTACTCATCACGGTTTCTAACATATAATAAGCGATTGCTAAATGGAAGTGATTATTCATTAGTAAGACCACTTCCCTTGTGGCAGAAAAAAGGTACATGTTTATCATCATCATCATCATCATCACTTCTACTATTGCTATTATTATTTACATTTTCTCTTATTTCTAAAAACCTACCTGCTTTTCCTAGTGACATTTTCCCTGTTCTTTCTTGGAAATGTTATTTCTGCTCAGAGAAGAAAGGGAGGCAGTTTGTTTTGTTATAGGGAAGGGGTACAACAAAGCATGGGGGGCATCAGTCTGGGGGGTGGACAAGCTGGCTCATGAAGAGTCAAGAACAAGAGTCACCAAGACAAAGTGGATGGGGAAGTGTTATAGAAAAGGGAAACTGCATAGGGAAAGGTCAAAGTCTGAAGAGACTGTGGCTTGCTGGGGGGAGCTTTAGGTGCAGTAGTTCCTCTCAGCTAGTACACAGAGTAGGCAGGATGATGAGTGAAATAGGATGGAGAGGGGAGCAGAGGGCCCAATTCCAGTGGTGTCTACTAGGCAGCCTACACTCTCATAAGCACTTTCCATGCATTAACTTACTTATTCCTCACAATCAGATCCATTTTGCAGATGAATAAATGTAGGCACAGAGAAGTTAGGTAACTTGCCCAAGGTCACACAGCAAGAATATGTCAATCTGTATCCAATGCCCAGGCTCATCACCAGCATACCAGGAAGGCATTGCTTCTTTTTCTCTGTGACAGTCAGGCATGTGTCCCAAAGCCAGAAAATAAACAGCCCCTTCCAAAGCCATGAGGAAGCAAGGTATCCTTCACCTGCTGAACTCAGCTTGGGCAGAGGGGAAGCTACTCTCTGTGCCACCTCCCAGTGTGCAGAGGTGGGTTTTTAGAAGTTCCCAAACATAAAACCATTTCCATATAATTATGCCTCCTTGACCTACACGTCATTCGACTGTGTGCATGGACCTGAAGCACAAAAAACAATTTCTCCAGCCAGAGAAAACTACTTCCCGAGGCCCCAGGGTAAATAGACACTGTCTTCTGGGCATGGTCTGCTCCTTGTCCATTCACATCCCCTGACATAAGTGCTGTCACTTCAACCCAGCATCTGCTGGGAGGATGACGGTCCCATGGTGGAACAGAACATCCACCAGGATAGTGGACTTGGAGAGCGTGCAGCAGAGCTGTGTGCATCAGGAATTTTCCAATGTTCTTGAACATTCAGATCCCATGGAACATTACTCTGTTAGCCCAAGAGTGGAAAGGGGGACACATGACATGGGTAGATGTTACTTCTCAAAGCATTTCTGCTGGCTCCTGTCAAATTCAATCTATGAGGTAGCTACAATACCAACCCATGTCTGAAAGTTCAAAGCAGTTTATAAAAGACCCTCTGTTCTTTACTTCCACCCACCCCCCTAGGTGTCTGTGGTCTGATACAGAAATAACCACTGTCTTTTAAAAAAAACAAACATCTTTTTCGTTTATTTATTTACTTATTTTGAGACAGAGACAGCGCAAGTGAGGGAGAGCAGAAAGAGAAGGAGAGAGAGAGAATTTCAAGCAGGCTCCACGATGAGAGCTCATAGCACAGATCCCACGGTGGGGCTCAAACTCACGAAACTGTGAAATCATGACCTGAGCCAAAAACAAGAGTTGGACACTTAGCCAAGTGAGCCACCCAGGGACCCCACAACTGTCTTACCTACTAAAACCCATTAAGGCTTAAAGCTCTTCAATGACTCTCCATATCCTCAGAAAAAAATTCAACTCAAACATAGCTGCAAAACTGTCTGAATCATTAGAATTGGATGCTACTACTTCTTTACCACTTCTCCAACTAGTCCTCTCTCCCAGCAGGGGCAGGCAGATGACATAAATGAGTGAGGTCTGATAGGGACTGGTTCAGCTGGAGGACACATGCTCCCATGAAAATGTCACCCAGGGTGCCCTCTCCTGATTTTCAAAAGAAGCTCACATGTTCCACTGGCCATGAAATGTAGATATGACATACTGATTCAGAAATCCTAAAGACACATCTGCAGCCTGGAATCTACCCCCCAAGCCTCTGGTGTGTGACCTCCATTCCCTGCTGAACTTTCAGCTGCTCCACCAGTCATTCTCTTTTTCCTGTCTCTTGACCTTTGCACATTCTGTTCCCTCTTACTGGCATATCTGCCCCCACTCAACTGGTTCCTAACTTCCATATCACTCCATGCACATGCCACTTCCTCCAAGAAGCCTTCCATGATTCTCTAGGTTAGACGGTTACTTACTCTTAAGTGCTCCCATTGTATGCTGTCTTCTGCTGTTGTGGAGCTTCCTTCTGGGTATCTACCTGGCTTCTGCCAGGCTAGAAGTTCCAGGAAGGAAGAAACCATTTTTTCTATTTTACTACGACATCCACGGCTGTGGTAAGGTGCCTGAACACAGCAGGGAGTCAGTGTCTGTGATGGAAGGAAGGGGAGGAGACTGGCCTGCATTGTCTGAGATAATGCAAAATCCTTCTCACTCCAGAATCTCTTGGGTTAGGCTATGATCAACAAAAGTAGTATTTGTTGAGCACTCACTATATACTAGGTATTCTTCTAAGCATTTGATGTAGTTCCAACAAGAACCCTATGAGACAGGTATTACTATCCCCTTTTTACAGATAAGGAACATTAAGGCACAGAGTATTTAAGAAACTTAGGATCAGAAAGCAAGGAACTGGCAAACTTAGGGTCCAAGCCCATGAAGCCTGGTTTCAGAACCAGTGCTCTTAACCTCTCCACTTTTCAACAAGGGAAGGGGCCAGTGCTCTACAGAAGAAACTATCTATCACACTCAGTGGATAAATGAATAATATTTTGAGTACCTACTACATGTAAGGCATGGTATAAATGGTCAGTCTTCTATGGGAAATGTACTGTCTACCTTGCAGAGATGAGAAAACTGAGTTAAGTGTCATGCTCAGGCAAGGTAGGGACCTCAAATCCATCATTCATCATGGGAGGTAAGAGAAATTAAGTACACAAGAAGCTACCTAGAGAGACTGAGTTATACAGAAGAAAGGGATACAATCAAGTTACCATGCGTATAATGGAATACCACAAAAGTGACAGCAAGCAGATAAATATTTCAAAGAGAATGCCATGGGGAATCCATCCACCCGTCCATCCATCCATCTGTCACTCTTATTCCACAAATTTTGATGGAGTACATATTCTCTGACTGCCCTGCAAATCCTCCAGGTTCAGAGAAAAAAGTCCCTGCTTTCAGGGGCTCTAAGTGAATGGGTAATAAAGATTTTGAAGAAGATCATTACAAAAAATGTGTTAAATACTCTAGCCAATGAGATGCTTGAGTCAGCACATTGAGATCAGGGAAGGCTTTAAAAATAAAAAATCTACCACCCAAAGAGCTATAGACAAGGAAGGCGTTCCAGGCAGGAGAAACAGCCCATGCAGTGCTATGAAGGAACGAAAGACTGCTGTGCTTTTAGGCAACAGCTCGTAAAGTGAAGAGCAAGGTGCATTTGCATGGGTTACTGAAGGCAGCTGATGTTGTGAGAGGTATCTGGTTGGTCATGCAAAGATCCTGGATTTTGGTTATAGAGCAGAGGTCTCAAACTAGCTAACCACAGGCGAGCGTGTGTGTGTGTGTGTGTGTGTGTGTGTGTGTCTGTGTGTGTGTGCGCGTGTGCGTGTGCGTGTGTGTGTGTGTGTGTGTGTGTTTGCAAGCCTCTCCTAAAGCACTGGAAGACCTGGCCAGTTGGCTGTCATTGCCTCATAGGAAACCACCAGGAAGAACTAAATAGTAGCTGCTCTCTTGAAGGAGGGCATGAACTGTTCAGTTCATTAAAGGCCCCTGCGTGCCCACCTCACATTTTGACATTACCTACCTGGCCCTGTTGCCATTTGAATTTTCAAACCTTAGCATAGTGCCACTGACAGGAGCAGCAAGTTTGGAATGACTCCTCATGCTGCCTTGGTATGATTTATTCAGTAAGTTCTAAGCACTTTGAGCCCAGGGAATGGGTCCTGTACTTCCAAGAGCCTATTCCAGGCCAGGCACATAGTTGGGCATCACTAAATTTATGTTGAATGAAATTGGATTCACGTGGAAGATTCTGGCACAAAACCTCTTCAGAGAAGAATAATAGTCTCAAAAAGATCTTTCTCTCACAATGAACACTAAATTAATTTCTAGTTGCCCTTGACCGTATCACCTGACTCATCTTCTGCAGTAAACCCTTGGTAAGCTCCTAGTCTATTCAAAACTGTTAACCAGCACTTCAGTGTGTCTGTGATGTTGTGTTAGTCTATATTTGTAGTTATTCATTCAACAGGTTTTTATTAAGCAGCAACTGCATGTCAGAAACTGTGTAAGAGGTTGGAAATGTATTAGCAATAATAAGCAAAGTAGACACACTTCCTGCCGTTCTAGAATCTTAACCCCTCTCACAGTAACGATGGTAAAATTTATATAGCATGCATGGTACAAGGCACCTGTTCTAGGCATCTTCCCCATATTTATTTATTTAATGCTCATAGAAGCCTGTGATAGGTGCCAAATCATCATCCTTTTTATAGATAAGTAAACTGAGGGACACTATTAAGTAAATTGCCCAGGACAACACAGCTAAAAAGTGGCAAAGTCAGGTTGGAACTCTAGCAGTCTCGTTCTGGAATCTGTTCTCTATGCCCTTGTCTTTCTGGAATAACACTGGGAGCCCCTAAAATGCCTCTTGAATCAGCAAAGCAGCAGACATTAAAGTTGTGGTCAGCTCCAGTAATGTTTCTAGCAATGGAACCATAGGTAGAGAGATGAATCACAGCAACATGTTCTGAAAGTAGTGAATGCTCAGGTTTTTCCTGATGTCATGTTACTGCTTTTCCTTTTAAGTTGGAGACCCGTGATGCAGACCTAATACTGAAAAGCAGCTGGAGGTACAAAGTCACCAGCTAATTGTTGCCATTTATACACAGTCTTAGTTAGCTTCAGGGCAACCAGCTGTCCATAAGAAGTGGCTCCTGAGAAGAGAAGCCTTCAGGCTAGAAAGACAGCAATGGGTCACTGGCTGAAGAATTATTTCTTTAATTTATCTGTCACATCTATTAGATTCCTAGTTCTTGACTGTGCCACCCAGAGGCCTCCCTAGCTCATGCCAGTCCTGGATATTGGCGTGCCCGGTCTCCCTGGTCTCCTCCTTCACACCTCTGTGTAGCCTTCCCTGGCCCCACTGGGGGGGTCTTGTTGCCCCTCTCTCCCTGCAGACCTCAGAAAATTCCTGGGGCAGCCTGAGTCACACCTGCTGCTTGGTCATGCAAACTCTTTGCCTTTCTGCCTCTGTTGCTAGCAGACAGAGATCTACCTCCCCTCATCAGCAGCCTCAGCACTGTGAATGGCACATAGCACATGCCCAGCACGTGCTTTTTGAGTGAAAGAAGGCCCAAAGAATTGTGTGACTTACCCAAGGCCACAGAGCTAGAAAGTAGAAGAACAGAATTCTACTTGGTCAATATAGACTGTAAGCTCTGTGTGGATTTGATCTGCTTGTGTGTTTCCACATCACTGCATCACCCATGTCTGACACAGAGCCTAGTAATGGTGGACGACTCAGTACATGTTTGTTGAATGAATAAGTGAGCGCCAACTTCATTTAATTCTTCCTTTTTCCTTGCTTGCATGGAAGAAGATGGGGAACGGAAAATGAAGGCTTTGTGTGGACTGCGTTTTGTATACACAATTGATAAGCTATTTGTCCAAAGCTAAAAATACCTACCCCTGGCAGCCACTGGGAGGCAGATGGATGGTGCTTAGCACAAGATGTTTAATCAAACAGTGACAACCCGAGCAGAGCCACAATTAGCCTCTGACACCCCAGTGAACTCTAGATGAAGAGCCCAGGAGCCTCTGACTTCCTGTTGGTCCTCTGGCACCTACTGACCATCACCCTGGACCCACAAAACAGCACAAGCAAATGAGCATCCTATGTGCAAGGCAGTCACCAGCTGGAAGTCAGGGGATGGGCAATGTAGGCTGAAACTGAGCACTAGGGACAAATACAAGGGAGGATTAGCCAATGGGGAGCATCATTCTATATTGGAAAGGGCAATGGAGAGTACCAGCTGATACACACAATTAAAAAAAAAAAGACAAGAAAGAAAAAGAATGAACTGGCCTATTTCTATATAATGGTGAGTTCACTAGTGCTAATTACAGAAGCATCTGGACAAGCACATGCATCAAATGGGCTCTAAGTCTAATAAAGTGTTTTTGGATCCTGAGTCCAACACACACTTGATGTCTGATAGGGCCAGTTTCTTAACCAACTGAGCCTCAGTGTTTTTATCCCTATAACGGGGATATTAATAGCACAGATCTCCTAATGTCATGTGAGGATTCAATTTAATATAAGTAAAACTTCTAACAAGTGAACCACATGGAGTAAATGCTTAATAAAGGGAACTGTTATTAACACATGCATTAGTTATTACTAAATCTGCTCAGCTCTAATATAACAGGTATCCAAAAACAGGAGAACTTAAAGAGGCATTTGATTCCTCAACAGCCAATTTCTTAACCCTTCAGTCTTTCTTATCTATGATAAAGGGATGAAAAGAGTACCTAGTTTATCTGTAAGGATTAATTAAATGCTGGATATTTTAATATTAGAGACTATAATATTAGATAACATTTGATATTACAGATCTGAAACGTGCTTCGCATATAAGAAGGGATGGGTTTTAGGGCCTGACACACAGTAAGCATTCATAACTGTCAGGGGCCCGAAAAGATGGTGGTGAGTCTCTGTCTCATGCCCCTTTGCCTTTGCACATGGCAGTTCACCTTCCCTGGAGAGTCCTTCCTTGTCTTGTGTGCCCATCAAACTGCCACTCACCTTCACCATATCTGAGCTATGATACTATCTTTATTATTATTGTTTTATTGGTAACTGGCTCATTTTGCAGATCTGGAAGCTGAGGCCCTGAGAAGGGAAATGGCTTGTCCATGGGAACACATGGGTCTATGTCAGAACCTAATTGAAGCCTGAGGCATCTCCCAACAAAACTAGGATGCTTGGGCATGCTTTCCCCCAATCTTAATGAAATATAACTGATCTACAGTGCAGTATAAGTTTAAAGTGTAGACCATAATGGTTTGGCTTACATAGATTATGAAATCATGGCCACAAGAAGCTTAGCATCCATCACCTCAAACAGCTACAAGAAAAAGAGAAAGCAAAAAGACAAAAGGATTTTTTTTCTTATGATGAGAACTCTTAGGGTTTACTCTGCATTAACAGCTTACACAGGTATCTCAGACAGCAGTATTAAGAACAATTTCACTGACGGAGTATAAGGAGTCAGATATCTTTTCTAGAGCCAGTTCTCCCATCCTCATGAAATACAGCAGGAGAATCCCTTGCCTAGACTTGCCAGTGCTTCTTCCTCCATGTCAAGCCTTCGCCTGGTTCAGATAATCCCCTTCACAGGATTAGTCACCACACTCACACATACTAACTGTAGCCACTTACTGTGTGCTCTGCCCATGCCAGTCTCTGTGCCAAGAGCTTTATGCATGTGATGACCTCTGATTCCCCAACAACCTTCTGGGAAACACATGTCACTGGTTCTCCCACTTTACTGAAGAGGATGCTAAAGCTTCTAGTATTACTTGTCCAAGAATGCCAGCTAACAAGGGGGATCTGGGTACTAACCCAGTTCCTCCATACATGCCTGTCATTTTAAGGAAACTATCCCTTCTGGTAACCCTTACATTCTATGTTTCCTGGAGAGACAGCTCAAGTTCTGCTCCTATCTGTGTCTGTGACAAACTCTTGGAGCCATTTAAAAAAAAACAGCTGCATCCATCTCTTGACCCAGGATGGGACACTGAGTGCTTTCAAAATACTTCTTCGACTTGCCAGCTGTGCCTACCTTGGGCAGGTGGCTAACCCTCTCTATATCAGTTTCCTTGTTTGTAAAATGGAGACCAGAGACTACATTCTCTTTGTACTGTTTTGCCCTTTTATCTTTCTTTAAATAAACTCATTTTCTTAATAAGCTGAACTTATTTTTATAAGCAGGTTATCACTACCTTAAATGGAAAAATAACATTCCTCTAATTCCATTTAAACTAAACACATAACTTTTAAAGTAAAATTATTCATCAGTGAATCACATAAAATCACCTCATCTCTCCAGAGCCAGCAGGCTCATAGTAGGTACTCAATTTATAGTAGTTATAAGAAAATAAATTTTGGCACCAAGAAGTGTGGTCTGGAAACTTTTGAGTCTACTGGCCAACTTGAGACCTACAGTTGTCATGGTTACCCCAAGACACTGCTCCTGGTCAAAAAGTCAGAACGAATTTTGCAGTCAAGAGAAGGCCAATTGATTGGCCCAGATGGATAGGATAACCAGCCCAGGTACTAATTCACTTCTCCCACTGTCTTGAGTCAGACTGCCCTGGCAACCATTTTAGCTCTTGCCGACTATTCATCTGCACGGGTCAGCCTTACTAGATTTCAACTAGCTCCGGCCCACAATGGAAACCACTGCTTTGTTAGGGTCTAGGAAAAGCCAGGAAGACTGCATTGTGTATCCAGGGCTCAAACTCTCAGGGCAAATCCACAACACTGGTTCCACCACCACAAATATCACTAATCCACCATGGCTCTACTTAACTCAGGCATACTTTTAGAATACTTTTCAACAGGAACATGGGAGCACTACCAATAGGCTGAAGATGAATTGTGTTTTGCCATTCCTGTCTCAGGCTGTGCAATCATGCTTCAGATGAGGCCACAGAAAGACAGAAAATACTACCCCTAGCTTTGAAAAGAATCCACTCTAGTGCTAAATGTGGTGACAAATATAGGTCTCCACAAAAAAAAATAGAGAAGAACATGATAGTAAAGCTAGAAAGAATATTAAACAGCTATGAAAATAAAAACTAAAATTTTAAAAAACAAAGGCTATTTCAGAGACAGCAAGAGACAACTGTCTCATCGTGTAATAATGGCCAACATTTCTCTCCACCAAGGAGAGAGGAACAAAGTGGGGAGTAGCCAGTGGAATGCCACTGTAGCAAGAGAGATTAAGTTAGAGGCAATAAAGACTTTCAGGATAGGGTGACAGGATTGTTAGTGCCTGGAATTATATTTGAAGGGACCCTAGAATCTTCTCTGGGATTCCTGGAGAGCTCAGACTCTCTCTGACTCATCTCTGCTTCCAGCAGTGTCTGGCCTCTAGTTCAATAATTGTCTGCTGAACTGCACTTGCCAGGTGTGAAAAGTAACAATAGGTAACATTTACTGAGGGCTCATTATGTGCCAAAAAGCATGCTAAGCATTACACACATGATATTTCATGTATCTTTCTAACAACCAATGGGGGTGCATTTATTATGATGCCCATTTCACAGATGTGGGAACTGGGGCTCAGAGAGATTAACACTACCCTTCAAAAACTCTTCCAACTAGGATAGTTTCTTATGTACCTGAGGTTCAGCCTGCAAAGAACAACAACAACCCCAAATGGCTCTTTAGAGGCCTCCTGGGAATTTGGAAGCCATCTCGCAAGGATTGCCTTTCCCATGGGGTGAGGGTAGGGACCAAATTGCCTGTCCTCACTAGTCCACAGTCAGTTTTGTGCCCCTAATAACCAAACGCAAGAAAGACATTTGCATTCCCAAGCTTCTGTCTGGGGCAAGAGGAACAATGAGGAAACAGGGATGGCCACCGGACAGTTAGTAGTGCCAGAGGATGGAACAGCTGCCCTCTGGAAATCCTTCCCTGCTTCTCTCCTAGGAGCCCTCAGGGCAGAATCACCTGAAGACACTCTAGGACCATCCATGGAGGCCCAAAAGACTGAACACCAAGTCTTGTCACCATCATGACATTCCCTCTTCCTCCCTCCACTCCAAGATCCAGAGTAGAACAGATAACAGTGAGGAAGATGACGATCTCGAAGAGGCAATTCCCATCACACAATTCAGTCTCCACTCCCCAGGTGATCTAAACAAAGGCAGTGCCAAATTCTTGCCTGGGAGGCATAAACATTGCTTCTCCTAACAATCTGTTCTTGGGGCATCTCCCAGGAACAGCTAAAATAACACCATTTCAATTGCTTGACATGTTAGAGGTCCTTGCACTTGTGGAGGACATGAGGGCTAAGGCTAACTCTTCCAGTGCAAAAGACAGACAACTTTAAGGAGGAGAGATGCATTTAAGTCACCAAGGATGGTGAAATTCACAAGAACATAACTTAGGATGCAGAGAACTTTCTGTTCTTTTCTGAAGACCTGTATGAACTGAGCAACTGTGGTATCAGTGGCCTGCTTTTGTTCACATAACAGAACAGCCATTATAATCAAAAAATTCCTCTTGGTGTCTAATCTAAATCCTTTTGTAGTTTCAGCTTGAGTTCTTTCCCTTTTCACAAATTTTCTCAGCTGTCTTTAGGAAGAAAGATAAAAATGGAAAGAGGGAGGAAGAAGGAAAAAATGTGATACCCTTTAAACAAGCACTTCTACTTTTGTGAATTTATTCTACAGATATATAAAAAGATGCTTAATGAAGTTCTATAGTAGCCCCCCCAAAAATAAAATAAATAATGTCCAGTCATAGGTGAATATTTCATAAATATTATTGACATGTGGGATGAAAATCCATGATTTATTTCTAACTAAAAAAAATCAATTTGCACAACAGTTTTATTGTATGTTCTCCTTGTGTGGCAGTAATTATTATTAATTACATTTATAATTTATAATAACTGTTGTCACTTGTGGCTCCATTGAGCTGGACATCAAAGGTGGCTCACTCCAATGGCTGACAATTAATATCGGATTCGGCTATGCAATCACCTGGGGCTTTCAACCAGAATCTGTACATGACCTTTCCATCTGACTTGGGCATCTCACAGCTGGGTTCCAAAATGGAACACTCCAAGAGCACATATTCAGAAGGCCCACCTATAACCTGTACATACAAGATCACCCCTGCTATAGCCTATTAGTCAAAAGTATACCAGAGAACCAGCTCCAATTCAAGTGGAGGAGACTACCCAAAGGCATGAATATCCAGACATGTGGTTCATCAAGGGCCATCTATGAGACTAGGCACCACAATATCTTTGGAATATGGGATTTGGGCAGACTTTAACATTCTGATGTCTAATGTAGTAGTTAAATATGTAAACTGGGAGGCAAAAAGCCTGGTTTAACGTCCTGGCTCACCACGTGCTTGCTGTGTGACCTCAAACAAGTTACTTAACCTTTCTGAACCTTGATGCTCTCAAATCATAGTTCCAACCTCGTAGGTGACTGTGAAGATTTAATGAAATATGGTGTGTAAGATGCTTACAAGTAAATGCTCAATAAAAATGAGCTAATAATAATATAATTACATGCCAATTCAATGTTTACGTTTTTCACAAATATCTGTTTTACTTTTGTAATTGAAAAAACTAATTTTCAAAGACCAAAAACAGAAAAAAAGGAAATCTAGCAGAACTGAGAGAGATAAACTCAAAACTCCTAGTCAATGCTCTGTTCCATCTACTTCTTCCAAGGAACCTGCAGGAACCTTATAGTCCTCACAGACACAGAAAATAACCTCTGGAAAACTCTGCCTCTTTCCCTCTGCACCAGGAGACCATCCGGTGGTGGGGTCTGAAAGCCAACCCCATGTTGTTCTTTCAGCCACTCCCCAAATCCTCTCAAGTTTGAGCACAGTAAGCTTCAAAGTACAGGAAATGAATTCCCCCAAGAATATAACCAAGAAGCTTTGTAATCACAAAACATGGGCTTTCTATTACCCAGGAGCTTAAATCTGTCCTGTGACACCATTGACAGAAAGGATTTGCTTTTTTGAAGCATTGACATTTTGATTGTGAAGTTCACTGGGGCTTGCTTTTAGGTTTCCACAACAACAGTCTTGGACTGGTTAGTTTGAGAGAAAGGCTGAGAAATATAATTTCAGGAGGTGATGACTTGGGTTTCTTTGGTTGTTTTTTCTGTTTGTCTGTTTCACCTATTTTAAGGACACACAGACCCTGTCAACACCACTCCTTTTCTTTAGGGGAACACGTGCCACCATGGAAATGAAGGGATTTCTTTATGTGAGTAATTACAGCAAATGTAAAACCTTAAGAGTTGAAAACTCTGCCTTCTCATTTCTTTTTCAGAAAATCAATACACAGGCATCGTTCCATTCCCCTCCAGGTTTCTGTGGCTCACACATGTTTTCTTATCCCAAGGATCCCCTAAGTGTGCTTGATGTTGCCTTGGGGGCAAATCTATCTGTACAAAAGAAATGGGAGACTCAGTGTCTGCGAGTTAGTTTCCCAAGAGAGGCAATTACTAGAAACTTAAGGAAATGTCAAATATGAATACCTAGCAATTTCGTTTGGAGTCAATGACTTGCCTGACTTAAAGCATTAATTAGATGGGGCTGAAATATTTTAAAGAGCTTGGATATGGAGAATTTTTAGCACCACACTTCAAAAAGCATTCAACAGGGGAGTAAGACAGTGATGAAGAGTCACTCCCTGCAGAATATACAAAGTATTTTTCCCCCTGGGAGAAAATTCTGGGAGACCCCAGCATGTATGCATTCCTGCCTCCTTGTAGGCTGGCAGGTGAGGCAGGAACATGGGAGAGAAATGACAGCACTTTTCTAAGTCAGGGGCAACCCAGGACACAGGAATCACTTTCCTCCAGCTGAGAACCCTTTCCTGTGATGAAAAATAAACACAGAACTTGATATGCCGTAAGTCAGACAGAACTAGAGTCATTTTCTGGCTCCCTCACTTACCCAGATTGTGGCTTTGGGCAAATTACCTAACGACCCAATCCACAGTTTTCTCAAATAGGGATGATAATAGGACGGTTAAGAGGCCTTCTTTCTGTTCCATGAATACCATGCTCACTCCCAACTCAGGGCCTTTGCACATGGCATTTCCGCTGCCTAAAATTCTTTTCCCACAAATCTTTTCATGGCAGATATCCTTCTTTTCATCCTTAATTAAACTCAAATGTCACTTCCTAACCTAAAAAATAATCTCCCATCAATTGATCTCATCTCTGGGTTTTATTCTGGATAATATGCTGTCTGAAATTCTCTTGTACATGTTTATATTTATTGTCTGTCTTCCTCACCATACAATAAGCCCAATGATAAATGGGAACTTATGAATTTTGTTAACCCCTGCATCTCCAATACCTCATACAAAGCCTGGCCCATAGGAAATGCTCTGCTAACATTAACTCTCAGTTAATAGCAAACATCCATTGAAAACTTTACCACATGCCAGGCACTGTTCTGACCAGTTTATAAAAATTATTTCACTGGATTCTCAAAACAACCCTTCTTATTAACCCCATTTTATAAGTAAGGAAACTGAAACACAGAGAGATTGACTAAATCTGCCCAAAGGCAAAAAGCCAGTAAGCAGTAGAGCCAGGACTAAACTCCAGCAGCCCAGCCCCAGACACCACACATTTAATCCAGAGTCCTGATGCTCTTGGCTTTGATAGGTAACCATCAGACTTGATTCTACAGCTTGAATTTATGAAGCTCAGACTGTATATGATTAGATCAAAGTAGCCAGACTTTGACCCACACCTTCCCCCAAATCATTCTATGTGTGTTCACCAGTCCCTCTTGGATTACTCTGTGTTCTCATTTAACTCTTTAGTACTTAGCTACTTTGTCTGTTTTTCTATACTTTCTAGGTGGAGACTCTGAATGTGTGCAATACCAATTTGTTTCTACCATTGGCTCGTGCACACAGAAGGTAGATGCTAAATACTTTTTTAAAAGATTTCTAAATAAATAAAACATTTTGGAATGTTTTTCAACAGAACACAGCAAGAGTATTTAATAAAAGAGAGCTCTTGGGGCACCTGGATGGCTCAGTGGGTTCAGCATACAACTCTTGCATTCACCTTAGGTCATGACCCCAGGGTCATGGGATCAAGCCCCTATGTGGCTCCATGGTGAGCATGGATATTAAGATATTAATTAAGCTATTCTCTCTCTCTCTCACCCCCCACCCTTGCCCCTCTCCTCAACTTGCTTTCTCTCTATAATAAAAATAAAATGTGCATTCTATTAAAAAAAAAGAGCAAAATGTATATGAAGCAAGTAGAAAATTAATATAAGCATTCCTTGCCTTAATAAACCCAACTCTTAATGCTTTCACCATCTCAGGGCCTTTGCATATGCTCTTTCCCTTGCTTGAAACACTTTCTACTCTCACCCTTTTTACCTATTCATTTCCTACTGGTTCTCCAAATTTCAGCTTAAACATAACTTCCTCAGCAAAGCTTTTATTGATCACTCATAGCGCTTATAGCTTCCAGTTACATATTTTGTGCTGTGGCTCTTCAGGTGACTTATTTTTTCCTCAAAGATTCTAAGCTCCATGAAGGCAAGACCATCCACATCTATTTTGTTCAGCATCTCCTGCCAGGGCATAGCTCAGAACCAATGCACAAAAACACTGCTGAATGCATGAATAAACTTGAAATTTCAGGTTTACAAATACAAAGAACTTTGCTTTAATGGGACTTCTTTTCTTAGGCAGTGACTTCAAACAGAATTTACTCATTATTTTTTCCCTTTGCATACAGTGTAATATACCTGCCTAGTACCCCCACCCCTATCTGGATTATTCATACTGCAGAGTGGTTCAAAGCATGGGGGTTGCTCCTGGGTTTGAATCCTGGCTAATCAATATCATCAACACCTTAACTCTTCACTGCTTCAAAATATTATTTCAAAGTGCTTTGAAGAAGAGCAAGAATAGCACAAACTTAAAAACAAAAACAACAGTAGGAAATTCGGAGAGGATACGGAGCAACTGAAACTCTCATGCTCTGCTGTTGGGAATGTAAATTAGTAGAACCACTTTAGAGAACAATTCAAGTGTATGTGGTAAAAATAAAAATGCATGTACTCTAGAGCATAATAAATATACTTCTACATATACACTACCCAAGAGAAACTCTCACATATCAAGTTGTTAACTATGGCAGTTTTTAATAGCAAAATCTTGGGACCAATTTAAGTGTACAGTGTTTTATTTTTTTATTTTTATTTTTATTTTATTTTTATTTTTTTATTTTTTTTATTTTTTATTTATTTCTAGAGAGAGAGAGAGAGAGCGTGAGCAGGGAGAGGTCAGAGAGAGAGGGAGTCACAGACTGAAACAGGCTCCAGGCTCTGAGCTTGCAGTCAGCACAGAGCCCGACGCGGGGCTCGAACCCACGAACCGCGAGATCATGACCCAAGTGAAAGTCGGACGCTTAACCGACTACGCCACCCAGGCGCCCCTATTTTTTTATTTTTTTAATGGAGACACCAAATCTGAAGCAGGCTTCAGGCTTTGGGCTGTCAGCACAGAGCCCGATGTGGCACTAGAACTCAAGAACTGCAAGACCATGGCCTGAGCTGAAGTCAGAGGCTTAACCAGCTGAGCCACCCAGTTGTCCCTAAATGTACAGTTTTATACATGCATGCACACACATACACGTATGTCTATATGTGTATACAGACACATATTATGTAGATGTACATTTGTGTACATGCCTATTATACAGAAATATATATAGACATGTGTCTATATGTACAGATTTGGCTCTCTGTATGTATACATGAATAAATTACAGTAATTTTATATAACAGAATCCTACATAATCATTAAAATGAGTGAATGAGAGCTACATGTGTCAATAACATGGTCTCAAAAACATAATGTTAAGTGGAAACAGCATCATATAGAATGGATGGTCCACTCTAAAGGAAAGTTAGAGTATGCAAATGTGGCCCTGAAGATTACAGCATGGTGTCTGCCTCTATGGAGAGAAAGAAGGAGGGAAGGGAAAAAATAGGCCTGGGACAATTTCAAAAAGGACTTCAATTTTATCTACAGTGTCAGTTCTTTTTTTTTTAAGAACTGAAACAAATATTTTTTGGTATAATTTATTGTCAAAATGGCTTACATATAATACCTAGTGCTCATCCCAGCAAGTGCCCATCACCCATTTTCCCCTCTTCCCCACCCCCCATCCAACCTCAGTTTGTTCTCTGTATTAAGAGTCTCTTGTGGTTTGCCTCCCTCCCTCTCTGTAACTATTTTTTTCCCTTCCTTTGCCCCATGGTCTTTTGTTAAGTTTCTTAAGATCCACATATAAGTGAAAATGTATGATATCTGTCCTCTGACTTACTTCACTCTGCATAATACCTTCCAGTTCCATCCACATTGCTGCAAATGGCATGATTTCACTCTTGAAACAAATATGTTAAAATGTTAATATTTGTTTAATGGGAGTAAAGAGTGCACCAGGATATATATACTATAAGCCAATTTTACAAGTGAACTATTGTATAAAATTTTAAAAAGTAAGATTGAGAGAGATTCAAATGCCAACTCTGCCACCAGACTTCAGAAAAGAGACAAATTCTGATACTCCTGTTTTCAAAATAGAATAGTGTTGACTGTGAAAAGTAATGAGATTAAATGTGCAAAATGACTTGGAGATATTATCCACTGGAATATCATTTTATAATGAGTCCCTAACAACTTTACAGATGCGTCTTATTCAGACAGACATTTTTTTAAATTGATCAGAAATTTTATGCATGCATTTCCAGGGGCACCTGGCTGGCTCAGTTGGAGGAGCATGTGTCTCTTGATCTCAAGACATTTACATTAGCCTATGGTTAGGCAAAATCATCTAACACAAAGCCTTTTTGAATACTATATTGAAAGTGAGAAACAGAATGGTTGTACAGGTACAGATGGTTATAAGTGTTGTCAGTTTTAAGAGCTAGCGATCACGTGACTGACTGGGAATTCTGACTTATTGTTGTTGCCCAACAAAACAAGAGAGTCTCATACCACATATCACTAACCCAGGAAAAGATATAAATTCAAAATCCCAAGTACAATTTCTACTGAATGCCTATAGCTTTTGTACCATAGTAAAGTCAGAAAATCATACGTTGAACCATCATAAATCAGAGGCCATCTATACCCACTCTAAAATAAATATAATTTAACTTTAATCTGAAGGTCATGATCTTCTCAGCTCCTTCAATACTAAATCTACATTAAAAGGAAAAGTCCTAAAATCCAGGTTCCAAAAAAGGTTCTTAAGAGGTCAGTCTCCTACCTGAATACATGAATCTGGGAACACCCCATATTTTCCTGCATGTGGGAGGACAAAAGAAAAAGCATGGGATTTTGGATGAGGGGATCTAGGTCTGGTTCCTGTCACTAGCACTAACTGTGTGACTTTAAGTGAGTTCCTTAAGCCTCTAGGCCCCAGCTTCATTTCTGAAGTGAGGACAGTGACCATACCACCTCCAATGATTGTGAGGAATACTTTCTTTATTCCAACAATATTAAATTATGCATATATAATTTTGTCAAAATAGTATCCAGATGGCCATATAAGCTACAATTTGTATTGTAGAGACTGTCCCTCAAAAGCATTGGTTCAGTCCCTTAGGCTTCCATCGAAGTGCCCATAAACACATGCCTAGGGTCCTGTATTAGCGAATAAAGTCATCTCACTTCAGAGATAAACCAGATTCTCTTCTCTCCACAGCCAATATCCTGACAGTGATCATCCTCTCTCAGCTGGTAGCTAGAAGGCAGAAGTCCTCCTACAACTATCTCTTGGCACTTGCTGCTGCTGACATATTAGTCCTCTTTTTCATTGTGTTTGTGGACTTCCTGTTGGAAGACTTCATCTTAAACATGCAGATGCCTCAGGTGCCCAATAAGATCATAGAAGTTCTGGAATTTTCATCCATCCACACCTCTATTTGGATTACTGTTCCATTAACCATTGACCGGTATATCGCCGTCTGCCACCCACTCAAGTACCACACAGTCTCCTACCCAGCCCGCACCCGAAAAGTCATTGTTAGTGTTTATATCACCTGCTTCCTAACCAGCATCCCCTACTACTGGTGGCCCAACATCTGGACTGAAGACTACATCAGCACTTCCATGCATCATGTCCTTATCTGGATTCACTGCTTCACTGTGTACTTGGTGCCCTGCTCCATCTTCTTCATATTGAACTCAATAATTGTGTACAAGCTCAGGAGGAAAAGCAATTTTCGCCTCCGTGGCTACTCCACAGGGAAAACCACTGCCATCTTGTTTACCATTACCTCCATCTTTGCCACACTCTGGGCCCCCCGCATCATCATGATTCTCTACCACCTCTATGGGGCACCTATCCAAAACCGCTGGCTGGTGCACATCATGTCCGACATTGCCAACATGCTGGCCCTTCTGAACACAGCCATCAACTTCTTCCTCTACTGCTTCATCAGCAAGAGGTTCCGCACTATGGCAGCCGCCACGCTCAAGGCCTTCTTCAAGTGCCAGAAGCAACCTGTACAGTTCTATACCAACCATAACTTTTCCATAACAAGTAGTCCCTGGATCTCACCAGCCAACTCACACTGTATCAAGATGCTGGTGTACCAGTATGACAAAAATGGAAAACCTATAAAAGTATCCCCATGACCTCACAGGTTTGGCAACTAGTGCCTCTGTCTAATCTATTTCCAGATGGGAGGGTAGCCCACTTAAAAGTGCTAACCTGATTTCCTATCTCCACAGACTGAGCAACTCTCAGACTGGTTGATGAGAAAAGATGGAAGAGAAGAAAGAAAAGCATCAGTCTTGTTTTCATTTGTGCATTTATTTTCACAATGTCCTTTGACAGCAGAATTCCTACCAGTCTGAAGATGTCTTTGGAGGTTGTGTCATCATCCTGTGGTCAGTGACGACATACAGTAAAGAAACAGTCTGTGACTTTGCCTTGGCACCATCCAGTCATTGGGAACCTCTCATTTATGTGACACACCAAGCCCCAGGAGCAGGTAGCTGAGTCTACACTCTTCCTCTAAGAGCTGAGGTCAATCTCGCTTCCCTGTGCCATCCCCAGCAGCTAACAATGCTGACCACTGGGATTTGGGATTTTTCCAAGGTGCCCTTTGTCCTAGAGAAGGTTGTGGTCTTGAAGTGGCCCTGGAATCCTAAGGTACAGAATGACACTGTTGGGACAAGCAAGTATTAATCCCATCCAAACTCTGGCCAGAGCTTCTTTGGAAAGGCTCCAAACCAACACAACTATGACCCTCAGACCTGGGTCTAATGCAGGCTTTCTATTTGTCATTATGTATAGATTTTGTCTATCTCCTCCAAAACAAAGACCCCTGCCTGGCGTGTGGGGGGAAAGGAGGATCTCTTGAGCCCAGAAAAACAAAAAAAAAATAAGCCCACTCTTGCCATTGTTTTGATCCATCCCATGTCAGCTGTGTATGATCCCTTTATTCAAAATAGCTTCTTACTGCGGTGCCACTCAAGCTTCCTGGAGAAGCCTTTTACATGTAGAGTTGACAACCCTGCCTCCTTGCTTGCTGAAGCCCTCACCAAATTGTTTTATCTGAACTGACTTCCAAACTGGACTTAATTTTCAAGGGTCAGGAACTGTAGCTCTGCAGGTATGAAGAGAAGCATTCTCAGCTCTGCCCCACAGTCCAGCTGATATTATACTATTCAGCCACAAACGCAGATACAATTCACATGGAAAGGTGCCCATGTTGTCTGCTTGTCTGCCCTTTGATGCATATGGCTAAAAAGGGTGGTACCAGTTTTCAGGGAGCTATTTAATTCAGATCCTTTGCAAAATGATAAAATATGAATTTATTTAGCTGTTCTCCCTTTGACTGTCCAAGGCAAGAAGAGCTCTCTGACGTAATTAACAGGGGCTTCCCTGGGATTTGCTACTCGTGTGTGTACACACACATGCACACACATGTGATTATATTAGGCTTCTATGTATCCAGTAATGTATTTTAAAAGCCCATGCTGGAGTTCCACTTATTTAGTCTTTTTAAAATTTCTCTTCCAAGCTCCCAGTATTTGAAATTATCCCTGTTCTGGAAGAAATCTCCCAAAATGATTTTGGAATTGTAAGATATTTTTGGTGAGCAAACAAAAAGCAAACAGTCCTCCTGGAACACTTGGTTCCTCAGGCTGGATTACTACATTTTTAGTTCTAAATTGGAAGACATGTCTACTCTTTAAAAGCAAATTTGCAATAAATGAGTTTAGTAGCAAAGGCCCCAGTGCAACACAATCCCTCAACTTTATTCAATGCCCTCAATACTAATTCAATATAATTTTAGGTCATGATAGTCCTGATGATTCTAATTCCTACTCCTTTTAAATGATTGCAGTAGAGTCTCATCTTACCCAAAGATTAGATTCTAAAGTCAGTGCAAAAGAAAAAAATCTAGCAGAGCCTAAGTTACCTCTGCAAGGTCCTCAGGAAGGAACTGTAATGGAGACCATATTCTATTCCTTATAAAACCTAACTCAGCTAAGTTTTTCTCCAGCAATAGAACAGATTTCTTAGATCAAGGATAAGACAAAGTTGGAATGGATTTAGGGAACTCCCTTCATTGTACGAATCTAATGTATCTAAGAACATTAAGATCACATTGGTGCAGCAAGATGCTCCCACTAGGAGAAGTTCATGGAAGTTGTGTGAGAGACAAACAGGTTAGTATGTCCCACGTCACACTCTGCCCAGGGCATATGTTCATCAAGTGGAATGGTGGGCAGGCTTCCCCACAACCTTGAAATTGCATTTCTCTTTCAGTTTCTTTTTTTGCCAAGCGCGTGTAGTCCAAATATGTCGTGTTCATCAAGTGTGTGTATGATGCAATTCCACCACACCCCCTTATGAATGAAGTGACCAAAGGCTACCTACACTGAATATTTATTTATTTATTTATTTATTTATTCATTTATTTATTTATTTTTAAGCACATAGCTCAAAAATGCTAGTTTGAGCTATATGTGGATGAGTCACAGTGCAATAGCTATAAAGATGAAGCAATTCCTCTTTAAGAATGTATGCAAGATGGAAAATACGTATGTGGATCTCAATGCTCTCTGCTCCACATTTTTAATTATATGTAAAAATTGTTGATGTTTAAAAAGTAAAAGACTGGGTGTGCATTTGGAATGTTTTTCTCATACACTCATTTATTACTTCTCTTACCAATAGAAGTTGTACCATGTAGTATTGTGATCTTTTTTCCTTCTGGCTATAGTTTATATTTTGATAAATAATATTTAAAGAGGTCTGATTCTTAAAGGCATTCCAGTGAGTTTCTGTCTTCTGGTTAAAATGCCTAAGAATGCCCATGGGTTAAGTTAATACCTATGTCCTAAAATTTTGTTTCAGATAATCTATGGACTTTTAATTTATTATTATTATTTATAGTAATAATTGTGGACAATAATAATGTTTTTAAGGAAAAAACTCTTAAGCCTTTCTTTCAGCCAGTTTTGGAAACAGCCTTGAATTTCAAAGCCTTTCATGTAAAGAGCTGTTGTTGACGGCACTTCAGCAATTGCCTTATATTAGGTTTTTGTGTAAGACTGTTAACTAGCATCTCTCTTGTGTGATTTGTGTCCGTGGTTGGACATGCAGTGATGCTACACATGTACATGCTCTGTCTTTTAATCCGACAGCTCAAGGACTGAACTGTCCTATGGGGAAAGAAATGAGGAGCATGAAAGACAAACCATAAAAGACAGACCATGAGAAGGTATGAACTTCCATTTTGCAAACATTCTGCAACTGGAAGATTACTTTGCACAGTTGGTGCCTACTAGTCCAACATGAGGGACCTATGTGAAGTGAATAAAAGACTCTAATGTTGGCTATTCCAGTTCAAAGAATGGAATATAATGTTACCATAGAAGAATAGTAAATGTTCATATTTTCTTAATTAGATAATATATTGTGTTTGGACTTGTTTGTATTATAATAAATTCTAATATGGTGCACACTTGGTGTTTGGCATTTGCATATATTTTCATGCTACGGAAGAACTCTGACTAGAAATTTTCAAATGAGCATTTTACTTATACTTTGTGCTAGTGCTAGAATGAGACCTGAGTCCCACCTGTCCCTTGGTTAGCCAGATAGATTTCAGAATTTAAGACCACTGAATTCTGCTTCCTAGAATCCTAATTAGGTAGTTTACTGGGGATAAATCTGAACTCTCTTCTGACTTTATCCTCTGGATGTCTTTGAGACAATGATGGCTATAATCATAAGTGGAAATCTAGCATAATGGCTAAGAGCTTGGCCTTTCTTTGCTCATGATTTATTTATAAATCGAAGTTCTTATCTTTTGACCCCCTTCGCCCATTTTTTACACCCCCATTCCCCGTCTCTGGCAACCACCAAACTGTTTTTTCTTTTGTTTTGTCTTGTTTTTTAAATGAGATCCCACAGTACTTTTCTCTTATTTCACTTAGCATAAAGCAATCAAGGTCCATCCATACTGTTGCAAATGGCAAGATTTTCTTTTTTATGGCTGAATAGTATTCCATTGCGTATATCCACCACATCTTCTCTACCCACTCATCTATTAATGGACACTTAAGTTGTTTCCATATCTTGAATGTTGTAGCCAGACAATCATGGTTTCATGTCCCAGCCCCACCATTTACTAAATGGGTGCCCTTCAACAATTCCTTGAAGATCTCTAAAAGATGGTCCTCACATAGAAAATGGTATAAAATTTAATTTTTTCCAGTTGCCTTCAAGGTAAATAGAAGCTCTCAAGGTCAGGAAATCAAGGTTTGGAGTCAGTTATAGCAGGCTATAACTTTGCAGGCTATTCCACTTCCTAGCTGTGTGACCTTGGACAATGTTCTCAATTCCTCGGAGTCTCAATTTCTTCTCCATAAAATATGGCTACTAGTAATTCCAGTACAAACCCCATGGGGTGATTATTAATAGTAGAGCTAAAAAGAGTCTTCAATTGCACATTATTTTATGGGTAAGGATACTAGGTCAAAAGAGGTCAATGATTTTGTCCAAAGTAGTCACTAAACATTTCATGCCTCCCACTTTACCTCACTGCCTTCTCTGAAAGATTCTGACTCATCCCCTCCCTCACCAAAAGATCACATTATTTTGTGCTCTTTTTAGATCTGAGTTATATTGCATAGTTTTCCAACCTTTCAAGCCCAGGTCATCCAAGCATGAGATATATTGTAACTGCATCATAATTAAAACATTTGGCTTGACCTTTCCCTCTAAGGTAGAATTTTTTTAAAGTTGGCTCTCTGGAATCCTAACCACAGCTCTTAAACTTGCTATGCATTTCCCACACAAACCACCATCAATTCTGACAGCCACCCACAAACTATTGTCACAATCTATCTGTGTCAACTTGAAGAATGAAAGTTAACTTACAAGTAGAGAGGGAAGTAGAAAAAAGCAAAGAATTTGCTGAGAAGGTTGCAAGCAGAAGCTGTTAGGTATGGCTACAGCATCCTCATTAATTTTGTTCACCAACTCAGGAAGGCAGGATAAAAGTGAGTTGATGAAGGTTGAACTGTTAAATAATAATCCTTTTATTAGTGCACTCAGCTAATGTGATGGCTCAGCCTCTACAGAGGGTGTGCAATTAATCCACAAACTTGCCAGACACAACAAGGGGGATAAGAAGCTCATGTCTACTGGGATAAATAGATACTGTGAATTTCCCAGGTTTATTGGGAGAATGTGTCACTGTCATGCCAGAAAAAGAAAACTTTTCTGATTAAAAAGGAGCAAAACAGGGCCACAGGGAAGAGATCCCTTCCCATCAACTCTCTGCATGAGGAGTTTACTATGTCCATAGAGCTCTGTTACCTAGTGAATGGTAATAACACAATATTTCTCTCTACTGGAGATGGAACAAAAAAAGCACATGAAACTGAAACTCAAGAATGAGAGATCCAGATCAAACCCAAAAGGGAAGTGTTCATAGTGATGTCTATTCACTCCACAAATGGAGTTCTTAGAATCTGCTACTCTGGGTTTATTTCCAAATGGACTGTATATCAGAGTCTTGGAGGGAAACAAATCTCACTCATATAGTTTCAATAAAAAGCTTTTAACCAAGGAGACCTTTAAAAATGGTCTCATCAACATTAAGGGAACCAACAAGAGCTACTGAGATATCTAGGAACTAGAAAAAATAAGAAGTCTTAACCTCTCTAGGCCTGATGGAGTGACAGAAGAAAATAGCGTTACCGTAGCTCAGTGTGGCTAAGCTTTGGAGGTACAGCCTTCTAGCAAACAAGTGCCACACCACTACCAGAGAGGTGATGCCAGAGAAGAAGTGGAAGATCCCCAATCTCTCTTTTCCTTCCCTCTGATATCGTGCTGATGCCCCTACCAGCAGAGCTCAAACAGAAGTCAGCCAAGAAGTGAGAGCTGGTGATGTGGTCCATAGTGGCCAGGCCTCAAGACACAAAACAGTGAAAAACAGATGAAGGGTGAAGTGAGACAGGCAGCAATTGCAGAATAACCAGCAAAGCTTGGATTCTTATTTTCTTATCAGTGAATGTTGGAGAGGATCTTGGAGGATATTTCACTCAAAGTATAGATATAAAGAGAGAGAGAAGAAGGAAGGAAGGAAAGAAGGAAGGAAGGAGGGAGGGAGGGAAGGAAGGAGGGAGAAACGGACGGAGGGAAGGTGGGAGAAAAGGAGGGAGGGAAGGTGGGAAAGAA
This sequence comes from Proteles cristata cristata, assembly GCA_017311185.1. Taxonomy (NCBI): domain Eukaryota; kingdom Metazoa; phylum Chordata; class Mammalia; order Carnivora; family Hyaenidae; genus Proteles; species Proteles cristata. The sequence continues at coordinate 2,597,867 of JAESUZ010001797.1, read as the reverse complement.
AGAGGGAGGAAGGGAGGGAGGGAGGAAGGAAGCAAGAAAGGGAAAGAAAATTAAGGCCCAAAAGATCCCCTTGCCTAAGGTAATATGACCTAGATGTTGATAGGCCCTCCTTCTAATAATATTCTAGCACACTCCCAGAAACATGTACTATAGACCTTCACAAACTTGTTTTCCAATCATCAGTTAGAATTTTCTTTCATTAATCCTCAGCATCTTCATATGTCAACGTGAACATGTTTGGGAGAGAACTGAGGAGGTTGGACACTTATTTAGTAACCACTGTGTCTTAGGCACTCTTATGATCGTTCACTTATTTGACTAATATGTGTTCGAACATATGATGTCTGTTCATTTTCCAGGATCTATTCTAGGCATAGTAATTCCTTGGTGAACAAAACATATAGGGTTTCTGCCTTTGTGGTACTTACATTCTAGCAAGAAAGATAATATACAAGAAAGCAAATAAGGTGATTTCAAGTAGTGGTAAGACTATAAATGAAGACTTTCTTTTTAGTTAAAGGAAACAGAAAGTGCAAAGACTTTGAAATGAGAAAAACCCTGAGCACTCATAGTACAAACAGGAGACTAGCATTGCTGAAGCATAGTAATCCAGGGGAAAAGTGATACAGAACAAGGCATGGAGGGCCTGGCCAGAGCAAAATAAGGTACAGGCTCTGTGGGGTCTGGTAAGAAACTTGGTGAAAAGCCACTGAAGAATTTTAAAAGAGAAATTGATGTGATCTTCTTTTTTTACATTCATTTATTTATTTTGAGAGAGAAAGAGAGAAAACAAGTTGAGAAGGGGCAGAGAGAGATGAGAGAGAATCCCAAGCAGGTTCCACACCATCAGCACAGAGTCCAATGCAGGGCTTGATTCCATGAACAGTAAGATCACAATCCACGCTGAAATCAAGAGTCAGATATTCAACCAATTGAGCCACCCAGGCAACCCTGATGTGATCTTCTTACTTCACCTAACCATCGTAACAACTCTTGAAGAGAAGTATTGTTACCTTCATTCTTCAGATAAGAAAATGAAGTCTCACAGAGATTCTCACAGCAAAGTCTCAAGGTCTCAGTAAGTAATTTATGAGTGGTATTTAAGCCTAGTCCTGTCTAGTTCCAAAAGCCATTTCTTCGGGCCACCTTGACATGAATTCCTTCACATCCCATACTCTCTCTTCTGAATTAGCAGCTTATTCCCATTAGCCTTTTCATCATCGAAAGCTGATATTTAGACTAAAGCCATTCTCTAATTCCAGTAATGAAGAGTCAGAAACCATCAGGTCATGATAGCATATGGTTCTATTTCCTGACCCAATTCATGTGTCTGATGAAATCTGACAGAGCAGAGAATCAGTCACGCAAGCTCATGGATGAATTAATATAGACTCTACTCACAGGTAAGGCAAATATATTTATATATTTATTTGTTTAATATGTATATATTTGTGTGTGTGTGTATGCATGAATGTGGGTATACATATATATATATATCATATATAATATACATACATGTATCTTTTAAAATTTTTGAAAGTATATACTTTTTTTAAAACAACCTCAATAATATTTTCAATGACATTGTTTTGCAAATACTCTTATACACAGATTTCAATTCTTGGTCCTTCTCCACCTTAGAGGCTGGCTCTTCAGAGCAACTGCCTGTGCTTCTGTCCAAGGTGCTGAAATTGTTTGACCACGACTTTGATTTGAGCAAGAAATGCAGTATGTGCTAGAAAAATTTTATGTATAGCCACCTGGGTGGTTCAGTTGGTTAAGAATCCAACTCCTGGGGCACCTGAGTGGCTGAGTCGGTTAAGCATCTGACCTCAGCTCAGGTCATGATCTCACGGTCTGGGAGTTCAAGCCCTGCATCGGGCTCTGTACTGACAGCTCAGAGACTGGAGCTCACTTTGCATTCCGTGTCTCCTTCTCTCTCTGCCTCTCCCCTGCTCATGCTCTCTCTCTCTCTGTCTCTCTCTCTCTCTAAAGTAAATAGGCACTAAAAATGTTTTTAAAAAAAGAATCCAACTCTTGATTTTGGCTCAGGTCATCTCACAGTTCATGAGTTCCAGCTGTGAGTAAGGCTCTGTGCTGACAAATTCATTCTCTCTCCTCTCTCCCCCAAAATAATAAATAAAAACTGTAAAAAAATAAAATTTTACATTTAAAGATACATACTTGCTCCCTCTCATTAAAAAAGGAATTGCAGGGCGCCTGGGTGGCTCAGTCAGTTAAGCATCCGACTTCGGCTCAGTTAATGATCTCACCACTCTTGAGCTCAAGCCCGCACTGGGCTCTGTGCTGACAGCTCAGAGCCTGGAGCCTGCTTTGGATTCTGTGTTATTCTCTCTCTGCCCCTCCTCTGCTCGCACTCTGTCTCTCAAAAATGAGTAAATGTTAAAAAAAAAATTTAAGGAATTGGTATGGCATTATTTACTTTATTAAACTATTTAAGATAGGATTTCTTACAACACTAGTTCCACTGGGGCCTTGTTCCTCAAACCACGGTCCACCTAATGGCAGCATCACATCAGTATCACTCGGGAATTTGTAAAAATTGTGGAATCACAGGCCCTACCACAACCTGCTGAACCAGCATCTGAATTTTAACAAGATCCCAGGTGATTCATACACACATTAAAATGTGAGAAGCACTGCACTGTTGAACTTTAAAACTGGTTTTATACCCTTGGGAAGCTTTTTGAAAATACCAATACCCAACATGAAACCCAGATGACAGTATTTTTTAAAGTTCTTGGATAATTCTAATGTACAGCCAAAATGGAGAACATTGATCTTTTTAAGGAAAACTTTAAATCACCATCATAAATGGAAAACCAGTATCACTTACCATAATAGACAGAAACCATTTTTAAAAGGCCAAATATTGTTAATAATTCTTACTTTATACAACTGTCTGAAACTATCATCTATTCTCTTTCTGTCAAAAAAAAAAGAAAAAAAAAAGACAAGTATTAAGGGCCTACTACCACCACATTGAGACTGTGTCCTTAACCTAATCATGAGGATTGGTAACAAATTAGAAAGGGAAATTTTTTTCACAATGTGCTTAGATGTTACTGAAGTCAAGCCTCTGTCATCTAAATTGACTCACACACCCCTTGTTACAAGTGCTATACTTTGGAAAACATTGACTATTAAATAAGAAGCTTTCAGCCCTTCTCTTATTTTAGTGATTCCCAGCCTTAACTTAAACCTATGACCTGACTCTACACACAGATGAATTAAATCAGAACAGAGACCAATAGGCTCAAGGCATCAAAATTTTCTAAAGCCTTGCCATGTGATTCTGCACAGAGCCAGGATTGAGAACCACTTGCCTACCTGGTAACACTTAGTTGGCTGTAAGAACTGGCAAATTACTATACAGCCTTCCTAAATAATCTGTCATTTGGCTATTTCCCTAATTCAGGCTTTCCACAATTGGCTGAGGTTTCACAGTGTCTGTACTTCTCACTGTTGAAGATTAAGGAAACTGAAAAATCACACCCACCTACCCCCTCACTCTGACTGTGGAACCTGTTGAGAAATTATTCAAGAAATGGACTAGTGGAGATCAATGATCAGTTCTATTACTGGAAGGGTGGGTTGGAGAACCCAGTTGAATTGAAAGCCAAATGGACTTCTTACCCAACCAGTTTATATTTTAGCTCAAACACTCATGAGAGTCTGGAACTGTATTGAAGACAGTTATCCAAACAGTTGCAAGCAGAATATCTGTCCCCCAAGCAGAGTCCTATCAGTGAGGACAGTTACAGACAGACCTCTAGATCCTCCTCTGCAAGCCACACCTGGACCTCAACCCAGTTAGGATTGCTGTGTGGAAGATAGGAGCCTGAAAACAATTCCTCCTTTCTGGAGGTCTGAGAAATAGAAAGGTAAGGTGGCTTTCTCACATATATGATGTTCCTTCTTCTGCTGCTACAAATCGGTCAAGGCCTTCCCTCTCCTTTGGGGGCAGAGTGAAAAAGAAGGGTTGAGAGAAGTTACCTTCCAAGTACTTCTGAGAGTAAAATCAACACTTCCTAAGTTATAGGTTAAGAGAGAACTATTAGACTGAATCTACTCCTGAAATCATTACTGCACAATATGCTAACTTGGATGTAAATTAAAAAATAAAAACTAAAAAAATTAATTGGATTAGGGAAAAAAAAACTATTAGAAAGAAAAAATGGTCTCCCCTATACTCACCTCCTCATGACCCAGGGAATTTTACAAATGTGGCTCAGAAATTTCACAACCCACAAGGAGATAGACAGTCAGGTGTTCTGAACTGTTAAAATACTTAGAAAAAAGGCAAGAAAAGATCTTTCTGATCCTCAAGGGTCTCATGTCCTCAAATTAGGGCTATTGGGTGCTTCCAAAGGAATAATTCTATATTCAAGGCCTCAGCCCTGGTCTATCTATCTCTCACTACTAGCACACAGTTCTCTAAAAGCTCTGAAATCAAAAATAATGTTTTCAATTTTTTAAATATTTATTTTTAAGAGAGGGAGGGAGACACAGAGCATAAGCAGGGGACGGGCAGAGAGAGACAGAATGTGAAGCAGGCTCCAGGCTCAGAACTGTCAGCACAGAGCCTGACACAGGGCTCAAACTTGTGAACTGCAAGATCATGACCTGGGCCAAAGTCATATGCTTAACTGACTGAGCTACCCAGGTGCCCCTGGAATCAAAAATAATTCTAATTGACTTTGATTTTAAAAAGGTTGCCAAATAGCACTTTCAGAAGTGAACAAGAGTGGTGCCAATATCAGACACCTTCATGGCACTGCAACCCCCAAGAGCAGATTCATGGTATGCAAGGATGTGGGTCATGCAGATCTGGGTTCAAATCCGGACTCCACTACTTGCCAGCTACATGACACTGGACAAGTTACTCCAGTCTCTGAGCTGTTATGTCATATGGAAAGTAGGAATAACAACAGAACTGACTTGAAAAGGGGGATGGTGGGAATTATTTATAGTATTTTTAAGTGTTTGGAACACATCTGTATTACTAATAAATAGTGCTAGGATTATTTAGTTACCCCCTGATAGAAACAAGAGGAACACTGCATATTCCAGAACTTCTCTGGGAAACTGGGTCACCTATGCAATGACAAGGCCAGTTGGGAAGAAAGGTTTAGCCATGTCATGTTTCAGCTTTTCTCTCCTTTCCAAAGTGGAGAAAGCATATCATTCACTGTAGTCATCTAGTGACAGTCCCTGCAAAAGATAGAGCATCAAGGATTCTGAAGACTAGGGGTAGGCCATCAGTCACTCCACAGTCAATTTTAATACCACAAAATGTGGCCTCCAGTTATACCCTAATTCTTTCTCTCCAACAGTCTGCATCCAATGCTAATTGATGGAGTGAAACTTCAGCCTTCAGGATGATGTGATGGCAGCTGCATAAAGGCCACTTGCCCATCTTGTTATGTTGCTATCACTTGGCTCCAGTGATGAGAAAAATGGAAATAATCCTACTGGTGGGTGAGGGCTGTTACAGGTGACCTGTCCCCAAGATGTCAAGTATGTCTCTAGGGCTATGAGAAAGGAAACAAATATTCCTCAGCTGGAGACAAGAGCTTCTTGTTATTGCAAATTAATCTTGTAAATATCTGATTTTTAAGAGGCTGTAAGGAAATGACTCCCTGTTGTTATGTGTGTCCCTCTTAGTGTATCTGATTTCTGGGGCATGGTGATGTGTTCTGACATTGCTGTCCCTGTGAAGTCTGCAAGGGAAAGGCCACAGCCATGAGAAGAAAGGACAGGGTTTTCTCTAAGAATGAGGTCATCATAGCAACTGTCATCTGGGGAAGAAGCAGGACATTGGACAAGGTAAAAGGAAACAGACCTGGAAAAGTAGGAGAAAGAGCTCAGCTTCTTTGTCTTAACTTGGCCAATCTAGATGTTTACAAAAGGTTTCCTGGGAAGGATACTAAAGGTGGGGCTTGAAGCCAGAAGAAAGAGGACTGAGATGGTTCATCTTCCCTGAGATTTCTAGTAATGAGATAGGTCTCCAAACGGCAGTTCTACTTCAAGTTTGACTATTTCCTTAAGGTTCTCTTTGCTGGTTTTCTGCTATAGTCCCAGATCTTTAACATATTCCATCTTTTCTTGGTAGAACTGAAATATTAAATGAGACTGTATCTCCAACCAAGTCCAGCATAGCTGTAGATATGGTAAGCCCCTTCCAAAAGAAAGTGAGTAGGATCTTAACTTATAGTGAGAGACTCTGCCTAAGGAAACAGCAACACTTTTGGGAGGTTAACTTCCCCCTTTGGTTTATATATATGCTGCTAAAGTTATAAAAGGATTTAAATGATGCCATATTATCTCAGTCAGAAAAGGCTAAATGTATAATAATGCAAATATGCCATTGCTCCACCATCCTATGGACAAAGACCTACATTAAAAATGTTCTAGGGTGCCTGGTGACTCAGTTGGTTAAGCGTCCAACTTTGGGTCAGGTCATGATCTCACAGTTTGTGGGTCTGAGCCCCACATCGGGCTCTATGCTGACAGCTCAGAGCCTGGAGCCTGATCCAGATTCTGTGTCTCCCTCTCTCTCTGCCCCTCCCCCACTGGCACTTTGTCTCTATCAAAATGAATAAACACTGGAAAAAATTTTTAAGTTCTATTAATCATAATCTCCCTAAATTTTTGTCTTGCCTCTATGTGTTCCCTGGGGTCCCCCTTTCAATATTCAAGGAGTCTCTGTGGTCATTTCACATGTTCTCAATCTGTTAGCTAGTGTGTCCACATGGAGTCTTCCCTGTTCTTCTTTGTCTACTGTCCCAGGTCCTTCTTGTTGAAGTCTCCCAAACAGGAAGAACTTCAGAGGACCTCCCTGTTGCCATTGCTGACAAAGGCCACCAGGAAAAGGCCAACAAAAGCTAAAGCAGGGTCACATTCTAAGCAGAAGTGGGAAATGGTCTCTTTTCCATGTCAAGTCACCTTGGCATATATTTGGAAAAAATCATAAAGGTTCCAACTATGAATAGGCAGTAGGCAGTTCATAGAAGAGGAAATCTGAAGGTGAATGAATGAATGAATGATGCATACATATATACATACATGCCATGTCCAACTTCACTAAAAGTCAGAAATGTGGACATTAAAACATCAACAATTTTCATACCTCTTGGATGGACAGTAATTAAAAGAAACACCCTCAAGTGATGGATGGATATGGAAAAGACAAATGCCTATAACAAGAGCAAAAATGGGTACAAGCACTTTGAAGAGAAACTGGGCAACCAGAGAACAACTGGTGAGGGAGGCATTTACCTTATCACCAAATGATTCTATTTTCAGCTGTATACTTTAGGGAAAAAATCTCATGCATGTGCTCAAAGATAAGGGTACCAACATGGGTATGGCAGCAACAACTTGGAAATAACCTACATGTCCATCAACAGGAGAATGGTCAAATAAATAGGATGCTACATCACAAAGCAAATCAATGAACTAAAGCTACAGGTATCAATAAGAGTAAACCTCAAAAGAGAATGTTGAAAATTGACATGTATGTACAATATGATTCCATTTATTTAAGTTTCCTTGGGTATATACATGCATTTATAGAAAAAGTGTAAAAATATGAATGGAGATGCTAAATCCCAAATTTTGATAATGAATACTTCTTAGACAAGAAGAAGGAAATTTGAAGGGAACAGACACACAACAGACTGCAACTGAATGGACTGATATGTTTCATTCCACTAGAGAACTCCGAAATAAACAAGGAAAAATGCCAAGATACTAAATAGATGAGTATATATATTCTCCATTTACTATATTTTATAATAATGTGGAAGGTAAAGCAATCCCCAGTGAGTCAAGTCCTTATATAATCTCCTCCCTATGAATGCAGACAGACCTGTGACCTGATTCTAATCTACAGAATATGACAAAGGTGACAGATGTCACTCTCATGATTTCGTTACCTTACCTGAGGCTCTGCCTTAGCAGACTAGTCTTGCTGGCTTTGACAAAAAAAGCTGCCATGTTGTGAGAGAGCCACATGGCAAGTAACTGTGGGTGGCCCTCTAGAACTTAGGCATTGCCCCCAAGCTGTCACCAAATGAGAAGCATGGCCCTTAATCATAGAGCCACAAAGAAATGAACTCTGGCAGCAGCTTGATGAGCTTAGGACTGAATTTTTCCCCAGTCAAGACTCTTGATACAAATGCAGGCTAGCCAATCCCTTGATTACAGCCTTCTCAGACCCTAGCATAAGACCCAGGTAAGCTGTACCTGCACTCCTAACCCTCAGAAACTGAGATCATAAATATGTGTTGTTTTAAGCCACTAAATTTTTGATAATTTGTTACACAGCAGTAGAAAACAAATACAAATAAAATATTCATGAAAAAAAAAAAGCCAGGAGTTAAAAGGAAAATCATAAAATTGTGATGTCATTATGTTTCAAGAAGAAGGAAGTAATTAGCTAAACAAATGCCCCCAAGGCTAAGTAGACAACAACCAAGACATTTCCTTACGCATAGCAGCTTCACAGCAATGGGCAGGTCAGAAGTCTGAGGAGCAAGTAGGCCAAGAGTCTGAGGAGCAAGTAGAAGGTGAGGAACTGGAGAGAGCTGGCCAAGAAGTTTGTCAGGGAGGAAGACTGAGAGGAAGAATGTTACTCACTATATGGAGCCATGATGCTGAAGGAAATTGGTTGGTTTTATTTTATTTTTTTTTATAAACCAGGAAAAACTTAAACATGTTGACTTGGTGTTTCACTTTTTTTTATTCATAATCAAATGGCTGAATGGGTCCATTAAGTCTGCACATTAGAACCACCTGGGATAGCCCAGAGCCAATGTATATCCATGCAACAGAATACAACCCAACAACAGAAAGGAAAAAAATACTATTACATTACACAACTGTCCAGTTTCCCAACACCATTTGATGAGGAAACGTTCTCTTTTTCCATTGGATATCCTTCCCTGGTTCATCAAAGAGTAGTTGTTCATATGTTTGTGGGTCTATTTCTGGGTTCTCTATTCTGTTCCATTGATCTATGTGTCTGCTTTTGTGTCAGGACAATACTGTCTTGATAATTACAGCTTTGTAACACAGCTTGAAGTCCGGAACTGTGAGGCCTCCAGCATTGGTTTTCTTTTTCAACATTACTTTGGCTCTTTGGGGTCATTACTGGCTCCATACAAGTTTTAGAACTGTTTGCTCTAGATCTGTGAAGAATGCTGGTGTTATATTGATAGGGATTGCACTGAATATGTAGACTGCTTTGGGTAGTATCAGCATTTTAACATGCTACAAAAAAATGTCCACAGCCAGTGTATATCCATGCAATAGAACACTACCCAACAATAGAAAGAAAGAAAATATCAATACTTGCTACAAATAATATGTTAAGTGAAGAAAACCAGACACAAAAGACTATTACTATGTGATTTCATCTATATAAAATGTTTTTTTAAGAACAAAGTCTATAAGGACAGAAATCGATTAATGGTTACCTGAGACTGAAGGTACAAATGAAGACAAATCATAAATTTTTTTCTTACCACTGTTCCATTAAGCAAACTTTCTCATCTTATATGTCCCAGGTGTTGGATTCTGGCAGTCTACCCATCTGCTGAGGTAACCTTCTCTGTCTGGATGATCCTCATGGGTGCATACCTTTGAGGATGACCCCTAGCCAGTTCCCTTTCATGGTAAGGTAAGAGCAACCTTGCCTGTGTGACTCAGGCAATGCAAAGGCAACCTTATCTCCACCTCGGCTTCCAGCTTGGCTTGGATTGGATATTATACGTACAACAGGTAACAGTTACTTTATTCCTCAAGTTTCAGGGGATATAATTCAACCTTCCCAAAAAGATATCTTTAAGTCCACTACCACCACCCCTTTCTAGCTCCCAGTGGGAAGAGGAGGGAGAAACTCATCAACAATCCTAAAAACTCATCTCTCTAAAGACACTTCCACTCCTTCGTTTATTCACTTTATACTTTCTTCAGCTCCTGGATGAATCTTTAGCCTTCCCTCCATAGTCTGAAGTCTGGAGATGGGCTAATGCTAAAAGATCCAAACTGGGGGTCTGCCAAAGTCCTCTCAAAAGAATCTAACATCTCACTTTAGAATGTGGGAATCTGGGACATCTTGGTGGCTCAGTTGGTTAAGCATCCAACTTCGGCTCAGGTCATGATCTTACAGGTCGTGGGTTCGAGCTCCGCATCAGGCTCTGTGCTGACAGCTAGCTCAGAGACAGGAGCCTGCTTTGGATTCTGTGTCTCCCTCTCTCTCTGACCCTCCCCTGCTCACTCTGTCTCTATCTTTCCCTCAAAAATAAATAAAACATTTTAAAAAAGAATGTGGGGATCCTTTGCCCCTCCCTACTCCTTTGAGAACTCACCCAAAACTCTGAGACACGAAGACAAGTTTTAACCATCTATTTCATCTCATGCTGGCCAACCACAGGATCCAGAATGTATGATAACCAAATTGAGATTTGAGTGCATGTGTTTTTTCCAGATAAAAAGCACATGTAAATGAATGTGTTACATTTGAAGGGAAAAGTGGGCTCAATGTGGAGACAGATAGCATTAAGGCACTGGGTTTTCACTTGGACATCATTCCACATGGCTGTGCTATGCTTATCATACTAAGTGGATGTGTGCTGTTATGAAACATCATCATTGCCCAGCTTTGTTCATCTAAACACACCCTGTTGCAATGAGACAATGCCCTCACTCACCAAGATCTTTTAATGCAAGCAAAAAATCTATGAGTCGGATGGGTCAACGTGTGCCACATTGAGTGTGCAATCCAGACAATGAACCATCACTCTATGGTTTGTTCTGGCCTGTGACCACATTTTCATTCAGGCAATAGTTTTAAATATGTGTCAATTTCAAGCAGCCTATCATTAATACTTTATCTTGAAATACAAACTGGTTCTTCTCTTACTTGGGGGTCAGCAAACTTATTCTGCAAAGGGCAAGATGATAAATAATGTTTTAAAGTAATCTCTACCCTCACCATGAGGCTCATATTCACAATCCTGAGATCAAGAGACACATGCTCCATCTCTGTCACAATTACTCAACTCTACCATTATAGTGCAAAAGCAGCCATAGACAATGTATAAACAAATGAATGTGCCTATGTTTCAATAAAACTTTATTTGTAAAATCAAGCAGAGGCCTAGGCACCTGGGTGGCTCAATTAGTTAAGTGGCAAATTCTTGGTTTCAGCTCAGGTCATGATCTCACAGTTCACACATTCAAGCCTGCATTGGGCTCTGTGCTCACAAGGGGGATCCTGCTTCACATCCTGTCTCTCTCTGCCCCTTCTCCCCCTTCTCATTGTCTCTCTCAAAAATAAATACATGTTTTAAAACATTAAAAAAAAACAAACAAACAAGCAGAGCTAGGGGCTATCTATAGTTTGCCAAATGCCTCCTTTACCAGATTGAACTTCTTATCAAAAGACAGGTAATTATTCTCAGAAAGTATAAAAGATATTTTTTCAAATAATCTTGTTTCCTTGGAGTCTTACTTATCACCCAATAAATTGTCCATTTGTAGGAAAGAACTTCTGATATACCCTAAAAAATGTTGGTGAGGAGTCAATAGAGGAGAGAAACTGAAAATGCTAAAAAGACTGGGGATAACTGATGGGGTGAAGACCGTGAGATTCCAGAAGGGGGTTCCAGAGAACAGATAAGATACCTCTTGAACCAGAAAAAAAGAAAAGAAGAGGCTGGATTGGAAAAGGGGACCTGACCTCCCCTTTGAATGACGGCATTCATGACCATCTAGTCAGAGGATGGTAGCTGGCAGGAGGCATAGGAATGGAGAAGGTCTGAAATTGCCATTATGGATCCCAGACATGAAAGCTGAGCAGGGACATGGAAGGCCTGGGACAAACCACATTAAAGCCTTAATTAACTCATTTTAAAAATGAAACAATTCCACCTGCCTCACCAGATGACAACATGTGTTAAAACACCTGGTGCATTAGGTATTTAAGGATCCTAAAATGTCTGAGCAAGAAGGGACCTTAGAAATCAGGGTGCCTGGGTAGCTTGGTCAGTTAAGTGTCCAACTTTGGCTCAGGTCATGATCTCGCAGTTTATGAGTTCAAGCCTCCCATCAGGCTCGGTGCTGACAGCTCAGAGCCTGGAACCTGCTCCAGATTTTCTCTCTCTCTCTCTCTCTCTCTCTCTCTCTCTCTCTCTCACCCTCCCATGCTCACTCACTCTCTCTCTCTCTCTCTCAAAAATAAAAACATTAAAAAATTATTTTAAAGAAATCATGGAGGCTTCCCAAAATGTGTAATTATCACTTATGAGAGTGGAGACTGCTTTTTATGTGGTACCCAGACATGACAGTAAATAACATCAACTTATACAACATTCTATCTTCACTGTTGTCTATCTTGTGATTAGAAAGATAGACACTACGTGGTTCTGGCATATCTATAACACCTTTCTGAAATATGCCATTTTTCCTATTTAACACATCAAGGCAGGCCCCAGACTCAAGGCTTCTAATGGGCAACAACAGCATCTGAGTAGAACTTAATAATTTGGGTTTGTTTCCCTATTTATTTTCATAGTTGTCTATTATTTATGGCAATTGATAGATAATTGGCTTTTCACTCATGATATAAATATATGGCATATTACATAAATTTTCCTTTTAATGTAAATTTAAATTTTTAAATATCCATTTATTATTTTTGAGAGAGAGAGAGCGCACACACGAGTGGGGAAGGGGCAAAGAGAGAGGAAGACACAGAATCCAAAGCAGGTTCCAGGCTCTGAGCTGTCAGCACAGAGCCCAATGCAGGGCTTGAACCCATGAACTGTGAGATCATGACCTGAGCCGAAGTTGAATGCTTAACCAAATAAGCCACCCAGGTGCCCCTAAGGTAAGTCATTTTAAAGAAAAAAACTAAGTAAGTCTAGAGGTAATACACTGATTATGACAAAATAGTGAAGATGCTATAAGAATCAGACATCACCAATAGGAAAAGTGATGCCAGAGAAGGAAGGGCATTTTTCCTAGATCATCACACGGCATGCTAGAAGCTGAGCTGGAATCAAATGCCAGGTCTCTCTGTTCCCAGTTTTTTAGTCTTTCTGGTAAACCAGACCTCACTCTCACCAAACAAGACCCCTTATATGTACTGTATAGCTCAAGCTGAAACCCCATCCATGACTCTTTTTTCTCCATCTTCACAGAGGGGCACATAGCTAATAGTCACCAGTCAGCATGGTGGAAATAGAAGCTTTGTCCATCAGCTCTGGCATCTTATGCAGGAAAGTGGAGCATGCCTGAAAAAACAGTCAGTCATGAGCCAGGGCTCAGGATGCTGTGTGCCTGTTCTATCCCAAAACTTCATGACAAATCAAGAAGCTTCAGAAGCTAGTGGTGCTGATGAGAATATGTAAGGAGTCTAAGGAGGATGCTGAGGTTGAGAAGAGGGAGGTGGAACTCTATCTTAGCAGTAGGAGTTTCTGGAGGCCAAGGGGCCAGGTCTTCTCAGAATCAAGGTCAGAGCCTGCATTGCCCACATCCTGAACGAAAACGGCTGCTGTGCCATTGGGCATGAGTGGTACTTCACTCATGTTGTTCACTACTATATCCCCATGTGCTGGCACATAGCAGAAACTCAATGAAAACCTGTTAAATGTCTAATGAAGGTAGATCTTGAGTAAGAGAGAAAGAAAGGGGGATGTGAGGAGTAGAGAAGAAAGAGAAAGAAATACAAAGGGGAAGAGAAGAGGAAAGGAAGAGAAAGACTAATCTCTGTGTGGACAGAGATGTCTACCATCTTCCCTGATATTTCTCCAACTGGTAAAATAGTACACGGCATATGACAAGACTCTCATGAATAACTTTTGAATAAATGAATGAATAGAAGGGAAATATAAAACATTCATAAATAACCATAATATAATTTAAAAGTGGGAACAGTCAAAACCATTCTAATAGTATTTATTGGGCACCTCATCTAAGCATTCAGTGAATATAAATGATGTTAAACGATGCTACTATCACTAGTCTTGCTCAACACCAAGCCCCATGCTACGAGCTTTACATGGATTATTTCATGTAATCCTCATTATCCCTCAAGGCAGGACTGCTTACCAAACTCATTTTACAGGCGAGATACCCGAGCCTCAGAGAGGCCAAGTATCTTGTTCAAAATCACTCAGCTAATAAAGAGAATGGTGGAGCCAAGACCCTCATCAGGTCCATGTGTCCCCAAAGTCTGGGATCTGTCCATTAAATGACTATAATTAATAATATGAGCTCCCCACCCCCTGCAAGATTAAGAGTACACTTATCATGATGAGCACTGAGTATACAATTGTTGAATCAGTACACTGTACATCTGAAACTAATATAGCATGTTAACTTTATTTGAATTAAAATTTTTTAGTTATCTGATGATGATGATGATGATGATAATAAATATGACCCCCAAAAGGCTGGGTAGACTTGACAGGTGTTTGAGGAGAGTCAATCAAACAAAGAAAGTGGAAGGGGAAGAGAAAGGGAACAGATCATTAAGGAGATATTATTGAGATTCACCAAGACATGAGTCTCTCTAATCCTTCTGAGCAAACACCGTCTTAAGGTGAGTCAAAGACATATGGTTTCTTTGGCCAATGACATGTGAGCACAAGTGACCTGAACCACTTGGTGGCATTTGAGAGTCACTAAGTGATTGTCTATGCTTTCTTTCCATGCCAAGAAATTGTTGAAAGAATCTGGGTTAAGCCAATACATGGAGGTCTGCCACCCAAACCCACAGTGAATTTTAAATGAGAAATAAAGTGTGTTAAATATATTAACATTACTATATTTCTGTGATGTTTGTTACTGCAGTATAACTTTGCCTACCCTGAATAATACAGTGATAACTATGAAAGAGTAACAAAGCAGTAGCACCTATAAAAATGAAATGACAGAAACAATGTATGCATAAAAGAATCTATTAATGTATATTAAATCAAAGAGAGAGGTTTTCAAGTCTGCTTAAAAATAGAGGAACAATATCAACCCTATTGAAAAGATGGTGCAATGTGCTAGGTAAGTGGAATCTGACCAACCCGGATTTATATCCTATCTCAGACACTCACCACATGGATGGACTGTCTCTCTGCATCTATTTTCTCATTGGTAACATGGGATTAACAATAACACTAACCTCAGAGAGTGGTTAGGAGATCTAAATGATCTTACACTTATAAAGTGCTTGACACAGCACTCAGCACAGGTAAGTCCTCAAGAAACGTAACTATTGTTACTAAAGAAAGAAGCAAGGTTCACTGGCAGAAATGAAAAGCGCAAGTTTCTCCCTTCCCAACAATGCTCTGTGAATCCTGAAGGGGTTAACTCAAAACACACGTACATACGGGCACACTCATACACAGTCACACGCACAGGCACACGCAGCCCACGCACTGCCCTTTGATTCTTCTCCCAAGGCAGGAATGGAGATGAAGTCTGCCAACTGTGCAGCCCTAATTGCATTTTCTTCCTGAAAGAGGGTCTGGTGCAGAACACCTGCGGTCCAGAGCTACGTGACAGCAAGGCTGTCGTGCAGGCAGTGGTGGCACAGGCAGCTTGCAAATTCAGGGGCTCTGGGACCTGAGACACAGCCAGACCTGGCAGATCCCTGGATGTCCCTCCCAAGTGCTGCCCCAAACCCAAGAAACAATGCTTCCTGTGCAAGGCAAGGGACAGTCTGGAATTTGCAATTAATCCCTTTCTCAAAGGCCCTGAGGGACTGGGAACAGAGAAAGAGGGGTCCAGACATTTTCCTGATGCCCCGGGAGGCAGAATACATAGCATGGTGTTGAGAGCACAGGATTTTAAAAAACAGGAACCAGGCCCAGAATCAAGTTCTGACATCAATAGCTGTGTAACTTGAGCAGGTGCCACACGCTCTATGAAAACCAGTTTCCTCAGCTCTCCAACAGGGTACATTGTCATGAAATAAAATAAATATCAATATGGTAAGGTAAGTACAATAATAAGTACATGTACAGCTACAGATCAGCAAAGAGAAAGGAGCAATAAACTCTATCTGGTCAGAAAGGAACTCTTGCATAAGACTCCTGGAGAAGAGGACACCCAAATGGGGTTTAAAGGATGAAAAGTAGTTTTTTTCTGCTGGGTATGGGATGGCTTTATAGGAAGAGGAGGAAAGTCAGCAAGATGATGTGGTGGAAATCCTAATCTAGAAGAGATTATTGAAGGAAGAAGCTTAAGGAAGGAAAAAGCAAGATCAAAGAGTAGGAAAATAACATCAAGGCAGATGTGAGAGATCTGAAGCTTAGATTTACCCTACAGTCAATAAGGGGTCATAAAGGATTTGGAATGGGAATGAAACATAGTGAGATTTTCATTGTACAAGGACCACCCAGGGCAGCTTTGTGCAGGGGAACCTAGAGGTCTGTGAGGCTACTTCTCAGATAGGTTAAGAGGTGATGGGGGCCTGGACTTTAGCTGAGTTAGGGCAGACTTTAAGTAATACCTTTATCGCTCTGTGAACAGGAATCAAAATTTACAGCAGTGGCCCAAAGGTACAGAAAATATTTGGAAACAAAGACCCTGGAATCACACAGAATGGCCATTCAACCTGCTGTCCTGGCTTGCTACAGTCCATTGTACCTTCTGAAGGACCACATCATTCACTAAAACCAGCCGTTCCCAACTTCTTTTATTCACTCAGTCACTCATTCATTCATTCATTCATTCATTCCATGAACGGCATCTACTCCTCATGAGGCACCATCCTAGACACTGGCATTGAGAGTCCTCAGCAAACCAGACAGACTGGCTCCTGACGTCCTATCACTCTCAGTCTAGTGCGGACACAGGTACGAACTATCGAACACTATTAACTAAAAAATTCTGAACTGTCAGAAACTATGAAGGAAATCAATAGGGCACTAAGGGAGAAAATAGTACCAGTTCAAATTAGGAAACAGAAAATACTCCCTGATCTGAAAAATGATCAGCAGTTAGCCAGCTATCAGTTAGACAAATAAGCATTATAGGCAGAATAAGCTGTGTGTGCAAAGGACCCCAAGGTAGGAAAATGTTTGGCATGTACCAGGAACTCCAGGAAGATATGTGTTGGTGGAGCAAGTGATCAAGTTGGGGAGAAACACAGAATGCACTGGAGAGGGGGTTATGTAGGCCCTGGTAAAGAGTTTGGATTTCATTCTAAGTGCAAAGGGAAAAGCCATTAAAGTATCTAGTTAAGAGAATAAATGACCAAGTTCACATTTTATAAAGATCTCTCTGGTTGCTGGATGCCAATGGCTCATAGTTGTGCAAAAGTGGCCTCAGGCATGCAGTGAGGAGGCGATTACAGTGGTCTGGGCAAGAGATGATGTGGGCCTGGGCCAGGCTGGTAAACATGGACATAGACAAGTGGCTGCAATGAAAAGAAGCTCACCTTGAAAGGAAGAAGTTTACAAATGGTACCACCATCTACTCAGTTTGTTAATTAGCAACTTAAGAGTTATCTTTTTCTTGAGAAGTGGCTCTCCATTCATTAGGATTAACCACTGCTCATGGTCCCCTGTGGCCCTAATATCTGATGGAGAATCAAACAACACTGATCTTCCTTTCCTCTTGTAATGGGGTGAATTGTGTCTCCCCGCAAAAATATGTTCAAGCCCTGAATCCCAGTACCTATGAATGTGACCTTCTTTGGAAATAGGATCTTTGCAGACATAATCAGGATTTAAGTTGAAATGAAGTTATAATGAATTAGAATGGACTCTAAATCCAATTATGGTGTCATTCTAAGGTCCCTTCAAAGGGAGAATGCCATGTGACTACAGGGGCAGAGATATACTTACAAGCCAAGGAACACCAAGGATCACCTATAACCACTACTGTCCAGAAGGGACTTCTTCTTCAATCTCTGATAGTCTGCAAACTGGTTCCTGTATGGGGAGGGGGACAGAAACCAAAGAAAAAGACAGACCACTCCAGATGGGTAGGAGGCAGGGTTAATAAGCAAAGGAATTTACAAGGCTTGTCTTTGGCACCTGAAAGTAGATCTCTCCACGGACCTGCCAGAATCTTAGAAGTTTATATACAGGCCTTAACAGGGTTCAATGACATTGACCATCCACATGGTCTCAACAACACCTCACTCTCTCAAGGCTGGATCCATGCAACAGCTTCTAGTGGGCATAACATATATTCCAAGGACAGGAGAGGGTGTAAGGAGCGTCCAATTGCCCAATGTCAGCTCTTGGGTGAACCTGCAGGCACATCTTCTCAATGACCTCCTCCAACATTTTCCTAGGGATTCCACATCTTAGCATCCCAATCAGGCTTTGTCACAGCATTTGGACTTCAATCCAAGGCAGCCTATCCCCTCCCAACTTTTCAAAATGCTAAGGTCTCCAGCTCTCCCACCTAGGTCTACCAGCCTCAAAGCCTACAAAGTTAGCAGACACTGCATGTTCTTCTCTAACCACAGCTCTTCTAACTTTCTCACTTGAGCTCCAGCCTCCAGTTGGGCACCAGTGGCCATCTGATGTGCCCACAGTAGATGTCAGCCCACCATGCTGCCATGTTCTTTGCTTCTCTGCCACAGGACACTGTGCGATTCCTCAAACAAGCGCATCAAGCCAGCAGCATTTTCAGCTATACTCACACAATGTTCCACAAGCACATGACATAAAGGGTATCGCTCTCCACACAGAGGTAATAGCCAACTTGGGATATTCCCAATAGATACATCCTTCCCAAAGCCTGTTTCTTCCTTCTCCTGGCTGGCTCAACAAGCACTGGTTTGCAAACCAGCCCCTATACCAAACAGCAAGGAGAGAGGGAAGAAAGACGCAGGCCAGTCCAGGTGGGTAGGGGGCACAATTAATAACCAGGGAACTTGGGAGGATTGTCCTGCACACCATAGCCTTCAGAGCTTATATAGAGATTTCAACAGAGTTCAGTCACATCTGCCACATACATGGTCTCAACACCTGACTCTCTCCTGGCCTCTTTGAAATGGCTTAGGCTATGGGAACAGTGGACCGAGTGTAGGAGCTTCCAATAACCCAAAGCTAGTTCATGGGTTAACCTGCAGTCACTTTTTCTTACTCATCTCTTCCGATACCCTTCAGAGCTCAGGTGGGACATCTCTCACATCTTAAATATTAAGAAACTAAAGCAGAGAAAAATTTTCATTAGTCATCTTAACATCTCTGAAGACACTAGGATATACTATAATCATTGCTACCAGTAAGAGTAAGGGGCTAGCAAACTATAGCCAAATTTAGCTGCCTGCCTATTTTTGTAAACAAAGTTTTATTTGCACATAGCCAGGGGAAATGTTTAAGAGTACAAACTTGTAACTTGTAGATAAATAAGTTCTGAAGATCTAATGCACAGGATAGTGAATATAATCAATAATACTGTATTATAAACCTCAAAGTTGCTAAGAGACTAGATCTTAATTGTTCTCACCACAAAAAAGAAATGATAATTATGTGGTATGATAGGTGTTAGCTAGTACTATAGTGGTAATAATCTTGCAATATATATCAATCAGCACACTGCATACCTTAACTGACATGATGTTATATATCAATTTTATCTCAATAAAAAATAAATCTATAAATTAAAACAAACACACAAAAAAGTCATTCTTTTCCCTTTCATAGATAACTGCTATTAAGTTTCTCATATGACCCAAATTATTTCCTATGCAAAAATATCCTTTTAAATACACACACACAAATGCAAATGGTATCATACCTGACACAAACCTATATTTTTCACAGAAAATGTTCTGGATATATTTCCTTTTTTAAATTTTTCTTAATGTTTATTTATTTTGAGAGAGACAGACAGACAGACAGACAGAACATGAGCAGGGGAGGGGCAGAGAGAGAGACAGAGACACAGAATCCAAAGCAGGCTCCAGGCACTGAGTTGTCAGCACAGAGCTAAGAGCAGGGCTTGCACCCACAAACCACAAGATCATGACCTAAGTCAAAGTCAGACGCTTAAACAACTGAGCCACCAGGTTCCCCCTAGATATATTTCTATGTCAGCACATGTGAGTGTTCTCAGGTGTTTGGTTTTATTTTTTTAATGTTTATTTACTTATTCTGAGAAACAGCCTGAGTGGGGAGGAACAGAAAGGAGAGAAAGAATCCCAAGCAGGCTCCACCTTCAGTACAAAGCCCTATACAGGGCTTGATCCTACAAACTCTGAGATCGTGACCTGAGCTAAAACCAAGAGTCAGATGCTTAACCAACTGGGTAACCCAAGTACCCCTATCTCACTCTTTTTAATCACTACAAAATATTCCATATTAAGTAGGTACCATAATTCATTACTGGCCTTTCGGTGATTTTCAGTATTTTACTCTCCAAATGAATGCTGCAATGAACATCTTTATATAGAAAAATTTTGATACTTAGGATAGACTGGTTTTCTTACATGACTTTCATTCAACCACATTCAGACAAAAAGTAATTTAACAACTGATATAAGGCAGGCACTGTGTTAGGTTTATTCAGTGGTGAATAAACCACAGCCCCTAACATCAAAGAGCTCACAGTATCATCCAATGATGATTTTTATTAATTTAATGGGCATCTACTATGGGCCATTCATAGTGTGATGATATTTACATGCATTTTCTCACCCAATCTTCACAACAGAAGTACCTTAGAAGGTAGGTACTATCATTAGCTCCACTTTACAAATGAGATTGAAGCTCAGAGAGGTTAAGTGACTTACCCAAGGTCACACAAGTAGCAACAGACTGAGCTGGAATTCAAACTCAGACTCTTAAGCATCCTGCCTCTGCTCAGGAGACAGGAATAAAATTAGTGTAAGCGGGAACTCTGAGGAGGGAAAGAAGGACTCAGCTGGGAGATCAGGGAAGCCTCCATGAAGAAGTGACAACTAAGTGGCATTGCAAATACGTTTTTTTCCCAGCTGACAAGGAGGGAGAGGGAATTCCAAGGAAATAGAGAGCAGCATGCACAAAGCCATGGGGCTGTGAAGGCATGGAATTTCTGGAAACCAGTGTATATACAGCATGATTTGGGTGCAGAGTGAGGGAGATCAGGCTAAAGAAAAGAACAGCAGGATCACAGACATTCTAGCTGAGGACTGAACTTTATTCTAAGTGATGAGGAGCCACTGAAGAGTTTTTAAAGCAGGAAGGTAAAGATCAAAGTTGCATCTTTGAAAAAACATGTTGGCTATAGCATGGAAGATGGATTCAGGGCTGGGGATGTGGGGGGCAAGGAGGTTCAGGGCAGGGACAAGGAGACAGATTAGGAAGCAGTCATCCAAGCCACACTTGTAGAGTTTGTCTTCTCAAGGCCAGCTTTTGCCATGTAATAAAAGACAGCAGGATGATATCAAGGGCAGGACATGCCAATCCAATGAAAGCAGGAGTTCAGGGGCTCTGAAAACGCCAAAGGCAGATTCAGTCCCTGCTTTTCCCCATGATGTGAGAGCTGATGGCTGACTGCCCAGTGGGGAAACCTGACACAACTCTGGACCATTGCACTCCACATCCAGAACGCTTCCGGCAGCTGAGAGAGATGTCCTCAGGTTGCCCCATCCTGGTGAGAGGAGGACATCTTGAGCAGTGGCCTGTCCCCTTCAACCACCCCCTCAATTGGCACCAAGAGGCTGTGGGCCTGCAGAGAACTAAGCCGCGTGGCTGCTGCATCATGAGTCATCCCAGCTGGTTCAGGCTATTTTCCCTGGGAGGCAGAGGAACTGGCGGAAGAGTGTCCTGGTGAGGCCAGGCAAGAGATCAGTAGCCAGCCTGCCAGGCATGGCCATATCCAATAGGCAGAATGGATGCCTACAGCCATCCGTCTGACCTTGTGAAGAGGCAGAGAGCTAGAGAGCTGCTGGCAGGTCTTGGTCACTTCCACAAGGCGGAGTAGCCAAAAGGTCTAACACCAAATGTCAAAGGATACTGACCAGGGCAGAGGCACAAAGCACAAGTCAGTGGCATCAGGCATTAATAAAACACCTATTTACCAAGCCCAGATTCCAGTCCAGGAACTGTTCTATGCAATTTACCTCATCAACACGTCTGTTAAAATACTTCTGGCTATTATTTTACTGAACCCACTACCACAGAAGTCAGCCAAATCCAGCTTGTGGCCTGTCTTTGTTTGGTCCATGAAATAAGAATGATTTTTACATTTTTAAAAGGTTTTAGGGGGGAAAAAAACAAGAAAAAATAAGTGATAGAAATCATCTGTGGCCCACAAAATGTAAATAAAATATTTAACTTCTTGCCATTTAAAAAGTATATCAATTCTTACACTAGAATATAAGTTCAAGGAAGGCAAGCAGAGTGTGTGTGTGTATGTATGTGTGTGTGTTCCACTTCTATATTCCCCAATGCCTAGCACAGTTTTTAGCATGTAGTAAATGCTCAATAAATACTTCTCAAGTGAATGAATGCACTCATGAGTGAATAAAGGAGTGAATGAATGAATTTTCATTTATTACTCAATGAGATACCATCAATAACCACATTTTACTGATGAGTAAACTCAGGTTCACAGTGCTAAAATAATTTGCCCAAGTCATAAAGCTAAAAAGTACCTGGGTTGTTATTCAAACTAAGGCAGTTTGGTAATCCAAAGCTTGAGTTTTGGGATTTTTTTTCAATTTTCTTTTTAAATTTATTTTTGAGAGAGACAGAGCATGAGTGGGAATGGGGTAAAAAGAGAGGGAACAGAGAATCTGAAGCAGGTTCCAGGCTCTGAGCTGTCAGCACAAAGCCCAATGTGGGGCTTGAGCTCACGGACCATGAGACTATGACCTGAGTCATGTTCAGATGCTTAACCAACTAAGCCACCCAGGCACCTGTCAAGGCTTGAATTTTTAACTGTAGCAAAAGGGCCTAGGATCCTGGACAAAGCTGGAACTATGTCTTATAGTGCTCTCAAAAATTAACCTCAGACACTTGTTTAAAGTTATTATTTCCAGACTCTACACCCTGTGCATAAAAATAATCTGGGACACTTGTTAAAATTATTTCCAGGCCCTAAGCCCTTGGGATTCTGAATCTACAAATCAGAGTAGGGCCTGGGAGTTTGTGTAGGGAAGGAAGAGGGGGAAATGTGGTGGCTACTAGGGGCAGGTAACCTTGCGAGGAAGAACAGTAGGGAAATGAGTTTGTGATGTGAGGTGCATGTCTCCCTGTAACTTCTTCAGTAAACATTTGGTGTTTCACAAGCAACTAGGGGGTTGAACTCTTCACAAATGGGACGCAGGGTGGTATACGGCCCTGACAGAACACATATGGGTTACAAAAATAACTACTTTAAGGAAGAGATTTGCCAATACCTTGAAAAATAAAACAGACTGAGAGCTAGGCAGTCAGAGAAGGGAAAAATGATTCCTAGTAGGAGCACAATCATGTTAACATCTGGAAATCGAGGCTGCACCGTGTTAAAATCAGACTCACCTACAATAGTAGTTGTGCAGTGTGGATCTAGATCCACTGGGGTGTACAACTTTGCCTTACTAAGGACCTTAGAAGGAAAAAAGCACAATCCTGAGCCACACGCGACTTAAAAGCAAGTTGACTTAGTTTAATGGGTTTCTTCTTCATATGTCACTTGATTTTTAAATCACCAATAGACTTTTTTAAGTCATTTGGTCAACATAATCATAACAGGTAAGTATCTCTGCTTTTTAAAGGAAAAACAGTGAGGAAAAAGGAAAGGAAATCTGGAGAAGAAGGAGAGCAGACTGGGGGAAAAGAACCAAGACGCCAACAGAGAGAAAAATAAGTCAGCCTGCCCATGTAGAGCTGACACACAGGGAGAGCAGAGAGGAAAAGACAAGCCAGCAGAATCAGGAAACACATGGGGCGCCTGGGTGGCTTAGTCGGTTAAGCGTCCGACTTTCGCTTAGGTCATGATCTCGCGGTTCATGGGTTCGAGCCCCGCGCCAGGCTCTGCACTGACTGCCAGCTCAGAGCCTGGAGCCTATTTCGGTGTCTGTGTCTCCTTCTCTCTCTGACCCTCCCCTGCTCACGCTGTCTCTCTCTCTCTCTCTCCTAGAAATAAAAAAAAAAAAAAGAAAGAAAAGAAAAGAATCAGGAAACACAGGCCACATAGACCTGGGTTCTGCCACTGGCCAGCTCTGCATCCTTGGACAGGATGCTTGTTTCATTTAGGGTTTGATCAGAGAAGCAGAACCACTAGAAGATCTATGAAAACTAATGGAGATATGGATGTGGATGCAGAAGGTAGATATGTAGATATGTATATGGATATTCCATATAGTTAGACTGAGGGGAGGAGGGATCTATGTTTAACAAACATTTAATTTACATCTTACTGGGGGTACAAAGATAAATAAGTGTTCCTTCATCCAAACTAATACTTATGAAATGACAAAACCATAACTACATACAAACTATTTTAAATGCAGTGGTAAAACTATGTGCAGGATGTAATGTGAACAGTGAAGGGAATCTCTAATTCACACTTTGGACCATGAGAATAGTGAAGGCTTCTGAGGGATGGGGGAGAGAATATGGAAGAAAGCTTATTCTTAAAGGAGGAATAATCATGAAGGAGACTTTGAACCTGCAAGGAAAGCAACTCAAAGCATAATTGTTGGCAAGGAGTCGGGCTTCAGATTTATCTGGAAAGAAACCATGCTTTTCATCACACTGACACAAACAGGGAAGTAGGATGTCAAAGCTTTTTTTTTTTTTTTTTTGATGCAACTATGTTGAATTTGAGATATCAGAGCACTATCCAATAGTTAGAAAAGTCTAGCAAGTCTTTTGAAATGAGAACACAACTGCAGGTAGACTGGAGAGGGCAGAAACAGTCTAGTGATTTTCTTTCTGACTATTCTTTTTCAATCCATTTCTTATTCTCCTCCTACCTATAAAACATTTATACTTTTGAGTTCTTTCCTTCTGTTCTTTTTATGTTAAGAAAAAATGGGGTGGGTGGAGTAAAATCAAGAACAGACTGCAGGGCACCTGGATGGTTCAGTCAGGTAAGCATGTGACTTCAACTCAGGTCATGATTTTGCAGTCCATGGGTTTGAGCCCCACATCAGGCTCTGTGCTGATAGCTCAGAGCGTGAAGCCTGCTTTGGATTCTGTGTCTCCCTCTCTCCCATTCCTTCTCCACTCACATTCTCTCTCTCTCTCTCTCTCTTGTTCTCAAAAATAAACAAACATTTAAAAAATGAAAAAAAAACAAAAAACAAAAAACAGGCTATAAGCCACAAGCACCTCTGCCAGATCCTATTGCCTGTCACCCTGGTAACCTTACCATGAATGTGAACACACACCTGCCCAAGAGAAGGAAAAAATAAAGGAAGAGCCAGGGAGGGAAGTGGTTGCAGGTTAGAGCATTCTGTCACACCAAGGAGAGAAAGCAGGAGATAAGCAGCAATGTGAGTAAGCTGCTTCACTCCTGCCCACCACATCCCCCACAAGAATCTCTTTGGTAGCCCACCCTACCCAGAAACATGAAGGAAACAGGATTCTGGAAAATGTGGTTCAGCCTAGTAGACACATTACAAAGCCACACAGCCCTTAAAGAAGTTTCTTTTGTTTGGGGAGTTTGGATGAGAGAAGGAAAGTTAAGCTGTGGTTGTTTTATGAAACTGAAGAAATATAGCACAAATCGTTAAAGGATAATGTTCCTAAAATAGGCAAAATAAAGTCTCCCACACAAATATAAACACGTCATAGAGTTAATTTAACTCATTCGTTAAGGAGTGAACCGTAAATATGCTACAACTGGTTTAAAGGAAAGGGCAAAGAACACACACACACACACACACACACACACACACACACATACACACACACACACCAAAAAACACACACAAACACACAGGTAATCAGGATTCCAGGAAATGCATTTGCTTAATGGATGCAAAACTACCGGATAGGCACAGTATGACAGTCACATGTATTCTATAAGACACGATTCATTTGCATTTCTATGGACAAGAATCATTTGCATTATCATTGGTTTTCTGCAATTTACAGAGTTGCAAAATAGCTCAAAGACCGTGAAAGGTAAAGATAAACTGGAGGAGTGTACTGGATAAGATACCCAGTCATCTTTTTTGCCGCCTCAACCTAAGTCTTTCACAATTTCCCTGTCACTAAGAATGGCCAACATTTGTTAAATGCTTGTTAACTGCTCCAAGCAAATACAGACATTAACTCACATAAACCTACAAACATGCTATGACTTTATACAGTCCACAATTTACAAGTGGGAAAACCAAGGTACAGAGAGGTGGAGTAACTCGCCCAAGATCACACAGCTCTAAAACACCAGAGCTAGGACTGAAACCTGACTGTCCTACTCCTAATTTAAACATTCCGCTATAAATGCACTCAACTTGCAATGGCAGGGGCATGGGGGGGTGGGGAGGAAGGGTAGTCTTTTATCAAAGATACAGTTTAAAATTTCTGGCCAATCCTTGGTGATAATAAAAAGTATGCCTGCTCCTGGTCAGTTTTAATATTGATTTGAGTTCTCTCTGCAGACCAGGATGCCCTCTCTACCTGCCATTTCCTGCTGAGGCAGACTGTTCCTATCACCCCTCCCCCTTGGTAAATCATCTGTACCTCTACCCCTAATCTCTTCCAGATTAGCTGTAAAGGCTCTCTGTAAAGGGTGGTCTTTATAGCTAATCTCCAGTTTTTGTCCTGCTTAAAGGGGGATGCTTAACTGAGGGTGAGAGTGGCATTCCCTGGGACACTAGATGAACTTTTGGAGCTTGCAAGGTTGAAGTGGAAGAGTGGGGAAGAAGAGATGTACAGAGACAAGTTTCCTTCTGAGAAAAAAAAATTGGTGGGCAAAACCACAAGAATCTAACAGGGAATCTGCTAAAATTTCTATGGAATGGTGTGCAATGTGAACTGCCTTCCCACATCCATGAAGTCTTCAGGAACAGTGGCATCACCGCTAATGCACTGAAGAGCTGAGTCTCTTTGGGGGCCTGCAGAGAGAACAGATATCTCTCAGAAAGCTCCAGCAAGCCTGGGTCCACTGCTTTCCAGAGGTGGAGAAGAGTCATGAGATTCAACTTGTAAAACGGCTGGCCCAGAGCAAGCAAGCAAGTAAGGGGGACAGGGAGACAGGAAGACAGAAACAGGAAAACAGACAGAAAGAAGAACAGGAGATGTAGGAGCAAGGACACTTGGAAAGTTATTTGTGCAGGAAGAAAGAGCACAGAACAACTCCTATATGAACCCCCCCCCCCATGAGGGAGTATAAGGCAGGCTGAGGGCAAAGTACAGGAACAGCACGCATGCGCGCACACACCCACACATGTGGGATGTGCGTGACATTCCTCAGACACTCTGGGCTGCCCAAGGACAAAGGAAAGGACAGAAAACAAATGGTTAAACTGCTAGGGTCTCCATCAATTTACAATATCTTACTAAATTGCAAGAAAAAGGCAATAGCCTAATCTCCATAAACCTACAGACTCCTTTTCCTGGAGCCCCAACATCATCCTCCCCTCTACAGTGATGTGGGGAACAAAGGCAAGAAGGAAATGGCAGGTAAAATTGAATTTCCTTATAACCTGCAGCCCACTGACAAATACATGAGGTAGGCAGAGTAAAAGGTTTCTCCAGGAACTCCCTACTGTCTTAATGTTAATGCTTTGCTAGAGGGAAAAACAACCTTAGCTTGACAATAGCTAGGCCTCCAGTAATCTGTGAGTCTTTGGCATATGAAAATCTTTTTGGAAGCTTCCCTTTTGACTTTACCTCCCCCAGCTCCATAGTATATAAGGACCCACTCTTTACAATCCCAGTGTAGCTCTTTCTACCCACAGGTCCTGTCCCCGTGCTTTAATAATATCACTTTTTTGCACCAAAAAAGAAGCTTGAGTTTTAATGCAGAGAACTTTAGATCTAGAAAAGTCCTTCAGAGTGTCCCAAGTTGGGCCAAGGTAGCCAGACCTTTACGCCTCCTGCATCCATCAGTCAGTGGATGTCGGCTACCCTCTAAGGCCAAGGCACTACCTGAAGGGGCCAACAGTATGTCCAAACTGTGGACAACAAGTGTTCCTAGAAGAAGAATCTGTGAGGTGTAACACATGCTCTCACAGGAGATTTTAACTCTCTTCCTTTTGTCTATATGTACTATGGTTAACACATATCATTTGTGCAACAAGAGAAAAAGCTAATAGAAGAAGTCACTAATCCTCAATTACATTGAGCCTTCAATTACATTGAGGCTCTGCCTTTTGAACAAGACCTAAGTGGAAGATCAAGCCCATGTCAGACAGTAAATAACTCATGCCTTATAGGTCTGCTTGGGTGTAAATATTAGTTCAAATTATTGCATGTGAATTAGCTGATAGGGCTTCTAACAGAGAATTGTAGAAACTGATAGGTGTACGAAACCTTTGGCCAAGGACCCAGGTGACCAGATTATCTAGCCTTAGAGAAGCGTAGCAGCTGTTTCTTTCTCCCCAAGATGCAGGGATGGAAGACTATTTATGGAGAGCCCCAATGAACTATACCTTTTAATTTGTTCCCTTAACTCTGGACTTGATCATATGGCTTGCATTGGCCTATGGGACCATAGCAACTGTAATGCAAGGCGGGGCTTACTAAGCTTTTGCATACAGGGACTTATCTTCTTAGAATACTCTCTCTTGGAACCCAGCCACCACACTATAAGGAAGTCCAGGTTATCATTCACACAGAGAGATCCTAAAAGATGAAACAACATGTGGTGGAAGAAGCCATATACACAAGAGCCCAGTAGAACTCCCGAATGAATATATCATAAATGGCCCCAGTCAAAACCATACAGAGCAGAACTACCCAATTTGCAGAATCCCGAGTAATAAGAACATGTGACTGGTTTGAGCCACTAAGTTTGGGATGGTTTTCTGTTGGTGTAAAAACTGAAACAGCAAGAGCTGGGTTGTTAAAGGGGTTACTGGATAAGTCCAGTGACCTTAGTCTCTCCTAGCCTGGCCCTGTCCATGACCCATGTGCCCAATGTCCACCTTCAAACTAACCCAATCTGCCCACCCACCACATGGCCACTGACACATGAGATCCATGAAAAAATACCTCAAGGTTATTGAGAGCTCTGTCCGTGAGCCCTTCTTCTGTGTTCCAGAGAAGCAGTTAAGACCATGGGCTCTGGAGTGAGTCTGCCTGGGTTCAGATCCAAGTACCCCTACCTACTATCTGAGTGACTCCTCTGAATCTCAATTTCTTCATAGGTAAAATGGGTTAATAATATATCAGGTTGAATACCATCGCCCTGAAATTCATGTTCACCCAAAACCTGTGAATGTGACCTTGATTGGAAGCAGGCTATTTGAAGATGTAATCAAATTAAGACGAGATCATACTGGATAAGGGTAGGCCCTAAGTCAAATAGACTGATATGTTTATGAAAAGAGGGAAATTTGAACCCAAATACACAGACATACAGGGAAAAAATGACCAAGTAAAGACAGAGGCAGAGACTGGAGTTATGCTACCATCAGCCAAGTAATGCTCAGGGTTGCTGGCAACCTCCAGAAGCTAGGAAAGCAAGGAATATTTCTTTCCCAGATTCTTTTGAGGAACATGGCCCTGACAATACCCTGATTTCAGACTTCAGGCCTCCAGGACTGTGGGAGAATAAGTTTGTTGTTTTAAGCCACCCAGTTTGTGGTCATTTGTTACAGCAGCCCCAGAAAACTAATACAAAGTCCTGCTGTGTGGTGACTAAAGGAGTTAATATAGGTAACCCTCTCTACCAGAACTCTTGCTATGAAAGCTAAGGAACTAAACAGATTCAGAGAGTGGGAATGACCCAGCACCTAGGAAGATGCAATGGTAACCATTTGTAGTGGAGACCAACTCCCATCCCAGTCTTGTCAAAGACAAACTCTAAGCTTAGGACTCCATGTCCTAAATCAGTGATCCTAACTTCAGGGTATTCAAAATCACCTGGAGGAGTTCACTAAGGATACAGCTAACTGGATCTTACAACCTGGATTCTAATTTAGTAGATCGGGATTGGGCTCCAGGAATGGTCGTTCAGAAGACATACCCCAGGTGCTACCCCAGATTAAGATGATCTATAGACCATACTTTGAGAAATGCTGCCTTAAGACTCTGAGTATACACTCAGTCTCTGAGTTTCTCTGTTGGCTTGTCCTAAGGGATTCCAATGTGGATTTACCTGCTCAAGTTCCAGTCTATCAAAGTAGCATGTCCCACCCTAGCACTCACTAGATGCCAGGGGTTTGGGCAATTCTTCATTCCCCACCACCATCCACACCCTATCTTAGACATCAAAATTGCTTAACACTTGGGCAAAAGGTTTGAGGCTGCTAAATAATAATAACAGTTATCATTTATTGAGCATCTATTGTATGTGAAGGTTTCACATATATTATTCCTAATTCTCATAATAACTCTGAAAGTTTAGTCATTATTGTGCATTTGAAGGAAACTGAAGTTCAGAGAGGCAACAGAATTTACTCAGAATCACGTAGCCAATAAACTAAAGACTTGGGACTCAATCTATATCTGACCCTAAGTCCATATACTTTCCTAGACAATTTCTGCTTACTCAGGTCTTGCTCTTTTTTGCCATCACCCTCCTCCTAAAATAGAGAACACCAGGCTGTGTTAGTCAGGGTAGTTAACACTAGCTGCTCTAACAAAAATCTCCAAAGTCTCAGTGATTTAACAAACAAAGGGTTCATACCTTACACACATCACAGTCTGATGAGGGTTGAAACGATTTTTTGGGAAGCTCTCATGGGTCCTAACTCATTACATCTTGTGGTACCATAATCTTCAAAATATGTACACACATGCGCAAGTGCGCATTTCCTTTACCTGTCTCCATTTCTTCATCCATCAGACCCCTTTGTTAACATCATTTCCACAGTGAAGTCCACCCAGATTCCCAGCCATATATTCCCACATCTCCCCAATCTACTCATGTTATAAGACACTGTTGTTGGGGTGCCTGGGTGGCTCAGTCAGTTAAGCAGCTGACCCTTGATTTCAGCTCAAGTAATGATCTCATGGTTCGTGAGTTCAAGCCCCACATTGGGCTCTTCACTGGCAGTGAGGAGGCTGCTTGGGATTCCGTCTACTCCCTCTCTCTCTGCCCCCACCCTTCTCCCTCTCCCTCTAAAATAAATAATAAACAATAAACAAAAAAAATTTAGAAAAAAAGACACTGTTGCCTACCTAACCAGAATCCAAAATCCTCCCTATTACTTCTTCCTAATGAAACTTGATCACATCAGGCATTCACACCTCTCAGATGTTATAGGGCAATGGTAATGTATCCCCAGTTCTAGCCTAATTAGTCTTAACCAATCAGAATAAGCCATGCCCCTGGCAACTGTCATTGGTTCCAGAAACACCACATTATCTAAACTGGCCAGTCAGACTGAAGGGAAGGGATACAGTCTAGGGATGGTAGGGAGATTTTAGCATCTCTCCTGATAGACAATGAACGATGAAGTATGGAGCCCCAGTTGCCTTTGGAGGCCATCTTGCACCATGGGAGAACCATGATGAGGCCAGCTACAAGAAGGTAAAGCAGAGAGAAAGAAAGAATCTGGGTTCTCTTGACATCATTGAGCTCCTGATCATTCCTTGCTTAGAGTCTACCCTATGTAGACTTTCAGCTCTGCGTGAATAAATTGCTTATTCTTAAGCAAGTTTTAAGCAAGATTTTCTATGACGATGGCTTTAAAAATATAACAAATTTATCTATCATAATCTTCAACACACTATTATTTTTGCTTGTTTAATTGCCTGCTGCCTCCAGATTTTTCCCACTAGACTATACTCTTTGTAATGGCACAAACTGTCTTATTTACTATAGATTTCCCAGGGCCTAGTAGTATGAATAGCTCTTCGTAGATACTTAACAAATATCTGTGAATAAATGGATAACATCCTCTAACTTTAAGAATCAGAAAAAGGAAGTGGGCTTCTAACTAGCTTGGAACAGAATCCTCCCCCCAACCCAACAGTGCTTCAGAATCTACTGAATATGTACCTTGTAGCTGCTGCAAAATGCAACTGTGTTTTACTTAATCCATTATTTTTTTCTAAATCAATGATTTTTAAATATTATTCAAAATCTAGAAACACACATATAAGTATGTCATGCAAGGAAAAGCATTTGTCATATGTGTGGTGGTCAACAAGTTAAAATTCACTAGTATTCCAGCTATGCCTCGATACACCTCTGCACAAACCTCTCCTACAATCAGGCCTGAGCATTCAGACTTCAGACCAAGAATAATAATCCTATGATCCCAGAAGGGGACATCCACAATTGGAATAGTCTTCCCAACTGCTTGTTGTGTAACAAATTACCCCCAAATTTAGCAGCTTTAAACAGCAAACATTCATTATTTCACAGTTTCTGAGGGTCAGGAATGTGGAGAGGCTTACTTTTGGTTCTGGCTCAAGGTCTCTCATGAGATTACAGTCAAGCCATTGGTTGCAGCTGCTTCTAAAAGGCTGGAGGATTCATTTTCAAGTTTAATTACATGGCTGTTGGCCATAGAGCTGCTCACAACCTGGCTTTCCCCAGAGTGATCTGGGAGAGAGAAAGCACATGAATTCAAAACAGAAGCTGTAGTCTTTTTATAACCTAATCTTGGAAGTGTCATACTATCACTTCTGCCATATTCTATTCATTAGAAGTTAGGCATTAAAGCCAGCTCACACTCAAAGGGAAGGGCTTGAGCTCTATGTCTTGAGGGAAAGAGTGTCAAAGAATTTGTGGACATATTTTCAAAACCACGGTAACACTGAATCTTTTCCTCTCCCCTCTTAATACTTGTCTTGTGGGATTAAGAGTCTTATGAGTACTGCATCTTCATCATTATCATGACCATCATCATCACCATCATTATCATTAACACAAGAGAATAATATTTTAATTACTACCATTTTCTGAGCCATGTGCCAGACAATATGAGCCATGTGCCAGGCAAACACTTTATATGCATTTAGTCCTCACAAAAACACAATTAGGTAGGTACTATTATTATTCCCATTATAGTTAAGTGCATAAATCTTTAGGGCAATTAAATGATGTACTCAATGTAAAACAGCTAATAAGTGGATAAACCAGGATTTGGAACCCAGATCCATCTAACTGTGGAGCCTATGCTGTTAACCTACACAACCTCGCATCTGGCCATAAAGAACTCCACCTGTTCTAACAATCAAGTCGGGTTCCCAAAGCCAACTGCCCCTATGGGGAACATTTTTTTTTTTTAGTCAAAACAAACAAAAAACTTTGAAATCAGAGTTACATTAGGTCCAAATCAAAGGATGGAAGGCAGGAAGCTGCAATATACAGACCACACCCAAGCACAGATCTAAATGAATAAGAAGAATCCAAGCATATCCCAAATGAATGCAAATCTATGCAGATGAATGCAA
Source organism: Proteles cristata cristata (assembly GCA_017311185.1). Taxonomy (NCBI): domain Eukaryota; kingdom Metazoa; phylum Chordata; class Mammalia; order Carnivora; family Hyaenidae; genus Proteles; species Proteles cristata. The sequence goes on along the minus strand of JAESUZ010001797.1, from coordinate 2,564,379 downwards.
GTAGCTATGCTAGTCTATGTAAATGACCATGTCCAGAAAAGCACAGTGGGTGGGGGAATCAGCTTTTCAGAAGGCAATACTCCTAGTCTTGTCCTCTCTTGGTATTGGAGTCACCACAGGGCAAAAGGAAAAACCCTCCATATTGAAGACGGCAAGAAAAGTTGTCCTGGGAGTGACACCCAGAGCTCTGCAGGAGTTCAGATACCTGAGTGGAGGGAGGACCCACTTATCTAGCTCCCAACAAGCTGCCAGATTCAATATATTAGTAAAAATCAGTGAGGAAAAATCCTGTTTGCAAACAAGCATGCATTTTCTTTTCCCAAAGGTAAATTAGCAAAAGCTGAACGGGAAATCTATCCCTCCACTGCAATAATTCTCAAACTTTGGTGTGCATTAAAATCACCAAGGGTCCTTAAAGCACACATTCCTGTGCCAGTCGCCAGACCTCCTGAGTCAGTGTTTGGGGGTGGGAGTCAGGCCACTGGAAATCTGCACTTTTAAAACACATCCCAGATGATTCTGAATCAAGGAGTGTGTGGATTACCTTTTTAGAAAACTGGCATTTAAAAACAAGTGTTTGAGAGCAGGCAGACCTGGATATGAATCTCAGGCTCAGATTTACTAGCTGTGGGACCCTGGCTTGTTGACAAGGTGTCACAGTTCCAGTACCCTCATTTGTAAAAGAGGACTAATTTTATTCTTCCTCTCAAAGGATTGCTGTGAGGACTAAACAAGGTAATTCATTTAAAGGGCTTGGCACAATGCCTGACACACAGTTAAAACACAGTAAATATTCGGTATAATTATGATCATTTGCTGATGAAAGGTGGGAACCAGAGTCTCCTCTCAGTGTCCAGTCTGGCTCAAAAAATAGGGACTTGAACCATTATTAGGTGAAAGCCTTTACCTTTTTTCCATCACCCTCTCACAGACTCCTCCCCCTGGGAGGCAAAGCAAAGATCTGATTGGTTAGTTAGCAAGAGTCTGAGTTCCATTGGTCCATTGCTCCCTCCTGGCATTTCCATCTCCCTCTTCATCCCCTTCTCCAGCCACCCCCCTCTTTCTTCACCCCAACCCCTTCAGCACCTCTTCTCCCTTCCTTCACCTCCCTCTCTCTCCCTTCCTCCCTCACTCCCAGCTCTCCCTGTAAGAAGGTCTCAAGTTCTAGACCAAAGGACCAGAGGGATGATTAGGTCCACAGGTCCAAGGCATGTTTCTCCAATGAGAATTAGTAAGCAACAAATACTTTTATCCCTGACTTGCTCCTATGTCTGTTAATTTCTTAGTCCAAAACTCATAGAGCAAAGGGGCAGCCATCTGCCTAAAACTCCACAACCTAGTGTGTGCCTCATAGTAGTAGCCTTCCTCAACCCACAGTGGTTAAGTACCCCTGATATCCATTGTCCAAGTCGGCAGTTTCCCACTAAGCCCAGTTACTCAGTCACGATTAACCATGACAACCATACTTATGCACTAATTTCACGGCTGTCAAGATTTCCTCTTGTGGAGCATCCTTTATTTGCTTGGATTACAACTTTTGTTTTTCTATCAATTCTTAATCAAGTGGGTTTGTGTGTACAAAAGCAACAAGCAGAATGGCCATCAGAAGGAGCACCCCAGACTCAGCCTACTAACAATTAATAATCGGGTTTGGAAGAAGCTTTCAAAAGCACGTAAAATGTGTTTGTAAACAATACCACTGCCAGACTAGCCCTCCTGAAAACAACAACTGCATGCATGCGGTGCAGGCTACATGAGGGCCATTCTGGGCAGCACTTTATATAGATTCACTATCACATTTAATCTTGACAACATCCCCACTAGCAGAGAACATGGGGATCACTGAATGCAGTGCCCAAAATCATTTAACCAGAAGTTGCATGGCCAGGATTCAAATGTAAGTCTCTTGCCTGAAAAGTCTCTTTCTATTGTACCAGGATGCCTCTCTGTAACCTCTCAACATGTACCATTTGTATTTGAGATTATGTCAAGCCAAATCTCAGGGCAAAATGGCTTGTTTTAATACTTAAACTTGTAGAATAATTCCCAGATTCAAATCCTGGCACTTCCTCTTACCGGCTCTGTGACTTTAGGCAAATCGCTTTAACTCTCTTAGTGACCCCCACTTCCTGCTATTCACACTCTATGTAAACTCCTCCCCTTGAGTGTGCTTGGGACCTGTGACTTGCTTCTAATCAATAGAACAAGACTAAAGTAATGGGTTGTCACTTCCATGACTGTGACTCCTGTTTTGCTAGCAGACTATTACCTTCTCATCTTGCACATTTTTTAATTTTTGTTTTTCTTTTTTTTCAATTTTTTCAATTTTTTTATTTTTGAGAGACCACAAGCAGAAGAGAGGAAGAGAGAAAAGGACAGAAGATCCAAAAGGGCTCTCCACTGACAGCAGACAGCCCAATGTGGGGCTTGAACTCATGAACTGTGAGATCATGACCTGAGCCGAAGTCAGATGCTCAACCAAGCCACCCAGGTGCCCCTCATCTTGCACATTTTGATAAAGTAACCTGCCATGTTGGAAATACCCATGTGGCAATAAACAAGAGGAAATGAGGCCCTCACTTCCATGAGGAATTAAATCCTAGCAACAAAAACATGAGTTTGAAAGGAGATCCCTCCCCACTGGAATGCCCAAAGTCACCCTGACACCTTGACTATAGCCTGGGAGAGAACTTGAGCCCCAGGACCCAGCTGAGCTCTGCCTGAATTCCTGACCCCACAAAACTGTGCATTAACAGATGTGTGTTCTTTTGAATCACTAACTTTGGCAGTAATTCATTAAGCAGCAATAGATAACTAACCATTCAATCACTGATTCATTCAAACATTTGCTGAGCCAATAGTACATGCCAGGCACAATGCTAGAGTTGGAGATACAGAAAGAGCTAGGGTATGGTCTGTATCCTCAGGCTGCTCAGTCAAATGCAGGATCAGACATGCATATAAATGAGAGCAAGATACACAGCCCACAAGAAAAAATGTATAATATGTACACAATGATGAAGGGTCAATATGCATGGCAATATCACTTGTCAAAACGTAAATCATAAGTGTTAAATTTTTCATTAAAATGTAAAAGTAAATTTTAGTGGAAAATAAAAGAGAAAGGATAAACCTAAATATGTCCATTAACAGAGAAATAACAAAAATTAGAAAAAAAAAGAAAACCAATATACAATTAAACTTGCAATCCATGAAGTCTATGAAATGCTTAACAGCCATTAAAGATAAAAGGGATGCCTGGGTGGCTCAGCTGGTTAAGTAGCTTTAGCTCAGGTCATGATCTTGCAGTTCATGGGTTTGAGCCCCGCATCAGGCTCTGTGCTGACAGCTCAGAGCCTGGAGCCTGCTTCAGATTCTGTGTCTCCCTCTCCCTCCTCTGCCCCTTCCCTGCTTACTGTCTTTCCCTCAAAAAAATAAACATTAAAAATAAATAATCCGCTCTGCACACCCACAGACACACAAATGGCATTTAACTTCAAAGGATACATAAATCATATATGCAGAACATTTTGTGATGAGAAAGGAGGACAAAGGAGTCTTTAGAATGATCTGTAATTTTCCATTTTTTATAAGAGCAATGTTTCAAGTATTGTGTAACCAATAGTTGACATCAGTAAATAAATAGCCAAATAACACACAGTGAAGCAGTACAGGTGCTCAGGTATTGTGGGACACAAAGCTGAAGATAGTCTTTTCCTCCAATGGTGGGGATGGTATCAAGACAGTCTTCATGGAAAATGCAATTACTCCAACGTCACCTTCATCTCTCCTACTGATATTTTCCTGTATACAAGTTTTCCTCTGTCACCTTTCTCTGAAGAAGCAGGCCAGAAAGCCTTTCAGAAGTCCCCTACAGACTGATGAAGGTTCTCCTGAGAGGCTGGAGAAGGGGACATGGGGCTGTTTCCAAAGTTCCCAGGGACCCAGTGGAATGGCTGGGACTTCCAGACCCCCCAGTGAGCTCTTTCCACCCTACTGAGCTGTCCATTAAAAACTCATAATAATGAGCTGTCTTCTGATTCAAGGATGCTACTGATGATTGCTGCTACGGGGAACCTGTGTCTTGTGAAGGGAATTGGCTGGTGATGGATGATGGATGATGGCCTCGCCCCACCTTCCCTCCCTCATCTGCCCTGATCTGCCAGGTCTCTGGTCTGACAGTGACTGGCTGCCAAGTGGAGTGAGGAAACCCACTGGGGGGCTTCTGAATAGAAAAACTAAATCCCCCAACACCCTGGGGCTCAAACCACAGTTAAGATCCTCTTAACTCCACATCTTAACCAACTGAGCTAAATGCCCACAATGAACCAAGCATCTCCTTTCAAAGCAATAAATTCACCCAGGGAAAGCAATTAATTGAACCAATAAAGGGAGAAGGGAACAGAGAAGAAACATTTATCAACAGTCTCCTAAGTACTTGCCTATTTTCCCCTCTCATTTAATTTCCCTAAAAATATTTTTCTTATTTATTTTTATTACCCAGTAGAATTATAAAATCTTCACTATTACTATTGACCATTTTATGGATGAGAAAATGGAGGCTCAGAGAGGTTCTGTAACTTTCTCAATACTACACGGCTAAGAAGCTAATAGATTTGGTCCTTATCATATTAATACGTCCATTTTACAGATGAGGAAACTGAGGGTTAGGACAGAGATTAGATGGCTTTTTCAGGGAGGGACATGTGGCTGAGAAGTGATGTGGTCATTATTTCTGAACGTAAACACAAAGTGCTTTCCCCCAATTTGATGCACAGAGACAGAAACAGCATCTCACTCTCACTCACTAGGAACCTGGATCAGACCTTTCCTGATGTCCCTGTATCACATTGCTTCTTGAAAGCTGGTCCTGGATTAATCCACAATTGAACTGAACTGGGGCTCCACTGAATAGGTTACAATGCATATTCCCAGGCCCTGTCCTTGGTCTTTGAGTCTGCATTTGAAAAAAACACCTCTGGGGGCGCCTGGGTGGCTTAGTAGGTTAAGTGTCCGACTTTCGCTTAGGTCATGATCTCACGGTTCGTGGGTTCGAGCCCCGCGTCGGGCTCTGTACTGACTGCCAGCTCAGAGCCTGGAGCCTGTTTCAGAGTCTGTGTCTCCCTCTCTCTCTGACCCTCCCCTGCTCACGCTGTCTCTCTCTCTCCGAGAAAGAAATAAAAACATAAAAAAAAAAAAAAAACACTCTGAAGAATTTTATGCACACTGAAGCTTGAGACTCACATTACAAGCATCCTTCCTTAATGTCTGGCACATACATCTTTGATCCATGGAGGACAAAGCAGCTTTTGAAAGAAAGCTGTTTTATATCAGTGGGCCAAATTTTTTTAATTCATCATCATTTTACATTTATGAAATTCATTTTTGCCCCACTTAATCAGAGGTCTAAAGCTAGCAGCCTCAAGTCATTCTTTGGCCAGATGTTTAGTCTCCCCACTCTGACACCTCACCCAGGGTTTCAAAAAGAATCTAGCCATGGGGCACCTGGGTAGCTCAGCTGGTTAAACATCTGATTTCAGCTCAAGTCATGGTCTCACAATTAGTTCAAGCCCCATGTCGGGCTCTGTGCTGACAGCTCAGAGCGTAAAACCTGCTTTGGATTCTGTGTCTCCTTCTCTCTCTGTCCCTTCCCTACTCATGCTCTCTTCTCTCTCAAAAATAAACAAACATTTAAAACAAAATTTTTAATAAAAATTAAAATAAAATAAAATGAATCTGGCCAGAGCCCTAAAGATAGACCCTCTGTGTTCAAATCTTGGTTGCTCCCATCTCCACCTATGCCACTTACACACTCTAGATTTCAGTTTCCTCAACTGCCAAATGGGGTAATAATAGTTCAAGCCTCATAAGTACATGAGAGTATTAAACACGCTCATGGATAGAGAGCATACAGGAGAGTGTCTGGCATAGAATAAATACTCTATAAAGAGTAACTATATTAAAATGTAGATTTCTAGATTTTCTTTTTCCCATGGCAACTCTTAACTGGATTCACATGGTGTCTGCCCACTGTGGACTTGGTGATGCTATCACCCCACACACAGCGCATAGTCACCTTGCCATCCCTCATGAGGATTCTCCAGGTAGTCCCACAGGCCTTTGTGTCGGTGACACTAAGGGCTTAATTAAAAGCACATGTCATTACTCCTCCTCCTAGGAGACAGAGGTTCTAATACTCTCATTCCATACACCAGCCCAAGCCACACCCAGCCAGGAGGACACCTCAGGACTCAGCACCCACATTCCTGGGGATGGACGTGGAGCAAGAGGCTCCATCAAGCCTTTCAAGATAAACGCCTGCCTTCCTGCCCAGCTTTATGGCTCACTCTCTCCTCCAGGAGGACTGCTTCAGGTATTCAGTGATCCTGCACCATCTTGTGCTCTAGGCAAGTACAGGCTGTTATTAACAAGAGCTTCAGAATGGTCCTTCTAAGATCTTGTCTTCTGGCTAAATCACCCTCTCTCCTAGTTCCAGCTTAAATGTCACTTCCTCTAGAATGCTTCTTCAGCCTGCAGAGGCTGGATTAGCTGTCTCCCTGTGTGTCCCCAGAGTCCCCTGGACCTCCTAATCACATTGGGTTTGAGTTGCCTATTTGCTGTGTCTCCCCTTATAGACCTGGAGGTCCACAAGGCCAGAGGCTGTGTCTTATTCACCACTGAATCCTCAGTACCTAACAAAATAGTTAGCACATAGTTGATGTTCAATAATGTTTGCTATATGGGTGACTACAAACAGGGATTCTATTAAGATTTAGGAAAAGGGACCAGAATTCTGTTTATAAAAGGAGAAAGAAAGAAAGAAGTACCACCTACTATATGTGAAATTTCACAACCACCTTATTATGAAGTGGACATTACAAGACCTTTTGCAAATAGGAAAACTGAGGTTCAGAAAGGTTAAATGATTTATTCAAGGCTACTGAGCCAGAGCAGAGGTCAGCAAGGTTTTTCTGTAAAGGGCCAGTCTGTGGATATTTTAAGCTCATGGGCCATACTGTCCTCGTACAACTACTCAACTCGGCCACTGAGGCACAAAAGGTACAATATATAAACAAATGGGCTTGATCATGTTGCAATAAAATTTTATTTACAAAAGAACTGATGAGCAGAATTTGATGCATAGGCCATAGTTTGTGAGCTCCTGACCTGGGCACTGATTTAAGGAAGATCTGACCCCATGTTTGTCCATTATGCATTCAAATCGTCCAGACAAAAGTTGGAGAAAGAGGAAGAGCAGAAATGGTGATGACCCAGGAAGGGCTGGCTGCTTTGAGTAAGGCTAGAGGAAATTTAGTCCATCTGATCATACAAACTTATGTCATTTACTCCTCAAGTAAACATTCATTGAGCATCTACTATGCACTTGGTCTTTGCTAAATATTCAGGGGACCCAAGCATGAATAAGGCTAGACCCTAGCCTCTGTTAGCCCACAGAGTAGTAGATGAAGTGATATGTATGTACTTTCCTCTGGTCATTAAATACTTATTGAACACCTACTATGTGCTAGGGGTGAGACAACAGCAGTGAACAAATCAAAGTGTGGTCCCCTATTCTTGGGTTACAACCCAGCTGCAGAAAGGAACATGAAATAATAATCACACAGATAAATATTTAATTACAAATTGGAATAAATGTCATGAAGGAAAAGAACATGATGCTATGAGAGAGAATAAGAGAAAATGCATTTAGGTTGCATGGCAGGGGGCTGGTCAGAAAAGAACTCTCTAAAGGAATGATAAATGCCCCAAAACTGAAACAGCAAAGGTAGAGGCAGTTCAAAGAAGGAGTTGAGAGAGGGTTCTGGAAGGCTGTGACATTTGACCTCTACCTGAGGTCTTGGAAGTGCAGGAACAAGGCTGCCATGTGCAGCTGCATAGACTGTGCAACACACAAATCCAGGAGATACCTTCACATAATCACACTGGGAATGGCACCTCCTATGGTTGGGAAGTTGTACAACTGTATACAACAGCCTGTGCTGGGATGAGGGAAAAAAAATGCCTTCCTGAAAGAGGGAACAGGGAAGAAAGGTCGTGGCCAAGAGCCACTTAATTTCACCAGAACCACTAGCAAAGCAACCTGGGTTAAATGCTTCATGTTCTGTATTCTGTCTCCTCCTCTTCCTCCTCCAGCTGCAATTGTGCACCGCGGGGCCTTCTCCAGCCTACTCAGCAGCTGTGATGAATGTTCTCTCATTGCCTGTATCGATTCCCCCAGTGAGGCTCTTGCCTGGTTCCTCATCAACCCTCCTTCTGGCTGCAGTGTGTTAAGTGGGCACTCAGCCCCATACTTATTAGTGCAATTTAATGAGCTGGTGGAAAAAATTTGCTGATATAAAATTCATATTTATTGAATTTGATTGTCCTGAGCATGCCCTTGAATGTCTAACCTGGTTGTCCTAGTGGCTGGAATCACTCTGGATTATTGTGTTACAGTTTTATTGACAGGCAGCCTATTTGCTCATTTCTTTGGACAGGAAGTCATAGCCCCCCTCCCCTACCACCAAGCTCTGCTGATTGGGTACAGCTGGGTTCTGTGCCTGGTAACACTCTGAGCTGAGTACAGGAGAGTTACACCAGGGGTCCAAATTCATATGCCTGCCAGGGCCAGGGGTGTATGGCAAATGAGGGCATAGAGCTGAGGGAGAAGAAAGGATGATGAGTTGAGAACACAGTTACCATTTAAAGGGAATGGCCCTACTCAGCATGTATTTATTGTCACCATGTGCTAATGGGACCCCAGGATGACCTTATCTTAAACTTTCCAGGAACCTGGAGAGAGAGGGAGAGAGAGAATCCTAAGCAGGCTCCTCACTGCCAGCATAGAGCCCAATGCAGGGCTCAATTCTACAACCACAAGATTATGACCTGAGCCAAAATCAAGAGTCAGATACCCAAACAACTGAGCCATCTGGGCGCCCCTAAAAACTCTCAATTTTAAATACCTACAATTAATCATTAAGAACGTTAACACTGTGCAAAGCCAAACAAACTAGAGGTCAAATCCAACTCCTGGACCAATTTCTGAGCTAGGGGAAGCTAAAAATCCACAAGTAAGACAATTTCTCCTGGTAGAATCCACAAGGTGTCTGACCCGAAAGAAACCAACTTTTGCAAAGCAATAAGACTTAGTAGTTAAGAGAAAGCTTTGAAATCAGACACACCTGAGCTCAATACAAGATTCACCCCACTGTGTGACCTTCAGTATGCCTTTCACCCTGCTAAGCCTCAGATCCATCATTTGTAAACTAGACAGAAGCCCATTTGTTTTGCAGGGCTGCCATGTGGAATTAAGATAACCCTTCGAAATTAGGCACCATATGACCTGCTTTGACCAAAGAAACATGAGCAAAATGATGTGTCTCACTTTGAGACAGAAATTTTTACAGCCAGTGCACAACTTATATGTCCTTTCCTAAATTGTGACCATGTAAGATTGGATTCTCCATCATCCTGGGTCCCTTAGTAACAATGAGGAGCAGAGTCTCCTGTTCATCTCCAGCAGACATAAAGCACGAGTCAAAAATAAGTTCTTGTGGGGCCACTGAGTGTTTTGGAGTATTTGCTACAACAGCAAAACCTACCTTATCCTGACTAGTATGTGTCTCATGAAGTCATTATAAGAGTTAAATTAATCGCCAAATAAATACACTATAGAACAGTGTCTAGAACATGGTGAGCCCTTCTATTAATCAGGTTTGTTATCTATCAAATAACTCCCTAGTTTCAGAGGCTTACAACCACAAAGTTTTACTCCTTGATCTCATGATAAAAGGAAATCCCCGTCAGGGATAAGCCCTGACATGTGCCATTCTTATGACAGAAGAAGAACAAGAAAGCTGGCAAAAATACGTAACTGCTTTAAAGCTTTCGTTCAGATCATCCATCTCATCCACTCACATGCCATTGGCCAAAGCAAGTCTCATGGCCAAGGCCAAAGTCAATGGGCAGGAATGTTGCCTCTCCTGTAGGGAGGCACTTCAATCACACAGCAATGGGCAGTAATGTATAATCCTCTTGTTGGGAAACAATTGAGAAAAATCATAAAATCCAACACAGCCTTTAGTAAAAATCAGCTATTATGCTTTCCATGCATGGCCTAGAGAGGTCTGGGTACTTATGAGCAAAGATAGATGGAAGGAAAACATGGTTTTGGGTCTGTCCCCACCTATAAACCTTAAGTGTCAGGACTACAGGATGCAACTAATGAAGCCAGTTTCAAACTGGGTCTCAGGTGCAGAGATCTAATAAGCACAGTTTTAGGCCTACAGGATTAAATATGATCCAGAGGAACCAAGAAAGATCTTCTCCACATGTTGTGACCAGGATACAGCAAGAATAGACACAGATGCAGTGCTATTTCAGTAACTCAAGGATTTGCCTTTTGGAGGAGGGGAGACAACAACTCTGTGTGCCGGGTCTGGAATTTTTAGAGGTACTAGCGCAGCAGCCACAGTGAACATTCCCTCCTCTCATGCCTTCTCAGGCAGCCAAGATCAGCCAGAGGACACAGAGTGGCAACCAAGAAGACTGGTTAGGATCACATGAGACACCCCTAGGACTCAGGAATGGTGGGGTAAACTCCGGGAAAGGCCCAGTGGGGTTCTGCACTATGCAGGTAAAGCCAACAAAAGCCAAACTGTCCTAGTAAACAAGACTCCACTGGTGACCAAAGGCTGCTGGAGGTCTATAAAAGAAGGTCACTAATAAAACTGTACACTAGTAAGGGTAAGATACACACAAATGAAAAACTCGTCTCTAGGCAGAAAAATAGAACAGTACTTGACACTCGCAAGGCTTTTCTCACTCTGGTAGGCTTCCAGAAAGGAGAATGTTGCAAAGATTGAGGCCAAGATGGCAGCTGTGACTGCTGGCTAGGGTCAGATGGGGTGGGGAAAGAAGGGATGGCGACTTTTCCTTGCTGGAGCTCTCTGAAAACAGCCCCTATTAAGGAAATGAATAACTATGGTTTGGAAATGAGGGTTAACATTAACACTATTCAATAACAATTATAATCATCTTAAAAGCTTGTTATTCAATTGAACAGTATGAAATTGCCATCTTTAGGGGTGCCTGGGTGGCTCAGTCACTTAAATGTCCAGCTCTTGATTTTGGCTCAGGTCATGATCTCACAGTTCAGGAGTTTGAGCTCCATGTCAGGCTCTCTGCTGACAATGCACATTCTGCTTGGGATTATCCTTTCCCTCTCTCTGTCCCTCCTCTGCGAGCACTCTCACTCTCTCTCTCTTGCTCTCTCAAAATAAATAAATAAAAATTTAAAAAAAGAAAGAAATTGCCATCCTTACAGGTCAGAACTGGTCAGATATCAACAATTTCGAATGGTTCAAACTAACAAATGCCAGGCATTGTGCTTAGCAGCTAACATGTATCATCTCATTCAATACCTACTCCAACTCCCTGAGGTGAGTCCCAAAATTATCTCCATTTGACAGAGAAGGAGACTGAGACCAGCAAGGTTAGGTTATTTGCCCGAGGTAAGAAAAATTACAAATCTAAGATAAGATAAGTGGACCCTGGCTAGTCAAAGTGAGGTCCAGAACCAGCAGCAATAGCATCCTGGGAAAATGCAGTCTCCATCGCACACCCAAGTTTGTAGCAACATTATCCACTATAGCCAAAAAGTAGAAAAAAAGCAAATATCCATCAACAGATGAATGAACAAAGTGATGGATCCATAAACGGAATATTATTCAGCCTTTAAAAGGAAGTAATTCTGGGGCACCTGGGTGGCTCAGCTGGTTGAGCATCCAGCTTCAGCGCAGGTCATGATCTCATGGTTCGTGGGTTTGAGCCCTGCATCAGGCTCTGTGCTGACAGCTCAGAGCCTGGTGCCTATCTTCAGATTCTATGTCTCCCTCTTTCCCTGACCCTCCCATGCTCCCCTGCTGTGTCTCTCTCTCAAAAATAAATAAAACATAAAAAAAAATTTTTGGGCGCCTGGGTGACTTAGTCGGTTAGGCGTCCGACTTCGCTCAGGTCATGATCTCACGGTTCGTGGGTTTGAGCCCCGTGTCGGGCTCTGTGCTGACTGCCAGCTCAGAGCCTGGAGCCTGTTTCAGTCTGTGACTCCCTCTCTCTCTGACCCTCCCCTGCTCACGCTGTCTCTCTCTCCTAGAAATAAATAAAACATTTAAAAGAAAAAGAAAAAGAAAAAGAAAATATTATGCCAAGTGAAATAAGTCAGACACAAAAGGAAAAATATAGGCATACCTCAGAGATATTGCGGGTTCCGTTCCATACATTAGCAATTAAGGCAAATATCAGAAAACAAGTAAAATGAATTTATTGGTTTCCTGGTGCATATAAAAGTTATGTACACTATCCTATATATTCTATTAAGTGTGAAACAGTATTATATCTAAAAAGAAACAATCGTACGTATCTTTTTTTTTAATGTTTGTTTATTTTTGATATATATATAAAGAGAAACAAAATGTGAGTAGGCGAGGGGGAGAGAGAAAGGGAGACACAGAATCCCAAGCAGGCTCCAGGCTTTGAGCTGTCAGCACAGAGCCCAATGCAGGGCTCTTGAACCACAGGATCATGACCTGAGCCAAAGTTGGACACTTAACCAGCTTAGACACCTATGCACCCCAACAATTACACATATCTTATTTAAAAAACGCATTCTTGCTAAGAAATGCTAACCATCATCTGAGCTTTTAGGGAGTTGTTATCACTGATTACAAATAAAAATGAAAAAATTTGAGATACTGTGAGAATTACCAAAATGTGACACAGAGATAGAAAGTGAGCAAGTGCTGTTGGAAAAATTGTGCCAATAGACTTGCTCAACACAGGACTGCCACAAGCCTTCAATTTGTAAAAAATGCAATATCTGCAAAGCACAATAAAGTACAATAAATTGAGGTATGCCTGTACTGTATGATTCTACTTACAGGAGGTACCTAGAGTGGTCAGATTCACAGAGACAGCAAGTAGCATGGTGGTTACCAGGGGCTGGTGGGAAGGCACAATGAGGAGTTGTTGTTTAATTGGTACAGAGTTTGGGAAGATGAAAATGTTCTGGAGACAGGTGGCGACAATAGTTTCACATCAATGTGAACGTACTTAGAGCCAATGAACTGTACTTTAAAAAATGGCAAATTTTATGTTATGTGTATTTTACCACAATTTTTAAAAATAATAATAATCCCCCCTCAAAAAAAAAAAAAACAGTTTCAGACCACACCGAAGACTAGCTCAGGCTTGCCTTTTTAAAAAGATACTCAGGTACACAAATGCACATTAAAGTTGAATAAGCACTACAACTAGAATATTCTGCCACCCAGGTGCAAAGAAGCCTTTGTTGGGACAGCTGTGAACAGGAAATGGTACGAGGTCAGCCTCAAAGCAAAAGTAAGGGGGAGGGGGCCCTTAGCACTGCCTTCCATTCCACAGACCTTCTCTCACCCTCAGGATGAGACTTTGGTCCAGCCTCCTCTCAATCCTGTCCAGCACTGTGGAAGGTGCTTGTAATTAACGGGGTCTTGGCATGCAGGCCATCAGCTGGGACAACAGAGCTCACCTCCCCACCATGTTTAGCTTGGCTGTTTGGAACCCCTTGGCCGCCAACAGAAATCACCACAGTGCCTCTGAGCTCTGCTACAGATAAAATTAATTCCTTCAGAGCTAAGGAAGTGGGGCAGGCAAGGAGCACTCACAGGGCTGTTGGAGCAAACTGCTTTGGCAGCAGCTGTTCCATTTGGGGAACTAATGAGACTCGAGGAAAAACCTGCCGAAGGATGCCAAATGCTCGTTTGCTTATGGAGCTGATACAGCCTTGGCCAAATTGGACAGCAATGCAAAAATGTCCATCATTTTTTGCTCAATTTTGCAGCTCCGTCTTGTGTTTCAAAAGGAGAAGGATTAAAACCCTATCTGTCCCCAGGCTCCCTCTCAGTTCCACAAAAATTCAAGGAAGACAGGCACTTTACAACCTTGGATATTCCTTAAGATTATTTGTCTGGACCCCCTACTAACTTAGTTACCACCAAGCCTCAAGCCTCAACCTTCCCTCTTCCTAAATGTTTGGCTCTGTGCTGCTTTTTTGTAGTCAAAGTGTGTCTCCTGCCAGCTAGCATAACATTCAAAAGCCAGGTGAACAAAAATATAATCTTTCTTATTTCCTCATAACTGCATTTTATAATTTTCCGGAGCCCCCACTATCTGGCCGCGGTAAACCAAATCATATTCAATTGAGGATAAACATGGACAAGTCAGGAAGGACTTAGCAAATTCAAGGCTTCATTGGTTATATCATGGTCTATTCCCTTATGCCTTCTCCTTCGAATTACATCTAATTTCTAGGAAGCTCACACAGCATGATGGCATTGGTGGAGGAACTACCTGGCCCTTGGTTACCCCTTTACTGTCCACCGATAAATGTTTTGTCTTATCTTTAATCAAATTACTACTTCTCGTTGACATCACAGGGATTTGTTAATACCTTCTGGTCTCCAATCATCGATAGCCATTCCCCCTCATTCTCATTGCAAGACTGAATGCCCCAACCATGCTGACCTTGGATGACCTTGGGGACAGAGGAATGCATTCTCTCCTCCCTGGGAGATGCTGGGAGGTTGAGGACTCAGTGAGCCTACTCCTGACCAGTCTGCTCAGACAACACTCCTGGTCACCTTTTATCTACCATTCCAAGACAGGCTGGGTAGAAGCTCCTCTAGGAAATCTGAAAGCTGAGACGTGGGTCCTCTCTGCTCTTGGAACCCTACACCTACCTAGAGTTTATTCAACCCCTCCCTCCTTGAGACTCCATTTGAAAGGAGCCAGGAGACAAGGTCCTTCCAAAAAATACTTGTGACAGACTGGCTTTCCCAAAGATGGTGGCAACTATATCTTTCATCCCACATTTCTTCTTATAGTGTGACTTTTACACCCCACCACTGAGAAGTGGGGTGTACGTCCCTTGCCCTTGAACCTGTGCCAAATGTCCTGACAACAGAGTAAGATGGAAGAGATATTACGTGATTAGGTTTGATCATTTAAATGTCATGTATTTCTACCTTTATCTCTTGGAACTCAGGCCCATGCTATGAAAAAGTCCAAGTATCCCATGTAGGGGCTCATGAACAGGAACTAAGAAGTTCCCTGGCCATTGCCCCAGCTGCGTTCCCCATCAACCACCACCACCAACCTGCCAACCATATGAAGTAACCATCTTGCAAATGGATTTTCCTAATCACCCTCAACTCCCATCCCACCAAGCCATTCCACTTTAGGAGCCTTCTAGGTCAAACTGCCAAAATTGCAGAGCAGTGAACAACATAAATAAGTGCTATTAAGTCACAAAGCTCTAGGGTGATTCGCTATGCAACAATAAATAATTATTACAATACTTATCAGCATCTAATTCTCTTGTTTCTCCTTGTTTTTCTCTCTTCCAGGGGAGATTTTTATCACTTCTATAATGATAAAACCGCCTCTTCATCTGCCCTTTCCAATTTTTTTTATTATGGCATAAACCTTACACCCCAAGCTCTTCACGACTTAAGCTTCTGAAACCATAAAAAACCTGGCTCTCATAAAGCAAAAGCCTTGGCTTTCAAAATTACTATCAGGTGCCAAGAGTTTCAAAAGCCTGTTTTGAAACTCAAAAGCTGAGCAATGTCTTTTCTTCCTCTGTGCATTCCTGCTGTTATAGCCTTACCCTGAGGGTGATGAGGATGGAATGCTGAGGCCTGAGGTGTGAAAGACAGTGACAGAAGGAATATCCAGGAGTGGTGAAATGCACTGAATAGTATTTTATAATCAAAATAGTATTTTACAATCAAAAATCACATCATTTTTACTAAAGCAGATGCACACCGCCAGTGTACAAGATTATCCCATTTCTTCATTTTCTTTAAATCAACTCCAACTCTTGGATCCCCATTCTACTCCCCCGGTGGGAAAGCAGACCTCAGTCATTACCAGAACACCTTCCTTGAGCACTGCAGCCCACCATCCCTAAAGGTCATGTTAAAATCCTGAGGTCTTAATCAGCCGAAGCTATTCAAGTAGTTTTTTTGGCCTTTGCTATCACTGCATAGGATATACACTGTCCAAACCAGTCAGCAAAGACATTTGTGAAAAGTAGATAGTAAAATTTTTTTTTAAATTTTTTAGAAAGAGAGAGCATGCAAGCAGGGGGAGGGGCAGAGAGAGAAAGAATCTTAAGCAGGCTCCACATTCAGTGCAAAGCTTAATAAAGGGCTCCATCCCACAACCCTGGGATCATAACCTGAGCCAAGAGTCAGACGCTCAACCAATTGAGCTACCCAGTTGCCCTGTAAATATTTTTTTTAATTTTTTAATGTTTATTTATCCTTGAGAGAGTGAGAGAAACAGAGAATGAGCAGGGAAGGAGCAGAGCAAGAGAGGGACACAGAATCTGAAACAGGCTCCAGGCTCTTAGCTGTCAGCACAGAGCCTGACGCGGGGCTCGAACCCACAAACCGTGAGATCATGACCTGAGCCGAAGTCAGATGCTTAACCGATTGAGCCACGCAGGCGCCCTACCCTGTAAATATTTTTGATGTTGAGGGCCATACAGTCTCTGTCACAGCTACCCAGCTCTACCATTGTGTTGCAAAAGCAGCCACAGGCTGGACAAATAAATGATCATGGCTGTGTTCCAATATAATTTTTTTACCCAAACAGGCAGCAGGTCATAATTTGCTCACCCTAAGTCTAAGCAGACATAAGTCCCTTGAATTCTCTGATTCTGCCCCCAGAGAGGGGCACAGAAATTTTTGCCAAGGCTGGAAACCCTTATTCCTGGGGTTCAGAATCCCAGGTGAATTATACATGTTCAGGGTGTCACTTCTAAGCAAGGTGGCAGTACCAAGTGTATTAGTCAGGGTTCTCCAGAAAAACAGAACCAACTGTGTGTGTGTGTGTGTGTGTGTGTGTGTGTGTGATGCACACACATTTAAAGAGATTGGCCCAGGTTTTTTGAGGATAAGAAGTCTGACAATCTGCCATCTGCAAGCCAGAATCCCAGGAACCCTTGTGTGGTACCAGTCCAAACCGAAAGTTTGAAAACCAAACCTGAAAACCAAAAGTGCTGATGTCCAGGGACAGGAGAAAGATGAATATCTTAACTCAAGCAGAGAATAAATTCTGCTTCCTCTGCATTTTGGTTCTACTCAGGCCCTCCATGGATTAGATCATTCCTACCTGCACTGGTGAGGGGTATCTTCTTTATCCAGTCTACCAATTAAAATGCTCATCTCTTCCCAGAACACCATCACAGACACACTCAACGTAATGCTTTACCAGCTGCCTGGGCCTCCCTTAGCCCAGTTAAGTTGACATATAAAATTAACCATAACACCAACTAATCAACTGCCAACCTGCCAACCTTTAACCTTCCCAGACTCTAGGGTCATGTCCTTTCTCTGACCTTGCCCTCCAGGGCCCTCTCACCACCCCCTCTCCTCCTTCATCTCTTCAGTGATTCCAGGCATTTTACAAAACACAGGAAGAACTATTGACTTTAAGCAGATTCTTCTTCCGATCTTATAAATACTCCCAAGGGTTAGGAAATGCAATGCTTAGTAATCTGCTTGAAATGGCAAAAGGGAAACATAAAGGTACTGAAACGCCCAGAGATCGGAAGACCCCCAAAATCAGACCACCAGAGACCAGAGTCAAAGCCAAGCGGCAAGGGTTGTTTATTTGCAGGTTCGAACCCGGACCTCCGCGCACTCGTTGCCGGTGACGCTAAGAGGCCCTGAACAAAGCCTTTGCAGCCTTTTTATAGACAGAAGTAAACAAGTCATGGGGAGGGACAGGGGATTTCCATGGTTACAAGTTTGCCATTGGTTAACATTAAAATGTGAACATATACCGCATCTGATTGGTTCCCGCCATCAGGTTTTTGGCGGGATCCAATTATAATATTTGGGGTACCTTTGAATTCAGCCTATCATAGAGCGAGTTTGAAGTCTTGTTTGGCGACTAACAGGTTAACATCTCTCTCTCCAGGCCCTTCCCTCAGCAAGGTATGGGGTAGCCGCTGGCCTTTTCGGATTGGCTTCCGCCAAGGTGGGGTGATGGGGTGACAGGGGGAACATGAAGCTAGTCGCTTGGGCAATCCGGTGGTGGGGAAGCGAGCCTTAAGCATTGTTACAGAAGCAGAAAGAGCTGGTTAGGTATTAGCTTCCCGTAGCGCAGGCATTTGCCCAGAAGCGGAAAAGCTGGTTAAGTTTATTTAGGCCTCTCAGTACAATGAACACAAATTAACATACCAACACATTATCCTGCCAAATATTATATTACACGTATCTATTTACTTGACTTTTTCTCATACATGCTATGAGCTCCTAGAGGGCAGACACCAAATCTTACTCAACGCTGTCATTTCGCTCTATCCTGGTACGTTGTAAGTGTTCCATAAATACTTCTTGAAATAAATAAAGTACATACTGAGGAAAATGTAGTGGTGGAATTCCCAGAGTCATTCCCAATAGCTGGTTTAACACTAACATACCTGAAGTCCTCCATATTTACAATTTCTTAAATGACAGAAAGCAGTTCTGGTGAGTGCTACTAATTCAAATATTAAATAAGAGACAGTCTTAGGTTAGAGGCAAATGTCCTGCACATAGTGGGATGTGCATCAGTGAGAAGGGTAACAACCAAGTTTAATTCACAAGGTAACAGAGAAATCAAGGGAGGCATTTGTGTAGATTCTGAACAGAACCCTGAACGCTTTCCATGGCTTTTAAGGTTAACAGGATGGTTCTCTGTAACACTGCAACTGCTACTTCAAAAACGAGAGATTTTCATCAAACATACAGTGTAGAATGGTGGCACCAGGGACTGGGGAGATACTGTCACAGTGTACAAACCTTCTGATGAAGAAGTTCTGAAGAGCTTTGTGAGTATAGCTACAGCATTGTGAATACAGTACATTATGAGTACAATTAATAATACTGTGTTATCCACTCAAAATTTGCTGAGAGGGTCATCTGGGTAGCTCAGTTGGTTATGTGACCAATTCTTGATTTCGGCTCAGGTCATGATCTCACAAAAGGTGTCAAGGGTTTGAGCCCCGTGTCAGGCTCTGGGAAGCCTAGAGCCTGCTTTGGATTCTGTGTCTCCCTCTCTCTCTGCCCCACCCCATTTGTACTATGTCTCTCTCTCTCTCTCTCAAAAATAAACATTTAAAAAAATTTTAGGAAAAAAAATAACTATGTGAGGTGATGGATGTGTTAATTAACCTCACTGTGGTAATCATTTCACGAAGTACACATACATCAAATTATTACATTTTACACTTTAAATACATACAATTTTGTTTGTCAATTATATTTCAAAAAAGCTGAATTTTTTAAAGGAAAAACTAGAGCTTTTCCTCCACCTTAATATAGACATATCACCCAAACCACTCTGCCAGTTAGCAAGCCTGTTTATGTGAACTGGAAAGAATAAAAGGAAAAAAAGAAGAGGTTTGCCTAAAGTCAAAGAGCTAGGCAAGAGATGGAAAAGAAAGTGGTGGTTAAAGGGATACATGTGTGGTGTGTGAACCAGTGAAAGTCCCAAAGTAAAACTAAGATTTGTTTTCAAAGAGAACAAGACTTCACAAAATCCCCTTGCACAAGCAAAATGGAGCTAGTAAGAAAACAAGTCTGACAATCCCATGACACCCACTAGGAGGTGCTGTGGGTCTAATACAGCTTGGGTACCATCCAGTTTTGTTGAGAACCAATGGAAAATTATAGTCCATGTTGGAAATTGTCAAGCCACCTGTGTATCACATCTCCACCATCACCTGGTGCACCTTCTTGTCTCACTAAATGACCCAGGCCAGGCACATGCTGCATTTTGTTGTGCAAATCAGGAAATCTATTATAGGAGCTCCTAGCACTAAAGAACAGTCTTAAGATCAGTCCTTATTATTAGTGCCCCATGGTTGTTTCTTGGTCTCAGTACAGATCCAAGTTACTCAGGCCCTCACTGAGTACTTGTTCCCTTTGTTGAGGTCTGTCTACTCCTGCACTGTTGATATGAGCCCTGGGTCCAGTCTCAGACCCACTACCTGCCTTGCCAAGGTCTTTACCTCCCAAGTCCCGTTGCTATTATCTCTTGCTTGAGGTACTGCAGCAGCCTTTTTGTTTTTTAAGTAAGTTCTATGCCTAATGTGGGGCTTGAACTCATGACCCCAAGATCAAGAATCACATGCTCTACCAAATGAGCCAGCCAGACACCACTGTTGCAGCCTCTTTATCAGTCTCTCTGCCCTTACTCTTGCCCTCCATTCTCCAAATATCAGCCACAGTGATCCTTCAAAAACCAAAATTGGTTGCTTAAAACCCTGCAGCAACTTCCTGCTGCAATTAGAATAAAATTGAACATTTTTACCATGGTCCATGGGGTCTCAGATTATTTGGACCCTGACCACATTCTTTCTTTTCTTCGATAACACCAGGTTAGTTCCTATCTCAATATCTCTTCATGAGTCAGGCTTGGTCCTTTGACTCCCATGGGACATTCCTTTGGCCCAACAAAATCTCCTATGGCTCAGCTGCCCAATGCTCTCTGTATTAACGTAGTACCTTGCCAGGATGCCTTGGAGGATGCACTGGGGACTGATCTAGTAACCAATGACCATGTACCAAGCTGACTCACTGGTGCCCTCCTTTTGGGTTACTAGGAATTCCAACCACCACACCTCTACCCTCAACTTTCATAAGACATAAACCAGTAGCCCAAATCTACCACCTTCTCTGGATCTTCTGAGTATATGCATCACACTGATATGTGTCAAACCTTTCAGCACTACTTAGTTAGAAAGGAGAGAAGGCCAGAAATTGGATGGTGGGGACAAGGGGCAGCAGTAAATCAAGAAAAGATGAAATTACACATTCTGTCTGCAGAGTTCTTTCTCCTAAACTCCAGGAATGGTCTATCACCTTGTCCCATCAATCTCTGTTCTTTTGCTACCTGGGAACAAACATTTTCCAAGGAGGGACTAAAGTGAAGGGACGAAAGAGAGAGAGAGAGACAGAGAGACATAGACAGAGAGATCCCTGCAATAAAGGTCCAGCCATTGCACTACTACTTGACCTTTGCTCTTTAGATGACCTCTACTGCTCATCCATGAGCCAATGGAAATGAGCACTGACTGCTGTCAAGTCCCCTCTCTTCCTTCAAAAACCATGACTTCATCTTTTACAAAAAAACTTCTCCTTCCTGTTGTGACAACTAGACAACAGACCCAAAATGGAGTCACTTGTGCAAAGTGTTATGTCACCAAATTGAGCCTTTTTTACAGCTTTGGCTTTCCTAGAAATGGAATCTCAAGCCTGTCAATCAGGAATTGCTTGATCAGCATTAGTTACGTAATTTGCCTGATAGATCCTTACCATCCCCTAAGGGAAGTGACCTTGCACTAACAGTCCATTTTTTTGCCCATTGTAACTTCTTCATTCCTCCTCCTTTCTGCTTATAATAGTCTTTCATTTGTACAGTACCTCAGAGCTCCTTTCTTTCTGCTGGATGGGATGTTCCCAATTTATGAATTGTTGAATAAACCCAGTAAGATTCTTAAAACTTACGTGGTTGAATTTTTTAATACTGTGAAACTCATTCCTTTCATAAGAACCTAACGCCATAGTCTCCAGACTTCTGCATTGCACATTCCATTAATAAAATGTTGCTGAGAATGCACTTCCACTATCTACATACATGTATATATACATTATTTGCATGTCCTATTGTATGGATACATGGGATGACTGTAAAACATCCATAGAGGTGGGGTGGAGGAATTTTCAAGGATGAAATGAAAAACAAAGAGAAAGAGACATTTAATTTTTCTTTCACATCCCAGGAAATGTCTCTGTTTAGAAGTCCATTGCCCTAAACAGTGAAGGTTCCCTCCCCTCAAAAAAAAACTCAATATAAGTCATTTATGCAAATATATATTCCCTTTTTTAATGTTTATTTATTTTTTAGAGAGAGAGAGACAGAGAGAGAGAGGATCTGAAGAAGGTTCTGTGCTGAGAGGGCAGAGCCCAACGAGGGGCTCAAACTCACAAATCATGAGATCATGACCTGAGCCAAACTTGGATGCTTAACCAACTGAGCCACCCAGGTATCTTTATAAATAAATATTCTTCAAGGGGATTCATAATTACCTAGCCAACCTATGCAAATCAGCATCTCCTTAAATCTCTAATTCCCAATAAGCCACTTAGACAAACTAATGGATTCTTTAAGACCCAACAATTTAGCAGCTTCAGTTCCTTAAGTGTGGTCCATGGACCAGCAATGCGAGCATCACCCAAGAACATATCAGAAATGGACACTCTTAGGCCCAACCTCAGACTTGCTGAATCAGCATCTGTAAGTGACTAAGATATCCAGGTGAGTCTTGACAACAATTAATCCAAAATACTGTTTCCCAAAATCCCCCATTTTTAAGAGCCACCTGTGATATGTGAACACTACGTCCTCCATTCCCACTCCAGGCTTCCTGAACCAGAACTTTCTATGGCAGGGCCTGGGAAACTGTATTTTTGTAATTCTCATATCAGGTAAGTTGGAAACACCTGCCTTACAGGATTCCTAGTTATGTCAAAGCCTCTTTATTTTTCAGAATGAAGAGTCTAGAAGGGGCAGGTGCACAAGAGAATTAAATATTAAGCCAGAGAAGCAAAAACCACTCTCCTACCTATGCACCCATTTGGCAGAACTCAAGACTACAAGTTGGGAAAGGATGGCAAGGTATGGACACTCTCCAACTTCAGCATTCACTGCAGGCAGGTTGAGGCTCACTTCAGTGAATACCTTCACTTCCATAAGGGAGCAAAGGTTGTTTTCTCTGTAATCATTGATTAATAGAATTTAAGATGGATATGACATGAGTTTTGTGTAAAGCATCTGTAATGAAATGATAAATAGGGGATAGAAAGGGAAATAGAATTATTCACAAGGGAAGCCTCAGCTTGGGAAGTCTGAACTGGGGTCTGTCATTTAGTGGGCAAGCTCAGTGAGTGTTCACTTGCTCTAACTGGATATATCAGATATCCCCCAAATACACTGCTATTTAGGCCAGAATAATTTAAGTGGATAAAATAAAACGTAAGAAAGCCACTGCCTGAAATGGCATTCAACTGCTACTGTGTTACAGAGCTTCAAGATTCACAAATAATGAGCTTTGAGGCATGGGGAATGTTTCCTCTGAAGAGTTTCTTTACCTGGTTTATTCCCTCAATTTTACTATGCAAGAGCATGTCCATTTCACAAAAAGAAAAAATGGTTAACCATTTGGCAATCATAGCAGCTACCATTTATTCATTGCCTACTACTACATGCCAGGCATTGTGCTAAGTGTTGCATAAAGAAGATGGTATTATTACCATCACCATCCCCATTTTAACCTTGGAGGCTCAGTAAGGTTCAGTAATTTGCCCAAGATCATGCAGCTGGCCAGGGGCAGAGCCAGTACTGAAATGCACATTTGCTGATTCTAAAGTGTGGGTTTTCAATCCATATGTTATGTTGCCTGCTTTTCTCAAAACTCACACCAGGAGATACCAAATGCTGTCTTCATGTGATGATAACTATTTGGAAGCCCTCCCTTTGATCACCAAAGATGTATTTAGTGTTTACTACATGCTATGTAAAATGCCAACTGCTAGGTACCCCATAACCTCCACTCTCAAGTGTTCATGGGTAGATGCAGAGATACATAAGCACCTAAATAAAGTGTATAGGCACATAAGTATAAGTTAAATGTTGAGGCACAAAAAGAAAGCAAATAAATCTCTCTGGATTGCAGGGACTGAGACAAATTTGTAGAGGAGACCTACCTGAAAGATGAGAGAGTAAGTGCTGGATACAGCACAGACCACATTTGGAGATCAACTATGCCTAAGTCTGGGCCTCACAAGGGTCCAAAAAGCAATTTGTGCTGCAATATCCAGGTTGGAGGAACAGCAAGAAGCATGACAGCTAAACCTATTGTAGAGTATCTAACTGTTTTCTCTTGTTTTATCTTTAAATTTCTTCTTTTGGTAATTGGTCCTTTCCCAGCTCTATCTATAACATTTTCTTAAGAGCTTCCAAGTTCGTTGCCCTCAAGCCACAATTTATTGGTTAAATGGGCACTTGACCCAAGGTGGGTCAATCAGAGGCCAACTCTCTATAGTTGGTACAATCATGATTTGAAAGTCAACACCTGTGGCCACCATGATTCCTACCAAATGGAGTAAACTCATCCATCATGAGAGAATTAAGCTAACAAGTGGAGAGGAGCAAATACAAGAAAATAGTCCTGCTTCATGAGGCCCAACTTCCTCACAACCTGCCTGTGGCTGTTCAATAGATCCCCTATTGGCCTAGGCAACTTTGAGCTGTATTTCTGTCACTTCCAACCAAACCAATATATCTATGCTTTGTAGTTTTTAAAAGATGAATCAATTAGTACCAATTCTTGATTCCGCTATTCCCTATGAAGTCAACTTCATTCTAAAATATCTGTTGAGCACCTAGCATGTGTCAGATCAAGCTGCAATTAGGATGAGGTGATTGAAATTTGTTCCAGGGTACCAAAACTTAGGTTTGAATATCAATGGACTGACTGAGCTTTGGAAAAATGGGTGAAGCTCTCAAACCTTTAAAAAAAATACTCTTTATGATGATGTTATCAGTCAAAAGTGAAGAGAAGGGTGTCATATTAAATTGTCACTTAATTTTGGTAGAGAAATGTGTGTAAAGAAGTGATGCATTTTTTGTTTAACCTAAGATTTAGCAGAGAGTTGCTAGTATAACCAAAATTATATGAAATACATCAGACAAAATATGTAACTTAGCTTTCCCAATTCTATATTTCCGTCTTTCCACTGTTGTTGGTTATTTTTCCCCCCAATGTCTACAATGAAGTCTTGGTCCCCTTTTAAAGATTTACTTTCAGTGGGCTGACCCAAGCACAAATTATCTTTGGATAACAAGGACCTCCTATAGTTAAAATAAGCAGTTACCAGATGGTGCATGATGGGAACACTTTGGGCTGCTTCTCAAGATGACAAGTGATAGTTCAGCGATTACTAATGGATCTTGTGGATCCAGAGTCCCTGCCCTCATGGAAGTCTCAGTCTAGCTGGAATACTCAAACCCCTTCCAATCAAATTGCTCTTTTGGTGCTGAAGCTAGTGAAAAAGAGGAGGTTTGCCCAGGACTCCCACTGTGTCATTCATCCTTTCTCCACCCTCTCCCATGAGTCCCCAGGCCTAGCAGACGCCCTGGGGGCTCGTAGTATGTCCTATTATACAGGGAGGCATTTTTACCATGGATACCTTCCTCTAGAGCAGGAATCTGCAAACTTTTTCTGTAAAGGGACAGATAGTAAATACTTTAGATTTTGCAAGCAATGTAGTCTCTGTTGCAACTGCTCAACTCTGCTGTTGCAGCCACAGGCATAGTGTCTGTGTGCCAATAAAACTTTATTTACAAAAATAGGTGGTGGGCCAGATTTGGCCCTCAGGCCACAGTTTATTCACCCTTGCTCTGGGTCATTTAGAGAACAGAGATGTGCTAGTCCTAGGCCTATTTCTCAGAGATACTCCCCCTAATCCCAGCAGTACTGACCCTTCCAGGCTGTTTCCCAGGCTCCTGAATCCATTAGCAGTTAGCTTTAGTTGCCAGCACAATGGATGGTGGGAGGAAGCACAAAGCCAGGATATCTCTTTCCCTGCATCCTGGATTCAGTCACCTTTCTCCAGCAGCAGCTCTGATGTCTCTGAGGCTTCAGCCCGCATAAGACATATGTGCCACTGTTCTTCTAGAAGCTTCTTCTAGAAAACCCTAGCCTTGGGCTCTGCCAACCCTACTCCCTCCCTTTGTCCTTCCAACTCTGCTGATAGAAGTAGCTTCCTGCTTTGAGTTGCATCACACTGCTCTGCTTGGCTCCCAGCTCTTCCTTCTCATGTGTTATACACCTTCTGAGTATATAAATTTCCTTAGTTAAAAAAAAAAACTTGGAGTAGTTTCTTTCTTTCTCCCCCTTCCCCCGTGATTTGGACCCTGACTGATCCAGGAAGCAATGATTATTATGTCTTTGCTCTCCAAAAGCAAACAGTGCTAAGAAACATTGCTGGCTGGGCCTGAGCGGGTTTTAAAGATGATATCCCTTCCTGGCTCTGTTGCCAGAAATAATGAGTTTAGCAGAGAAAGCATTTTGCTTTGAGAGTGAATCTTTCAGCAGTGCTTGACCTGAGCTGATGGTGGGTGTGGGCATGGCTGTACCATTAGACTACTGAGGAAGGATCACAGAAAGGGGGTGGGGAAGTGAAAGGAGGGCTGAGTGAAAGTACCCTGTCCACAGGAGACCACATGATCACCTCCCACAGCCAGTTTCTGTTCAATGCAAAAAACAGTGACTATTATAGTGCTGTGTGTTAAGCACTATAATTATTAAAATGAAAATAAATATAAAGAAAGCTAAGAGATTTGCATAATTATCTTGGTGTTTCCCAAACTTGCTTATTAAAATTACCCATTCCTACACCCCACCTCAGTTTTACTAACTCCAGAGATAAAGTTGACAAACTGAGTTTTGATAAACAGCTAAGTGAGCCATGGACCAGGTAAGTTAGGGATAAAATGTATCATCTCATTTCATTTTACATCATATATGTGAAGTAAATTATGCTTATCCTCAATTTACAGATGGTGAAACTAAAGTTCAGAGAGGCAAGGAGGCTCCCAAAGGACCACACAGCTAGGAAACGGCAGAACTTGATTCAAATCCAATTCTGTTTGGCTCCAAATCCCAGAGTACACGTTCGGGTTAATTCACTGGCCACCTCCAATGAGCTATATGCTTGTCATGCATCTCCATCCTCACCATAACCATGTGAAGTAGGGATTATTAACCTAAGAATAACTAGGAGGTAAAATGGGGATTTGAACTCAGTGCCATCTAGCCTCTTGCCCATGTCCTGCACCTTCCTTTTTGGCCCCAGCTTTTTACCTACATTTGTGGCTTCTCTGCACTTTCAGAGATATGTCCAGTGTCAATTGGAACAAGGGCCAGGTATCTGTCTATCTGCCTGCCTATCTATCTACGTATCTATCTATCCATCCACCCATCCTCAGGCAAGAGATGAAGCCAACACAAAAGAGAGGACTAGATGTCAGGTGCTAACCTTTTTCCCACTACATACATGATCATATCAGTCTTCACAAGCCCATGAAGGAAATGTTATCAGGAGTCTCGTTTTACAGGTAAAAAAAACAGATGCACAATTTTTTAAGTCACTCGCCCAAAGTCACACAGTTGGAATTGAAGCCAGACAGACCAGCACCCAACCCCACTCTATGGTATGATGCTTTGGGGACAGGATGTGGGATCAGGCCAAGGGTCAGAGAATGTGATGCTGAAATAAGGAAAGCCACAGTCAGTCTTCAAGTTCCCTCTTCTGTCTTTATCGTGGTTCCTGAGCCTTTCATAAAATGTGTCCTGAACAATCCACCCTCACATCAGCCACACTACTGAGGGCATCAAAAATAGGGTCTTATGATAGGTAATCAAAAGAAATGAAAATAGTGGCTTCTGGGTGGCTCAACAGGTTAAGCATATGATTTTTTATTTTTGGCTCAGGTAATGATCTCCCAGGTCTTGAGTTCAAGCCCCAAGTTGAACTCAGTGCTGACAGAACACAGCCAGCTTGGGATTCTCTCTCTCCCTCTCTCTCTGCGACATTCTATCTCTCTCCCCAATAAATAAACATTTTTTAAATGAAAATAACATGTCCAAAGACTTCACATGAATGTTTAGAGCAGTGTTATTGATAATAACCGAAAAGCAGAAGTAATGTAAACACCTATCAAGTGTTGAACAGATAAACTGGGGTACACACAATGGGAAACTACTTAGCAATAAAAAAGAACAAACTACTGACACACACTACAACATGGAGGAATCCCAAAAACATTATGCTAAGTGCAAGAAGCCAAATGCAGAAAAGACACATATTGAATTATTTCATTTATATGAAATGTCCAGAAAGGGCAGATCTACAGGGAAGAAAAATACATCAGTGGCAGCTGGGGCTGGAGGTAAGAATAAGGATTAGCTGGAAATGAAGGATCTTTGAGGGACAATAAAAATGATGTAAAACTGGGTTGCCTAGCTGATTCCGTTGGCAGAGCATGTGACTCGATCTTAGGGTTGTGAGTTCAAGCCCCACACTGGGTGTGGAAACGAGTTAATTTTTAAAAAATCTAAAACGAAATTGTGATGATAGGTATCAACTCTAAAAAAAAATCACTGAACTGTAAACTTAAAATGGGTGAACATTATATAGATGATACCTCAATAAAGCTGCTTTTACAAACAAGAATAGGTTAAAGACCATATGAAGGACCACTGTTACCACTGAATTAAACCATGTGGCTGCAGCCTCCAGAAGCCATCCAGGCCAAGACAAATCTCCAAGGACAAAAGTTGGGAAACAAAGGCTGATCCTCCCCATTGAGACTCTCCTTCCAACAGGGGTTCCAGACTGTCTTTTCTTTTTCTTTGTTTTTTAATGTTTATCTTTGAGAACAGGGAGGAGGGTGGGAGGATAAGCAAGGGTGGGACAGAGAAAGAAGGAAACAAAGAATCCAAAGCAGGCTCCAGGCTCTGAGCTGTCAGCACAGAGCCCAATGCAGGGCTCAAACTCACTAACCACAAAATCACAACCTGAGCTAAAGTCAGATGCTTAACTGATTGAGCCACCTAAGCACCCTGTTGGGTTTTTTTAATGTTTATTTACTTTGAGAGAGACAGACAGACAGAGGCAGACCATGAGCAGGGGAGAGGCAGAGAGAGAGAATTCCAAGCAGGCTCCACATTGTCAGCACAGAGCCCGACATGGGGCTCGATCTCATGAACCGTGGGATCATGACCTGAGCCGAAATCAAAAGTCAGATGCTTAACTGACTGAGCTACCCAGGTGCCCCCAGACTTTATTTTCTTAAGAAAGGTAATATGTCGGGGCGCCTGGGTGGCTTAGTCGGTTAAGCGTCCGACTTTCGCTTAGGTCATGATCTCGCGGCTGTGGGTTCGAGCCCCGCGTCGGGCTCTGTGCTGACTGCCAGCTCAGAGCCTGGAGCCTGTTTCAGTCTGTGACTCCCTCTCTCTCTGACCCTCCCCTGCTCACACTGTCTGTCTCTCTCTCCTAGAAATAAATAAAACATTTAAAAAAAAATTATTAAAAAAAAAAAAAAAGGTAATATGTCTTCCCTCCCTCTCTGATCCCTCTCCCTTGGGGAATTCCCAGTGTCCCAGCTGAGCAATGTTTTGGAACTCTCCCTCCAGATGAATCAGTTGGTCCCTCAGAAAGCAAGTACCCAGCAAGTGTTTGCAGTGTACGTCCAGACAGATTTCTCTTCATTGTGGGGGTAGGTGGCCAGCCAGGTGGTAGAGGAAAGCCAAGGGCTCAGGGCTGGAGAGGCAGGTCTCTCATGCAATTTCAAGCAGAATACAGACTGCAAAGTGTCCAATGGGCTTCAGGCACTGAGGTTACTGGAAAACTTAACGAGAGTGCAGAGCTTACATTCTAGGAAAGCAGTATGTTAGTTATCTATTGCTATGTACCAAATGACCAACAAAACTTAGCAGCTTAAACATCTCACACTTAATACCTCATAGTTGCTGTGGATTAGGGAGTGCAGGCACGCTCAGCTGACTCATCTGCCGTAACTGGTCCCTCACAAGCTACAACTAAGGTGTCAGCCAGGCCAGGGTCTCCTCTGAAGGCTCAAATGGGGAAGAATTCACTTCCAACCTCACATGGTTGTTGGCAGGATCCCATTCTTGCTAGTTGTTGGACTGAGGGTCTTGGTTCCCCTTGCTGGATGTTTCCTGGAGGCAGGTAAATTCCTTGCCACTAGGGACTCTGTGTGGCTGCTTGCTTCATCAGAACATGCCAGGTGAGAAGGCAGTAGAGAGAGCTGGCTACCAAGATGTAAGTCACAAACTAATCACCGAACTGATATCCCCTCAATGTTGCTGCAATCTATTGGCTAGAAACCAGCTAATCAGTCTGAGGGGATTACACAAGAGCATGCAGGAATTGGGAACCAACGGGGGCCTTCACAGAGCCTACCTGCCACAGAAAGCAAGACAATAAGCAAGAAAAATAAGTGAACTAGATTGTATACTGGGAATTGTATAGATAGGGGGAAATATAGCAAAGACTAGGGATGGGCAACATGGGGGTATAATGTTAAGTAGAGCAGTTAGTCAAGTCCTTGCTGAAAAGGCAACATTTCAGGAAAGTGGGAGGAGGTGATGGCACAGGCCTGGCTAAAATCTGGGGACAGAGACTTCTGAGCAGAGAGGACAGCAAGTACAGATCCTGGGGTGAGTGTAGGGTTGGAGTGTTGAGGACCAGCAAGGAGGCTGGACTGGAGTGAGGAAAGTGTAACGAGATAATTCCAGAGAGGCTTAGAAAGACCAGATCATATAGGTCTCATGGTGACACAGTAGGTGCTACAGGGCTTTGAGAAGGGCAGCAGGTGGGTGCTGGGTGATGCACCTGTACAGGGAAACCCTGAGTTCTCCTGCTCCATTCTACCTCCCACTCTCACTGGAAAGCATGACAGGTAAGGCTGGCCAAGGTCGAGGCAACCAGCTGCAAGCAGGCAGACAGAAGCATATGCAGGACCAGGCTCCAGAGGTGGCCTCAGTTGCCTTGGTAACAGGGGCTTCCAAAAACCTCCCCAGGGACTCCTCGGGGCAGCAGCAGGTCTGGCTCATTTCTTGTAATCCAGCAACATAAGGACATAAAGAAATCAATTTATTGGCACAAACAGTCCTTCAAGCTCCTGTTCTTACTCTCCCTAGAATTCCATTGAGTGGAGAACTCACTGGATCTTGGTGTGCAGTGGACTGGTGAGTACTATTCACTCTTAGTAGGAATGGGCCTCTCATGAAAGGGACAGAGTAGTCTCCCTGAACTTCATGGCGTAAAGAGCCATGGCTGTGTGGTGATGGCTCTGGGTTCCAATCCCAGCTCTGCCATCTGCTAGCTATATGGCCTCAGGCAAATCACTTAACCTCCCTGACCTCCATGCTTCTCAAGCCAGTGTTTATGAGAATTAAAAAAGCTAATGCATGTCTTGTGCCCACCTCCTCCTATCATATATGACCAAGGCCCCTATGTGCCCCAGATCCTGACCCCTCCCACTTACCTTCTCTTTTTTGAATCATCATCTTCATCTCCTTCAAGTCTTTTCTCAAATATCATCTCCTCAGGGTCACCTGGGCAGCACAGTGGGTTAAGCATCTGACTCTTGAGCTCAGCTCAGGTCATGACCCACAGCTCATAAGTTTGAGCCCCATTCTGCACTGATGGTGTGGAGCCTGCTTGGGATTCTGTCTCTCCTTCTCTCTGCTCCTACCCTGCTTGTATACTCTCTCTCAAAACACACACACACATAAATGTATAGCTTCCTCAGTGAGACTTACTCCTCAGTCCCTACTTTAAACTGCAGCATCTGGAATATCCAAATGACCTGTCAAATATGGAAAAGGGGCTCAACTTGATTGTGATCAGGAAAATGCAAATTACAACCACAAGGCACACAGCCTCCTTGCAACCAAGCTTCCCCCCAAAAATAATGTACATGTATTTCTATTTTCTACCTCTCATCCATTCCTTAGTCCCCTGCAATCCCACCTCAGTCTCTAAAGGAACCCTTCATAAAGACTGTCAATGACATTAAGGTTGCCCAAAGTTACTGAGCTAGATCTGAACCCACCTTAGATCCTGCCCTTTCCATATCCTTGTACAGTGGAGGGAGACATAAACTCTGCAAATGCTTCACAAGGAATCTCTTCCCAAGGCCTAAGTGAAAGTCATGTGAAGGTCTCATTTGAGAGCATTCAAAATCTTTCTCCTGTTCATGTACCTACCACCACCACACACACACACACACACACACACACACACACACACACACACACCTCCCTGGCCCTACATGGAACTAAAGGTCTCTAAGTGGGGGGGACACCCCAGATGTCCTCCAGCTGGGTTCACCCTTGATCAGACACCTCTGGTTGAGCTTCATAAATTGCCACTGCTGCTGTCTGGTTGGATTTTTGTCAGACAGCCCCCCATTAATGCTCACACAGTGAGACAGTGCATCACAATGTTCCTATCTGGCCTCTCCTGGGGGCTCTCTGCTCCCAGGCTCCACTCCCTTCACTGTGTGCTCCCCTCAAAACCCTGCTCTTTCCTCCCAGCTTCTCATAACAGATGAACAGATCACACATTATCCCAGAACTGAAGGCAATCTTTTATTCAGCAAACAGCTATACCCAACAGACCCAGGATGGGTACTGGGACTCCAGAAATGGATCAGACACAAGCCTAAGTTTCTCTATATGGCAGTGTAACTAATGATAGCACCTGACTTACAGAGTCATGGTGAAGATTAAATGAGATAATGTACTTAGCACCATGCCCTATACCTAACAGGTGCTCCATAAACTGAAGTTCTGGTGTGCATCCATCACTGTCCCTGTAAAAAGGACTCCTACCAGGTTGAAATGTAATACTATATACAAAATGCATCAAACAGACTTTGGTACTAGTCATTGTTTTGTTACTACGATTTTTAACTAGTATTTCTTAGGCACAGCTACCCAACACTGTTTCAATCACCTTATATATATTAACCCACCTAATCCTCAAACAAACAAATGAGATGAGCCATTAGTATTACTTTATTTTTTTGTTATTATCATAATCTTCCCCATTTACAGGTATGGAAATGAAAACACAAAGAGGTTAATTTATCTATGGTAATTCAGAGAGTAAGTGACAGAGCTGGGATTTGAATCCAGGCAGTCTGATTCCCAAACTCTCATACTCTACTGTTATGATTATTCTTTTTTGTAAATGTTTATTCATTTTTGGGAGACAAAGTGTGAGCAGGGGAGGGTCAGAGAAAGAGGGAGACATGGAACTTGAAGCAGGCTCCAGGTTCTGAGCTGGGAACACAGAGCCCGATGCAGGGCTCAAACTCACAAGCCATGAGATCATGACCTGAGCCAAAGTCAGACACTTAACCGACTGAGCTACTGAGGCGCTCCCTGGTATGATTATTTTTATACACCCTGCCACTTCACCAGACTGGACAATGATCAAAAAGACACAATAAAGTCCAAGATCATAGTAGAAATGTTGAAAAATCAGTATTTAAGGTAAACTCCCATATAATCTAAAATTTGCCTTGAAAGATATAGCATCCATAAAGTAAGCATGGTTCTGAGTATTACTGTACTATCTCCCTGAGCCAATTTTTCCTCTAGCAAAAAAACAGAATGCTGATCCTTCAGTTAAACACACATACACACAAATCCGACTGGGGGTTGTTTTGCTGAGTGAAATTTTGGCCAAGTTTGCATGATTTAATTCCTACTAAGTAAAATAGGTGTTTAACTTGATGTGTTTGCACTGTACTGTGTATGGATATGCCACACAAACGAGACAATACAATATCAATACTGGCTAACACCTACTGTCATGTGTCAGGCACCACTCTGTTTGTTTTACATGTATGGATGCACTTAATCCTACCAACAGCCCTAGGAGGTAAGTACTATTACCATCAACCTCATCTTTCAGGTGGAAAAACTGAGGCAAGAGGTTTTAAGCATTTGCCTTGACATCACCTAACTGGATTTGACCCCAGACACTCTGACACCAGGGGCCATGTGCTATGCCATCTCTCCAAGGATCCTAAGGTGAAGTGTACTTAGGACTCTCCTCTCCTCCTCCCAAGCCCCCAGCCAGCTTCCTCCATGATCCAGCTGCCTCCAAACAGCCTATTGGTCTCTGGGAATAAACAGTCTTGTTGAATCCTCTCTGAAAGCTAATTCGACCATTTACTCTCAATTTGTAGCGGATGCTGTCGTCTCTCAGATTTCAAAGAAGATGAATGCATGGGTCAAATTGAATTAAAAAATTTAATTGAATAAGACAGAACCAGACAGCTTGATGGAAGACTTTGATCTGATAAAGGGAGAGTAGAAATGCGTGCTCCTAAGGCCGGGGTGTGATGGGGAGCTGTCTGGACCTTGTCTAGCCTCTTCTCATCTGTAGGAAAGCCAGTTATGCCAATTATGGATGAGATTGCCCTGAGGTGGTGTGGGGAAGACTGTTCCAAGGCATTTACCAGATTACCATGTTCCCAAACAGGCTGAGAGCTCGCCCACCTTCCTGTCTATCCCTGCCTCCAGACCAATACAGCTCTGAGCCCCTGAATGTCAGGGACTTTGTCACAGAGCTCGTAAGACCTCTGTGTCCTAGCCACAACAGGAACCCTACAAAGGAGATATTTAAAGAGAGAGGCAGAGAGACAGAGAGAAATATATTAAACCAGTAGAACCCACAGGGAGACCCAGCAGGCGGACTTGCTTAGCATGACCAATGGTTTTTCTATTAGGAGATTTCCCACTTTAAAATCCTTATTTGCAGCTTCTCTTAGAACACTGCTACTCAAAGTGAGGCCACAGACCAGGAGGGTTGGCACCAACTGGGAGCTTTTCAGAAATGCAGAATCTTAGGTCCCACCCCAGACATTATAAATCACAATTCACATTTTAACATTAAAGTTTGAGAAGGACTTGCTTTAGGACAGTGGTTCACACACCTGGCTAAATATTAGAATGACCTGAAGAGCTTTTTAAAAATCCAGATACTCAGGCCACATTCTACCCTTTTCATTCAGAATCTCTATGGGCAGGACTCAGGCATCAGCATTTTTTAAATCTCCCTGGTGATTCCAATGGGTGGCCAAGATTGAGAACCAAAAGACTAAAATCAGAATATCTGGAAATACTTGGGTTTCCTATTCCCACATGACAGAGTGGCTGAGGCTGAGGAGCCATTCCCCAATCCCACCTGGCCTCATCGTGCATTTTCATAAACTGCAGGTGCTACATACCTATGATTCATGACTTATTTATATGCTTAAAGTCTTTGAACCTCCTCTGCTCCCAGAACTCTCTCCCTACATTCCCCATCTCTCTTATTTTAGGAGGGCCATTAGCAAGAAGCAGCCAAGCAGTTTCTAATAAAACAAATATGCATGGAGCAATTCCACTCCTAGGTTTACATCTAACAGAAATGAATGCACATGCCCACAAAAAGACTTATACAAGAACATTCATACAACTTAATTAATAATAGCCAAAACTGGAAACAACCCAGATAACCATCAACAGAAGAAAGGATAAACAAGGCTGTGGTACATCCATTCAATGTAACACATTTTGGCAATAAAAGGGAACAAACTATTGATCCATGCATAAAATGGGTGAATCTCAAAAACCCTACGGTGAAGAAAGAAGACAAACACAGAAGCATACATGCTATATGATTTCATTTATATGAAATTCTCTTAAAATGCAAAACAGGGGCTCCTGGGTGGCTCAGTCCATTAAGCGTCCAACTCTTGATTTTGGCTCACATCATGATCCCAGAGTCCTGGGATTGAGCCTCACATCAGACTCTGCACTGAGCATGGAACCCACTTAAGATTCTCTCTCTCCCTCTGCCCCTATCTCCCACTTGCATTCTCTATAAAAAATGAAAAATTTAAATAAAAAATGTTTTTAATGAATAAATAAAAGGAACAGGTGTAGCTGATGCCATCTTTCCCTTTGCCCCTTTTTTGCTTTGAAAACAGATATGATGCCTGCAGCAGGGGCAGCTTTCTTCTGAACACGAGGCAGTAAGCAGTGAGAAAAAGCCAAGGGAACTCTGAGAAAACAGTCCTGACACTGCTGAAGTGCTAAGTCAAGGTCAACAGCTGCCTACCTCCAGACATCTTCTTCATGATATAAACAACCCCCTATTTATTTAGACCACTGTAAGTCAGGCTCTAAGTTCCTTGTACCAAAAAGCATCCCTAACCACCCATCACCAAAGACTTCCAGGAGAAATAAGTGAAATAATCTTTATGAAATCACAAACTATGTATCAGACAACATTCAGTATTCAGTACATATAAATTCTCTCCTCCCAAACTCCCATGCAGAAATCTGGACTGCTTAACAGTGAAAATAGTATAATTTGTTAAGGTGGATTTGTCTTTTCCCTAATTAGTGAACAGGTTAATACAAGCATGTGTGATAGCCAGAATAATGGGGCCCCTGCCATGATGTCCACAACCTACTCCCCATTAAAGGGAAGATTAAAATTGCAAATGTTGGGGGACACCTAGGTGGCTCAGTCAGTTAAGCATCTTGATTTCAGCTCAGGTAATGATCTTGTGGTATCTGAGATCAAGCCCTGTGACAGACTCTGGGATTCTCTCTCTCTCCCTCTCTCTGCTCCTCCCCTGCTTGTGTTTTCTCTCTCTCTCCCCCCACCTCTCTGTCTCAAAATAAATAAGCATTTAAAAGAAAAAAAATTGCACGGACACCTGGGTGGCTCAGTCGGTTGAGCATCTGACTTTGGCTCAGGTCGTGATCTCACAGTTGGTGAGTTCAAGCCCCATGCCAGATTCTGTGCTGACAGCTCAGAGCCTGGAGCCTGCTTCAGATTCTCTGTCTCCCTCTCTGCCCCTCCTCTGCTTGTGCTCTCTCTCAAAAATAAATAAACATTAAAAAAAAAAAAAAAAGACTGCAGATGGGATTAAGTTTCTTAAACAGCTAATCTTGAAATGGGGGGAATTATCCTGGATTACCCAGGTGGGCCACCGTAATCACAATGGTCTTTAAGCATAAAAGAGGGAGGCAAAAAACCTGAGTGTCACAGGGATGCAATGTACTGAGTCAGCTGGGCACTGATTACCTGAAGATGCAGGAGCCAAGAGCCAAGGAATGGTTCTAGAATCTCTAGAAGCTGAAAAAGCAAAGGAAACATTCTCTCCTAGAGTCTCCACAAGGAACACAGCCCTGCTGACAACTTAATTTTATCTCAGTGAGACCCACTTCAGAATTTGACCTCCAGAACTATAAGATAATAACTTTGTGTTGTTGTTTTAATGTTTATTTACTTTTGAGAGAGATGGAACACAGATGAGGGAGAGGCAGAGAGGGAGTCACAGAATCTGAAGCAGGCTCCAGGCTCTGAGCTATCCCACAAACTGTGAGATCATAACCTAGGCCGAAGTTGGACCCTTAACCAACTGAGCCAACCCAAGCGGCCCCTAACTTTGTGTTGTTTCATGCTACTACATTTGTGCTCGTGTTACAGCAGCCATAGGAAGTTACTGCAGTGAGATTTGGAGGCTGAAGTGAGCAAAACAACCATGGTCTTCTCTTAGCAGGATGAAAGAAGTTCAAATATTCTAGCCAGATAAACATCCCAAATCTTGATCTGGGTGGTGGTATACGCACACATAAACATATGTAAATTTTGTTTACCATATATTATACATCAACTAAAAAGTAAAAAGGCGCAGCCAATGACATAAGCACAACTTTTCAGAAACCACCCCCTAAATCCAGCCAACTGGGTCAGCAGGCTAGAAGGGGGCAGAATGCAGTTTACAGAGGAATGGCCAAGTTCCACCATCAGGTGGTAGGGACTTGAGGCAGAAGCTAGCTCAATTAAGAAGCTTCCACCATCTGACTGCCCTCTCTTGCCTGACAAACCTGTCAGCCTTGCTTTCATACCACCTTCTCCACCATCTTTCCACAAGCATGTTGCCACCCTTACCTAGGATAATCCTCCAACTCTGTCTGCCCAGTAAAATCTTTATTTGCACCTGATGTCCTAGTGCAAGTAACAGTGTGACCAGGTTAGGATGATAAATCATACAGCCACCTACCTTGAACAAATTGCTGAAAAAGCATCATTTGGGGTGAACAAACCCAGGGGAAGAAATCACCACCCCTACTATACCCCATCGCAATGCTTCTGAGTTATGGCAAAATAATGAGGAACAAGAAACCGCACTCACTGTTTGGGTCTGATCACGCTCATACCCTCTGTCCCATTGACCACACCAGCCTCATCATCACAAGGATGAGCTCAGAACAGCCAAGGATATGGATCTATAAAACCTCACTCACGTCCTGCCCCTGGCCCAAACCAAAATGCCCACTCCATCCTCCCTGGGCAAAAGCCATGTGCTTAAAAGCATCACATGGGACCCATTCAAGGTAATTAACAACCTGTTAGATGTCATAAAACAGTCCCACTCCCCGGATCTTTCTCCAACCTTGGGACTTAGATGAAAGGCAGACAAATTTGGTTTCCACTTATCTTCGGGCTGAACTTTTTTTCTTGAGCTGACTAAATGACATCCTGCCTTCTCAGGATTAGAAAACACAGTCTATTTTGTGCTCAATGACTCTGGAGTCCCTGTGAAAGTCACCTTGCAGGAATGGTCTAGCGAATCTGGCCCACTGAGGGCTCGTTTCCCAGTAGTGTGAGAATGATTAGACTCTGGTCTGTGGCTCAACCACCTCCTGAGGCTAGAGACATACAACAATGCCATTAGGCTCACCTGACAGCCAGCATCAACAACCAAACATGTGGGTGGATGAGTCTTCAGATAATTCTAGTCCCCAGCTGTGAAGTCTTCCAGCTGATATCACAGTCATCTTAGAACAGGGACAATCCATCCCACTATGCCCTATCTGAAGTTCTGACCTGCAGAAACTATAAGAGATAATACTGTTATTATTTAAACCACCATGTTCTACGGTAATTTGTTACATAGCCATTTATAACAAACACAGAAAGAACCTGAATCATGCCATCTCATGCAGCATGTAGACCTAAAATCCTATGGAAGGACAGGGATTGGTACTTTTTGAGGTATGTAACCAATGCCTGGACCAATCACTGAGTCCAGGAGAAAGCTACACTCTGACTGGCCCACCTGGTGGCCAAAATAGGACATCATGATGGGCAACTCCACTTGCAAAGCAAGGAGGTGGAGAGGGGTCCTCTCAAGGAAATGATGCTGGCAGACAAAAGCAATCTCAAATACAATGACCTCATTGCTTATCTCTTTTCCACTCCTGCCTTTCCAGTGCATGTTAACTATAGTGATGTCTTCTGCTGATGATAAAACTGTTAGCCCATTCCTATTAAAGATATCTCCACTGATGGTTCCTACAGATAACTGTGCTAGGAACATGGATGCCAATGCCAGTGCCAAGGTCAGTCTCCCATTGAAGCTGGAACTCTTGACCCACTGATGCCTTGAGCTGTATTTTTACTTTTTTATGGTCATTTTATTGTATTCCTGGTCTTAGGAATCAAGTATCATTCTGAACTGAACTATACCATCAAACCACTAAATTTCTGTTCCAGTTACTGTGTTGGAACCCAGCACAGGCTCTTCAGTGTTCCTTTTATTTAAAGGGATTCCTGGATGGCTCAGTGGGTTAAGTGCCCAACTTTGGCTCAGGTCATGATCTTGTAGTTCATGGGTTTGAGCCCTGCATCGGGCTCTGTTCTGACAGCACAGCCTGTTTCAGATTGTGTCTTCCTCTCTCTCTGTCCCTTCCCCACTCGTGGCTTGTCTGTCTCAAAAATAAACAACAACAAAAAAAACCTGTAAGTGATTCTCAACCTTGGACGCATACTAAAATTACCTGAGGAGCTTTTAAAAAACAATACAAATGTGGAGGAACTTAACAGAGGAGAAAAAGGGGGGAAATAGTGGGAGAGAGGCAAACCATGAGAGACTCTTGAATGCTGAGAACAAACTGAGGACTGATGGGTGTGGGCGGAAGGGTGGGTGATGGGCATGGAGGAGGGTACTTGTGGGGATGAGCACTGGGTGTTTTATGGAAACCAACTTGACAATAAACTATTTGTAAAAAAAAAAAAAAGAAAAAGAAAAAAGAAAAAAAACAAAAACAAAGAAAACAAAAAACAATTCAAATGCCCAGGACCCACTCCAAGCCAATTATATTAGATTCCCAAGGTGAGAGACTGAGCATTTGTATTTATTAATGCTCCTACAGAAGATTCCAGAGTTACAGCCATGGTTGAGACCACTGATTAAGAGTGAATCAATCACACTCCCCAAAGGGTGACAGGGCCACTCTCACAGCCAACATAGCTCCCTCCCTGTCATTACCAACAGTAAGTTGTATCAGCTGTATCATCTACACATCTCCAGTACCTGTCCTTTTCAATCCAGTTTCAATCAGCACAAGCCACCATCATCACTTGCCTGGACCCTTCTGAAAACTTACTTAGCTTTTCCCCCTTTTTCTCCCTCTTCCAATTCTGCCTTCTTGCCATGCTTCTCCACACAGCAGCACTTTAAAACATAAATCAGGCAATGTCATTCCCTTGCTTAGAAACCATCAGTGACTTTCAACTGGACTTAAAATCCAAACTCTTTATCATGACCTTCATGGATACAGTCTCTGCTCCGCTCTCTAGCATCACCTCCTGACATTCCCCCGTGATCACTTCCAATTATTTTAGACCAGCCCTACCCAATAGAACTTTCTGTGATAAAGGAAATGTTCTGTATTTGCACTCCAACATGGGACCCAATGGCCACATGTGGCCATTAAGCACTTAAAATATGGATAGTGTAAGTAAGGAACCAAATGTTTTACGTAATTTTCATTCGTTTAAACTTAAATAGCCACATGTGGCTAGTAGTACCATATTAGACAGTGCAGTACCTGGATTTCAAGCAGGGCAAATTCTTTACCTCCTCACGGTTTTAAGCAATTCACTCTGCTTGGACCTGGACAAAGAGAGGAGTGATTCTCCAAAGGATATCCCCAGACTAAGGGATGGTGTAGAGGTAAAAGCAACAGGTGTCCACCTCAATGAGGGAGAAATTAGAGCTGACTGAGAACAAATAGTGAACTAAGGAGATAGCCCAAAATGCTGTGTTCAGGTTAGAGCAGTGTTCAAACTGAATGTGCTACAACACACTGTGGAAAAGAAAGGTGCAAATATATGCAGTGAGCCCAATGACATAAATTCAGAAATCCACCCAATTAAATGATGCATTGTTTACAGCTACAAACATATTAGGCAAAACCAAAGAAAAGTAACAGAATGATAAACACAAAATTCACAATAGTGGTGACTTCTGAGGGAAGAGAGAAGGAGACAGAATCAGGGAGAAAGAGGGCAGTCTACCCTGGACACAGGTATGGCGTTCATTGCTGCGGGGAGTTTTAAAACAATAAAACAAGTAAAAAAATCAATTGGTCTGTTTCTTACTTTCACCAAACTCCAGAAATTCTAAACAATGTCAGTGATAAAATACTCTTTCTCTAAGTGAAGAAATTTTTTGTTGGTTTAAGTGCTAAAAATTGCTGCAATGACTAGATATACACATGTTTATGCTTATATATGTATTTATACACACATATGTAAACTTCAAATTTTCATATTTTATTGCTTATCCTTCGTCCCAGTTATCAATTTTTTTGTCTATGAGCTACAAATTTATCCTTCTGTTACCTGCTATGAGATACTGAAGCTGGACTCTAAATATTTTTCCTTTGCCAGCTGGCATAATGTTAGGTTATGCCAGTAGAGGGTGCTAGAGGGATACTGCAAAAGAGAGGTGCTTCTGTTACTGGTTCCAAAGTCTTTCTTGCTCCTAGTGCATGGCAGCCAGAAGGTGGCTTCCTAGGGAGTTTCAAGAGCACCCCAGTGAGAGGATTCAGTGAATTCTGCCAACATTCCAATAGACGGTTTTTTACTCATCGGCTCTGGCCTTCAGAACTTCAGTGAACTCTGTCACTGTCCCACAAGGTCCAAATCCCTGCCTCGGGGAAGCAGTATCTTAAAATTTGTTCCTTTCTTTGTGTGGTGAGCAGAATCCTAAAATGGCCTCCAGGCAGTCTCCCCCTGGTGTACATGCCCTGTGTAATTCCTAAGATTGAGAATATGATGAATGCTAATCCTGTGATCAGATTATGTTTTACGGCATAATTGACTTTAAGAAAGGGAGATTATCTGGGTGAAACCAACCTAATCACATAAATCCTTTGTCTGGGTCTAAAGGTGAGAGGAAAAAACAAGGAGTCAAAGCACAGCAGGATTTGACCTGCCATTGCTGGCTAGAAGATGGAGGGGACCATATGGTAAGGAATGTGGGTGGCAGGTAGGAGATTAGGGTGGGCCCCCGTTGACAGCTAGCCGGAAATGAAGACCTCAGTCCTACAACTGCAAGGAACTGAACTCTGACAAAAACAAGTATGATCTTGGAAGTGAATATTCCCCTAGAGTCTGAATTCAAGAACTCAGTCTGGCTGATACCTTGATTTCAGTCTTCACTTATCCTTACATTTTCATACCTACAGAACTGTGAACTAACAAATAAGTGGGGTTTTAAAAAATTCTTTAATGTGGCAAAATAACATCATATAAAATTTACCATTTTAACCATTTTTAAGTATACAGTTCAGTGGCATTAAGAATATTCACATTGTTGGACAAGCATCGCCACCATCCATCTCCAGAATTTTTCATCATCTGAAACTGAAACTCCATCCCCATTAAATAATAAATCCCCATGCCTACCCCCTCCAAAGCTGCTGACAACCAATATTCTACTTTCTTGTCTCTATGAATTTGACTACACCAGGTACCACACAAGGGTGTGCACATATCATTTGTCCTGTGACTGGCTTATTTCATTCAGCATGTTTTCAAGGTTGATCTACACTGTATCATGGGTCAGAATTTCTTTTCTTCTTGAGGCTGAAGAACAGTCCATTACATAAATGTACCACATTTTGTTTATTCATTCATCCACTAATGGTTACTTCATTTGTTATCCACCTTTTGGTTATTGTATATTATACTCCTCTGAACCTAGGTGTACAAATAAGTCTTCAGGTCCCTATTTTCGATTATTTTGGGTGTATACCCAGAAGGAGAATGGCTGGATCATATGTAACTCTACATTTAATTTTTTGAGGAACCACCATGCTGTTTTCCAAAACAGCTAAATAGGTATTGTTTTAAACTAACTTTGTACTCGGCAATTGAAAACCGATAACAATTGAGTACTCTTTCAGCTCTAGAGATAATGACTGCTTCCTACATGTGCTAGTCTCATACTGTTTAGAGTTTTCTTTACTTCTCTTTGTAGCTAATCCCCTCTACTAGTTAATCATTCTTTATAAAATTGTCCCTATTCAAATTACTAGTGTGGCGTGTGTCTCCTGAGTGGCCCCTGACAAACAGACAGGTGTGTTCCATACAGAGGTAATTTGGAGAACTAGTTTCACAGCAGCCCCTGACAGTCACAACAGATTCAGCAACATCCTTTCCTTTTCAGGTATAAGTTCCTCAGAGTTTAAATTTGTTTGGGTTTGTTTTGGGTGCAATACATATCTCTAACCTCTATGATATTGTGTATTCCTGTTTTTAAATAACATATTGGAAATAAACAAATGATAGCACAGTGATCTAAAGAAAAAGAGAGAAAGAGGAATGTCTGGGTGGCTTTGGTTAAGCATCTGACTTTGGCTCAGGTCATGAATTTGCTGTTGAGTTTGAGCCCTGTGTCAGTCAGGCTCTGGTGCTGACAGCTCAGAGCCTGGAGACTGTTTTGGATTCTGTGCCTCCCTCTATCTTTGCCCTTCCCCTGCTTGTACTCTGTTGCTCTCCCTCTCAAAAGTAAATAAACATTAAAATAAAGCATTAAAGAAAAATAAAATTTGAGTCTAATCATTTCTATCCTTCTATTTGACCACTTGGAGTTTTTTTTTGTGTTTAAAATCTAAAACACCAGGGGCGCCTGGGTGGCTTAGTCAGTTAAGCGTCCGACTTTCGCTTAGGTCATGATCTCACGGTTCGTGGGTTCAAGCCCCGCGTCAGGCTCTGTGCTGACTGCCGGCTCAGAGCCTGGAGCCTGTTTCAGTCTGTGACTCCCTCTCTCTCTGACCCTCCCCTGCTCATGCTGTCTCTCTCTCTCTCCTAGAAATAAATAAAAAAAAAACATTTAAAAAAA
The DNA here is from genome assembly GCA_017311185.1 of Proteles cristata cristata. Lineage (NCBI taxonomy): Eukaryota > Metazoa > Chordata > Mammalia > Carnivora > Hyaenidae > Proteles > Proteles cristata. The sequence goes on along the minus strand of JAESUZ010001797.1, from coordinate 2,520,411 downwards.
AGAAAAAAAAATAAATAAAATCTAAAACACCAAAAAGGTATGAACTATAAGATGTAAAGTATTTTTGGTGGTTCCAAATTTTAATTCATATATTATTTTGTTAAATTTGAATAATACGTGTAAGATAGAATTTCATATTCCCTTTAAATTATTCATTTTAAATCTAAGTATGGATCAAGAAAAAATGATTACCAAACATTAAATCTTTGCTGAAGAGAGGTTCCTAAGGAAACTAACAATAGAACTCCCCTATGACCCAGCAATAGCACTCCTAGGAATTGACCCAAGGGATACAGAAATGCTGAGGCATAGGAGCACATGTACCCCAATGTTCATAGCAGCACTCTCCACAACAGCTAAAACATGGAAAGAGCCTAAGTGTCCATCAACAGATGAATGGATCAAGAAGATGTGGTTTATCTATACCATGGAATACTACACGGCAATGAGAAACAATGAAATCTGGCCATGTGTAGCAACATGGATGGACCTTGAGGGTTTTATGCTGAGCGAAATAAGTCAGGCAGAGACGGACAAATATCATATGTGTGCACGTATAGGAGGATTAGGAGGAACTTAACAGAGGACCAAGGGGGAGAAGGAGGGCGGAAATGGTGGGGAAAGGGAGAGAGGCAAACCATGAGAGACTCTTGAATGCTGACAAAAACTGAGGACTGGTGGATGTGGGGGGGAGGAGGGGGGGGCATGGAGGAGGGCACTTGTGGGGATGAGCACTGGGTGTTATGTGGAAACTAATTTGACAATAAACTATTTGTAAAAAAAAAAAATCTTTGCTGAAGATACTTTTGTTCTATAAAGAAAGGAGGTATTAAAAAACAATCTAGCTGGTGCGTGTGGGTGGCTCAGTCGGGTCTGACTTCACCTCAGGGCATGATCTCATGGTTTGTGAGTTCAAGCCCTGTGTCAGGCTCTATGCTGACAGCTCAGAGCCTGGCACCTACTTCAGATTCTGTGTCTCCCTCTCTCTCTGGCCCTCCCCTCCTCATGCTCTGTCTCTCTCTTTCTCTCAAAACTAAACTTTTTTTAATACAAAATAAAATAAAAATAATCTAGCCCAATTGTGAAACACCAGATATATCATTGGGGGACTATGCCCAGTAATGGTAACATTAGATTTGCAGGCACTATATAGTTACAAATATTACTTTTCTTTATTCAATATATTAAAATTATTTTTTTAATGTTGATTCATTTTTTAGAGAGAAAGCACATGCCAGGGAAGGGCAGCGAGAGAGAGGGAAACACAGTATCGAAAGCAGGCTCCAGGCTCCAAGCTGTCAGCACAGAGCCCAAAGTGGAGCTTGAACCCACAGACTGGGAGATCATGACATGAGCTGAAGTTGGACACTTAACCAACTGACCCATCCAGGAGCCCCTAAAATAATTTAAAATCAAACAGCACAAAGAACTACAGGATAGGTCTAATTCAACCTTCTAAATTCCTTTCCCTAATCTTCTGCTCCCTAAATTGACTTCCTTCAACCTTTCTGTGCAGATTCCTGGTTTCAAGCTTTGCTCTTAAGACAAAACAGCAATATGAGGTTTTAAGTTTCCTAAGCTTTCCTCTTCTTGGCTACTTGTTTTAAAATAAAATGATGGAGGGGTGCCTGGGTGACTCAGTTAAGTGGCTGACTCTTGATTTCAGCTCAGGTCATAATCTCAGGATTCTTGGGAACAAGCCCCACACTGAATTCTGTGCTGACAGCACAGATCCTGCTTGGCATTCTCTCTTTCTCTCTGCCCCTCCCCTGCTCACACACACACACACTCTCTCTCAAAATACATGGATAAACTTTTTCTTAAAAAGCCAGATTCTCCTTAAAAAATAATAATAAATAATAAAATAAAATAATGGAAACATTGAATTCCACCAAAGAGAAAGAGATGAGGAAAGTAGAAGGATCTGGACCTTTCTTTTTTTAAAGTAATCTCTACACCCAAGGTGGGGCTCAAACTTACAACTCCTAGATTAATAGTTGCATTCTCTACTAACTGAGCCATCCAGGTGCCCCTGGACATTTGCCTTTTTACAGCTGCAGTCCCTTTGAGCAAGGGCTTGGTGCTCCCAGATCTGTCCTCCAGGAACTGTGCCTCTCTGAACACCCAGCTGTCTGTCAACCTCATGTCCTATCAAGCCATGAATGCCAGAGCAAGCACACAGGGGTATCAATTCCCAAGCCAAGTGTCCATATATTGACTGGCTACCATAGCAACAAGAGCTGAGCCACATTAGACCCTGAGCCACCTCGTCTGCAAGCCCCACTGAACCCCACAGCAAAGAGGATTATTGATTCTCTCCCTGCATAACTCTCTCCTTCCTGCCACTGCTAAATATTTACTCCACAGCAATACAGAACAGAAAAAGCACACCCCACCCCACCCCCACCCCCAATCATCCATGTCCCTATTCACAACTGTGGGAACACATCAGAATCAGCCTGGGGGCTCTTTATAGGTGCCTGACTCACTGCACCAGAATCCCTAGGGCTGGGGCTACGTTCATATATCTCAAATATGGTGATCCTCATGCACAACCTCAGTAAAGAACCACTGCTGAACAGAGCATGCACAGAGTTTATAGAAGGAAATATCAATGGATTTCAGACACAAGATGTTAACCTCACCCAGGAACAAGGACCTCACAAAGTGACACTATATTTTTTACCCATCACATTGGCAAAGATCAAAAGTTTGATCATCTTAGACAAAGAGCTAATCCCCCTAGTTTATAAAGTGTTTCTACAAATGAATGATGAAAAGAATAACCTAATCCAGTAATAAAAAGGACAAAGAAGATGAACACATAGTTGATAGAAAGGAAAATACTTCATTCACAATAAGAAAATCTAATGAGGGGCGCCTGGGTGGCTCAGTCGGTTGGACAGACAACTTCAGCTCAGGTCATGATCTCACAGTTCATGGGTTTGAGCCCCACATCGGGCTCTGTGCTGACAGCTAGCTCAGGCTCAGAGCCTTGGGCCTGTTTCAGATTCTGTGTCTCCCTCTCTCTCTGACCCTCCCTGGCTCATGCTGTCTCTCTCAGGAAAAAAAAAAAAAAAAAAAAAAAGATCTAATGAAACAACCCATACAAAGGTACCAAGAGTTTGGTAATACACTGATAAGGTCATAGAAGAATAGAGTGTTAAGGCAGCAAATTGGTAAAACCCTATGCAGGCAGTACCTATAAAAATTACAAACACTTTTAATCTTCGAACCATTAATTCTACTCCTAGGAATTTAACCAACTGATATAACTGCAAACATGTGAAAAGATTTAAGTTGAGGGTTATTCATATACAGTATTGTCTGCAGCAGCAAAAGATCAGAAATAATCCATTTACCAACAGGAGACCAGTTAAATCAATTATAGTAGAGCCATACAGCAAAATACTCTGCTAGACAACCATTTAAATAAAAGAAGTCAGATCAATGAAACAATCCCAAGACATCTTATTAAATGAAAACAAATTACAAGGTGTAAAACAATATGTAATGACAAAATTATTTTCAGTAATGATCATTTAATAATACTAATAATTAGTATTTCCTCAATATAGTTTAGATTTAAAACAAGTAATTAACTGGGGCGCCTGGGTGGCATAGTCGGTTAAGCGTCCGACTTTCGCTTAGGTCATGATCTCGCGGTTTGTGGGTTCGAGCCCCGCGTCGGGCTCTGTGCTGACTGCCAGCTCAGAGCCTGGAGCCTATTTCATAGTCTGTATCTCCCTCTCTCTGTGACCCTCCCCTGCTCACGCTGTCTCTCTCTCTCCTAGAAATAAATAAAAAATAAAAAAAAAAACAAAAACAAGTAATTAACTACTTTTAAAGAATAAATTCCTGTTTTAAAAATATTCAAATTACATACATGCACATATAGCGTATGTATACTTGTATTATACAGATAACCCTGAAAGATAACCTGTATTATAAAGATAACACACAGACACACAAACTGATTACAGGGCAGAGGATCTGAATAGATATTTTCCTAAAGATACACAGCTGGCTAACAGGTATATGAAAAGGTGCTCAACATCACTTATCATCAGGGAGTACAAGTCAAAACCACAATGGCTTATCATCTCATACCTGTTAGATGGCTATCACCAAAAAATATAATAACAAAAAATAACAAGTGCTGGCAAGAATATGGAGGAAAGAGAACCCTAGGACTCTGTTGGTGGGAATGCAAATTGTTGCAGCCACTATGGAAAACAGTATGTAATTTCCTCAAATAATTAAAAATAGAACCATATGATGAAGCAATTTCATTTCTGAGTATTTGTTCAACAAAAACAAAAACAATCACTTGAAAAGATATCTGCACCCTGGATTCATTGCAGCATTATTTACAATAGCCAGGATATAGAAACTAACTAAGCATTCAACAGATGAATGAATAAAGAAAATGGGGTGTTTATCTACAATGGAATGTTATTTGACCATAAAAAAAAAAAAAAGAAGGAAGTCTTGCTATTTGTGATGACATGGATCAAACTTGAAGACAATGTGGTAAAGAAATCAGACAAAGAAATACAAATATCCAATGATCTCACTTATATGTGGAATTTACAAATCCAGGATCATAGATCTAGAGAATAGACTGTTGGTTTCTGGTGGGGGTGAAATAGGCAAAGGGAGTTAAAAGGTACAAACTGTCAGTTACAAAATACATAAGTCATGGGGATGTCATGTACAACATGGTGACTATAGACAGTAATACTGTGCTGTATGTTTAAAACTTGCTAAGAGAATAGATCTTAAAAGTTCTCATCACAAGAGCAATGATTTTTTGTGACTACATATGGTCACAGATGTTAACTACACTTATGGCAGTGATAATCTCACAAGATATACAAATATGTAATCATTATGTTTGTACACCTGAAACTAATATAATGTTATATATCAATTATAAGTAAATGTTAAAAAGAAAACAGAAGAGTTACAAGCAAGCCAGGAAAAAAACATTAAGTGTTTGGAGGGAAGATGATTAATTTGCAGACTGTACAGGTATGTATTGTGGCTATAATAAAGAAATATATTTCCCAAGCAAGGGCACAAATAAAATGGAGATGCTGGGGATCGAACCCAGGACCTCATGCATGCTAAGCATGCGCTCTACCACTGAGCTACATCCCCAACTGCTATAACACTGGTTTTCTAAACTGCTTTCATGAAATAAAACAGAAATCTGCTCCCGTAAAAGAAAACTACTGGTTATAGTGATAGCCAAGAGGTTTTCTTTTTTTATTTTATTTTTCATTCTTTTTAATGTTTTTATTGATTTCTGAGAGAGAGAGACAGCATGAGCAGGGAAGGGTCAGAGAGACAGAGAGACACAGAATCTGAAGCAGGCTCCAGGCTCTGAGCTAGCTGTCAGCACAGAGCCCGATGTGGGGCTCAAACCCGTGAACCATGAGATCATGGCCTGAGCCGAAGTCAGACGCTCAACCGACTGAGCCACCCAGGCACCCCAGAGGTTTTCTTTTATTTTGGGGGTGGGGGAGAGACAGGTAATGCAGAGGGTGCACATGGGGAGGTCCTAGGAGTTAGAAACGAAAAGTAATTTACTTTTCTATGTTTTTTTTTTGTATACTTGAGTATTTTGCCATGCAGGCATTACCTACTTAAAGGAAATAAAGACATAAAATAAAATAAAAGAGCAAATAAAGGTTAAAACCACTTTTCTACAAAAATGCCCTCACTTTACAGATGGAAAACTGACGGCAAATAAGAGAAGGGTCTCTCCTACCCACAAAAGCCTTCAGCTCCCCCAAGCAGTGGGAACAGTTCCCTCTGAGCTCTGAAATCCTTTCTTCGTTTCAGGGTTAGAGATTCCATGCCTTGTTGCCATCATTTCCATGCTTCATCCATCCCTCTGCCCTCAGTAACATCTCAGGACATCCATAATTTTTGTTAACCCTTTCATCCTGCATCCAAAGTTTGCTGAGGGCTGACCATGGCCCAGACATTATGGTAAGCACCAGGAATACACTGGTAAGCCTCAAGGTCAAAAGTTATGCTTTAACACAATTTCAGGAAATACCATTCACATAAACTATTATTTAACTGGTACCCTCTGGATTTGTACCATGCAAATCTAACTATACACAGTGGCCTAGCCCATATGTCCAATAGTCCAGTGGAAAAAAATAAATTAATTAAAGCAAGATGTATATATTTCTTTTCATCAGAATCAGGGCAATGAAAAAAAGAACCAGGAATTACAAGAAAGAACAAAAGAGATCTACTTTGAGTTTCACATAAGCCATTATGAGAAAATGATATTTAAGCCAAGAAATTGTATTAGTTAGGAACTTTTTTTAGTTGCTAGTAATAGAGACACAACTTAGCAGCTTTAACAAAAGTTTCCAATTTCTCTTATTCCTTGAGAAGCCAGAAGGCTAACAGCCTAAGACTAATTTGGCGGTTCCATCAGTTATCAGGAGCCCAGTCTCCTTCTGTCTTTCTGCTTTACATTCCTTAATAAGTAACTTCCATACTCTAGGTCACCTCAGGACCTAAAATGTTGCTAGACATTCAGCCACCACATCAGCATCATAAACAACAGGACAGGACAAGGACATTAGAGAAATAAGGGAACACACGCCCACCCATTTATGGAGATGACAGAATCTTCTACATCCATCTCATTGGCCAGAAGTTGGTCCCATGAACACACGAGGCTGCAAGAGAGGCTGGAAACTGTAGTCTCTAAAGCATCACCCAGGATTGTTATTTAAAAAGGTGAATTGTTTTGGGGAGGCAATAAGCAGTTTCTCTTACAGACTGGGATGAAAACAGGAGTTAATTATGTGAAAGAGTTGGTGAGGGAACAGGTTCCAGGCAGAGGGAACACAAATAAAAAGTCTCCAAAAAGAAAAGGAAGTTGGTGTTCTCGGAAATGCAAGGAGGCCAGGGTGGCCAGAGGACACTGAGTACGAGAAGATGAGGAACCAAGAGAAGAAGTAGGAAAAGACTCAGCCCCTTATGCCTTGCAGCAAACCCAGTGTCTACCTCCCACTCTGGACAAAGCCTCGGAATCTCTCTCTCACACTCTCACACACACACACACACACACACACACAGACACACACACACACACACACACACATTCATATTCTAACTTCACTTCTTCCTCACAGAGAGCCCTTGGGTAAGTCTTTTAATTTGTCTGGGTCCATTTCCTTACTTGTAAAACAAGAATTATATGAGAACAATCTATAGATCTATTGTGTGGCTTAAATGAGATAATGTATGGGAGGAAGTCCACAGCACCTAACACATATTTAGCACACCTTATAATTTATTAATTACATCTTTGACCAAAACACTCACATACCTGTGACTAATCAATAGTCAAGGTTGTATCCCCACCTTTGAACAAATCACCTGGCACACAGTGCTCAAAAAATGGCAGCTTTTCCTATTGTGACTATTTCCAAGGATGGTCACAGGGAGAGCTCACCAGAAGCTTTCTTGACTCCTTTCTTTCTTGACTCCTCATCCCATGCCAGGCAACTACAAACCTATCCAATCTTCAGATTATCTAACTTAATGACAAACTAGAAATAAGGGTGTGGGGGTGGGGGAATGCCATCCCAGGGAGCTAACAGACCCCCCAGGTCACTGGTTAGAGTCCCAATCTCTCTGCTTTGCTCAGGTTCTAAGAGTAAATAAGTTCAGCCCCCATGCAGAAATGCTTACTGCATTGAACTTTAATAAAACCCACATTTGGACTCCAGGAAATACTGCCATTTATATCCCCATTGATTTTCTAAGCCTAGTTGATTATTCTTCTTCCCGGTGAGGGTTGTATATATTTTTGGGCTATATTCCTTTCATAAATAAGTAAATATGTAGGTAAATACTAATAAGAGCTAACAGTTATTAAGTGCTTGGCCCCATGCCAATCGTGCTGCAGGGCTCTGCCTTTGTTATTTTACTTCCCCATCACAACAACCAATGAGGCTGGCACTCCAATGGCTCCCATTCTATAGATGAGGAGACCGAGATTCCAGAGGCGAAGTCACTTCCCCCCAAAAGGATCAGGGCAGATGATACAGAAATAGTCTGGCAGTTCCTCAAAAAGTTAAACATGGAGTTGCCATATGTCACTCCTAGGTATATACCCAAGAAAAATGAAGACATGTCCATCCTAAAAAAGGTGCACATATGTTCATGCCAGCACTAGTCATGATAGTCCAAAAAAGTGGGATAAATCCACATGCCCATCAATGGACAAATGGACAAACAGAATGTTATATATGCACTCAGGAAAACATTGTTCAGCCATAAAACGTAATGACAGACTAACACATGCTACAACATGGACGATTCCTGAAAACATTAAGTGAAAGAAGCCAGACACAAAACGTCACGTATTGTATGATTCCACTGATATATCCAGATTGGTCAAATTCATAGAGATGAGAAGCATACTGGCAGTTGCCTGAGGCTGGTGGACAGAAAGAAATCAGGGGTAGAAATGGAAATAGAAAATGGAAGCGGGGTTTCTTTGGGGGATGCTAAAAACATTCAGGAATTAGTGATGACTGTTGTACAAATACACTAAAATTACACTTTTATGTTGTGAATTTTACAGTAAATGAATTATACCTCAATTTTTATTGAAAAAGAGGCAAAGATTTAATTTCATTTGATCCAAAACCTCGATTACTGCATTCTGAGCAGCTCATGTGGACATGAACCCAAACTCCACTTTGGTTCCTAAGCGCCTTCCTTCCTTCAGTCCCCACGGGCCAAGCTTCCCAACTCAACGCCAGGCTGGACAGGGAAATGCTGAGTCCCTGAACTAGAACAAAGATTTGAAAATGCCAATAGTCTTTCATTTCCGCTAACCCGCCCTGAGCATGGGGCTGGCTCCCTCCCTGGCCTGGGACCAGAGCAAATCCTAGAGGAGCTGCATTAATCGAATGTATATATGTAAATTATATATATGAATATATAACTATATATGTATATAAAATGTATATACATAAACTATATCTCTGTTGATATAAAATATTTTGTATTTCTGCAAGTGTTCCCAATTCTCTCTCTCTCTCACACTCACACACACACGACTGAAGGAGACCCCAAGCAAAGAAAATAGCTTTAGAGTTTGATAGTCCTGGGTTCAGATCCTGATTCTGCCACTTAGGGGCAGAGTGACCTTAAGTGAGTTATGCCACTTCCCTAAGCTTCAGTTTCCCCATCTGTCAAATGGAGCTAATACTTCTACCTCTTTCATGGTTATACTGAGAACTAGGAAATGCTATATCTGAATGTTTCAGCATGCAGTGGGCTCAGCCCATGGTAGCTGCTATTAATTATATTAGATGAGTTGGTCAATTATATTAGATGACTTGGTCACATTATTTCCCTCCACACACTGAAGTTTGGGGAGATGGCAGCAGCCACGTGGCCAGAGACTGATTCTCTAATTTAAGTGCATCTGGGATGCTTGTTTAAAATGCAAGAATCCCCAGGAGTGCCTGGGTGGCTCAGTCAGTTAAGTGTCTGACTTCAGCTCAGGTCACGATCTTACTATGCCATTTGTTGAGTTTGAGCCCTGCGTTGGGCTCTGTGCTGATAGCTTGAACCTGTCTCCAACTCTTTCTGCCCCTCCCCTGCTCACACACTGTCTGTCCCTTTCTCTCTCTAAGAAATAAAAAATAAACATTAAAAAGAGCTTATTAACAAAATGCAAGGGGCCCCAGCCCCAGTGTTTCTGACTAGGGAGCCCTGGGGCCGAAGGTGTTCCATTTTTTAATAACCAGCTCAAGGTTTAAAACTTTCGGATAATGGAGGTGTCTGGCTGGCTCAGTTGAAAGAACATGCAACAACTCTTGATCTCAGGGTCAGGAGTTCAAACCCCATATTGGATGTAAAGATGACTTAAATAAACTTTTTTAAAAAGAGAAATTAGGGGTACCTGGCTGGCTCAGTTGAAAGAGTGTTTGACTCTTGATTTTGGGGTCATGGGTTCGAGCCCCACGTTGAATTATCAAAAATAAATTGATATAAAATTGATATAAATTGATATAAAATATTTATTTAAAATAAACTGATTTTTGATAAATTGATTATCAAAAATAAACTTTAAAAAAGAAATCACATGCCACTTTGAGTCCTAAAAAAAAAAAACAGAAACAAAACCTTTCAGATAATGGCTCTCAGCCCTTCCACACTCTGGAAACATTGGGCTTCTTTGTTTCAATGCCTGGATCCCCTCCCTACATATTTTGATGTGTTGGGATCCTTGTGTTGCTGGGACATTGGTATTTTTTAAAGTTCCCAGATGATTCTAATATGCAGCCAGGGCTGAGAACCCCTGCCAGAAGCCAATGCTTCTCAGAGTGTGGTCGAGGGACACACAGTATCAGCAGCACTGGAAACTTTTTTAAAATGCAAACCTTCTGTCTTTCCCCAACCTACTGGCTATGAAATTCTGGGAGTGGGACCCAGCATGCAGTGGTTTAATAAACCGGGGGCGGGGTGGAGGGGGGGGGAGGACGCACACTGAGGTTTAAGAACCCCACTATAAGGCATGCTATCCCTTAAATTGCATGATGATAAGAATCACATGTGGTATGCTTATCACTCACCCAGATTCTGAGAGGCCGGAGTGGGGCCTCGGTGTGCACATTTTTAAACAAGTACTCCCTTACTCTCCTGCTCAAACTACCAGAGGCTCTCAGAGCCCCTGAAATTAAATCCAAAATCCTTTCTTTCCTCAGGCCACCCCTTCTGCGCCTCAGGCAAGTGAGGGCAGCTCTGGTTTAAAGGAACAGCCACACAAGGAACTAAAATCTCCCCACAAACATCGCGTCTTACGCCTCAAGGTTTTCTTTAAACTGTTACAGAGGCTGCACTCAATTTTCCTGAAAAGCTTTTCTGGCAAACCCCACAGCCTTCCCGTCCCGGCGGCACATTCGAGACCCCCAGCATAAACCTGACCCAGAAGACAGCCCTGAATACTACATATACTGTCTTCTCCATATACACACCTCAGAAAGTTTAATTTATAAATTCAACATATTGAGAGATTAACAGTAACTACAATAAACTAGAACAATTACAACAATATGCTGTGATAAAAGTTGTGTGAATGTGGCCTCCGAATCTTCTACTCACCCTTTTTGTGACGACGTGAGGTGACCAAACGCTCACGCGATGAGGCGAAGTGATGTGAATGACGCACGCTCTGTGACGTAGGTGCGCTGACGTAGGTGCGCTGACGTTGCTGTCGTGACGCAGCGCTAGGCGCCCATTGACCTTCTGCGGATTCGTCACAAGGAGGATCATCTGCTTCCGGACCGCTTTTAATCCCCAGGTAACTGAAACTGTGGAAAGCGAAACCTCAGGTAAGGGAGGGGGTCTATATAATTACTACCCCACCCAAACCACTATTATCTCTGCCTCCTGTTTACTTACAGATGACCTCAATCAGGGAATATTAAAATATATCTACATACGGCATCTGCATACACACACCACGCGCACATAACATACACACGTGCAAATACCCGACCAAAACACTTCCTGAAAACCAGCTCTGCCCCTGCCCTACACACATCACACCTCTCTCTATCCTTCTACATACTCATTTGTCAGAAGCTTTGTTCTTTCCGAGCCACCCTAGAGCTTGAGATCTTTGCTGAGATGCTGGAACCCACCGTCTGTAGAGAACAGACATGACGGTCTTCTACCCAGCAGCAACTCCCTTCTTCTCTGCCAACAACTTCTCACCTTTGTGCAGGGATCAGGTGCCCAAACACTCAGGAAAGGTGCTCCATCTCCAGGAGCTACTTCTAAGCTAAAGGGCCACAACGTTCAGGCCCACAAACTTCTTCTTTTTTTTTTTTTGTTTTTAGTTTTATGTATTTATTTTGAGAGAAGGCACAAGTGCGAATGGGGGAGGGGCAGAGAGAGAGGGAGAGAGAATCCCAAACTGGGATTATCAGGGCTCAAACTCACAAACCAACCGTGAGTTCACGACCTGAGCTGAAATCAAGAGTTGGACACTTAACCAACTGAGCCAGCCAGGCACCTCAGCTCCTTTTTTATAATAAAAATGTTCATAATTCCCCCATTATTCTTCCTAAAGGGAAATTAAACACATTATTTTTTCGCACATAATTTTTTTTGTTAAATCTATATAATGACCTGATTGTAGTACAAAGAAAAAATAATAGATGGATATGTGTAATAGAAATAATAGGCATTTTAATATGTGAATGCTTAGACACCATGACAAAAAAGACATAGAATGAAACAGCCAGATACTTATAGCTAGACTTGACTAGAAAAGCAACAACCACGTAAACATGGACAGGCATGGACCCTGCTGATGGTACCTTAAATACCACTGATCTGGTTGCCACCAATGATGTGAGTTCCTGAAATAGAGGAGCGACTCTTGTCAACATTCTCAACAAAGTACAGACTTCCTTTGTTACAATCTATAGCTAAATCCCTGAAAAAGTTGGTCTATGTTAAAACCCTCAAAGCAAGGGGTGCCTGGGTGGCTCAGTATGTTAAGCTTCCAACTTTGGCTCAGGTCATGATCTTGTGGTTGTTTGGTTCAAGCCCCGCATCCAGCTCTGTGCTGACAGCCAGCTCAGAGCCTGGAGCCTGCTTCTGATTCTGTGTCTCCCTCTCTCTCTGACCCTCCGCTGCTCACCCTGTCTCTCTCTCTTAGGGGAAAAAGAAAATTAAAAAATTTTTTTAAAACCCTCAAAGCAAGTTGTGTTTATATGAAAGTGGAATTAGGTTTTTTCCTCAGATAATTATAATGAATGTCTAGTAGGGACAATCTTCCCTGGAGGAACTGACCTCTGCATTGCAGGATTTGTAACATCTCCAACCCCTACCACTCTAAATGCCCCGGGGCACTCTCTGATCAACAACAAAATGTCCTCGACCACTTAGTAAGTCACCCCCTGTGATCAGTACTATTCTTATGGAAAACTGCAGGTTCAAACAAGGAGATGGCCCTCTTGCTTCCTTCCTCCCACCCTTTTGTTATGAATGCTGTTGCATTAGGACATGATGCTTGGAGCGTTGGCAGTCATTTTGAAGCCACGCGGTAAAGACTGAGACTTCACAGAGACACCACCCTAGTGCCTGGCCATCATTGAGTCACTTCCCCAACTCTCTAACTACCTACCTCCAGACTTAAATTATACAAATTAACCAAATGCCTTTATTTAAGCCTTATTATTTGAATCTTTTTCTCACTTGCAGTGGAACATATCTTTACTGAGAGACCAACATGCCAATGTGGGTAGGTAGAACAAATTTAAAAGATCCAGGCCATAAGATGATTGGATGCTTAGAACTTTCAATATTCTCAGCAAAAACAAATACCTGATTCCTAGTTATAAGATGAATAAGTTCCAGGTAATGTACAGTATGGTGACTATACTTAACTATATTGTATATTTGAAAGTTGCTAAGAAAGTAGGTTTTCACAGGTGCCTGGGTGGCTCAGTAGGAAAAGCATCTGACTTCAGCTCAGCACGTGATCTCATGGCTCATGGGTTCAAGCCCTGCATCAGGCTCTGTGCTTACAGCTCAGAGCCTGGAGCCTGCTTTGAATTCTGTGTCTTCCTCTCTGACTGTGCCTCCCCCGCTTGTTCTCTATCTCTGTCTCTCAAAAATAAACATTAAAAATTTTTTTAAAAACAAAAGGAAAGTAGACTTTTAAAGTTCTCACCACAAAACAAAACAAAAACCTGTAACAATGATGTGTTAATCAACCTTATTATGTAACCATTTTGTAATACATGTATCAAATCATTACATTGTATACCTTAAACTTGCACAATGTTATATGTCAACTGTATCTCAATAAAGCTGCTGGTTGGGGGAGAATATGTGGAGGGAGGAGTGTACTGGGTTTGCCAAAAATTTTTTAAGTTAAATCTAGAGAAATCCCTCTTGAGAAAAAAATTTGAATGTTGTTTTTCTTTTTTTTTTTAATGTTTATTTATTTTTGAGAGAGAGAGAGCATGAGCAGGGGAGGGGCAGAAAGAGAGAGAGAAGAGAGACAGAATCTGAAACAGGCTCCAGGCTCTGAGCTGTCAGCACAGAGCTCAACACAGGGCCCAAACACATGAACCATGAGATCATGATCTGAGCCAAAGTCAAACACTTAACGGACTGAGTCACTCAGTTCATTGTTTTTTTAAATAAAAAATTTGGTTCACTTCTCTCCTGAAGCCAGGCTATAATATTATTTTGGGTTTTTTTTTTAGAAGAAATGGAGACTATCTATGAGGGTGGGTGGTCAGAATCTGCATCACACAATGGGTCCCTGTAGATTTTATCATCCCAGGGGTACAAATTAGGAAAGTTAAGAGACATTATAGCACGGAGGCTGAGCCCAGTATCTTTAATATCCAAAAGTTCAGACTCTGCTATTTATCAATTGTGCTGCCTTAGACAGGTTTCTAACCTCCCTCAGCGTTGGTCACCCCTGCTGTAGAATGGGTTTAGTAATCATGCCCACCCCTCAGATGGTTCTGAGACATAAATGAAATAACATACCTACTTAAGAAATAGTAACTGCTGTGGTTATTATTTTATCTTGATTTCCAGTCTAAAGCCTGGGTTTTCAGCCTTCCCTCGCCCAACTGGGGAAATGTCCAGGTGTTCTCAAACTTTTAATTTCTGAGTATATTTCTGAGTCCCACCTGACCTGTATTCTGACCTTAGTAGCTACTCTCCCCTCCCCACTCTAACCTGGTATTAATATGTAAGGCACAGTTTTAACATGCCAAGGACTGAGCTTGCTCTTTACTGAATTATCTCATTTAATCCAGGATTTTATTACACCCATTTCACTGAGGAGGAAAGTGAGCCTTAGAGAGGTGAGGTTAAAATCATACAGCTAGGAAATGGGCTCTGAATCCCAGGTGTACCTGATTCCCCAAAGTTGCAGTCATTTTAAAAGTTATCATGGTGGCTCAGTCAGCTAAGCATTTAACTCTTGATTTTGGCTCAGGTCATGATCTTATGATTGGTGAGATCAACTCCCATTGGGGACTCTGTGCTGACAGCATGGAGTCTCCTAGGGATTCTCTCTCTCTCCCTTTTTCTTTGCCCTTTCACTGCTCACACACACTCTTTCTCTCAAAATAAATAAAATGTTTTTTTAAAAAAGTTCCCCCAGGGCATCTGGGTGGCTCAGTTGGTTAAGCATCCGACTTCAGCTTAGGTCATGATCCTGCAGTCCATGAGTTTGAGCCCCATGTCAGGCTCTATGCTGACAGCCTGAGGCCTGCTTCGATTCTGTGTCTCCTTCTCTCTCTGCCCCTCCCCTGCTCACACTCTGTGTCTCTCTGTCTCTCAAAAATAAACATTAAAAAAATTTTTTATAAAAAATTCTCCCAACAAAGTTGTTGAGGGGTCAAATAAAGATATCACTCCCAAGACTAGTCCACATTTGATCTCTACACACAGATACCACCCCATTATTTATTCTCATTTTACAGATAGGAAAACTAAGTCCCAAGGTCTACCCCAGCAGCAGAGAAAGACCACCTTTCTGACTCCACCCCTGACTCAATCTGTGTCCCAAGATTGGGGAAGAAGGTGGGGTGGCATAGTGGGCCAGAACTGGTCCAGAGATCAGAAAGTGCAGTTCTGACACGAATGAGTTATGTGACATTGAGTCACTCACTTCCCCTCTGAGTCCGTAGTTCCTGGTCCCCCATGCAAACCCTTCATCTGTGATCATCTCACCAGCCCCTAGTGGGAAAGGCCCACTCTCACAGTCTGCGCCCCCGTCCCCCATTCCTCACATTCACCTTCAAAGAGTGGAAACACAAAGAGCTATAAAATACAAAGAAGTCTGTTCTTTGGAGCCAAAGTTGCTGTCCTTTCAAGGACAAAGGGAAACGGACCTGTATTAACCACTTAAAACACTGAACTCGCCTGAGCTGGCTGAGGAGCCATAGCTGCAGGAAGCACTGCCACCCTGTGGCCACTGGGCTCCACTGCAGGCCACCTCCAGAGGCTTGCAATGTTAAGTCCGCCCTCAGCTCAGAGGCTGTGACATTCAAAAGCAGAGGAGGAAGGCACAGTTGGCCTTTGGTGGGTGGCAAAAATCAATGTGGCCTTGAGGAGAGAAAGGACAACATGGCAACTAGGAAGCACAAAGGCTGTTCCCTCATCTGGAATGCTTTCCCCAAATACAGACATTGCTCTCTCTCTCATCCCTCCAAGCCTGGCTCACATGTGGACTTCTCTCACCTCACTACTGAAAATACAAAGCCGGGCGCCTGGGTGGCTCAGTCGGTTAAGCAACAGACTCTTGATTTTGGCTGAGGTCATGATCTCATGATTCATGAGATTGGGCCCCGTGTGGGGCTATGCGCTCTCTGCAGAGCCTGCTTGAGATTTTCCCTGTGTGTGTGTGTGTGTGTGTGTGTGCGCCTGCCATGCACATGCTCAATCTTGCGTACATTCTCTTTCAAAATAAATAATTAAAAATTAATAAGTAAAATGTAATTCCTGCAGCTCCATCCCTTGTGCTCCATATTTTCCCCCAAAGTACTCATCTCTGTCTGAGGGTCTACATGTCTTAGTACCTTAACACCTTACACCATCGCCTCTCCCCTGGCTATAATATCAGTCTTAATAGGGACAGGAATTTTTGTCTGTCCTTCTCACTGCTGTATCTCCAGCACCTAGGATATTGCCTAGCCCATATCACATTTATATATTAAATGAAGGGCTGAACAAATGCACTGGTTCAGTGCCTTGGGCAGGTGCCTAAGGCTCTGTGAGCCTCAGTTTCTTCAACTGTAAAATAAGGATAAGAAACAATCCTTACATTGTCTTCCTCTCAGGACTGCAGTGAAGAACAAATGAGTTCCTATTCAGTGGGTTCTGCAGTAGGTTGAATAGTGTCGCTCAAAAATTCACGTCCAGTTAGAACCTCAGAATGACATCTTATTAGGAAATATGGCCTTTGTAGATGTAATTAGTTATATGAGGTCATAGTGGATTAGGATGGGCCCTAAGTTCTGGCATCCTTACGTGACAAGGAAAAGACACAGAGACACACAGGAACACAGAGAAGAAGGCCATGTGAAGATGGAGGCAGAGATTGGAATTATACCACCAAAAGCCAAGGAGCACCTGGGACTACGAGAAACTGGAAGACACAAGAACTCTTCCCTTTATTTTTTTTATTTAAAATTTTTGGAGTTTATTATTTATTTTGAGAGACAGATGAGAGAGTGTGCACAGAGGAGGGGCAGAGAGAGATGGAGAGAGAATCCCAAGCAGACTCCATGCTGTCAGCACAGAGCCCAACACAGGGCTTAATCCCACAAACTGTGAGGTCAAAATGACCATGCTCAGCCGACTGGGCCACCCAGTCACCCCAGGACTCTTCCCTTTAGAGGGAGCACAGCTTTGCTGACACCTTGAATTTGGACTTCTAACCTCCAGAACTGTGAGACAATAAATCTGTTATATTTTAAGCCACGTAGTTCATGACACTTCATTACAGCAGTCACAAAAAATTCATACAGGTTTCTATTTACTTAAAACACTGGAATTGCACACATCTTCTGTTAAGCACACATCACTGGTAAGCACAGATCCCTTATGACAGTATTTTTCACCACGCCCCACCTACTCTTTCCTTCTTTCCGTTTCTCAAACACATGAAGATCATGCCTACCCCAGACCCTTTGTACTTGCTGTTTCTCCTACATGAACCTCACTTCTCATCTTCCACCGTGGCTCATTGTCATGCTTCAGGTCTCTGCTCACAGAGAGACACCTGCTCTGACCACTTTATCCATTCCTCTCTATCACCTCATTTTACTTTTATTTTCTCCATAGCAGTGACGACTCAAGTCCTCTTATTTTCTTTACTTGCTTATTTTTTGTCTGTAATGAAAGTAAGCTCCCAGAGATCAAGAACCCCTCCTATCTTTGCTGCTACATCTCCAATGCCTAGAATGGTGCTTGACAAATACGAAGTGTTTGTTGTATCAGTGACTCTTATAGGTAGTAATATTTGTAACTATTATTATTACCGCTATTTTATAGATGAGAAAACTGAGACACAGAGAAGTTAACTTGTCCAAGGTCACAGAGCGTATTAGCTTCCAAATGCTGCCATAATACAGCATCACAAACTGGGTGGTTGAAACAATAGAAGTTCATTGGCTTGTTGTTCTGGGGGCTAGAAGTCCAGGATCAAAGTGTCAGCTGGAAAACAAAACAAACAAAAACAAGAAAGTGTCGGCAGGAATGATTTCTTCTGAGGGCCCTGAGAGACCAGTATGTTCCAGGCCTCCCTCCTTGGCTTACAGATGGCTCTCTTTTCTCAGTGTTTCTTCATATTGTCTTCCCTCTGTGCTTGTCTGTGTACAAATTTGTCCTTTTTATGAGGACACCAGTCATATTGGATTAGGGCCCACCCTAATGACTTCATTCCATTTGATTACCTCTATAAAGACCGTATCTTCAAATAGGTCACATTCTGAGGTCCTGGGGGTTACGACTTCAACATAGGAATTTGGGGGGAGGGGAGGACACAATTCAACCCACAAGAAGCTAGTATGTGGTAGAGACAGGATTCAAACCCACATCCATCTGATATGACACCACTGAAAGAGACTGAAGGGGAGTCACCTGGGTGGCTCAGTCAGTTGAGCCTCCGACTTTGGCTCAGGTCATGATCTCACAGTTTGTGGGTTCGAGCCCCACATTGGGCTCTGTGAGGATAGCTCAGAGCCTGGAGCATGCTTTGGATTCTGTGTCTCCCTCTCTCTCTCTGCCCCTCCTCCACTCGCGCTCTCTCTCAAAAATAAACATTTTTTAAAAAATTTTTTTAAAAAGAGAGAGACTGAGGTGTCCACAATAGACTATGACATTAATGACCTCCATTGGACTTCTCCTCCAACTCTGAATTGACCTGGCCACATGACTTGCTTCAGCCAATGGGACATTAGAAGGCATGAAGCTAGTAGAGGCTTGCATTAAGATTTCTCTTGTCCTTGGGGTGCCTGGTGGATCAGTCAGTTAAGCCTCCTATTCTTGATTTTGGCTCAGGTCATAATCTCAGGGTCATGATCTCAACATCATGAGATGGAACCCTGAATCAAGCTTGCTTAAGATTCTCTCTCTCTCTCTCTCAAAAATAAATAAACATTATGGGCCGCCTGGGTGGCTCAGTTGGTTAAGTGTCCATCCAACTTTGACTCGGGTCATGATCTCGCGGTTTGTGGGTTCGAGCCCTGCGTCAGGCTCTGTGCTGACAGCTCAGAGCCTGGAGCCTGTTTCAGATTCTGTGTCGCCCTTTCTCTCTCTCTGACCCACCCCTGCTCACGCTGTCTCTCTCTCTCTCAGAAATAAATTTTTAAAAATTAATAATAAATAAATAAATGTTAAAAATAAAAAAGAAGAAACTGTCCATTTTGTTGTGTCTCAGACCTCAGGGATCCATGGGCCTCAAGCAAGCCCTGAGTAGTCAATTCAAAAGCTGTTAGGGGTACTCTAATTTCTCCCAGTCGGTCCTACCTACTCATTTGTAACAAAGCCCAAAGTCTGGGACATACCAAAGATACTGTCAAAATGAAAT
The DNA here is from genome assembly GCA_017311185.1 of Proteles cristata cristata. Taxonomy (NCBI): domain Eukaryota; kingdom Metazoa; phylum Chordata; class Mammalia; order Carnivora; family Hyaenidae; genus Proteles; species Proteles cristata. The sequence continues at coordinate 2,500,772 of JAESUZ010001797.1, read as the reverse complement.
TAAAGAAGAAAAAGAGATGTCAGGCAAGAGCCGAATAAAACAGGACAAAGAGAGACATCTCCCCCAAGTGGGAATTTCAGGAAATACCTCCCAAGAGAAAGTTCTCTGAATGAGAACTTGAAAGTGGAGGTCGACAAGAGTCCGTATCTAGACCAGGGCTGCAAACTCAGTGCCTCCTGGGGCAGACAGGGGATGGACCTGGGGAGGCACGCTGCCTGGGGACTAGGGCAGCCCCCACTCAGCCGCAGCTCTGGGCTCTGCAGGGCGTGGGGTCTTGGCTCCCAGAGAGAAAACTTCCCCGCCAGGGGAAACAGCAGATATCCCATTACATTTCAAACCGCAGCTGCCATCTGGTCGCTCCGGGCTCCTCATGGCTCAAGATGAGCAGGCAAAGAAAGAAGCAGGAAGAATGGCCTCAATCAGTGGGAGGGGACAGGGCTGCTTTCCCACAAAGGGGTCAGAAAGATGTGTCACACTCAGGTGATTACACCTGGGGATCTCTTGTCTGCTTGTGGCGGTGCCTTCCTAGCCAGGCTGCTATACCAAAGTACCACAGTGGGTGGCTGATAAGCAACAGAAATTTATTTTGCACAGTTCTAGAGCCTGGAAGTCTAAGGTTAGGGTGCCAGTGAGATCAGGTTCTGGTGAGGGACCTCTTCCATAGTGCAAACTGCCCGACTTCTTGTGTCCTCACTTGGTGGAAAGAAGGAGCGCTCTAGGGTCCACTTTAGAAGGACACTATTCCCATTAAGAGGGCTTCACTCTCATAACCTAATCAACTCCCAAAGACACACTCCCTCCCAAATACTATCACCTTGAGGGTTAGGATTTCAACATATGAATTGGAGTGGGGGGAGGGGACACAAACATTCAGCCCATTGCACTGGGGAATGATCAAGTGCATCAGCCACAGCCCGAGTAGTGCAAGGAGACCAGGTGCTCAAGATTCTTGAGGATGAAGATCTTGGTCAGCCCCCAGTAAACCACTCAGGCAGGCAGGCAATACAGCTAAGGGCAAGGAGATCTGGAATGAATAACATAAAACAGAAACAAAGAGCTCAGTTTCCTCCTCATGAGGTTTTGGGGTAATAGGGGGGTTTTGTGGGGTCCAGAGCCAACGGCCAAGAAAGAATTCTTAAAGACTGCTCTGGTGCAAAAAGGTGATTTTATTAAAGCACAGGGACAAGGGACCCATGGGCAGAAAGAGCTGCCCCGAGGCCATGGGGAGAGGCTGGTCATATACAATGGTGCTGGGGGGAGATAAAGTCCAGGGAAGTCCAGGAAGCACATGAGATTTTCATGTGCTAAAGAAGACTCCCAGGATACTGGAGGCCTAGCTCTTGTCAAGTTAGGGTTGTTCGCCCTCTAGCAAAACACTAGCATTAAGACAGTAGGGAGCTCATTTTCCTCAGCTTGCCTCAAGTGTCTGTCAATGGCTGTGGGTTGTAAGGAAATTTAGTTCTATCTGCCATTTTCTTCCGCCTTTGTTTCCCACATCAAATGGTATCAGAATTGAGATGAACCGTAGGACGCCCAGCTGGTATCAGGGAATTGGTTGGTGGTCTGGGGAGAAAACACACGCTATAAATGGACACATACTTGTTACAAGCAAATGTGATATACACTCTTGCCCTTTACACCCTTTCCACTTAAGAACATGTTCCTTCTGCATGAGGTCCTCCCTGTATTAGGGTGCTCTTCCATGAAACTGGGTTGTGTCCTGGGCTCCTCAGCAAGGCTGGGATTTGGGGGGTAGGGGCTCTTCTGACACAGTAAGTGATTGAGGCTAGCAGTCCCTCTGGCTGCTGTGGGGCCTGAGCACTCCTCAGCCCTGGGGGAATAAGGCAAGGAAGGGCAGCCCCCTGTATGGTTGCAGGGGGTGGTGGTACAAGAGCACCTTTTCACGTTTCCTGGCATATTTATTGAGATTTCTCTCTTGGCTAAAGAAAAATGATCTCCACTCACTTTCTTTTTTTTTAATTTTTTTTTTTTTTTTTTTACGTTTATTTGTGACGGAGACAGAGGGTGAGTGGTAGAGGGGCAGAGAGACGGAGACACAGAATCCCAAGCAGGTTCCATGCTGTCAGCACAGAGCCTGACATGAGGCTTAAACCCACAAACCGAGATCATGACCTTAGCCAAAGTGGGACGGACGCTTAGCCGACTGAGACACCCAGGTGCCCCTCCTCTCACTTTCATCTCCATCAGCCATCGGCCATCAACTTTGTTCTTGCTAAATCAATCTTCCTCAACCATCGGCCAAAGGAGGGGGCCTTTGGTAGAAGTGCAGGGGTGAAGGGAATTGATGTCAGAACTGTAGTCTTTATAGCCCCACATTGAAGCTGGCTGACTGCAGTGGAATCTGGGTGCATCTATCTACCCTCTTCCAGAAGTGAGGAGGCTGGGAGGGATGTGGGAAACCAAGGCAGAAGGAAATGGCAGATAGAACTAAATGTCCTTATAACCTGCAGCCCATTGACAGATAGTTGAGGCAGGCACAGGAAATGTTTCTCTAGGAGCTCCCTACTGTCTTAGTGCTTTGCTATAGAAGGCAAACAACCTTAACTTGACAAGAGCTAGGCCTCCAGTATCCTAGGAGTTTTCTTTAGCACAGGAAAATCTCACTGGAAACTTCCCTTGGGCTTTCCCGCCCCCCAGCACCATAGTATATAACCAGTCTCTCCTCATGGCTCCGGGGGCAGCTCTTTCTGCCCAGGGGTCCTGTCCCCGTGCTTTAATAAAATCAGCTTTTTGCACCAAAGCCATCTTCTTGGCCGTTGGCTCTGGACCCTGTGAAACCCACCCCAAAAAACCTCATCACCATTTACCTGGAGACAGCTCAGTTTCCACAGGTTAATGGTTCAGTCTGATAAGACTGCCCCCCCGCCTCCACTTCAGATGCCAATTCCAAGTCTGCTCATCACCTGGGCTTCTGACCTACCAGCAATAGATGGGAGATTCCAGTGACTCCCTCCTTGTGCTCAATTAATTTGCTACAACAGCTCATAGAACTCAGAGAAACATCACCATTTTATTATAAAAGAGTATAACTCAGGAGTAGCCAGATGGAAGAGATGCATTGAGCAAGGTGTGGAGAAAGAGTGCAGCGATCTCTCGCCCTTTCCAGGCGTTATCACTCTCCATACATCGCATGTCTGCACCAACTTGGAAGTTCTCCAAAGCCTCTTTTTTTGGGTTTACGGAGGCTTTGTTACACAGTCACAATTGATTAAATCATTGGCCCTTGGGAACTAATTAAACCTCCAGCCCCTTCTCCCCTCTCCGGATGTTGGAGGTGGGGGGCGGGGGGATAAGTTGGTTCTCCAGGCAACCAGCCCCCATCCTTAGGTGTGGTCCAAAGGTCTTCTCATTAACATAACAAAAGACACCTGTCTGCTTTCATCACAGGAAATTCCAAGGCGTTTAGGAGCTCTGTGCTAGGAATAGGGATGAAGTCCAAATATATATCTCTTATTACAAGTCATAATATCACAGCTTGTACTTGAATTAAAAAAAAATAATGACTTCTGGAAGCAAACAAGAGAAAGAAAGAGCAGTGGTTACCTGTGAAGGAGGTCACCTGAATTGATGGCAGCAGGGAGAGGAGTATAGAGCTGCCACAGACAGGGAGACCAATTGAGCTCAACAGGAGTTGAGGTTGTGAGAGGGGCTCAGGTGGTGCCTGCAGGGCCCCCACCAAGCTTGGTCTAAGGTCTCCCAGAAGAAAGAAATGCTTTTTTCCTCTCCCCAAGCACCTGGCTCCATCCGCCAGGGGAGATACCTGTCCTCATCCATGCAAAAACTCTCTGCGGCCCCTGAAATTAAGGACCTAACACTGAGTGTCTCTTTACATTGCTGTTTTTGAACCAGGTGAATTTTATCCATCAAAAATAAATAAATAAATTTAAGATACAGCAGTAACTGGGGTACCTCAGTGGCTCCATGGGTTAAGCATCTGATTCTTGATTTCAGTTTAGGTCACCATCTCACAATATGTGAGTTCGAGCCCCATATTGGGCTCTGCGCTGACAGCTCAGAGCCTGGAGCCTGCTTTGGATTCTGTGTCTTCTTCTCTCTCTGCCCCTGCCCATCATCTCTCTCTCTCTGTCTCAAAAATAAACATTAAAAAAATAAAAAATAGAAAGAGTTATGTAATCATGGATCAAGGGAGACAAAATTCTACACTTATAAACTACTTTTTGGGGTGCCCGGGTGGCTTGGTTTGTTAAGTGTCCGATTTTGGCTCGGGTCATAATCTCGTGGTTCGTGGGTTCGAGCCCTGTGTCAGGCTCTGTGCTGACAGCTAGCTCAGAGCCTGGAGCCTGTTTCAGATTCTGTGTCTCCCTCTCTCTCTGAGCCTCTCTCACTCATGTTCTGTCTCTCTCTGTCTCAAAAATAAATAAACTATAAAAAAAAATTTTACTTTTCATAAAATTTAATTTGTAAAACTTGTTTTATGAAAATATTGTCAAGAGATAACAAGTATTGGAGAGGATTGGAGAAAATAGAACACTTGTGCATTGTTAGTAGCAATGTAAATTCGTGAAGCCACTATAAAAAAAAACAATAAGGAAGAGTTCCTCAAAAAGTTAAAAATAGAACTACATATGATCCAGTAATCCCACTTCTGAGTATATAAATGAAGGAAATGAAAACAGAATCTCTAAGAGATATCTCCCTTCCCATTTTCACTGCAGCATTATTCACAATGGCCAAGACAACGAAACACTCTAAGTATCTGCTGACAGAAGAATGGATAAAGAAAACATGGTATACATATACAATAGAATATTATTTAGCCACCAAAATAGGAAATCCTGCCTTTTGCAACATGCACGAGACTGGAGGGCATTGTGCAAAGTAAAATAAGACAGACACAGAAAGATAAGTACTGTTTGATCTCACATAATATATGTGGAATCTAAAAACACCAAGCTCCTAGAAACAGGGTAGAGTAGCAGTTGCCAGGAGCTGGGAGGAGAGGTCAATGGGAAGATGCTTATCAAAAGACAAAAATGCCCAGTTATAAGATGAATAAATTCTGAACATCTAAGATACAGCATGGTGACTATCATTAATATTATGATATTGTATACTTCAAAGAGAGTAGATCTTAAATGTTCTCACTATAACAGCCATGACAAAAATGGTAATTATGTGAGATAATGGATGTGGGTAAGCATTTTGCAGCATATACATGTATGAAATCATCACTTTGTACACCTTAAACGTGCACAATATTATGTTAATGATATCTCAATAAGGGGGAGAAAGAACACATTATCAGGTTAATTGTCTATGTAATAGAATATGATGCAGTCACTGAAGTGTTTTCCAAATGACATTCAACCATGTGCCATGATGTTCAACAACACAGTGTAAATTTTTAAGATTAGAACTCAAAACCATACATAAATTATTTCAAGTATAGACATATAATGTAGATAAAATTGTGTGTGTGTGTGTACTAGAAAAAATATTGAGTCTTTCTGAGTGGCAGGATGGTGTTGAATTTGTTTCATTTAAAATTTATAATATTTTCTGGATTTTCTACAATAAGCATATAGTAGTTTTTTAATGGGAAGAGCTACTGTACTATAAGCTATACAAAAAAGAAAAGGAAAGAAAAGAGAAGAAAAGACGTAAAAGGGTCAGGGGTCTTGGTCTTCCCACGACCTCTCAGTCCCTGGGCAACCACATTGGTCTTCCCAGTCAGGTGCAAGAGACTGCTGACCAGGTGATATTTGCTGAAATACAGACACATAGGCTCCCTGTTCTCTCTCTAATTGCAGATGAGCCAGTCCCCAGTCCGCCTCTGCCATGGACTGGATGTTTGTGTCCTCCCCAAATCCACATGTTGAAGCCCTGCCCCAAAGTGTGATAGTATTAGAAGGTGGGTCTTTTGGGAGGTAATTAGATCAGCTCATGAGGGTGAGACCCCAAGAGGAGATTAGAGACCCTATAAGAAGATGGAGACACGCCAGAACTCCCTCTCTCTGCCAAGAGAGGACAGAGCAGGAAGGCAGCGGTCTACAAGCCAGGAAGAGAGTCCTCTCCAGGAACCCAGCTGTGCCGGCATCCTGATCTTGTACTTCCAGCTTTGGAACTTTGAGAAATAAATGTCTGTGGTTCATAAGCTACTCAGTCTGTGGCATTTTCTCATAGGAGCCCATGTGGACTAAAACAACCTCTTTCCTAACAGCCATAGTGGAAATTGCAGAACATGCATCAGATCACGTCGCTCTGCTGAAACCACTAGGAGGCCCTACTGTCCTCGGCACAGACCTATCCCCCTCCCACCCACCATGTACCAGCCCTTCCTACCCTCTGCCCTCCTATAGGGCCACCACCTTCTCTGCCCCAGCCACCTTGGACTTCTTTCAGCAATTCAAATGCCATCTAGGCTTTGTTCATGTGGTTCCCTACACCTGCAATGCCATTTTCCCGATCTTTCACCCAGCTAGCTGCTGACCCCAGCCAAACCCCCGGGATCAGTTTTGGTGTCACCGCCTCTATAAACCTGCTCTGACTTCCCAAGTCGGAGAGAAGAATCTTCCTCTGAGCACCTGGGTCCCATGCTACCTCTCTAAGCAGGTACTAAATCTCTTATAACTATCTATTCATGGTAGAATGAGCCAGAATCCCAACAAAAGAGATGACACTCTCAGAATGGACAATGTGGAAATATGGCTGTGCTGGGCTGGATGTCCGGGTTGTTCACTGACACAGTTGTTGGCAACATGCTCTGCAGGGGCTGTCAACCACAGCACCTCAATTCCCCAGCATGTGGCCTCTCCATGTACTTCTGGTTCTCACAGCATGACAGCTGGGTTCCAGAGGACTGTCCCAAGCACGTGGAAGCAGAAGTTTCAGGTCCCTAAAGGTCCAGCTCTGGAAGTTACACAGCATTACTTCTACCACATTCCACTGGTCAAACAAGATTCAAGGCCGGCCCTGATTCAAGCGCCGGGGAAATAATTTCATCTCTTGATGGGAGGAAAAGCTGCAATTTAGAGCTTATCTTTTTTTTTTTTTTAATTTTAATTGAAATGCATCTGACATACAACATTGTGTAAATGTAAAGTGTACAAATGTTAATTTGATACATTAATATATTGTAATATGACTTCCATCGTGGTGATAATTAGCACTTTCATCACATTATGTAATTGTCATTTCTTTTTAGTGGTTGGAATAACTGAGTTCTAGTCTCTTTGCAAGTTTGCTGATTATAGTGCAATACTGTTTTCTATGTTCACTGTACTGTACGTTAGATTTCTAGGAAGGGGGCTTCTGGGTGGTGCAGTTGGTTGTGTCCGACTTTGGCTCAGGTCATGATCTCACAGTCCGTGGGTTCGAACCCCATATTGGGCTCTATGCTAACAGCTTAGAGCCTGGAGCCTGCTTCGAATTCTGTCTTCTGTCTCCCTCTCTCTCTTCCCCTCCCCCACTCATGTTCTGTCTCTCTCTCTCACAAATAAATAAACATAAAAAAATTTTAAGATTTCTAAGACTTATGTACTACTCATTGTAAGTCTGTACCCTTATACATCACCTGTCCTATCCCTTCCATAGTAACCATCTGGTAACGACTATTTTACTTTGTTTCTTATGAGCTTGGCTTTTTTAGATTCCACATATAAATGATATTGTAACAGTACTTGTCTGACTTATCTTGCTTAGCATAATATCCTCAAGGTCTTTAATCCACCACAGGGGTTTGTTTACAAAGGGGTTAGTAACAAAGACATAGCTTAGGGGGGCCATCTATATAGCACAGTAGAGTCACCCAGGGTTGGTAGCAGTTGAGCTGTTACCACCCCAGGTCTGAAGGGTCACGAGGAAGTAGTGGTTACCAGAACCCAAAGAAAGATTTGTGTAGAAATGGCTGCCTCACAAAAAGATTGACTTTTGGCTGAGGACCACAGCCAGCCCAAGGCACAGGGAGGGAGCCAAATGAATAAATAATTTGACCCCAGTTTCTTCTCTCTCTCCAGTTTTCTGCCAGGGCTTCCTGTGGCCAAACCCAACTAGAAGCTGGAAGACAGGGAGCCCACTGAGGCAGTCCATGCAGCTCAGCTTCCTGGCTCAAAGAGCAGGGAAGAGAGTGGATTTGGGAGGACAGACAGAAATAAGCACATAGCGGGAGCCTGGGTGACTCAGTCGGTTAAGCATCTGACTTCAGTTTGGGTCATGATCTCACGGTTCATGAGTTTGAGGCCCACATCAGGCTCTGTGCTGACAGCTCAGAGCCTGGAGCCCGCTTCAAATTCTGTGTCTCCATCTCTCTCTCTGCCCCTTCTCTCTCTCTCTCTCTCTCAAATATAAATTAACATTTAAAAAAGGAAGAAGCAGCAGATATGTCTACCTTCTCTACCAGACTGGAAAATCCTGGAAAACTGGCACCATTTGATCAGTTCGGAGGGGCCAGGCGACGATGTAGAAACAAGCCTCGATACTCAGTTGAATAAAAGGGCAAAGTTGATTTCTTATTCATATAAATGTGCCTCCTGGATGTCTTCTCTACGTGGTTACCAAGGCACACAGACCCTCAGAAGGTTCAGAGGCTGGGGGGCACCCACCCTTCTGCATGGTGCCAGAGAAAAGAGAGCACTGGAAAGTCTTGAACCAACTATGCAGTCTTTTTCCTGGAAGAGACACCAGTCATTCCTGCCACAACTCACTGATCAGTAGAGGTCACAGGACCTTTCCACCCACAGAGAGCCTGATGGTGCAATCCCACCACACATCCAAAAGGCAACAAGCTGGGAATATTGGGTGAAAAGCACTAACATCCTGTTTTCAGTTACATCCCTGGCACTTAGCACTTAGCACCATACCTTGGTAAAATTTGTTGACTGACCAAATGACTGATAGCAGGTCCATTCTCCCGTTGGTCACAGAGAATAGAAGGGTGAGAGTAACCCACCAGGCTACTTGCCCAGCAAAGTGATCTTCAAATCGAAAAATTATAATATTAAAAACTATTACAAGTGAATGGATAAACATTCATTGTTTACTTTTTTACTCAACATGCATATGCTGAGTAACTACCATGTGCCTGGAAGTTTCCAGACCCCCGTATACTCCAGTATTTGAGTAGGAAAGATCTCTGTATCACTCAAGGTTCTTGTTTGTAAGCAACAGAGACTGGCTCGGATTAATTAAGCAGTAAAGGTGTTTGGCTAAAAGATATTGGGGGACTTCTGGAATCATCTATACCCAACGGGGCCACAAAAGGAGAAGCTGGAGTCTCCCAGGGCAGGGCTCTTGGGGAGGTGACGGGGCAGAGGAAGCCCCACCTTTGGCCTTTTCCAGGTGTCTCATGCATGGCAGCTCCCCTGGCTGGTGGTGGACAAGTTTCCTCTGCCCTGTCCTTTTCTGTCCCCTCCCCCAGCTTCTGTTTTCTTCCCTCGCTCTGACCGGCTTCGCCATCTCTGCCTGCCTCCCCCATTACATAACTGTCCCCTGTCCCAGGGGCCCTTATGTAACCCGTGTCACCTCAGGCTTCCATCCCACCTCAGCCTCGCCTGTCTGGTACAATCTTTCACAGTTGGCTGGACCAAGCCCTCAGCAAGCATGTGGGGGGGGAAGGGGGGAGAAGAAGGAGGGAGGAGGAGGAGAAGGAATGCCTCACGCCCGCAGTGGGACTAGACGAAACTCGACTGGCAGGAAGGAGCTCTGGAGGAGACTCTTTCTGCATATGAAGCCTTGGTGCATGGATTTGTCAGAGGACTCGGGCTGGCTTTCTGCGCCTCATCTTCCACTTCTGTAAAATGTCTGCCCCCCCCCAAGTTCACTGCAGCATCATCCACAATCGCCAAGACATAAAAACAACCCAAGTGTCCCCTGACAGATGAATGGACAAAGAAAGTGCAGTGTAGATATACAGCGGACTATTATTCAGCCTGAAAAAAGAGGAAATCCTGCCATTTGTGACAACATGGATGAACCCGGAGAACGTTATGCTAAGTGAACTAAGCCAGACACAGAAGGACAAAAACTGTATGATCTCACTTATAGGATGAATCTAAAATGACTGAACTCCCCAGGAGTGGAGAGTAGATTGGTGGTGGCCATGGGCTGAAGGCGGGTGGAGATGGGGAGATGTTGGTCAAAGGGGAATTTTCAGTTACAAGAGGAGTAGTTTCTGAAGATGCGCAGGGTGTGAGGGCTGTAGTTAATGATACTGTATTGTATGCTTGAAATTTACCAAGAGAATAGATCTCAAATGTTTCAACCACTGAAAACCAAAAAACAAAACAAAACAATGCAAGGAAATGGATGTGTTAATTAACTTGATTGTGGTAATCACTTCATAATGTATACATACGTCAAATGATCATGTTGTACACCTTAAATGTATACAATTTTATTTGCTGATTATACCTCAATAAAGCTAGAATAATTTTAAAATAAAATGGGGATATAGTATATCTCATGGGATTGTCACAAGGATCAGAAAAGTTTATATACATAGATAAATATATAGTGTTTTAACAGTGCCTGGCTGTAGAGCTGTTTGCTATTCTTTTTTGGACAGATGGTTCTAGGTAAGTGTGCCTTGATGGGTAATTCTCAGACTGAATGGCTTCAGAATCCCTTTACCCTCTTAAAATTGAAAGAAGACTGGGGCGCCTGGGTGGCTCAGTTGGTTAAGCATGTGACTTCAGCTCAGGTCATGATCTCATGGTTCGTGGGTGTGAGCCCCGTGTCAGGCTCTGCGCTGACAGCTCAGAGCCTGGAACCTGTTTTGGATTCTGTGTCTCCCTCTCTCTCTGGCCCTCCCCTGCTCACACTGTCTCTCTCTCTCTCTCCCTCTCACTCTCTCTCAGAAATAAATAAAACACTAAAAACTAAAAAAAAAAAAAATGAAAGAAGACTTCAAAGAGCTTTTTGAAAGGTGGAATATACCTACCAGTATTCACTGTATTTTAAACTAAAACTTTAAAAATATTTTTAAAACATTTATTCATTCACCTAAAAGTAACAATAAGCTTATTACATGTTAACATAAAATCGTTTTATGAACAGTAACTGTATTTTCCAAAATAAGAAATACTTGGTGAGCAGCATAGTGATATTTTACATTTTTAAAAATCTCTGTAATGAATGACTTAATAAAAGGCATCTGGGTGCCATATCTATGACCGCATTCAAGCCAGTCGAGATATCACATATCTTGAAGCCACTGGAAAATTCCACTGTATGCTTGTAAGAGAATGACAGTGAAAAAGGCAAATAAGATCTCAGTACTATTGTGGAAACAGTTTTGATCTTGCAAATGCCCTGAGAAGTTTCCTGGGCCACACCTCGAGAACCACCTGGTATATTGAGGAGATGGAGAGAGCAGAAAGAAATGGGAGTATTTTTTTCATGTTTTCACCCAATTTGTATTCACCAAAGAATAATGCAGAAGAGTCACTGGAGATCAGATTTGCTCTCTTGACCCAAATATCCTCCGGTCTTTTAAACTAAAACACCACCACCTGCCCGGTCCTGGGCATTGCCTCTGTCCAGGCATGATTCAAAGCCATTGACACCCATTGTTACTGCTCACTCAACTCTAATGGGTGCAGACTGTTATGATCACCCACCTCTCTGCACAGATGTGGAAACCACCCAGACACACAGACTGAGGGACTTTTCCAAGGTTGCACAGCATTTCAGAGACTCAGTGCCCAGTATTTCTCCCATCCAAGTAGTAACCAGGCCCGACCCTGCTTAGCTTCCAAGATCAGTCGAGATCGGGTGTGTTCTGGGTGATATGGCCGTAGACAGTGCCCAGTATTTCTGACTCAGGAACTTCTGCTCTCTGACACAGAGTTCAAAGGTCTTCCTCCACCTGGCTTAGCAGTTGTCCAAGTGGATGCCAAAGTCTTCATACTGATCCCTGGGCACCATCCCCAGTGGTTCTAGCTTAATTAATTAACTACTTATGATTCTAAAAGGGTAGCCAGGATTGAGAACACCTGGGCTAAGGCCTTGCTACCCAAAGTGCTGTCCTGGGACAGGCAGCCACCTGGGAGGGTATTAGAATGAAGAACCCTCCCACACACTTGCCTCCAGCAAGACCCTCTGAAGCAAAATTTTTGAAATTTGCATTTGACGAGAGCCCCAGGTGATTTGCATGCACGTCAGAGCGTGCATTTAGCCTGGGATAAAGGAAAGTGAGCTGAGGTTTCTACCAGAGGTGAAGAGGTAGGATGGGGCAGTGGTCTGTGGCCCAGGCTCTGTGACAGGTGCAGCTGTCCTTCTGTCCACAATCACACCTTCTGTGGCTTCTTTTCTTTTTTTTACAAATAGTTTATTGTCAAATTAGTTTCCACATAACACTCAGTGCTCATCCCCACAAGTGTCCTCCTCCATGCCCACCCCCCCCCCCCCGTGGCTTCTTTCTTAACCTAGGAGCCCACACTACTCTGTGCTTCATAGCTGAGTAAAGACAAACCCTCCTAATTTTTCTGAAACTTTCACTGCAAAGGTTCATAGAAGCCTGTAAAGAAATGACCTAAGGGCACCTGGGTAATTCAGTCAATTGAGCATCCAACTTCGGTTCAGGGCATGATCTCACAGTTCATGAGTTCGGGCCCCATATTGGGTTCACTACTGTCAGCACAGAGCCTGCTTCAAATCCCTTGTCCCCCATTCTCTCTGTCCCTCTGCCACTTTCACTTTCTCAAAAATAAACGTTAAAAAGGAAAAGAAAGAAAAAATAAACTAGAACTGCAAAAATTCACACAGTTCTTTGTTGTGTTTTATTAATTCCTTGCATTTTATTATATTTTTCTTTCAGTTTTATTGAGATATAATTGACGGGCAGCACTGTGTGTAAGTTATAAAGCATAATGACTTATCTTACATACCTTTTGAAATGATGACTCCAATAAGTTTAGTTAAGATCTACCATCTTATATAAATACAAGAGAAGAAAAGAGGGGAAAAAAAGAGAAAAAGTTTTTTTTTTCTTTGTGATGAGGATTTTTAGGATCTACTGTCTTAGAAACTTTCTTTTTTTAAAAATTTTAAATGTTTATTTTTGAGAGAGGTAGAGAGACAGAGACAGAGTGTGAGTGGGGGAAGGACAGAGAGAGAGGGAGACACAGAATCTGAAGCAGGCTCTAGGCTCTGAGCTGTCAGCGCAAAGCCCGATATGGGGCTCGAATTCACCAACCGCAAGATCATGACCTGAGCTGAAGTCGGCTGCTTAACCAACCAAGCCACCCAGGTGTCCCTTAGCAACTTTCAAATATATCATTCAGCTGTGTTACCTGTAGTCATCATGTTGTAGATTACATCCCCCAATTCTTATTTATAACTGAAAGTTTGTACCTTTTGACCACTTTCAGCCAATCCCCCCTCCCTCAATCCCTGCCTCCTGTAACCACAAATCTGATCTCTTTTTCTATGTGTTTATTTTTTGGGTTTTGTTTGTTTTTGGTTTTTTTTCTTTTTTAAGTTTATTTATTTTTGAGAGAGGGAGAGAGACAGGAAGAGAGAGAGCCTGTGAGAAGGGGAGGGGCAGAGGGAGAGGGAAAGAGAGAATTCCAAGCAGATTCCATGCTGAAAGCACAAACAGTGAGATCATGACCTGGGCTGAAATTGAGTCAGACGCTGAAAGACTGAGCCACCCAGGTGCCCCTGTTTGTTTGTTTAAGATTCCACATATAAGTGAGATCATACAGTATTTGTTGGCTCTTGATTTTGCCTTTAGCAGTAAATAATTCCTCTGTTTTGGGTACATGGGAAGGCACCCTCTAGCAGTGAAATGGTGAAGCAGACTCTTTTCTTGAGAGAAGAGAGTTGCTTTTGTGGAAGTGAAGTTGCTTCAGGAAAAACTAGAGAGAGAGGAGGAAAGTGGGAGCACCTATATCCCATCCAGCCCTGGGACTGGGTCTGATCCCTCTGAGGCACAATGGTGAAAGAAGCTTGGAAGCCCCTTTCCTGGGTAGCTAGCTGAGACCCTGAACGTGCATGGCTCCTTACCTGGAAGAGACACACCTTTCTTTACTGAGTCTGTGCACCAGGTGCTCAATTTCCAGCCTCCCTTGCACTAGGGGAGGCTAGGTAACCTGGTCCTGGCCAATGAAATGTAAAAGGAAGCCTATAGCTGAGAGAAGAGAGGGGTAGGAGGTAGTTCTGGGAATGATTTCCCTCCTGGGTAACAGGGAGGTCATGAGGGGAGCTCTCTTTCCTGAATAGCTTCTGTCCTACATTTGGATACCATCAGGTGAAGACTTTATGCTCGATGCTGTGGCAACCGTCTTGTGACTATGAGGTGCTAAGCTGAGAATAGTAAAGTAGAAGGCTGGAAAGAGCTGGGCCCTTGCTGACATTGTTGGGCCATGAATCAACAGTGAGATCACCCATATCTCAACTTACTGTGTGATAACAAAAATCCCTATTGTTTAGGCCATCTTTTGTTGTGTTACTTGCATGTTTCCTTACTGACAGCTTTGAGGGCATTGGGATATTATCCCTATGGCAGCCTTACAGGGGACCACAGGGGTCATCATAAGACTACCCCAAGCCGTTTTATAGACCACAGACAAGGAAGGACCTGTGGGAGCCAATACAGGAAAAGAAGAACAGGTGGCTAACACCTGTGATTGCAGCTGACACTCTGATTTGTGAACATCTCTGATGTACCCTGTTGCGGACTCTGGAAATAAATGATGTGCTCTTTGCAATAGTGACTGAATCTTCCAGTAACAAGTGGCATAAGTTATAGACCAAAGAAATTAAAAACAGTGTGGTAATCAGTGATGTATGTCACAGGCACAAAATAATAGAATGGTAGCAGTGGTGTATCCACATTTGTTTTTTCCTAGCCGCTCACTCCAAAGATGTCGATACCCAGAGATGTCGATGGCCTGAAGTGTCCCCCATTGCCACTCCAGAAGGAAAATCAGGTGCTGGCGTCTCTGGGGAATTTGAGCCTCCTCTCAAGCTTGCCCAGCAAGGATCCCCATGACTCCATTAATTAAGAGGCCCTCCCACAACACCTTGTACTAACTACCTCTCACACTCTGCTGATAGAGGGACCCATCTCATGTCTGTCTATGAACCATGACAGAATGAGGCAAAGAGCATGGCACTTAGAAGGCATCCAAGGCAAGCATTAGTGACACAATCAGGGTTCAATATTCAGGCAGTTGCCTGCCTGAGGCTATTAGAGAAGTATTGAAATTTCACCCTACCAGGCACCTGAATCCCCATCATTTAAATTCATTCATCCTTAGACTTACATCAATGTTTCCAGAAACTTCACTTGCAAGTCAGTGGGGTAGAGTGGGAAGAGCATGGGTGGCTAGGCTTGCACCCTGCCTCTGCCACTTACCAGCTGTGAGAACTTGGAGAAGTCACTCGACTTTTCCAAGCTTCGGTTTTGTCACAGCAAGGTACAGACACTTAACACAGAAGGTTCCGTTGTTAAAGTGACACGTTCCATGAAAATGGGCTTTGGGGGGCGCCTGGGTGGCTTAGTCGGTTGAGCCTCCGACTTTCACTTAGGTCATGATCTCGTGGTTTGTGGGTTCGAGCCCCGCGTCGGGCTCTGTGCTGACTGCCAGCTCAGAGCCTGGAGCCTGTTTCAGTCTGTGACTCCCTCTCTCTCTGACCCTCCCGTGCTCACACTGTCTCTCTCTCTCTCTCCTAGAAATAAATAAAACATTAAAAAAAAAAATTAAAAAAAAAAAATGGGCTTTGGCAACTCCAGAGCCCTGACCAGGACATTCATCTGGGAGTTGATCTACTTTGCAGAGAAAAGTGAATCCTGACAGGATTGGATACGGAATAGACACTCTAACAGGAGAAACAAGGCTGGAATTTACCTACTCACGTAGTCAACAAATACCTGATGAGCTGTGCCCTGTGCTGGGCAAGGAATACAAGGGTGAGCAGCAGACGTGGCTCCTGCTCTCACTAAGCTTAGAGCTACACTGTCCTCACAATAGCCACTACCCAAACGAGGGCATTTAAAATTAAGTTTTTAAAATTCAATTTAAAATTTAAGTAAAAACTGACATTTCATTCCCACAGACATACAAGTAACATAAAATGCTCAATGGCCGCATTGTCTAGTGGCTACCATACCTGACAGCACAGATATAGGACACTTCCATCATTGTAGAAAGTTCTTATTGGGACAGCACTGAGGTAAAATCTAGCTGGGGAGACAGACACTAAACAAAGAGCCACACAAACACCTAATTAACACTGTGACATTTGTCAGTGGGAATCCTGAAGCAGTCCTCCTGTCATTTTTCAATTGAGTAATAGAGCCAAGGAAGCCTTGTTTTTCATTTACCCAAAGGGGATTGAACATTTGAGAGCCTGACACAGCTCCCTCTACCTCCTAGAGCTGTTCTCTCCAAGGCCTGAGACTGAAGGAGCCTTCAGGGACATGAAGCTCATCTCTGAAGATGTCTGACCTTGCAACACATTACACCAGTTTAGCCACTGGATGAAAGAAACAAACTGGGTTGACCCCTAGCTCTGTCAACTGTATGACCATGAACTGGTAATTAACCCCGCTGGGCCTCAGTGTGTCCATCTCTTACTCAGGATGAATAATAATATCTGGTCCAGAGGATTACTGGGAAGATTCAATATTTTAAAAAACGTTAAGCACTTAGAACAGTGCCTGGCACACAGTCGCACTCTTACCATGATGGTGATGCTGATTATCCATGACTCCTTGAACAAGGGGTAGCAGGGTGGAGAGTATGTACCTGCAACTCAATAGCCTCCTTTTTCACACATTGTTTCCCAAAGTATCATCACTGAAAGCTAATCTATCAGTGAGAGTCCCTCTGTAAAATAAGCCAGGGAATATAACCATATATATATCAACATGCCAGACTCCACATGGATCACTTTACATGTATTACGTGTTTAATCTTCACAACCCCAATAGGCACGTACTGCTAAAGTTGTGTCCATTTCACATTTTGCAAGAAATTGGGGTTTAGAAAGGTGAACTTGGCCCATGATTACACCGAAAAGGATCTCGGTGTCAGTTCCATTAAGTACCACCAAGTGGCAGTGCCTATCTATTTTCCAATTTCGCAGTTTGCGGGAACGCAGAAGAGGGGTCTTCAGTAAATATTTAAAGATCGCCCGCTGAATGCCTGGCATTGTTCTAGGTGCTGAAGATACGTCGGCAAATAAAACAGGAAAAATGTTCTGCCTTTCCTTCCATTTTTCCTTAAAAATAATGAAAGGTATTCGCGGAGATGCGTACGTGGCCTGACGAGGAGAAAATCGGCTTGTCTGGGGAAGAACTGAGAGGCCAGAGGCTCTCCCCACCTTCCTGCCTCCCTATCCCCACCCCACTGCAGGGAGGTGGGGAGCAGGGGTCATCTCCCTGCAGTGTCTTGGGGTGGAGGGAAGTGGTCTCACTCTGAGAAGCCGGAATGGGGCGTCCTCAAAGTTCTGGGTTGGGGCAGGGTGCTTGAAACTCTGAAAGTCACCCAGGGAACCACACACACCGTGAGTGTGCTGGACTGCAGCTTCTCAGGCCCCATCTGGGTAATGCTGATTTCCGACAGCCGGGTGGACTAGGAGTCAGACTCCAGTGCCCAGGGACAAGCCTGGCTGGTACCCCTCCTTCCAGCCGGTGCTGGGGCTGTCCTGTGGGCGTGCATCCCGACTGTGCCCTGAGAGTCTGCGGAGCGCAAGGCCAGTGGCCACAGGCAGTTGAGTGTGTACCGTGGGTGTACGTGGATGATGTGTGCAGCGTTCGTGGTGGGGGTCCGGCGTAAGGACCTACGTGAGGGGTGCACAGTGTGAAAGTGTATGTTTGGGGTAGCCAAGGACACAAGGGTTAAGCAGTGTGCGCAAAGGCACAAGGACACGTTGGGACGTTTGGGGGTGGGGGTGGGGAGGCAGCGGAGTGCGCCCAGGCGGGAGAAGGCTGCGTTTCCACCAGCTAGAGGAGACCAAGCCGCGCGCGTGTGCCTGGTTGTGTACTTTGGGACTTGAGCGCCAGGATCCTCTTGCGTCCAGGACCGGGTGTTTGTAATTTGTGGGGAAGTTACTGTTTGTGAACCCACGTTGGAGAGTGTCCTGACGGAGGAAATCCCCTGCGCTAGAACATTCGTCGGAGTATCCCTCTGTGTACGTATGTGTTCCTGCAAATGAATCAACTTGGGGATATGTCCGGTGCGTCTGGACTGCTTGTGGGCGCACCGTGGATGTGGCGGATGTGTCCCCAAATTTGGGACACTGGAAGGGAGTCTTTTCAGCGCTCCGCGCAAGGAGCTAGGAGCTTACATGGGGTGGAGAGGATGGAGAGGCGCAGCGCAATCGGCATGGGGTTCAGGGAGAAAGACCGTGAGGGGCAGGAGCAAGGGGCGGGGCTGGGCGCCCCGGGGGCGGGGCCAGCCGGGGGCGGGGCCGCCGCGGCTGCAGCAGCCAGCGCCCGGCCAGGGGGCGCCTCGCGCGGCAGCGACTCGCGAGGGCGATGCAGTGAGACGGGACCGGCGGGCGGGCGGGCGCGCGGGGCGGGGGCCGCAGCCGCGCTGCAGAGATGTGACTTGAGGCCGAGAACCAGCAGGAGCGTCGGCGCTGCGTGGCCGCGGGGGTCGGTGAGTGCAAGCCGCGCCGACGGGGTGGAGGGCGCTTGGAGGACCCCAAAAACTTTTCCCGCCGTGGACTTGGGAGAAGTGGGAGTCTGCTTCCTGTGCCCTTCTGAGCACCCCCAGGGGGTTAGTCTGCTGGGGGAGATGGAGGTAGAGGGTGGGGGGAACCACAGTGCGGCGGGAGAAGAGCCGCAGAGGGCGGGGCGGGGGGAGGGGAGGGCTGGAGACCTTGGCGGGGGGTGCTGTGTACCCGGACCAGCTGGAGATCCAAGGCTCTGACGGGGTTCTGGGGGCCACCACAGGTAAAGGGCAGCTGGGAGTAGTGAGAAGGAGTTCAGCCGTACCCGTCGTGTGAGGGGAGCCGCGGGCAGGTCCGGGGGCCGCGTGGTCAGCGTGGGGGCTGACCACAGACAGGGCAGACGAAGCTGGGGGCATAAGGACCCGGCTCTGGGGGTGAACTGCCGCACCTGCCGCGGGGGCTGAGGGCCAGCCTCGCAGCCGATGGTGCCTGCGCACTACGGGACAAGGAGGGGGACACTGCGGGGGGAAAGAGGCAGAGCCGAGACCTGGGGCCGAGGGACAAATGAGGGGCGGTTGCATACAATGGCGGGGGTTTGGCGTTTCTGTTCAGGCCAGGCTGGGGCTGAGAACTAGCCCTGTGCTATGTATGGTGCGTTCGCTGCCCTTGGGGGACACAGGCTACCAGGCCCGCACATCCCGGGATCCCTACCGCCCGCACCCGCCTTGGCCCGGGGGAGCTAGTTAAGCAGCCTGGGAGCGCAGCGCCGACCTTGCCACAGAGGACGGCCCCAGCGCAGCCTGAGAGTTCGTTGCCTGGCCCTTGCTCTGTCACACTCAGGCCCGGCCAGTCTCCCCCTCCCAACTCGTCCCCGGTTCGCTAAGGGGGCGGCTCCTTGGAGCGCGGACAAAGGCCCCTGGAGTGTGGCGGGCAGCGGCGTCCCTGTCTGGGGCCCCAGCCCACGCGCCACACTGGCTGCCCAACTGCGCCAGGATTGTGGGGCGGGTTGGGGGGAAGCACTTGAGCAGCGCCCAGGAGGACCTGGGGGTCCTTGAAAAGACAAGAGAAGTGAGGGAAAAGTGAAGGAAGGGCCTGACAACAAAAGCCACGCAACTTCAGCCAAGAAACCTTGATTCAGAAGTTTCTTCGGTGGGCCGGGGGGCTTTCGCAGGATTCAGACGTCCAGTTCAGCAGCATGCAAATAGCATGTAAATAGAATGCAAATCATCATCTGTTGGTTGGGAGCCCTCCACGAGGTCAGTTTTGTAACTGGGCTGCGGAGTGAAGGGTTTTCTATCTGTTCCCTGCTCTAAGTCTGAAAAGGGGTCAGCTGAGTTGAGAAGGAGAAAAATGGAAGGGGAAAGGAGTCGCCATTTGGGGCAGGCAAGCAGCCTCGTTAGAAAGAGAAGCTC
Organism: Proteles cristata cristata; assembly: GCA_017311185.1. Classification (NCBI taxonomy): domain Eukaryota; kingdom Metazoa; phylum Chordata; class Mammalia; order Carnivora; family Hyaenidae; genus Proteles; species Proteles cristata. Next base: position 2,480,757 of record JAESUZ010001797.1, on the reverse strand, counting down.
AAAATCTTTATTGCTTCATTTGTTCTTTCAGTAAATGTTCCAGCCACAGAACTGGGTCTGGGGCACTACAGTGTAGAAAATGGACAAGCCCCCACTCTCAGGGGACTGGCCAGGTGGGTGAACAAACACTAAATAAGTAAATAAATAGTAAGTAGATAATACCTTCTAATTGGGATAAGGGCTGCCAGGAAAATAAAAACAGGAGGATGTCAAATAAAGTGACCAGTGTTGGTGTATGTATGGAAGCCCATTCTCAGGGGTGATATTTTTGTGGAGCCTGGCAAGGTGGAGGGCCTGCCACTGGGAGATCTTGGGGGACCACTGCGCAGGCAGAGGGCACTGCAAGTGCAAAGGCTTGGAGGTGGGAATGAGCTTAGAACTGAACAAAGGCCATTGTGGCTGGAGCTCTTAAGCAGATGCGGAGGGGGTGAGTGGGAGAGGGGATTGTAGGGACCAGCCAGACCACCATCTTTTGGGCCATGGAAAGGAGGCTAGGTTTTATTCTCCTTGGGCCAGTGAACCCTTGGAGGATTTTGAGTGGGAAGCCAAGGGATCCGATTTTTAAAAGCCTCCCTGACCTCCACATGGAGATGGAAAGCAGCTCCCCTTTCATTGCCTCTGGGGATGAAGAGGCTCGGGAGCTTCTGAGGGGCTTCATACAGCCTGTGGGGACAGCTGTGAGCCTGTCCTGCCCTGTGAGCCCACTTGAGGGGCGGCTCAGGTTTTAAAATTCACTCCCCTCCTTGAGGTAGTTCTAGTGCACCCTAAGCGGCCCCCACCCAGAGTGCTTGGCCCCGTAAGCACTTCACGCTGAGCTTCCTGGGGGGGGTTCTGAGTTAGTCACATTTTCTTCTCGGAATTACTGCCTGAGAGGAACCATCCACCCCAGAATGGACAGCCAAGGATGCAATTTGCATTTAAATGATTGCTTTTATTTACAGGATTGGAGCTGCTTTGCATATTCATGGATCACGGAGCTTGTGCTCTGGCAGCCCTGTTTACTAACCTAGGAGGCTTATTAAATTCGAGGGCCCCCAAATAGGCTGGTGGTCTGGAAAGCATTGGGAATGAAGATTATGAGATGGTGTAACTTGGAAAAGATATCAGACAGTGAGATTGTGGGTCTGGGAAAGAGTTTAATGTCAGGAAACCTTGTAACAGTTTAATCTCACAGGGCAGGAAATGCACCATCAGCTGTAACGGGAGTGGGCTGGGACACAGTGTAATGCTGGGGTGTATGGGGAGACTGGCTCCACAGCCTCATCCTGGCTTTCTGCCAGACTTGGGGTGAAGGCTCAAATCAGAGGTCCAGTGGAAAGGCCCTGGGTCAGGAGTTGGGAGAAATGGGTTTTAGTCCATTTAGTGAAATGGCATATGAATTCCAGTAAGCCTCTGGCCAAGCTGCCTCACTTCTACCTCCATTTTCTCAACAGGAAGGACATGGAATCATGATTGTCTTTTTAGTAAGACAATTATTGTGCCAACAATTAAGGTGCCGAGCACCTTGCTGAGTATTCATATACTTTTCACACCAGCTTTGTGAAGGCAGCCACTATCTTTATCTGTGTTTTATAGAGGAAGAAACTTGAGGGTCAAAGAGTTTAAAATAAAGCCCCAATGTCACATCGTTATGTCTGGCTTCACTCCTACTGAGGTCTTCTACTCTGGAGGAGATTGATGGGTGGGTATATTCAGTGCCAGGCATTCATCCAGGTACCGAACTACTAACTATGCCCAGGAATAGGAAAGCCCCCTTCCCACCTGCTCAGTTTTCTTTTTCTTTCCCTTCCATGTTCTAACACCTCCCCACATCTTTAGAGAAGATAGGTAAGATGCCTCTGATCTGCTGGACACTGGAAGGGGCCTCAAGGTAGAGGATCAGTGATCTCCTTAGATCCCTGCTGAATCCAAGGGATCTTAGATCTTAGTGGCTGAAGAGAGGCCAGTCAGAATGGTGTGTTGAGAATGGTATTGTACATCCTGTATGTCGTTTCATATGGGTAGTGGGTAGGTGAGGACGCTAGTTTCCCAAGAGAATGGCCAGTGTCTGGTCTCTGGGTGTCCTCCCTCTGACTTCTTGACAGAGAGACAGGGTTTCAGGACACCCGGGCTGACCTGGGCTTCCCATGGGAAAACCTCCTTCACAGTGAGGCTTCCACTTAGAGTACCTGCTTTGGGTTTAGAGGTTCTTAGGGCAGACTACCACCAAAGACATCTCCCCTTCACACCGCCTCAGAGATCTCTTTGCTTGGCATGATGAAGGAGGCCGGAAACCGGTGGTGAACAAACACTTGGGCGAACCGCCTTCCTCCCCCATCTCCATGGCAGCTGCTCCTCCTGGAAAAACAGTCAGGAAAGTTAATAACCTCAGTCAAGGGAATATTTACCAATCATTTCTGTTTATTTAACAGCATACCCTGTGTCAACTACTGTCCTAAAACTTATCATTTTAATCCTCACGACAACACCACATGTTGGCTACTGTTAACACCCCTATTTTGCAGAAGAGGAAAACTGAGGCAAGAAAGGTCCAGTCAGCCTCCCAGGGTCACCAGGTACCAGCAAGTGTCAGGGGCAGGACTTGAAACCAAAAGAGCTCACTCGGAAGTTCACCCTGCGTGATCGGGGGCAGGGCTGGGAGAACCAGCGCTGTCCTTTCTCACACAAGGAAACTTGCCTGCATTCTTTCCAGCCTCTGCAGGCCCCAGCTCGTGGAGAGATGGAGAAATGGGCCATGCTGCTCCACCACCTGCCGGAGGCTTCTGGCCCCTCTGCGGGTGGGGGTGGTGGACAGAGACTGAGAGAGAGAGAGAGTGTGCGTGTGTGTGTGACACAGAGAGAGAGATAGTGTATTTAAGAGCCTCTGAATGAGTCACATTTCTGGGAGCCTGGCTGGCAGCAAAGGTAATTAGTATGTGAGCCGAGGCTTGTGCAGTCACTCACATTTGTTCATTACTCCTTTTGAGGAGCTGCACGCCTCCGTCCCTTGGGTCTGTTGCCATATATTCATCCCGTCCCAATCAGCCTTGCCTGCGGCTGACGTGAAACCTCTAATCTAGCATTGTTCAGTTTGGGATTCCTGGAGCACTGCTCTTTCCCTGGGGTGGGGATGCAGGTGGGGGTCGAGGGGGGAGCACTAAGTGGCTGCCGCGGCGGGATGGGTGTATCCTGACAGTGGGTGCCGCCCGCTTGCTCTCTGGCAGGGTTGGTGAGGCAGAATGCGCAGGCACCGTGGTCCTGGCTTCCCCTGCTACTTGTGTGTCTGAGCTTCTCAACCCTCTGTGTGCCCAAGCATCTGGACACACTTGGAGCTTGCGGCGGGGGCTTGTTGAAACACAGGGGGCTCGGCCCACCCTCCTGTGCAGTTCTGCGTTTCTAGCAAGCTCCCAGGCAACACTGCTGGCAGGCTGAGGATCAAACTTTGACTTAACCCTTTCAGACCATCAGTTCTTTCCTCTGTAAGACTGCAATGACTGGGGTCACATGAGGGTTTGAGACCATCTATTTAAAAACTTTTTTTAATGTTTATTTTTGAGAGACACAAGGGAGGGGCAGAGAGAAAGAGAGACACACAGAATCTGAAGCAGGCTCCAGGCTCTGAACTGTCAGCACAGAGCCTGACGTGGGGCTCGAACCCTTGAGCCGTGAGATCATGACCTGAGCCGAACAGGTCATGGACGCTCAACCGAATGAGCCACCCAGGTGCCCCGTTTGAGACCATATTTGTCCATTCATTTGTTCAGCAGCTGGGTTGTGAGTCCTGCCCATGTGCCGAGTACTAGAGCATCTGTGCGGAATGACAGACAAGGGCTTGGACATGGGAGAGCGGGGACAGAACAAAAGGGTAATAAAATATTTGGAAATTGTGACACATGCTACAAAGATGAAAATCAAAAGCACTGGCATAGAGCTTAGTGGGGGCAGGAAAGACCTAATTTAGATAGATGGGCCAGCACAGGGCTCGCTCACAAGGTGACATTTCTAGAGCCCCGGTCTGTAGTGAGAAGCCCAAGTAACAATAGTACAATTGTTTGCCTCCTGGCTCCACCACTTTCTAGCTGTGTGACCTCAAACAAGCCAGCTGAACTCCATGTTTTATTTCCTGTAAAATGAAAATAACAATAGTACTTTGCCGTGTAGTGTCATTGCGTAGATTGTAAGTCATTACCAAATGTGAAGTTCATAAGACTGTGCCTATGGTATTGCAAGCACTATGCGTTAGTTCTTGTCGTTGTCACTATGGCAGAAATGAAAACTCTGGAGGGTAATTCTGAATCCCCCAGAGATCCTACTTGAGCCAGAGTCCGCTTCATTCTGAGGCAGAGTGTGGCCCTCCTGGTCATCCTAGACATTGTTCTGTAGAGTGGGGTGGCTGTCCCCTCATGGGCACCCTTGACAATGATAACAATCCACTTAAGGCAGCTGGGTCGCACTAAAATTTCTGGCTGCCATTGGTTGCATCCACATGCCTAGATGCTGGGGAGGGAGGACATCCTGGAAGAAGGAGGCCACGTGATATGGGAGGAATCATAGAACTTCTTTGTTGGCAAGTAACACAAACCCAGCTCAAACTGGCTTAATACAAAAAAGGGAAGTTAACTGGCTGGATGAATAGTGGCCGGACCATGACTCTGACTGCCAACCCCGGGCGTGCATCCTCACCCCTAAATTGCTTAAGTGGGATGCTGGGATGCATGTTTAAGAAGGATCTCTTGCCAGATGCCTTCTGTTCTGGGCCTGCCTTCTCTCATCTATAGGCAGAGGTGATGATCCCTATAGCACCAGGCTACTCATTCAGCATCATCAATAATTTATCCCAGTCAATGGCTTCACGGCCAAGGCAGGATCAGTGCTGCTCATGGGATCCTGTAAAGGAGCAGAGAGAGAGAGAGAGAGAGAGATGGTCGATACTGCATTTACTTAAGGAAGCCCCAGGGATGAGCGGAGCTATCTGGAGGTGGCTGGTTACAGCCTCACTCCTGTGCAGCTAAGGCAGTAGGTCCAGCCTGGGCACCCTGGAAATGACCATGAGAGCAGAGCTGTGTAGGTCATGACTTTCTGAAGGCCAGGTTCCCTCCAAAAGCAAGAGCTGGTGGCAGTGGGGTAGAGGAAAGAGTCCTAGTGAATAAGTCTGTCGTTCATTCAACATTTACTAAGCATCTACTTTGTGCCACGCTGTGTGCTAGTGCTTCAGTCTACACCAGTGGGTTCATCATGGCGATTTTGCATCCCCACCCCCACAGGGGACATTTGGCAGCATCAAAAGATTTTGGGGTTGTCACAGTTGGGGGACTAGGTGTGCTATGGGGATCTGGTGGATAGAAGCTAAGGGTGCTGCTGAATATCCTACGATGCACAGGAGAGCCCTCACAGCAAAGAATGGTCAGACCCAGAGTGTCAGGGATCCCAAGGTTGAGAAACCCTGGTCTACCCTGATGATCTAGGCAGTGTCCCTGTGCTCCGGCATCTTGCAGTGGAGAAAGGCAGGGAAAAGAGGAAAAAGAGAATGAAAGAAACACACAGGCAAGGGGGGAAAATACAGAGATGATTAGAGCAAAGAGAGAAATAGACAAGAGGCTCTGGTGAAGAGAGATGGGGCTGTGACCTTGGCCAAGGTCTCAGAGGGTGACATGGGCAGGGAGACAGGGGGGCGATTTTCCACTCAAAGGGGTCAGGAGTGTTTAAGCAGAAGGAGCAGGAGGGGCAAGATGGGACTTGGGTTAAGCCCATTTGCCGTGGCTGCTGTGTGGAGTCCAGAAGAAGCACCAAGGGGGATCCTGCAGGCACCTGGGGAGAGACGGACGGAGGTGCAGTGAGGATGGGTTCTCTGGAGATCTTTGGGGGAGGTCCGAGGGGAGAGGGAGAGGGGGAAACCTGGAAGATAGTTCATTTTGGATATGCTATGTTTGAAATGAGGGCATGCTTCTAGGAGTTTGGGCGAGTGTCCTAACCTCTCGGAGACTCTGTTTTGTCACCAGGGTAAGACTGGATGTGCCTAGTGCCTGGCTTCAAGTGGGTAAAGTCATGGGTAAATACTAGCCGTTACCATCAAGAGAGTGAAAGGAGGCAGTGCATACCATTCTCAGCACAGTGTTAGTCTCATGGCTGTCTGTTTAAAGTTTTGTTTTCATTCCCTCATTTTTGAAGAGGTCAGACACAGCACAGAATATAAAAATCAAAGAATACAAAAGAGTATACAGAGAGAGTGAATCTCTCTCTCACCCTCTTCTCCAACCACTAGCAGCGATGATTCATGATTGTTTACTGCGTCGGACCAAGGCGGCAGATGGGAGCTGAAATCTAGGTCCTGCACCCCACCCCCACCCCAGGGGCTGTGCTGTCTGGAGAAAGGGGTGCCTTTTTCTGTCCTGTCAGAGGTAACTTATGGGCTAGCAGGTTTAAGAGGTGGGTCTTAAAAAGAAGTCAGGAAAGTGGGAATCTGACAATGAATTGGTCTTTTTCTCCCTCTAAACTTTTTCTTCCCCATCCTCAATATTCCGGAACGTTTCTGGTGTCAGAGAGAAAGATGAGAACCCACCACGTGCTCGCCTTCCTCCTGCTCTTCGTGATCGCCTCTGGGGCCTCTGAGAACGCAAGCACTTCCCGGGGCTGCGGACTGGATCTCCTCCCTCAGTACGTGTCCCTTTGCGACCTGGACACCATCTGGGGCATCGTGGTGGAGGCGGTGGCCGGGGCGGGCGCCCTGATCACGCTGCTCCTGATGCTCATCCTGCTGGTGCGGCTGCCATTTATCAAGGACAAGGAGAAGAAGGACCCCGTGGGCCTCCATTTCCTCTTCCTCCTGGGGACCCTGGGCCTCTTCGGGCTGACGTTCGCCTTCATCATCCGGGAGGACGAGACTATCTGCTCGGTGCGCAGGTTCCTCTGGGGCGTCCTCTTTGCGCTCTGCTTTTCCTGCCTGCTGAGCCAGGCGTGGCGCGTGCGGAGGCTAGTGCGCCACGGCAAGAGCCCGTCCGGCTGGCAGCTGGTGGGCGTGGCGCTGTGCCTGATGCTAGTGCAAGTCATCATCGCCATCGAGTGGCTGGTGCTGACCGTGTTGCGCGACGCGAAGCCCGCCTGCGCCTACGAGCCCATGGACTTCGTGATGGCCCTCATCTACGACATGGTACTGCTTGTGACCGCCCTGGGGCTGGCGCTCTTCACGCTGTGCGGCAAGTTCAAGAAGTGGAAGCAGAACGGGGCCTGCATCCTGGTCACCGCCTTCCTCTCTGTGCTCATCTGGGTGGCCTGGATGACCATGTACCTCTTTGGCAACGCTGAGCTGCGGCACGGAGACGCCTGGGGCGACCCCACTTTGGCCATCACACTGGTGGCCAGCGGCTGGGTCTTCGTCATCTTCCATGCCATCCCTGAAATCCACTGCACCATTCTGCCGGCCCCGCAGGAGAACACACCCAACTACTTCGACACGTCGCAGCCGAGGATGCGGGAGACGGCGTTTGAGGAAGACGTGCAGCTGCCGCGGACCTACATGGAGAACAAGGCCTTCTCGATGGACGAACACAACGCAGGTAAAGTGATCGCCACTCCGCTGGGCTGGGGCTCTGGGGCCGTTTGCCCCAAAAGGACTCCCTTCTTTCTCTCTAGTGGGGGATGGGTGGTGCCAGGGGCAGTCCTGGCAGATGGGAGCCCACAAACTGGCCCCTGTACTATAAGTGGCCCAAAGATGGGTTTTTACTTAGCGTGTTTTCCTATCAATTGCCACCTCATTTAAATATAAAAACCCAGGTTTCTCTTCTCTTTTGAAAAGTCAGCTCTGGCAATGCTGGGTTGACATTCCCACCTGGCAACAATTGTCTGGAGCTGATGGCCCCGTGTGTGCTGGAAGGCCCTCCCTCTCAAGAGTTGTGGCTGCTCCTTTTTTTTTTTTTTTTTTTTAATTTATTTCAAGGAGAGAGAGAGACAGCGTGAGCAGGGAGGGTCAGAGAGAGGGAGTCACAGACTGGAAACAGGCTCCAGGCTCTGAGCTGGCAGTCAGCACAGAGCCCGATGCGGGCTCGAACCCACGAACCGCGAGATCATGACCTAAGCGAAAGTCGGACGCCTTACCGACTAAGCCACCCAGGCGCCCCGTGGCTGCTCCTTTTTTTTTTTATTTTTTATTTTTTTAAATTTTAATTACAGTGTCGTTAAGGTGCAGTGTTATATTAGTTTCAGGTGCACAATATAATGATTCAGCAGCTCCATACATTGCTCAGTGCTCATCAGGACAAATGTACTCTTAACTCCCCTCAACTATTTCACCGCCCCACCGCCCCCGCCCCCCCCGGTAACTGTTCTCTATAGTTAAGAGTCTGTTTTTTTGGTATGTCTGTTTTTCCCTTTGTTTGTTTTGTTTCTTAAATTCTACTTATGAGAGAAATCATCCAGTATTATATGTTTCTCTGACTTAGCATTACACTCTCTGGATCCACCCATGTTGTTACAAATGGCAAGATTTAATTCTTTTTTATGGCTGAGTAATATTGCATTGTATATACACCACACGTTCTTTATACATTCATCTATTGATGGACACTTGGGCTGCCACTGTGGAAGACAAGTATGGAGATTCCTCAAAAAATTAAAAATAGAACTACCCAATGATCCAGTAATTACACTCCTGGCTATTTACCCAAAGAGTATGAAAACACTAATTCAAACGGATATATGCACCCCTATGTTTATTGCATTATTATTTACAATAGTCAAATTATGGAGGCAGCCCAAGTGGCTGTTCCTTTACATGGGGATCTACTTTGTGTTTACCACACTCCCCGCCACCTGCTATTGCTCCTGACTGAGTGGCTATAACATATTAACATTAGTTCTTTGGCTACCTGGAAGTGTTTGAGTTTGTAGTCCAAGTGCTAGATGGATGCAGGGGATATTGGGAGCAATACTTGTGTCTCCTCCCCACTTTCCTCATCAGGAGTATATGGATTGGGCTCTGGAGTCAGATGTCTGGATTCAAATCCAGCCTTTGTACTTCCTAGATGTGTGGCTTTGAGCAAATTGCTTTACCTCTCTGAATCTCCGTTTTTCTCATCTGTAAAATACAGACAAAGGGAATGTATCTCTAGAGCTGTTGTGAAAAGTAACACACCGAGTGTCACATGCTGAGGGTCTCCCCCAGGACCTGGCATGCTGGATGTGTGTCTTGGCTGGGTTCCCCTGAAAGCAGAGCCTATGACTCGGGTGCTGGCTTACCTGGGAGGTGTCCCCTGCAAGGGAGAGGGAAGGATAACGAGACCGAGAAGGCAGAAATGCCCAAACAAGTGTATCAGTGTGTTGGTTACTGCTGTGGGCAGCTGGGTCTCGGTCCTGCCAGGGATTCGTGTAGAACGAGCCTCAGACTTGATCTTTGAAATCAGGAGCCTGTAGCATCTACCACCAGTTCCTCCATCGCCCACCCTCATGTGTGTCCTCTGTCTCCTACTCTCATAGCTACATCTGCCATTACTCCAGCTACAGAAGTTTGTTGGCTTCTGAGGCACAAAGGCAGAGATTTGGTGGGCAGTAGAGGTGGAGGCTGTCTGGGTACCCAGGACTGTCCACCACCAGTGCAGCGGGATTCAGAGGTGGACCTAGAGGTTGTGATGCAGGCACTCAGAGCCCCTGCTGTAGATGCTTCAGAAGTATCTTTAGAATCATTACTTCAAGTGATTTGGGTAGGTTCCCAGCACTTGAGATTAAATAAAATAGCCTTTTCTCAGTTACCTGAAGATTTATTAGGGGCTACAATAATAATAGCATTAATAGTAGTAGTAGCAGCAACAGTAGTAATTGTTACCTAGTATAGTCATTGTTTATTGAGCATTCACTCTGCCAGGCGCTATGCTAAGGCCTTAACCTCCATTTTCTCTTCAGCTCTCACCTATACCCAGTGAGATAGTTCCCATTACTATCTCTGTTTTACAGATGAATAGATGGAGACCCTAAGAGGTTCAGTGACTTGCCCAAGGACATACAGCTAGGAGATGGCCCATTCCAGATGGTCATGGTCCCCTTTTCAGTGATGCTCACCAGGCACCTGGGCAATGTTCATCACCCAGTCATATTGCAGACTCAACATTGTTGGGTTGAGTGCTGAGTGCAGCCTGCCTGTCGCCTGTAGGCAGGGGGAAGCACATTGAGCCATCAGATCCTCCAGGTCCACCCGGAGCCCTCCTCCACACCTGGATGTGCCCAGCTTCCTGTGTACTCCCAAATCCTGTCCAGACCCACAGGAAGGAACATCAGTGGCCCCAACTGTGGACAGGGCTGGAAACCCTGGTGTGGTATTTATCAGAGCTGTTTCATTCTTCCTAGTAAGCCCCAGGCCAGCAAGCCCATGTTTGTCAAAGGATTTAGCAGGAATAAGTGTCAGCTCTGGTGGCGCTGGAGGAAAAGACAGGAGTCAGGATGGGGATCATCAGTGGGAGCTTAGAGGGCCCTCCGGCGAATGTGATGAGCAGAGGTCAGGAGTCTGGCTAATTCCTGGGGTTCTGGTGGAGCCCCCTCTTCCCTGGCTCCTCCTGGAACAGGATCTTCTTTATATGAGACCCATGGACTCTCCTTGGACCTCAGAGGTAGTAAGAACTCCTGAAATGGATGTACATTTTTGTACATTCATTGGGGTAATTTTGTCTGTAACCTTGTCAGATTCTCAAAGCTGTCTGTGAAGCCCAGAAGGTTAAGATTTAGTGTTATTGAACCTGATAGTCTAGTTTACTTGCAATAAATGGAGATGCTAGAACTACCCAAGTATTGGGGTCTTCAAAAGTAAGAATATTTAACCTTAGTTGGTGTTTACCATGGACCAAGGACCATCCTGAGCATTTTAGTGGCTAATCTCATTTAATCCCTACAATAACTCATTGAGGTCCATTTTGCAGATAGGAAACTGAGGCACAGAAAGGCTATACATCTTGCTTAAGAGGCAGAGCCAGGTTTGAGCCCACACAAGCTGGATCCAGAGTCCACATGCTTGATTAGTTTACCACAGAATTACTCATCCCTTGGGGCACCTCAGTGCCTCAGATGGTTAAGCATCCGACTCTTAAGTCAATTCAGGCCATGATCTCACAGTCATGAAATGATTGAGCCCCATGTCAAGCTGTGCTGAGCATGGAGCCTGATTAAGATTCTCTCTGTCTTTCCCTCTGCCCCTCCCCCACTCACACTTGCTCTCTTAAACAAATAAATAATAAATATTAAAAAAATAGAATACACTTCTCTTATCAAAGCATTTGAGTGGCCCTTATGTCACAGATGTGCCAGGACTTTGTGCCTCGAGGAGACAGGGTTTATCAGTCTAATTTTATAGAGAAGGAAACTGAGTTCCAGGGGTATCAGGCAACTTGTCCAAGCTCACACTGTCACAGCAGGGAAGAGGGGGCATGTTGGTTTTCTACTATATGCATCTTTTCTTGTGAAAATGCAGCCAGTACTTCATATGTACATAAGATCCAGGGACAAAGGTTCTGGGACCCAGGGTGGTAGCAGCAGTATCATGGCTGGTACTCTGGGTGATGGGGGGCCTAGGGGTATGGTCACACTCCCCTCTATTTCACTCTCTGACACATTCTAAAGTCAAGTAAGTTGTCTTTCTATCCCTTCTTTTCCAAAACAAAACAGCTATATTATTCCCTTTCAATGACAAAAAATAATAATTACGTAGCAGTTTCAGTAAGTAAAAATAACAAAAATTGTTCAAAATCCCATTGCCCAAAGGCAGCTGCTGCTCTTTGCTCCCATCTTGCCAGACATTGCTCAGTGAGCACACATAGTCTCTCTCTCTCGCCCACTCTCTTTCTCACACACACACACGACAAGGCCATAGAGCAGTTCTTAACCTAGCTCTACATTAGAATCACTTGGACAGCTCAAAAAAATGACCAGTGCCTGCCCCCTTGTTCTGACTGGATAAGTCTGTTTAGGTTTAGGGGTTTTTTTGTTTTTAAAATTTTTTAGTGTTTTATTTATTAAGAGAGTGATAGAGACAGTGTGAGCAGGGGAGGGTCAGAGAGAGAGGGAGACACAGAGTCCGAAACAGGCACCAGGCTCTGAGCTGGCTGTCAGCACAGAGCCCGACGCAGGGCTCGAACCTATGAACCATGAGATCATGGCCTGAGCCAAAGTCAGACAACCAACTGAGCTACCCAGCTGCCCCTGGGCTTAGGTTTTTTAAACTCTCCCAGTGATTCGCAGATGTAGCCACCAATGTATGTAGTGTTGTGCAGTGTGCTTGCTTAAATCAGCATTGTATCATGGACGGAGGCCCTTCCAGGCCAGTGACTGGAGAGCTATAGAATCCTTTTCATGATGTTGAGCTTCCATTAGGCACAATCATTTACTTTTCTGATCCTCAGCTGGTGCAAATTCCACTTGTTTCTGGCTTTCCATATAAGCAGTGCTATAGTGAACATTCATCTCTGTGCCCTTGACCAATTAACTTCTTAAAAGAAAAATTCCTAGGGCCGCCTGGGTGGCTCAGTCAGTTAAGCGTCCAACTTTGGCTCAGGTCATGATCTCATGCTTCGTGGGTTCGAGCCCCGTGTTGGCCTCTGTGCCGACAGCTAGCTCAGAGCCTGGAGCCTGCTTCAAATTCTGTATCTCCCTCTCTCTCTGACCCTTCCCTGCTCATGCTGTTTCTCTCCTTCTCAGAAATAAATAAAACATTTAAAAAATTTTAAAAAAATTCCTAGACATTCTTAAGAGTCTACACCTTTAAATCTTGATATATATTGCCAGATGGTTCCCCAGAAGTTAAACTGATTTACTGTCTCCCCCCTCCCCCAGCTTAATAACTCTTTGAGAGCCCCATTCTCGTTTCCTCATTTCTTCCCCAACCTTGGATGTTATCAGACATAGTTTTAATAGCCCTGTTTTGGATCATCCCAAATATGCTTCCACCAGAATTCACCTGGGACCAATGGGACCAGGCGGGGGGGGCGGGGCCAGGCAAAGCTCATATAGACTAAATTGGAGTCCTGACTAGGATTGCCTTTGTTCTAGAGACCCTTGCTTCGCTGGCTGGGAACATCTGGGCATGCCTCCTTGTCGCCGTGAGAACAGCTGTTGTCGTCTTTAGTGCTGACCTCAGCCAGCTTGTATTTTCAGGAACCACCGCCCACAAACGGCCTTGCCCAGGAGCTATGGTTGGCCCTGTTTCTTTTGCATTTTAGCCAGCCAGCCTTTTGGGCTCTCCTTCCTTGAGAGTCAAGCCCCAGTGCCCTCTGCTGCCATATTTCCATCCCCAGAATGAGACCCTAGGCAAATACCACTTCATCAGCCTCCCACTTATTAATAAGTATCAACAAGGCATGAGGTATGTGATAAAAGATTAAAATGCACTGAAGGATGTAGCACCTCAGATCACATCTGGGAAAGTGTTAACAAGGCATATTAAATGTTCACCTTTCAAAGGAGCAATAAAGAAAGTGCTCTTTCTAGGGGATTTGGGCTCTCAGATATCATTAGGATAAAGGGTGATTTAAACTCTGACTTTAGCTTCCTGGTAGAAGGTCCTGAATCAGCTTTGAGGGAGGACCAATCTAGCCTCACTTTAAGCGTCTGGGTAAGAGAAGACTGGGATTCAGCCTGTAAACTTAGATTCCTGTGGGGACACTCTTATGGATGAGCCCTGCTTGCCTTTCACAGCTGACCCAAGGTCAGAGTGGAGTGTTGGGGCACTTGAGGTTGCAAGTAATAAAAAAATCTGATTTGAATTGGCTTAAGCAAAAACAAAACAAAATAACAACAACAAAACACTAATGTACTGGAAATCAGCCTCCAGGTATCATTAGATCAAGGAGGCGCGAGTGATGGCTACAGTTGGTCTTTCTCCATCTTTTGGCCCTGTTAGCATCATGGCAGCCCAAAACTCTAGGCTTGCACAGAGTCCCAGTGGAAAAGAGGACCATGCCCCCCAGGATGCTTGAGCAAAAATCCCAGAGTTAGCTTTGATTGGAACTGATTGTCATTCCCTGAGCCAAGGAGTGTGGCTGAGGAGATGTGATGCCCTGATTGGTCAGGTTGAAATGCCAACCTCAGGCCAGGGTAGAAGGCAGTCGTAGCCAACACACAGTGAGCTAGAATATGGGAGAGATGTTTACCAGAGGAGAACCACAAATAACCACTACAGAGAGGGGCCCTTGGGCCAAGGCACCCCACAGATGGCCAGTAGAGTCGAGCCTTTGTTTCTTGGAGGAAAATGTGTTGGGGCCAGATTCTCCCACCACAGCTGGCCGGGTATCTGCATTATCAGGAGATCTGTACTGTTCATGTTCCCTCTCTTCCAGCAGGCATCAGTTAGGAGACTAGTATGAGGCCATGAACTTTATCTCCTCTGGCCCCTGATGCTGCTCCCTGCTCCCCCTTCTCTGCTCCCTGGGAAAGGTATCTAATGAGCTGCTTGAAGTGTGGAGGGAGACGCTAAAGCAAAAACTGTACCAATGTCTAAGAACATTTGTTCAACCTCAGTTTCTTTGGTGCAGCGTGGGCTGAGCTGCCCTTCCCCCTTGTCACTTAAGTTCAAGTTGCTTATGGGATGCCTGGGTGGCTCAGTCACTTGAGTATCTGACTCTTGCTTTCCACTCAGGTCATGATCCCAAGGTTGTGGGATCCAGCTCCATGTCAGGCTCTGTGCTGAGCATGGAACCTACTTAAGATTCTCTCTGTCTCTCTATGTCTGTCTGTCTCTCCGTCTCTCCCTCTATCTCTCTCTCCCCTTCTCCCCTCCCTCCCTTTTCCACTTTCCCTAGCTCATGTTCTTTCTTTCTCTTTCTCTCCCTCTTAAAAAAATTGCTTCCAAGTAACTGAGTGTGATGGTTAAAAACAGCATTTGGAGCCAGTATGGTGTTAAGAACGCAGATTCCCGGGGGGCCTGGGTGGCGCAGTCAGTTAAGCATCCAATTTTTTTTTTAAGTTTATTTATTTTGAGAGAGAGCAAGGGAGGAGCAGAGAGAGAGGGGGAGGGAGAGAATTCCAAGCAGGCTCTGTGCTGTCAGTGCAGTGCCCTGCATAGGACTCCATCCCTCAAACCGTGAGATCATGACTTGAGCCGAAACCAAGAGCTGGACACTTAACTGACTGAGCCACCTAGGTGCCTCAACCTGGAAATGAGCGTCTGACTCTTCGTTGCTCTGTTTGGGATTCTCTCTGTCTTCCTCTCTCTGCCCCTCCCCTCCTCACACTGTCTCTGTCTCTCTCAAAAATAAATGAACTTAAAACAAAAAACAAAAAAAGATTCCCTGCGTAGTTTGAATGCTGGTTTAGCCTCTTTCCAACTGTGTGACCTTGGGCTAGTAACTTAATTTCTCTGTGCCCCATGTAAAGTGGACATAAGAAGTATCTATTATGCTATGAAAATTAAATAAATTAATATATAAAGTACTTTACACAGTGCCTGGCTCCTGGCTGGCAGTCTGTGAAGGTTCACCACATTGGTGAGGTGATTTTGGTCCCTGCCTCAACTAATGTGTAAAAACCCCAAGTTCTCTTGCTACTTTTCAGCCAGAAAAGTGACTCGCTTCAGGGAAGACTCTGAAGTAAGGCTTTTCCTAGCAAAGCAAAGTTAGTGCCTTCAAGGAGAATGAAAAGAATGACAATGCTGTGTCACCCCTGAGATGGACTTCTGTTTTTATAGTGCCTCTACCTTCTTCATTAATTTTTAAGACATTATTTTTTAGAGCAATCGCAGTTTCACAGAAAAATTGAGCAGGAGATCCCACATGCCCCTGTTATTAACAGCCTGCATTAGTGGTACATTTGTTGCAGTTGATGAATCAAAATTGATGCGTTATTATTAACTAAAGTCCACCACTTATATTTTAGAGCCTAATCTTTTGTTTGTGCAGTTCTATAGATTTGGACCAACGGGTAATCTCATCTCTGTGCCATTATAGTATCAGAAAGAACGGTTCCCAGACCTAAAAATGCCTTGTGCTCCACCTGTTCCTCCCTGCCCCCGCCATCTTCCACGCCCCTGGCAATCATTAGTCTTCTCATTGTCTCTATAGTGTTGCCTTTAGCAGAATATCCGAGTTGGAATCACACAGTATGCAGCTTTTACAGACTGGCTGCTTCCACTTAGCAATAGGCATCTGTTCCCTCCGGGTCTCTTTGTGTAATTGAGGCTTTCTTTACAAAAAAAAAAAAAAAAAAAGGAAATTTAGATCTCTACTAGCACACCGCGTATAAGAAACACCATTTCCCCACCTTTCTGAGGTTAAAAAGTGCTGACATATTCTGCCCTCTTTGCTACCACCCTCCCTTTTTTCCTAATTAGAAATACCCTACCCGGGTCCTTGGGAGTCCCTCTGTTCCCTTCCCTGTCACTTTCCCATGAAGACAACCTCTACTGTGTACCCAGTATCCACGTTCTTAGGGTTGTCCGCCTGTGTGTATTCAGAAACAGTGAACAGGGTTGACCGGTGTGATGTTGAACTTGACATGAATGAGGTTTTGTGGGGAGAGAGGAAACCTTTGAAGGATGCAGAGGTGCTTCCTTGTCACTCATGGCCTGAGAGGCTGGGGGGATGTGGTGGAGGGTGGCTCTGGTAGAGGCTCAAAACCCTGCCCCCCACCCCAGCAGCCTGACCCTGGATTCTACAAACTTCCCAACCCCACTGAGATGGGTCATGCTCCAAGACAGCCAGAGAACAAAGCCCCTTTGTGACTTTTGTTTTGAATCTGGCTTGTAACAATGGGGAGGAGCAGGGAGGGGGGGTGCTGGGAGCACGGTGTTGATGCAGGAGAAGAAAACAAAATTGTGGGGTTTTTTTTTTTTTTTTTTTTTTTGGTGTTGTATTGCTGCTTCCCGCCTCCCTCAGCTCTCCGAACTGCAGGATTTCGCAATGGCAGCTTGGGAAACAGACCCAGCGCTCCGTTTAGAAGCAACGTATATCAGCCGACCGAGATGGCTGTTGTGCTCAATGGAGGGACTGTAAGTATCAAGAGGTGATGTTTTGGCCAGAAGCCTAAAGAGCAGTCAGTGTTGGGGGGCAGTTTCACGGGACACACTGCTCTGTGGAGGCTGCTTACGGGCCCTGCAAACATACTGGCTCAAGTTGATGCCCCTTGCAGCTAGAATGCATGCAATGCTTCCATTGTTCTTTCCCTCTCTACCCCCTTCCTCCACGCACGGAAGACCCACCTATACTTAGTTACCTGTCTGTGGATTCATTTTAAAAAGTCCCTGTTTCTTGGGTCTCTTGTACCGAAGGAATTCTCTGGCTTTCATTATGCACAAGGTGCCCCTTTCTCCCCTGGAAAAGCCCATAGTTGTGAAACCCTAGTGGATTTTGCTGACATCCAACCTAGTGTACCCACCTCAACCCCCCTGTCTCTGTGCCCCAGCTGGGCACTGGGTTTCCCTACCTCCACTCCTTTAAAGATATCTTCAGAAATTGGAGTGATTATCATTTCTCACCTGCGAGCCCAAAAATAGGTTTTACTATCTGATGCCAAACAGACCTTCAGCAGAATTGTCATTGTTTACATCTTGCCTCCGTGGAATTACATCATTTTGTTTCTCCAGCAATCCAAAGACACACTGTCATTCCCACATTTAATTTCCAAACATAGCTACATGCTTCTTTCAGAAACAACGCATAAGCCAGTTTACACATGTAAATTGGATTTCCATTCTTTATATCATGTGCCAATTCCATAACTCAACCTGAGCTTTTTTTTTTTTTTTTATCTTTTTCTATCTATCTTTCTTTCTTTTTTTTTTTAAATGTAAGTCAGGGATGGTCTTTGATCTCCGGAGGGAATTTGGGTTTTCCTGGCCTTTTGAATGGTATGTGAGGCATTGGTTTGCACTGGTTTGGAACAGGCTTAAAGACAGATAGACTCACAGATTTGCTTTCTGAAAACCCCCTGCCATCCATTGGGCTGTTTTATTATTGGATGCCAAGAAAAGCCTGACTCGAAAGCATTTGGCCTGTGTGTTATGATAAATATGGTCAGAAAATGGCCCCATCAGTCACTCTTAAGCCCTCCTGGTCTCTTTAAGACCAGTGTGTATAAAAACACCCTAGACTTAGAAAGAGAAGTGGGTTTCTCGGTAGAGAAACCTCCATTTGGGGTGCGTGATTACAGAAAAAGGGACATGGCCTTCCCAAGAACAGAGCAATATAACACACAGTGCTTGCTGCTTTTCTTGGGAATTACTCAGCCCATTAGGAGAAAGCAAGGGAAATTCTCTTTGGCACATTGTTAACAAACTGGTTTTGATGTTGACTTTGCAAAGCACAGAGTTCTTAGTTGTGTTATCCTTGTTTCCAGATCCCAACTGCTCCGCCAAGTTACACTGGAAGACACCTCTGGTGAAAGACTTTTAAGTTCCAGAGAATAAGAATCTCTCTTACCGATTTTATTCCCTGGCTGTGTCTTTCTTGAGGGAGAAATCAGTAGCAGTAGCCAGACAAGGCTGCCTCACAGCCAGGAGATGTAGAAATCCTGTGCAAGGGGGTTTCGTGTAAATGTGAACACTGCTGAACTGAAAAGCTAACACTGACTGCCCTCTCGCCCCCTGCCACACACACACAAACACGTAATACCAAACCAACCTCAATCCCTGCAAACTAAAGCAAAGCTAATTGCAAATAGTATTAGGCTCACTCGAAAATGTGGCTGGGCAGACTGTTTCATCCACTGGGGGTAGAACAGAACCAGATTCACAGCCAGTGGGCCAGGCTGGTGTGGGTTAGTCGCGGCGGCCCCCCCACACCATCACCCTCCCCAGCAAGTGCTGGGCCCCAGGTGGCCTCTTGGAGATGATTCTTGCGTTGAGAGGACTAATGGGGACTTTCCCACCAGCTTGCCTGTTGGTTTGCACGTTTCAGGGGGTCAGGAGCAGTTAAGGAGTTGTGGGTGTGATTCCAAGGTGAGGCCTGACCGAATCACGGGGTGAGCTTTCCAACCAGTTGTGGTGGAGGGATCCTGGCATGTGCCAACACAGAGAAAGAAGGCTATCTGGGAGTTGAAGTGACCATCACATTTAGAAAGTGGTGACCCACCACCGTGGCCTCTAGGGGCTTCTTGCTCCAGGTCTACGGCCGGGGCGGAAAACAAGCCCACCTCCCTCCTTGGTGGAGCCGTAGCCATATTCGGGCTTGGGGCAGTAGTCCCCGTCCCCCCCCCGCCCTGCCAGCACCTCCCCACCACCCAAGCCCTTTCCCAGGCTTTTATTCCCATGCTCATTTCAATAGCTCAGATGGACCATCAGCTTCCAGCCCCTGGGCTGCCAGGCCAGAAGGCAAGTGCCACAGCAGATTTTCCGTGATGATGTCGCGTGGCCAGGCATCCGAGGGGAGAGAGGACACCCTGCTGCCTAGCGTGCAGTGAGTTCTCCCATCTTATACGTTGACAGAGTGCAAGTTCCAGGGAGGGGTGGAGCACTGGATGGGGCTCTTGCTGCCTTTGGAGGGTATGCAGGACAATTCTGACTTGGTTTTCTGTAAGTTTCATGAAAGTGATTCTCTTTAAAGCCCATTGTTTCTGTCATGGTTTCCATCCGTCCTAAGCAACTCATTCCTTTGTTATTTGGCATTTCGAACATCTAGGTCATTAAAAAGCCCCATGTTCTCTGCACTGTTTGGCCAGCATAATCACTAGCAGTGATTCAAAGCAAACAGTTTTAACCTGATGGCATGAAATGTATAAGTGAGGGTGAGCCCTTTGACATCTATGCTAATGACTATGTTGCTTTTTCTATAAAACAACCCATAAGCCTTTAACCTTTAAAGAAAATGAAAAAGGTTAGTGTTGGGGGGGGGGGGGAACTGACCTCTTCATAAGCCACTATGTCTGAGCTGTTTTAATAAACCTGATTTTTCTCAAGGCCCTAGTCTCTGCTGTGTCCCGTCCTTGCCAAGTCCCCCTCCCCCCTGCAACCTTGCAGAGCAATGGGGTAAACAAGGCCAATTTGGCCTCTCCTATGCAGCCAACCTCGAGTTTTCCTTCCGGCTAGCACACTTCCTTGAGTTGCCATGCATGGGGAAGGAAAAGCACGGCACCAGAATGCCACCCATACCTGACCTTTGGGAAACAGCCCCACCCCAGCCCAGAGCATGTGCTTGCTTCTAGAGAATCAGATTCCAATCCTCTCTCAGAGGAGCATCACTGGAGGACTGGAAACCTGCAGTACTGGGGAGGGGAGGGAGGGAAAGAAGCTAGGAACTGGGGTGGGGATGGGGGCGGTTGCATGCGTTCCCAGGATTCTGAGAATACAGAAATCTCCAAACACCTCGGTCCAGTCTGGTGAAAAACGACAGCATTACACATTCTTGTGCCAGGAAATGGTTGCTTACCCCCGCTCTCTGGAGTCCTTTGGAGCTCTCTGATCCCATCAGTGATTCCGTCTGCAAGAGCTCCCCCCCTCCCTTGCAGAAGGGAGCAATTCACCTGAGCGTTTCCCCTCTCAGTTCTTGGTGGTCCAGGCGTATAAGGTGAGCGCAGCACAGATGGCTACAAGGGGAAAGTAGTGTTTCACCAACATGAATATGGAACCAGCTTTGAGCCACCGGAAACCTCACTTGATAAGACTTGTTTTTCCCTCCTTTCTTTTTAAATCTCTGATACGTTATTGCGCTTCTGGGTTTTGTCTTATTTTAGCTTCAAGGTTGAGAGTGGGCTGGATGCCCTCTCAACGGGGCAGAGACAGGGAGTGAGGGCAGAGAGCAGAGGACGGGTATCCGTCTTTTCTATTGACTCCACCTGAAGGGTACAGAGAGAGTTCTTCAAGAGACTGTGGCCACCAGTTGCCCCCATGGAGCAAAGTTTAAATATGAAATCAAACAGCACCTCTGTTTAAGATCTGTTTATGCAAACAACACTTGTTGAGGGAAAATAACCTGGAAGGAGAGCATCTGTGATCAAAATACCTAATTGTAAGCACAAATCTTTCTGTGTCCGGTTATTAAAATCACTTTGGGACTATAACAGCCACTTTTGTCACCCTTTTTAATAGAAAATGGTCATTCTATCCTGGATTTCTCCACTTGATATGGAGGGTGGGGAGTGAGGGAATCCGTGCAGAGAACTGACAGATGGGGAAGTTCTGGGGATCCAGTGCTTTGAGCGCAGACTGTGTCAGGGCCCACTGAAGGGGTGTCAGCTCGGGGTGATCTAGGTTGGCCAATGCTGAGTTAAACCCCAAACCGAAAGGGAGCGTTGTGGCTTTTATAATCCAATGATGCAATGATTATACCAGCTTACAGGAGTTCTCAGCAGGTGCTTTTTATTAATTGATAAAGAGCTATGGCTCGATTTTGATAGATAATATATATTTATTAAATGTATTAATGTGTGTTTTATAATGTACCTTTATCCTCCCCTGGCTGACTGTTGCATACTTATTAAAAAAAAATCGTTAAAGAAATTTCAAGACAATCAATGTGTGTACCATAAATGACTGTATATAAATATTACAAACTTAAAGGTTGTAAAGCATGGGCAGATAGGTTTTATTTTCAAAATGCTGTTCTTAACACAAAAATAAAGGCTTTACTATTTACTTAAGATGTGTGGTAGCTTGTCAAAACAACTCAGTAGAATCACTAGGCTTTCTTTTGGATCTGCCTAGAGGCTAACTATGGCCTTTTGAATGGGGGAATCCTGGAATCCTGGTTAACAGCAAACCCCAGAACAAATGAGGGTAGTACGTTAGCTTACCCATCAAATGAAGAACTTTCCTAAAATATTTTGGGGACTTGACAACAAACATCTTTTGTTACTGTTGTCTGGCTTTAAGTGTCTCACCTTGTTGGATCTACAATCAGAGTTCAGAGTCAGTCTCCTTTGGAAATGATTGAAGGGCAGTATGCCTTTTTTATGAAATGAATAACTTAAAACCAGATCAACTTAGAACCCACTACAAGAGCTTTGGGACTTAAATTTAAATAGCGATTTTTGCAAAGGCAGCCCAGAGTGGGAAACTGGTAACTAAAGCACTTCAACATCTCTTGGAACCAGAGTTCATTGTACTGTTTTAGTGGTGGCTGGTGCAGAAGAATACACCTGAAACATTGAAGAAATAATACGGATAAAAGAATAAAATTGGCGATATTGCAGAAAGTTAAGATCAGTATTCTCGTAGGATAAACTATATGCACTAAAGCATGTGTGCCACAAATGCTATCTTCTGCAGAAAAGATTCTGTATTCACATGTACCAAATGTGGTCGTTAAGAAAGCTAACAGAGCGGAAGCATAACTCATACATTTTCCTCACAGAGGGTCACTGAGGCTCCGAAGGGAAAAGATCCCACCAGTGGCTAACAAGGTGGTAGAGTCTTAGCTCATGCCTTCTCCTCATCCTCCATTTTGCATTTCACTGCAAAGAAATGAAAGAGAAAGTCAGGATTGATTTGCATAATCTAGACAGACTTGTCACTTTGAAAACGGCAAACTTTGATGTGTGGAGTCAATGACACCAAAACCCACTGAGCACCTGCTATGATTCTGGCACCACGGGGCCACCGTCCACTGGGGAAGGACACAGGGCCATTGTGCTCCAGGGACAGAACCTGAAGTTTCAAAACCATGTAATGTTCATGGCCATTCTTTCTTCCCCCGGTTATACTGAAAAAGAATTGACATATACCACTGTATAAGTTGAAGGCATACAGCATGATGATTTGATTTACATAGATGGTGAAATGGTTACCTCAGTTGGTTCAGTTAACATCTGTCCTCCATAAATAGAAAAGAAAAAAAAAAACGAAAAAAAAATCTTGCGATGGAATTCTTGGGATCTACTCTTCTCAACGACACAGCAGTGTTACCTATAGTCATCATATGTACATTTACATCCCTAGTTCTGATTTACCCTATAACTGGAGGTTTGTATTGTCCATGGTAACCACAAGTCTGATCTCTTATCCTGTGAGTTTGTTCCTTTTTTGTTTGTTTGTTTGAGATTTTAAAGATTCCACATATAAATGAGATCATACAGTATTTGTCTTTATCTGACTTATTTCACTTAGCATAATGCTTTCAAAGTCCATCATGGCCATTCTTAATTTAGTTCAGTAGAAGGTCAAAGGGGTGCTTTTCAGGTCGGGGGGGACTGAAGAAAGGAAGTTTTACTAAAGATGATGACAGATTCCAGGCTCTTGACTCAGCCCAGTCTGTCACCACTCACCTTGCTCCCCCCACCCGCCCCAAATTAAAAACCCAGGATTACACTGGGGTGAATACAAGGTCAGAAGAGAATCTTTTCTAGTCTTTCACGGTCTGGAAAAGAATGTGATCTGGGGGATTTCCGGCATCGGCCAAACAGGAAAGTTCACAGAACACAGGATGGCACTACTTGTCCCAGTAGGTACAAGCCCCTCCCCTGGAAAAACAGGGAAACTCAGTCCCCTGGGGGTTGGGTGGGGGGAGGATATGGAATCCTTTCAGAAAGACCCTCTCATTTTTAATAAGTCTTTGCTTCGAAGTGTCCAAATGCTTGTCCTGGACATTAATGCCCGAAGGTTCTTCTGAACAAGGTCGTGGGCTCTGGTAACATGTGGAGGGCAGTGTCCTAACATAAAGAGTGTTGGGGCTTGTTACCATGTAAGGCAGATGTTTTGATCCAACCAGGCCCAAGCACAGAGTGAGGTATGGACACCATCACGTGCAACAGTTATTTCCTGTTGGAAGTGGGGTGAATGCTTTCGGCAGCCCAGGCTAGCCCAGCAGTCTTCAAGCTGGAGCTACACACAGACTTTCTAAGGGTACTTGGTCACGGTTTATTCAGAGAAAGTCAGCCTCAAAATCTGCAGCTTCCAACCGTGGACTCGCGGTTGTGGGATTTATACTGACCCCCTTTTCTGCCTCTCCCTGTCCTGGCATTGCCAAGTGTGTACAAAATCACCAGGTGTCACACAAGGAGGCAATTCGTCCAACAGAGTCTCCTTTTCTATGTTTAATAACTACAAGAATTGTAATGTATTTATTTGGCTTTGTGAACTACTAATGATCGTATTAAAACTCAAACCAGAAAAAGTATTTTTAATACTTGGAACCTGTGGTCACTGGAAAATTCAAAGAATTGTTTTCTACACATACACATTTTTTGTTCCACACACATGGAAGATTTACAGGTAACCACCGTGAACACCCCATGTGCGTCTAGACCCTACTGATGACAATGATCCTGCATAGCCAAGGATGCGCTACACCCCTGAAGGCGCTTTCCCACTATCCTGCTGATCCACAATGGGATCCAGATATGAATGTTTAGCAACTGAGTGGGGATGGCAGAGTCCTGACTTGTAGTATTTGCTAATTTCAATAGTCGATTTGAAGCTACCAGCCTGACCACCTACAGTACATGGCTGCTCTGGGTCCCTACAAGCAGGTATACAGGGAAACCTCAGGAGCAAGATGGTGCTCTAGGCGTGGTTCCCGGGGACTAGCAACGTTTGCATCACTGGGAACCTGTTAGAAATGCAAACCCACAGCTCTACCTCAGATCTATAGAATCAGAAACTGTGGAGCCCAGCAATCTGGGCTTTTAATAAGCCCCCAGGGGATGCTGATGGATACAAGTTACAGTTTGACCCACTGTGGGTGGTTCTCTACCCTAACTGTGTCTAAGAATCACCGCTGGGCCAGTTCAGAAGCCTATCAGTGCCTGGGTCTCACCACGGACCTGAAGTAATTGGTCTCCCTGGCACCAGTATTTATTCAAAGTTCCCATATGTTGCCAGGGGTGAGAAACCCAAACTGGGATTGGAATGCCTTTAAAAAAACATGACCATAAAGACCCCCACAGAAGTTTAGAAGAATCTAGAATTCCCCTCAATGTCTCAAAATTTAAGCAGATTGAATGACCTCTCTGGCCTATAACTGCCAGACACTAGAGGCTCCTAATAGCTACATAGAGAAGGAAGGACTGGCTTCTGTGAAGAATTCCCAGCCCTTGGATTTTCTGTAGTTTCTCAGACCTGCCTGAAGGAGGAATTCACCTGCTCACCTTTGTCACATTATCTTTTTTTTTTTTTAAAGCTTATTTATTTATTTTGAGAGAGGGAGAGAAAAGCAAAGGGAGAGACAACCCCAAGCAGGGTCTGCTCTGTAAGCAGAGCCTGATGTGGGGCTTGAACTCACAAACCGTGAGTTCAGTGAAGAGCTTGATATTTAACCAACTGAGCCACCAGGTGCCCCAGCAGTATCTTTTTTTTTTTTTAAGTTTTTTTTTTTTGTTTTTTTTTTTTTTGTTTTTTAATTTTTGAGAATAGAGCACGAACAGGAGAGGAGCAGAGGGAGAAAGAGACAGAGGATTCGAACCAGGCTCTGTGCTGACAGCAGTGAGTCTGATGTGGGGCTTGAACACACGAACTGGGAGATAATGACCTGGGCCGAAGTCAGAGGCTCAACCAAATAAGCCACCCACCCAGGCGTCCCTACCTTTGTCCCAGTATCTTAACTAATTCCTGTCCATGCCTTGATGATCTCTCTTCGCCACCCCACATTTTGACTTGCCTGGGAAAAACCCTTATTACCTCTTTCAGATTATTACACAAAAATCTTGAGAGAGGAGAGCAGAAAGGGATGCTAGGACCACTCCTCCAAACTGAAGAATCAAAATACTTTCTTTTTTTTTTTTTTTTTTTTTTTTTTAATTTTTTAATGCTTTATTTCTAGGAGAGAGAGAGCGTGAGCAGGGAGGGTCAGAGAGAGAGGGAGTCACAGACTGAAACAGGCTCCAGGCTCCGAGCTGGCAGTCAGCACAGAGCCCGACGCGGGGCTCGAACCCACGAACCGCGAGATCATGACCCAAGCGAAAGTCGGACACTTAACCGACTAAGCCACCCAGGCGCCCCTCAAAATACTTTCTAGAGTTGATGGACTGGAAACAAAGGTGGACATGGAGCCTCATGATGGGACCATTGGGGGAGATTTGAACATTGTCGATGCCTAGACCCACCCTAGCCAATCAGGTCAGAGTCTCTGGAGGTGGGGACTGTCCATTAGTACAACCACGTTGGAAAAGTGGCATTATCAAGTAAAAGTGAGTATGCACATTCCTTGCAATACAGGAATTCCGCTTCTATATCCGTCCCCTGGAGAAACCCTTGCACACATGATCTGAGAGAGTGAATTAAGATGTTCATGATAGCAGAAAGCTGCAAACAACCAAAATGTCCATCGACAGCTGACTGGATAAATAAATCATGGTATACGTGTACGGTGAGTATACGGCAATGAACGTGAATAAACACGGCTACACCTGCCGACTTGGATTAGCTTACTGATATTGAAGGAAGGGTGCAAGGCAGAGCATAATACGTGTACTGTGATTCTATTTACAGCAAATCTAAATACTGAGGAGTGCCTATAAAGATGAGAAGAACTCTAAAGAAAGGCAAGGGAACAATTAGCACAAAAGTTAGGATGAGTGGCTTCACTGGGTGGGGAGGAGCTTTAAAGGTGTTGACAGTATTCTATTTCCTTAACTGGGATGGTAGTTACATGAGTGTTTGCTCCATAGTTATATGTACTTTATAGTCACTATTGTTTGTATATTCCCCATGCCCAAAACAAGTAAAGATGGTAGTATATTACTTGAAATTATGAAGTCAACTCACAAAGGAACATAAAAGAACAACTTAACTGTTTGGGGAGGGTAGAGACGGGGTATAAGTGAGCTAGTCTCCATCTGTTGTAGCAGGAAATCAGTAGGTAATGTCAGAAACCATATCTATCATATCTAAAATCATAACCATCCAGCTAAGAGTTCAAAGTGATTGCCGTGGCGGAGGGTACCACAAAGATGATGTTCATTCCATCCTTTGGTTCATCATGTACAGCCATCCTCCACCCCCCTTGTCCTCAGGGAACACGTTCGAAGAGCTCTAGTGGATGCCCAAAACCACGGATAAGGTGGGGGAATGACTGTATGTCATTTTAACCATGGGAACTATGTGCAAGGATTACTTTGCTAAAAATTAAGAAACAGATTGAACTCTCCCCCTTAGTGGTTTTCCTCATCTTGGCATAACAGAGTCTTGCACAGGTGGGTCCACAGGTAGGTAAAAGGAGGGAGCTAGTGGGGAGCAGCAGGGGTGAAGCAGGTAGCAATGACTAAATAAAAGAACCTGGTTTCCATTTTAGTTTTAGAGACATCATCATGGTTGGCCTCCAACAGCGGTGGACAGATGCCTCCGTGCCCCTGCACTGTCCTTGTCCCCCTCAGCAGGCTGGTGTGCAGCCAGTTCCGGAAGGGCTGGAGAGTGGAAAATCCCAGAGAGATGCGCCAGCCCTTCAGCTTCAATTAAAGGCAGTGTGACGAGAAAGGCCCTGCATACTAATGAGAGTTGCTTACCGTTTCCTCCTCTTGGTCACCCTCCTTCTCTCTTGTTCCACTTAGTGACAAGGCTGAGAACTCCGGATAGTTGGGAGAAGCTGCTTAAGGCCCGAGACATAGGAAATTCAGGGACCAGGAGTTGCCCAGATGTGGCCTCAGTAAAAAGGATCACCTGGGGCCTGGGCCCCTCCAGACCTTTAGAATCAGATCTCCAAGAGCAAGGCCTGGGAATCAGCATCCCCGATCTCTGTGCTGTGAGTGATCCTTTTGATGTGACAAGTTTGGGAAAGAGCACTGCATCACTCAGCCAGCACTTAGTGTTCATCTCCTGAGGGCCCAGGTGTGAGATGGAGCTGGGAGGAGCATACAAGACAAGGCCTGCAAAGTGCTGAGCACCAAGTCTGATCCAGAGGTAGGCACCCAGTAAGTACTACCTGTTACTATTTTCAGGGCATGGTCTTTGATCTCAAGGAGCTCGCAGTCAAGAGGGGGAAACAGAAAAATAAACAGGAGCTTATAAGAACCAAGAGATGTGTACACACTGTAGAGAGAAGTTGCTTCAATTAATTTATTCGTCCATCACACAGCTATGGATGCAAAACAGTGCTGTGTCCTGAGTGACAGAGAGGAGCCTGGTTCACACTCTCAAGTCAGCAGTATACTTAAGAAACCTTAAAGTTTAATTTGTTATCCAAAGAGCACCCAGTTTCTAGGATTCCAGGTAAATAACAAAAGCAAACACTTCTGTGGCACAGACTGATCCCTTTACACATATACAGTGCTGGGGAGGTGAGTGCTGTGATTTTGCCCAGTCTGACAGTCGAGTAGACTGGGGCACACAGGTGATGGAGCTTGTCTGTGGTCACACCATGGGCTGTCTGGCTCCTGCATTCATGCTTTTAACCCCTGCAGGGTTATGGTCTCACAATGTCTCTCTCGTGGGAGATGAAGATTTCCGTACTCAAAGACACCACAACAAAGTATGCAGACAAAGGTGTTCTCTACCACATCATTTACCACAAAATGGTTTGGGAACAATCTAAAGGCCCAACTATCAGGGAATGATTAGTGATCTGATTTTTTTTTAAGTTTTATTTATTTATTTTGTGAGAAAGCGTGCACACACAGGGGAGGGGCAGAGAGAGAGGGAAAGAGAGAGAATCCTAAGCAGCCTCCCCACTGTCAGTGCTGACTCAGGGCTCGATCTGACCATGAAATCATGACCTGAGCTGAAATCAAGAGGTGTGCACTCAACCAACTGAGCCACCCAGGCGCCCGGGTATCTGATAATTTATAAACTTGGCAAAACATACAAAGCCATTAAAAATGTGATGCTTTTGCAAAGTTTGAAGGAACAGGTAGAAATGTCAAGTGGAAAATACAGTGGGGCACATTTACTATAAATTTTGATGAGGCAAATTTGAAATTGCTTAACACCAAAAGCTAACAATGTCTCCAAGGAGAACACCAAGGCTCTATTGGTGCTGGAAGTCAACCATGATGATGTTTCTAAGGGTAAGGTGGAAACCAGGTTCTTTCATTCACCATCTTCGCCCCTGTTTTCTCCTCCTACCTGTCTGTAAAAAAAAAAAAAAAAAAAAAAAAAAAAAATTTGGAAGAACAAATGACTTCTGTTTTATATCTAATCCTCATTGAGGCCTTCCATAGTACATACTTAAGTGTGACTGCCTTTAAAAATCCAATCATTCCATTACCTCAACGAAGTTATGGCCCAGCATCTCAATTATGTTTAAAAAACAAACAACTAAACATACATAAAATGATTGAGAGGAAATGGGTGATTTTCTGTTTTCCCAAATGTCTACAATACACATGTATTGCCATCCAATTGGGAAAAACTTTCTTTCTAGAAGAATTATCAGAAAATATACCAGACAGAGGCACTCAGGTGGCTCAGTCAGTCAAACATCTGACTTCAACTCAGGTCATGATCTCACAGTTTGTGAGATCAAGCCCCACGTCAGGCTCTATGCTAACAGCTCAGAGCCTAGAGCCTGCTTCAGATTCTGTCTTTCTGTCTCTGTCTCTGTCTGTCTGTCTGTCTCTCTTTCTCTCTCCCTCTCTCTGCCATTCCCCTGCTCACCCTCTGTCTCTTTGTCTCTCTCTCTCTAAAATAAACATTGAGGGGCGCCTCTGGGTGGCGACGGTTGAGTCCGACTTTCGCTTTAGGGTCATGATCTCGCTGTTCGTGGTTTGGGCCCCGCTGGCTCTTCTTGAGCTGGCAGTCAGCACTGCCTGTTTCAGTCTGTGACCCTCTCTCTCTGACCCTCCCCTGCTCACGCTGTCTCTCTTTCTCTCTCCTGGAAATAAATAAAACATTCAAAAAAATAAAATAAACATTGAAAAAATTTTAAAAAGAAAAAGGAAATATACCAGACAGAAGAAAAAAAAAGGATTATCAAGAGAATGAAAACCTATACATTAGTGCAATCAGACAGAGCTCAAAGACTGGAAAAGGTGGAAAGGAAAAAATGGGGTCAAATGGCCAACAGGAAGCTAACTGCAGGAGTCTAGGAGGAGATACCCTCCCCAGTATGGCCAGCCCCCACACTGGAGACCCTGAGAGATCCACCTGAAGGTGAAGTGCCCTCAAAGAGGTGACCATTCCAAAAATATTAATGAAATGGGCACTAGGACATTTCTGAGTGGAGAAATGCTAGAAAAATAATGCTTCGGGGCACCTGGGTGGCTTAGTTGGTTAAGTGTCCAACTTTCACTTAGGTCATGATCTCGTGGTTTGTGGGTTCGAGCCCCGCGTTGGGCTCTGTGCTGACTGCCAGCTCAGAGCCTGGAGCCTGTTTCAGTCTGTGACTCCCTCTCTCTCTGACCCTCCCCTGCTCACGCTGTCTTTCTCTATCTCTCCTAGAAATAAATAAAACATTTAAAAAAAATTAAAAAAAAAAAAAAAGAAAAAAAGAAAAATAATGCTTCCCCTTCAGTTTGCTTGCATATAAAAGGGTAGACTTTGAAGTCAAGCAGACCCAGTCTTCAAATCCTGGCTCTGCCATTTAAGAGCTGGGTGACCTCCACCTCCAGCCTAATTTGCTCATTTGCACTGAAAGTATAATCATCTCAACCTCACAGAGTCCTTATTAACTAGGGGCACTTTGCTGGCTCAGTCAGTATGACTCTTGATCTCAGGGTTGTGAGTTCAAGCCCCACGTTGGGTATAGAGATTACTTAAAATCTTTTTTAAATATTTAAAAAAATAAAGGAGATAATGTATTTAATCCCTGCCTGGTGCAGGGATTGACATGTACGTAGTGGATACCCAACTAATGTGACTTCTTTTCCCCTATATGGACTGTAAAAAATATATAAGCTGAAATGCTGTTAGAGAGTTCACTTAGCATTAAAAAAAATTCACAACATCTTATTCATCTGCAAGTTATTTCTCTTGCAAGCTCACTATCAAAGAGAGGTAAGGACTTGTAAGAAAGTAAGCAGAAGCCAGTGTAGATGTTCAGAAATGCATGTCGTAAAATCTGCTGTTTCAGTCACAGGAGAGCCTCTGCAACACCTCTCAGAACATGTGTGCTCATTCTTTAGGCCTCATTCTGACAAACCGTGCTGTCAGATATCTTAAGAGTATAACTGAGTTTAAAACTGCAGTGGTGTGTCCTAATGGCTGATAATCACATTAAAAAGGTGTGCAACATCATTAGTCATCATGGAAATTAAAGGCATGATGAGAGAGTTAATACACACCCACCAGGATGGTTAAAATGAGATTCGCCATACCAAGTGTTAGCAAGGACGCACGGTAACTGGAACGCTCATGCGTCACGAGTGTGAAGGTGAATATGGTGCAACCACTTTAGAAAATGATTTGGCAGTAACCTCTAAAACTAAACATTATTTATATCCCTGGATCCATCAATTCCACTCCTGGGTAGTCTGCAACTTAAGTAAATATTTAAAGGCAGAAGACATATACAAGATGTTCATAAGAGCAGCATTTTTCATAATAGCCAAAAACTGGATACAACCCAAGTGTTCATCTGTAAAGTGAACGCATATACAAATTGGAATAATATTCTTATGAAAGAATACTACGCATCAGTGACAAAGAGCAAACCGCTATTACCTGCAACAATCTGGCTGAATCCTCCAGACATAATATTCAGCAAAAGAAGCCAGGCACAAAGAAGTTCATACTCTGTTTTTCATTTATACAAAGTTTGAGAAGAAGCAAAACTATTTTATGGCTTTAGGAGTCAAAATAGAGTTTGCCTTGGGATTGGGGGCTACTGACTGGGTGGGGGCATGAGAGAGCCCGCAGAGGTGCTGACATGTTCTTTATCTTGATCTGGGTGGTGGTTATATGGGATATACATATGTAGAAGTTCGCTTAGGACCAGGGGTGTCTGGGTGGCTCAGTTGGCTAAGCTTCCGACTTCGGCTCAGGCTATGATCTCATTGCTTGTGAGTTTAAGCCCCATGTTGGGCTCTGTGCTGAGAGCTTGGAGCCTGGAGCCTGCTTCAGATTCTGTGTTTCTGGCTCTCTATGCCCCTCCCCCGCTTGTGCTCTGTCTCTCTCAAAAAATAAATAAACATTAAAAAATTTTTAAAGAAGTTCACTTAGGACCAGTGTATCCTACTGCATGTAAGTTTCACCTCAACAACAAACAAAATAAAATAGGAAAGCGGGAGGAAGAGAACAGGTACAAAGACCTTTTAATTAAGATCCAGGGCCAAAAGTCTTAGGTGCCTCAGCAGTCCCTAAGAGCACCATATACTTGCAAGAGAATATTAACAATATCACAGACTTAATCAAGATCCAGGGCCAAAAGTCTTAGGTGCCTCAGCAGTCCCTAAGAGCACCATATACTTGCAAGAGAATATTAACAATATCACAGACTTAATCAAGAAACTTGCATTAGCTGAACGCTAGACATTATGTTCATTTATCATCTCATTCAAGCCACCAATCCACTTTGGGAAGTAGATGCTATCATTATTTCCATTTTACTGATGAGGAAGACAAGGCTCAGAGACACTAAGCTACCCAAGGTCAAAGAGCTGAGTAAACGGCCATGCCAAGATTCTAAGCCTAGCCTGAGTTAGAAAGCCATGGTCTAAACCATGAAGTCATAGCACTACAAAGTAAGAACTGGGGTCCCAGATCCTGACCCCGAATCATCCAATGGAGCTTACAGTTTCATACTTTCCAGTTAGGAAGGCAGGGCATATACAATATCTGTTACCAAGATTTTGTTTTTCTTCTGTCTTACTGGACTGAATTTTGTTTTTGTGACATGGGGCTTAATCGCATGAACCATGTGATCCTGGCCTGAGCCAAAACCAAGAGTTGGACACTTAATTGACACTTAATAGGGGAGCTGGACTGAATTTTAAAATGAGATTATTTTTTGGAGTGTCTGGGTGGCTCATTTGGTTAAGCATTTGACTTCAGCTCAGGCCATGATCTCAAGGGTTGTGGGTTCAAGCCCCGTGTCAGGCTCTGTGCTGATAGCTCAGTGACTGGAGCATGCTTTGGATTCTGTCTACCTTTTTCTCTGCCCCTCCCCCACTTATGCTCTGTCTCTCAAAAATGAATGTTTTTTAAAAATGAGATTATTTTTTCCGTTATAAAAACAAAAACAATAGTCATTACAGAAAATTGGAAGAACACGGAAAACCGTGTCGGCTTGGTGGAGCGCGCAGCTCAGGGTGAGCTGTCAGTTGTGACTCCCTCTCTCTGACCCTCCCCTGCTCACACTGTCTCTCTCTCTCTCTCCTAGAAATAAATAAAATGTTTTTTAAAAAAAAGAAAAATGAACAAAAATAGCTCCATGTAACCCCAGTGGAGGAACAAATGATAGAAGGTTTTTTTTTTTTCTAACAAGAAATAAGTATTGACATTCAAGAGGTAAATGTCAGTAGTCTGATAGCTTCTCTTTCTTGAGAGTGTCAGATATTGGCTTGCATTATTTTTTTTTAAATGTTTTTATTTATTTCTAGGAGAGAGAGAGAGACAGCGTGAGCAGGGGAGGGTCAGAGAGAGAGAGAGGGAGTCACAGACTGAAACAGGCTCCAGGCTCTGAGCTGACAGTCAGCACAGAGTCCGACGCGGGGCTCGAACCCACGAACCGCGAGATCATGACCTAAGCGAAAGTCTGATGCTTAACCGACTAAGCCACCGAGGCGCCCCAGGACTGCATTATTTTAAGGAAAGTTGAGCCATGGAAGCCACGAGGCATCGGGGAGAATTTGACAGTCTTGAATGTACAATAATTAAGGCGCATTGCTGACTTCTAAACAGTGTTACTAAAGTAAACTCCGTGAAGTCTCTTTGAAGGCGGTATTTTAAATGGGAACATTTGCTGCTGGAAGTGACAAACATTGATTATACTGAGACAGAAACATGGGGATTATCAAGTTTTGACCCTGGAAAGGATCTTGATTTTTGGAAAGGCAGACTTTTAATAATAGGTTCATTTTTTATAAGTGAGGAAAGCTGAGGCCACCAAGGGATAAGGGAGCCACCAAGGCAAAACCAGTGACAGGGCCATGGGAACAGAGCTTAGCTGCTCAGAGCACAAATTCTGGAACCAAAATCAGTAGGTGCTCAATTAAAAAAAATTTTTTTTTAAGATTTTATTTTTAAGTAATCTCCACACTCAACTCACAACCCCAAGATCAAGAGTCACATGTTTTCCTGACTGAACCAGCCAGGTGCCCCTCAATAAAATTATTTTTTCATGTTTATTTGTTTATTTTGAGAGAGAGAGAGAGAGCACAAACAGGGGAGGGGCAGAGAGAATGGGAGAGAAAGAATCCCAAGTAGGCTCTGCACTGTCAGCACAGAGCCCATTACAAGGCTCAAACCCACAAACCGTCATATCATGACCTGAGCTGAAATCAAGAGTCATATGCTTGACCGACTGAGCCACCCAGGTGCCCCTAAAATTATTTGTTAATCATACCAGTAACACAGTGTCTGTAGAAAAACTGGAAACTATCCTATTTTTAAACAATATTTAGATGAGTTTCCTTTAAATCTTTTTTTTTCTTAATGTTCATTTATTTCTAGGGGAGAGAGAGAGAGACAGCATGAGCAGGGGAGGGTCAGAGTGAGAGGGAGTCACAGACTGAAACAAGCTCCAGGCTCTGAGCTGGCTGTCAGCACAGAGCCTGACGCGGGGCTCGAACCCACGAACCGCGAGATCATGACCTAAGCGAAAGTCGGACGCTTAACCGACTAGGCCACCCAGACGCCCCTAAATCTTTTTTTTCTAAAAATCAAGTTTTATGTGCTATTCAGATGTCTATAAATTCATGAGCATTTTCTTTCCACATCTCAATTCACAAGCCTAAGTCCATTTCGCAGTTACTGAATTGCATCAAGATTGGAGTTTCAACAATTTAAAACAGCCACCATCTACTAGGTTGTCTTTCAAAATCCAGTGCCCTCAAAAGCCTAGTGAGTCATGGGTGTGAATGAACAGACGAACCTCATCAGCCGTGTCTTGTGACTTTTTTATTTATCTCTGCATTCTCAGCTGCTGCTGCCAAGACTGAACCTTTAGAAATATCCCAAGCATTTTGAATGAGCCTGGGTATAAACAGTTCTCATCCAGTTCAGACTGGCAGAGGCTTTATATATTAAATGTTGCCTTTAAGTGAAAAGGAAACAAATCCTCCAGTTTATTTTTAAACAGTTCCTTTACAAGAGTAACAATTTAATAACTAATGAAGAAATCATTTCAATCTGTACTAAGGGACTGGGGCAGTATTCACTCATTATCTTAGTGCTTGGGCCAGAGCCCAAGCAGGCAGGGCTCAAATCAAGAAACTCCAAGGACTAAGAAACCAAACTTATCAAACATTAAGAGGAGGAGCTGGGATTCTGTTTCTTTCCCTTTTTCTGCCCCTCCCTTGCTCACGTTCTCTCTCAAAAATAAATAAACTTAAGAAAATTTTTTTAAAAAGGGGCACCTGAGTGGCTCAATCAGTGAAGCATCCAACTCTTGGTTTCTGCTCAGGTCATAATCTCACAGTTCGTGAGTTTGAGCTCTATGTTGACATGATGGGCTCTATGTTGACAGCTCAGAGGCTGGAGCCTGTTTCAGATTCTGTCTCCCTCTCTCTCTGCCCTCCCTCACTCATGCTTTGTCTCTCTCTCTCTAAAAAAGAAAATAAATAAACAGTAAAAAAATTAATAAACTTAAAAAAATTTTTTGAAAGGGAAAAAAAAGAGGAGGATTTGGGAATTAACAACCCAAGAGTTTCAACAACAGGATTCTTCTTAATAAGAAGTCCCCTGGCATACAGAAAAGAAATCGTGGATGTTTCCAACCACGATAGTGAGAAACATATTTACCTCCAAACTACGTTTTACACAAGATCACTCATATCACTTACGTCATTCTTATCCCCAAAATGTCTCCTAAATGCATCTACTTCTGTCCATTCCTACTGCCAACATGTCATCTAATCTGGTCCCACCTGCAGCCACATTCATCTTTCTAGAAAGCCCGTCTGATACTGCCACTGCTCAGCTAAAACACTTTAAAGGCTCCCTGCTGTCCTCAGGATCAAGTCCACAGTCTTTACGTGCTCTCTTCTGGCTCCCCTGTCACCCTGCATCCTGCTTATGCCACACAGGCCTTTTTTCAGACCCCTTTCATACTCAGGGCCTTTTCTCATCCCAGAAAGCTCTCCCTGCCACTCACATCTAGTTAATTCCTAGCTCACTTCTGATCTCAGCTTAGGGGAACCTATTCAAATTCTCCTGCTGGTCTCTCATGGCACCCTCAAGTTTTTAGAAGCACTGATCACACTTTGTAACCAAGTACTTATGTGATTATTAGAATAGGGTCTGCTTCCCCACTAGACTTTGTGTTCCCTGTAGAGCAAAGTATTGGCTTATGGTCTCCATTGTATACCCCAGCACCTGGAACTATCCAGTCCCACACCCAGAGTAGGTGCTGATCAATCTTTGTTGACCTAATAAATGAATCCCACTCGGGACGCCTGGGTGGCTTAGTCGGTTAAGCGTCCGACTTTCGCTTAGGTCATGATCTCGCGATTTGTGGGTTCAGGCCCTGCGTTGGGCTCTGTGCTGGCTGCCAGCTCAGAGCCTGGAGCCTGTTTCAGTCTGTGACTCCCTCTCTCTCTGACCCTCCCCTGCTCACACTGTCTCTCTCTCTCTCTAGAAATAAATAAAAAACATTAAAAAAAATAAATGAATCCCAGTCAAGCCTCCTTTTGTAAGCCCCAACCATCCTCTCTCTCAGCCTGTAGGTTGTCAAAAGGACACACATCTTTCCCAGACTTTAATATCAGAGAGGTAAGTGTTTGCATTCGGGCTCCAGCAATTACTTCCAGTACCCCCTCGGCCTAGTCATTAACCCTCTGAAGCTTCTATTTCCTTGCCTATAACATTGGGTTCCCCATGGATCTTATTGCATGAGTTATCTTGAAATTTAAATACATTAACTGAGATCGCATATAAAAATCCACCAGGAGAATGACCAACACACAACAGATGCAACAGGTGCATAATAAATGGCGGTTCTTATCGTGACTCAAACTGCTGTGTGCCTGGTTTCCTGCACTAAGCCCCTTTAGCCCCTGCTGCTGTGACAAAGTAATCCAAAGCAGCAAAATATATCAGGGGCCTGCTGCTTTCCTTCTCGCATTCCTCTGTCAGCATCTACTGTGTGTTCATTGATGCTAGATCTGAAATGGTGAACATGCCAGACAGAGCCATTGCTCTCTCAGAGCTAATCCATGCTTTAATTAAAAGATAAGTGTTTTCAATATGTAAACAATATCCTCTGTAGCTACATAAATGGAATTAAACCATCTCACAGCCATTGCTGAAAAAATGATTCTAAGAAACTAACCTTAAATACACACAAAGATTTAGGAATGAAGACATCTAATTGGTGCATATTAAAACACTGTGTTTTGGTTAATGTGAGAAATATTTAATGTCTACTCATTATTTTTAAAATACACTCTTTAAAACTTTGTTTTTAGTTTTTAAAGTAATCCGTACACCTAACGTGTGGCCCAGACTCACAAACCCAAGATCAAGAGTCGCACACTCCACCAGCTGAGCCAGCCAGGAGCCCCTAATGTCCACTTATTATGATTGCAATT
The DNA here is from genome assembly GCA_017311185.1 of Proteles cristata cristata. Classification (NCBI taxonomy): domain Eukaryota; kingdom Metazoa; phylum Chordata; class Mammalia; order Carnivora; family Hyaenidae; genus Proteles; species Proteles cristata. The sequence goes on along the minus strand of JAESUZ010001797.1, from coordinate 2,443,332 downwards.
CCCAGGCTGATAGGAAAGACCTGAATGCCAGCCCACCATCTCCATTTCTACTACCTGTTGCAATTTCTAATATAGCTAGCAACAATAACAACAACAATAATGAACATAATGATAATTATTACAAGTACTATTTAATTGAGTCATGTGTGCTAGGCTATATATTCCTACATTCCTTTGATCTTCAAAACAGATCTACTTTTTAAGCTTATTTATTTATTTTGAAAGTGAGATGGGAGATGGCATTTATTTTGAAAGAGAAAGGGAGAGAGAGAATCCCAAGTAGGCTCTGAGCTGTCAGCTGTCAGCTCAGAGCCTGAGGCAGGGCTTGATCTCATGAACCGAGAGATCATGACCTGAGCTGAAATCAAGAGTTAGACACTTAACCCACTGAGCCACACAGGCAGCCTTCAGAACAGCTCTTTTATTATTACTATATGCATCTGTCAGATGAGAATACCATGGCTCAGAAAGATTAGTGACTTTTCTAAGTTGCAAATGTGGGATTTGACCCTTATTTGTCTGTGCCTATTCTACTGCTTTTAGAGAAATCACCTCAAAGTTTGGAAAGATTAATGTTTTTAATATGTAAAAATAGGGGCGCCTATTAGTTGGTTAAGCATCCGACTTTCGCTTAGGTCATGATCTCATGGTTCGTGGGTTCGAGCCCCACGTCGGGCTCTGTGCTGACTGCCAGCTCAGAGCCTGGAGCCTGTTTCAGAGTCTGTGACTCCCTCTCTCTCTGATTCTCCCCTGCTCACGCTGTCTCTCTCTCTCTCCTAGAAATAAATAAAACATTAAAAAAATGTAAAAATATCTTCAATAGCTTCACAAAATTAGACTCTCTTAGGGATGAAGGCAGCCATGGCAGCAATATTTATAATGATGAAGTTCAGAAAGAAGTGTCCGATAGGAAGATAACTAAATTATGCACTAAAGCATATGTAAAATAAGCTTATAATATAGAAGGATGTTTACAATTTAGAGTTAGGGACACATGAAAATAATTGTTATGGGGTATGATTTCACTGACATAAAACTAAAGATAGAGTTGCATTTTCAAAAACATTGACAATAAAGATGATAATTGGAAATTCAAAGGTCTCAGAATCATCAAAACAATCTTGAAATAAAGAAAGTTGGAGGATTCAAATTTCCTGAATTAAAAACTTATTATAAAGTTACAGTAATTGAGACTTTGTGGTACTAGCATAAGGATAGACACATATAAAATGGAATTAAAATCCAGAAATAAACCCTTACATTTATGTTCAACTGATTTGTAACAAGGGCTCCAAGATCATTTCAATAGGTAAAGAAGAGTCTCTTCAACAAATGTTGCTGGATGCCTGGATATCCACATGCCAAAGAATGGAGTTAGCCCATTACCTTATGCCATATACAAAAATTAACTCAGGGGCGCCTGAGTGGCTCAGTCAGTTAGGCATCCAACTCTTGATTTAGGCTCAGGTCATGATCTTACTGTTGGTGAGATCGAGTGCTGTATCAGGCTCTTTTGTGCTGACTGAGGAGTCTGTGTGGGATTCCCTCTCTCCCTGTCTCTCTGCCCCTCCTCTCTGCTTGCGCAAGTGCATGTACTCTCTCTCTCAAAATAAATACACTTAAAAAAACCCCCAAAACTCAAAATAGGGCGAAGCCTTAAATGAAAGCACTTGAATCATACAACTCTTAGAAAAAATAAACAAATCTTCATGACCTTGGATTAGGCAATGGTTTCTTAGTTATGATACCAAGAACACAACTAACACTTGAAAAAATAAATTGGACATCCGAACATCACCAAAATTAAAAAATCTTGCACTTCAAGGCACCAAGAAAGTGAAAAGATAGCCCACAAAACTACAGATTATATATCTGATAAGAAACTTCTGTCTAGAATACACAAGGAACTCTTACAACTCAACAACATAATGATAACCCAATTAAGAAAGGCAAAGGATCTGACTAGATATTCCTCCAAGAAAGACGTACAAATGGCCAGTAGGCACATGAAAAGATGCTCATCCTCATTAGGCATCAAGGAAACATAAATCAAACCACAATGGGATCCCACTTCACATGCACCAGGATGGCTATAATCCAACAGACAGATAATAACAATTGTTGGCAAGGATGTGCAGAAATTGGAACTCTCCTTCACTGCTGGTGGGAATGGAAAATGGTTTAGCCACTCTGAAAAAAGTTCTGCAGCTCCTCAAACGGTTGAGCCTAGAGTTGCCATATGACCTAGCAATTCCACTCCTACATACATACCCAAGAAGATTAAAAATACATGTTCACACAAAGCCGGTACATGAATGTTCATAGAAGCATTATAGAAAATAGCCCAAAATGGAAATAACTCAAATGCCCATCAACTGGTGAATTAGATGGATGAAATGTGATACGTCCACCCCATGGGGTATATTCAGTCATGTTATGAGCTGAGTTGTGTTCCCCCTCAAATTCATATGTTAAAGCCCCAATCCCCTCAAGTGACTGTATTGGAGATAGGGCCTTTAAGGAAGCGATCAAGGTTAATGACGTCTTAAGGGTGGAGCCCTAATCCCATGGAACTGGCACCCTCATAAGAAGAGGAAGAGCCACCAGAGCTCTCCCTCCACTGTGTGAGGATCTAGCTAGAAGGCAAATTCTGCAAGCCTGAAGAAGAGTTCTCACTAGAACCCGACCATGTTTGCACCCTGACCTCAGACTCCTGGCCTCCGGCACTGTGGGAAGATAAATGTCTGTTGTTTAACACCAGCTAGTCTGTGGTATGTTGTGATGGCAGCCTAAACTGACCGATTAAAGCCATAAAAAGAAATGAAGTATCAATAAATGCTAGACATGGATGGACCTTGAAAGCATTGCACAAGTGAAATAAGCCAGTCACAAAAACGACTCTAGAGACAGAAAGGAGATTAGCGAAGGTCTGGGGCTGGGAGGAATGCGGTCTTGGGGAGTAATGGCTAAGGGGAAAAGGGTTTCTTTGTGAGGTGATGAGATATGCTAAAACTGATTGCAGTCATGGTTGCAAATTTTGTGAATATACTAAAAGCCACTGATTTGTATGATTTAAATTGTATGACATATGAATTATATATCAATAAAGCATTTTTGTTTTTGTTTTTAATAAAGCTATTTCACTAGTGGGCATCTTTGGGTGGTGAGACTTACAATGACCAACTTTTTTGTTCAATTTTTCCACAAAGGGCAATTATTACTTCTTTTTGCAATTATCACCTTTATAATCAGTTAAGAAAGTTACTTTCAAAAATTCCATTAAAACAAAGACCTACAGTATTCTTCTTTTCTACAAAGCTGATAAAACTTCACACCTCTGCAAGAGTCGATACACTGTAATGACAACTCCCCCTGGACCAGGCTTCTCAGTGTTTAATGTTCTTTTGCATACATTATCTCATGTGAGATTCACAGCCTTTGTGTTGTAAACAAGGCAGATGCCTGTTTTCTTTCTGAATATATTTATAGCTTGCTTTCTCCCCAAAAGGGTTTGAGATAATTCACAACAAAATATAGTAATAAAAATGGAAGAAAAAAAAAGGAAAGAAAGCCAAGTCTGAAGAGAAATGGATACGCTAAGCAGGAGAGCCAATAAGCTGTTATACAAGAGCTTTAAAATGAACTCTGAGGTTCCTGGCAGACAAGGTAAACAGGGAAAGTTAGGGAAGAAGCAAACTGTTTCCTCAAGGGAAGTAACATTTTTCCTGGCACTATCTGCTGGATAACATTTCTCATATGAGGATTTTTAAAAATGTTTACTTATTTATTTTGAGAGAGAGAGAGAGAGAGAGAGAAAGAGAGAGAGAGAGAGATAGCAAGGAGAGGAGGGGCAGAGACAGAGGGAGAGAGAATCTCAAGCAGGCTCCAAGCTGTCAGAGTAGAGCTCGACTTGGTGCTGGATGCCAAGAACTGTGAGATCATGACCTGAACCAAAATCAGGAGTCAGACCTAGAGTTACCTTGGTTTTGTAAGCCAAAGATAAACCACCTGGGAAAATTCAGGTTAAATCTAAGATCGGAGGACTCAAGTTTATCTGATCTAATCCAGTGGTTTTCATACTCACAAACTGCAAGCCCAACTGGAGCACCTGGGTGGCTCAGTTGGTTGAGCATCTGACTCTTGGTTTCCACCAAGGTCATGATCCCACGGTGCTGGAATCAAGCCACTGAGCCTGGCACCTGCTTGGGATTCTCTCTTTCTCTCCCTCTGCCCCTCTCCCCCACTTGCATGTTCTCTCTCTCTCTCTCTAAAAGAAGAAAAAATAAATACAATTTACATGGGGCACCTGGCTGGCAGAAGAGCACGCAACTCTTGATCTCAAGGTCGTGAGCTTAGGTTCCATGTTGGGGGTAGAGATTACTTAAATGAATGAATGAATGAATGAATGAATGAATAAATAAATAAGTGTAAAAAAAGTGCAATTTACTTGTTTTTACAGTACACAAAACTCTCACTGATGAGCATTTCTCTTACTATAAGCAATACACACTAATATTTTCTAGGTCTATTCTTGTGTTTTAAATGCATGTGGTGACCCACTAATTGATTTCACCACCCACAGTGGGAAAATGGCTCTAAGATGCTTCAAAAATTATTTGGTTTACAGAAGTCACTGATCATCTAATATGTACGAGGCATTAAACTAAGCATGTTATATGCATTGTCTCATGCAGGTCTCTCATCCAGTGAGGGTAGTACTTTTATTATTTCCATTGTACAGATGAAGAAACTAAAGCATAGAGAGGTTCAGTAACTTGCTCAAGGTCACACATCCAGTGAGAATCTGCAGGTAAGCATTCGTTCAAGTCTTTTAACTCAAATAACCTCTCAGTTGGACTTTTAGAGGGGTGTTCATTTCATTTTAGTTAAAAGATGGAAGGTCAGAAAGATTAAGTGCCTTGCTCAGACACACAGCTAGGAAGCTTCCAAGCAGTGTTTGAAGGTAGATTTTGGGATTCCAAAGCCTGGACTTTTTCTGCTATCATTAGCTTCTCACTCTGGACAGCTTCAGGGGTCACTTTGAAACCTCTTAGGAGGGGTGCCTGGGTGGCTCAGTTGGTTGAGCATACAACTTCGGCTCAGGTCATGATCTCACAGTTCGTGGGTTCAAGCCCTGCGTCGGGCTCTGTGCTGACAGTCGGCTCAGAGCCTAGAGCCTGTCTTCGGATTCTGTGTCTCCCTCTCTCTCTGATCCTCCCCTGTTGGCGCTGTCTCTCTCTGACTCTCCAAAATAAATAAAAAACATTAAAAATAAAAAAAAAGAAACCTCTTAGGAGACAAGTCTCTAGATGACACGGAAAGCAAATGAGGGCAACTCTAATGCATGTGGTAACAGGAGGACATTACACAGGACTGTTTCTGCCGCCTCCCTCCTATTCGGATGGGACACAATAAGGCACTTGTGAAACACTTTTCTATATGCCAAAGTATCTTCAGTGACAGTCTTGAGGGTAACTTTTTCTGAGCTCTTGATGCTTTTCTGCATTTTCATCATGAAATGTACTACTTCAATAAGGAGAAAATTTTTAAATTTGTGTAAAAGGAATCAGCCTGCCCTTCTTGATATCTACCTTCCAGAGCTCTTTACCTTGAAAATTTTCCATGTCCTGGACTAATGAGAGTTGAATCTGGAAACTGGCAAGACACTTTAGCTACTCAGATACTAAATTTAGATCCTGAGGCGAATACCATGCGTCAACAGGGCTGGTCGGTGCTCAGAGTGGAGGCGGGACAATTAAGCGGGTGGGACCACTGCCCTTTAAGCCAGGCTAACAGGCGTAAAGGGATCCGAGCTTCTTGCCCTTGGCAGTTTAATCAGAGGTTGGATCCTGATGATTTCGTATGAAACCAAACACCAAGAGATTTCTCCTGGGCATTTTAACTCCATAAATAACATCTGTGCATTGCAGCATAATGAGGTGGGGAAGAGGAAGGCTTCTGGAATCAAGCTGCCTGGCTCTGAGACTTCTTTGCTGTGAGGCCCCGGGTACATTGTTCAACCTCTCTGTGCCCCAGTTTCTTCATCTATAAAGTGGACTCCACAGTAGTACCTGCTTCACAGAGCTGCTCTGAAGACTAAGTCACTGCTAGGGAAGCACGGGACACAGTGTATGCCTCATAGTAAGCACAGAATCGATATGAATAATCTTTGCTGTTATTAAAAAAAGATCAAAAAAAAGAAAATAATCACCTGCACTTGTATTTGAGAAAAAAAAAAAGGCAGAAATCAATCAACCTATCAATCGCCAGCATTACTACCACTTAGAAATAATCACTATAAAGCGGGACATGGCCGGCTCAGATGGCAAAGGATGTGACTCTTGATCTCAGGATTGTGAGTTTGAGCCCCATGTTGGATATAGAGATTACTAAAAAATAAATAAATAAATAAAGTTTTAAAAAAAGAATCACTATTAGCATTTTGGGGCTATATTCTAGTTGACGTTTCTGTTTATCCATTTATATATTATGTGTAAGCATACGTTTCCCATTTATTATTTTTTATGAGTGTTTGCTTGTTTGCTTGCTTAGAAACATTTCCATTTACTTGTCCTTGCAGTGTTCACTAGGCTCGATAATTTGGGAAGGGGATTATAAAACACAGATTCATTCATTAATCAACAAATATTTCTTGGGCATCTACCATGTGCTAGGCACTGTTCTAGTTGCTGGGGACAGAGCAGTGAACAAAACAGGAAGGAAGAAGAAAGTCTCTGCTATTACAGAATTTACACTGCATGGTTACACAGACAATAAACAAAATAAATCTTTAAAATCCTGGGTGATTCAAAAGAATTATACATTTGAAAAAAAATTATTAGTGACTAAGTTATGTGCATTATGTAATCAAAGACAATTTTATTTTTTTAATTTTAATTTTAAAAAATATTTTAATGTTTATTTTTGAGAGAGAGAAACAGAGCATGAGTGGGGGAGGGGCAAAGAGAGAGATAGAGAGAAAGACATAGAATCTGAAGCAGGCTCTAGGCTCCAAGCTGTCAGCACAGAGCCCAATGCGGGGCTCGAACTCACCAACCATGAGACCATGATCTGAGCCAAAGTCAGACACTTAACCGACTAAGCCACCCAGGTGCCCCTATTTTTGCCTTTTTAAAATGCTTATTTATTTTTGAGAGAGAGAGAGTGTGAATGGGAGAGGGGCAGAGAGAGAGACTCACCCACACAGACAGAATCTGAAGCATGCTCCAAACTCTGAGCTGTCAGCACAGAGCCCGACACGGGGCTCAAACCCACGAACCGTGAGATCATGACCTGAGCCGAAGTCAGATGCTTAACGGACGGAGCCACCCAGGCACCATCATCAAAGACAATTTTAAAAGGAACTAGTACAGTTAGCTACAACATATATGCGGCCCCATGTAACATACTCAGGAGATGTGGCACCTAGCCAGCCTCATCAGTTCCTTCAGATCCTTTATCACAGCTTGAAGGGCAGCCATGACATGTTTCTGTATCTCCCCGAGGCTACAAAGAAGGAGGTGACCCCCACCCTAAGTTCTTGATCTATCCCCACCAGACACGGCATGTTGTAATAAAAGACTGTAAGTGGTCAGTTCTTTCTGAATCACCCTCTGGAGAACACACTGGATGGGGACAAGCAGGGAAGAGGGATGGGGAAGCAAGAGTGGTCAGGGAGGTCTCACTAAGGTGACATTTAGCAGACTCATGGAGGTGACAGAGCAAGCCATGAGGATATTTGGGATCTGTGCCTTCATTTTTTTCCTCTCAGTTTTTTCTTGTGGTAAAACACACATAAAATTTACCATCTTATCCATTTTTAGGTGTACAGTTCAGTGGTACTAAGTATCTTCAGACTGTTGTGCAACCATCACCACTGCCCAATCCCATGATTCTTTTCATCTTGCAAAAACTGAAACTCTGTGCCCATTAAACAAGAACTCCCCATCCTCCCTTCCGCTCAGCCCCTGGCAACCACTGTGGTCCTTTCTGTCTCTATGAATCTGACTGCTTGAAGTACCTCATCTAAGCGGAATCATACAGTATTTGTCCTTTTGTGACTGGCTTATTTCACTCAGCATAATGTCCTCAAGATTCATCCATGCTGTAGCATGTGTCAGATGGCCCTTCCTTTTTAAAGACGAATGACATTTCATTGTATGGATGGACCACATTTTGCTTATCCATTCATTTAGATATAGACACTTGGATTGCTTCCATCTTTTGGCTCTTAGGAATAATGCCACTATGAATGCGGGTGTACAAATATCCCTTCAAGACTCTGCTTTCCATTCTTTTGTGTACATAATGAGAAGTGGAATTGCTGGATCATATAGTGCTTCCTTTAAAAACATTTTTAATGTTTATTTACTTTTGGGAGAGAGAGAGAGAGAGAGAAAGAGAGAGAGAGAGAGAGAGCAGGGGAGGGGCAGAGAGAGAGGGAGACACAGAATCCGAATCAGGCTCCAGGCTCTGAGCTGTCACCACAGACCCAGACACAGGGCTTGAACTCATGAACCATGAGATCATGACCTTGGCCGAAGTTAGATGCTCAACTGACTGAGTCACCCAGGTGTACCCTCCTTTTAAAATTAAAAAAAAATTTTTTTTAATGTTTTATTTCTTTCTTTTTTAAAAAAATTTTTTAAATATTTTATTTATTTCTAGGAGAGAGAGAGAGACAGCGTGAACAGGGGAGTGTCAGAGAGAGGGAGTCACAGACTGAAACAGGCTCCAGGCTCTGAGCTGGCAGTCAGCACAGAGCTCGACACAGGGCTCGAACCCACGAACCGCGAGATCATGACCTAAGCGAAAGTTGGACGCTTAACCGACTAAGCCACCCAGGCGCCCCAATGTTTTATTTATTTCTGAGAGAGAGAGAGAGAGAGAGACAGCATGAACAGGGGAGGGTCAGAGAGAGAGGGAGACACAGAATCTGAAGCAGGCTCCAGGCTCTGAGCTAGCTGTCAGCACAAAGCCTGACGTGAGGCTCGAACCCATGAACCGTGAGATCATGACCTGGGCCGAAGTCAGATGCTTAACCAACTGAGCCACCCAGGCGCCCCTAAAATTTTTTAAGGAACCACTCTGGCTATACCATTTTACATGCTTACCAATAGTGCGTGAGGATTCCAATCCTCCACATGCTCACAAACACTTATCATCTTCTGTAAGCTTTTCAATGGTATTCATCCTATTGGGGGTGAGATGGTCCGTGCCTTCATTTTAATTTTTTTTGTAGCAGCTTTATTGAAACATAATTCACATACCATACAATTCACCGATTTAAAGCACACAATTCAATGGTTTGTGGTATTGTCACAGATGCATAGAATCATCACCACAATCAATTTAATACTTGGTCACCCCAAAACGAAACCCCATACCCTTTAGCTATTGCCCTCTATTCTTCCAGCCATAGACAACCCTTGATCTACTGTCTCTGCAGATTTGCCTATTATGGACATTTCATATAAATGAAATCACATAATATGAGGTCTCTTTGGTGTTTGGCTATTTGCACTTTGCATAATGCTTTCAAGGTTCGTCCATGTTGGGGCAGGCATTCATCTTTCAATACTTTTCAAGGTGTGGCCCTCATTTCTGTATTGGACTTCTTCTGAGCTTTTGGAGAGCATGCATTCCAGACCTCTCCCTCAGCCTACCAGTCCATGGACTGGCCGAATGGAAGGCTGTGAGAACAGCAAGGCAGTATGATGTGGAAAGTTCTAAATTTCTTCCACTTATTGACTGTGTGACCAAAGGTGAGTTACTTAACCTCTGAGACAGTTTCCTCCCCCAAAAGATAGGGGTAATAATAGTTTGTATTAATAAAATTTGTCATGAAGATGAATCAAAGATAACATATGTAAGGTGCCTGGCACATAGAAGGCATTCAATAAATTGAACTTTCATGAAGACCATGGATCTTTGCAGATAGCCAAGGCTTGGCAGTTAAGGACATAGGCAACCCTACCCTGCAGGCCAGAACACCACACAGTAGGAGCAATTTCCCACTGCCCTCCCTTCGGTAGTACCAACTTTCATTCAGAGTCACCCTGGGGGTGACAGACCCAAGTATGGTGATAGGAAATGCCCTCAGTCTAGGGTATATGCCTCCCATTCTTCAAATACATGATCAAACAAAAATCTCCTTTAAACATCCCTGCTCTTTCCCTACAAACTCTCCTAAATGGCCAAATACCCAATCCACCCTTTCCTCTAACCCACCTCAGCATCTGAACCTCCCAATTACTCTGTGGCCCTCAGTTATCCCTCCCTCCTCTCCCCCAAAAAAGCCCAGAATCTTCATCATCTTATTGTTTTTGCCTTCAGTCTTGAGACCAACCCCCAAGCCCAACAATCACCAGCGAGACAACAGCAAGTTTTCCAAGGTTTACATTTGCTCTGCAATAGACCTCCTGCCCAAGGGGCAGGAGATTCTATGGCAGACACCTATGGGGAGTTCCTGTTGAGAGAGATTTCCTGGTTTACTCCTTCCATTTTTCAAAGGAGAAAGCAAAGTTCATCTATCTGGTAAATTGCAGAAATGGGCCAGGAACTCAGACGCCCTAAATTTTAATCCAAATGAAATTGCATTAGTGAGAAGAGCCTCACAAAGGAAGACTTTGAATCCAAAGCCTGTTGCTATTGCTGGGACCTCACAACTAGTCCACAGTGTTAGGATTTTGCTGATGCAGTTACAACACATACTCTACTAAGAATAAACCCGTGTAATCACTTTCTCTGGCCTCTAGCCTGACATATCCTTGTAAATTTCTCCCGGGGGGTGCTAATCTGCAGCCAAAATTGAGAACCACTGCTATCAGTAAATTACTTGGAATAAAAATTATAGGGGTGCCTGCATGGCTCAGTCAGTTTAAGCGTTCGACTTCGGCTCAGGTCATGATCTCAAGGTTCATGAGGTAGAGACCCATGTTGGGCTCTGTGCTGACAGCTCAGAACATGGAACCTGCTTCAGATTCTGTCTCCCTCAATCTCTATCCCTCCCCCCACTCCCTCTCAAAAATAAATAAAAAGACATTAAAATTTTTTTATATATATTTATTGACTGTTTAAAAAATATTCCTAAAACCAACCACTAGTTATTCACCTTGTGCCAGGGGTCTATTTAATAGCATACAATGGTATGTAATTTTACTTAATCCTCACAGGCGCCCTCTGCAATAGGCCCTAACTGTCCCCATTATCACAGAGGAGCAAACTGTGCCTTGAAAGATAAGCAACTTGCCCATGACCTCATTGATAATAAGGGGCAGGACCCGGTTCTGTCAGACCCCAAAGCTTAATATTCTTTTTTTTTTTTTATGTCTATTTATTTATTTTGAAAGACAAAAGGAGAGCGAGTAGGGGAGGGGCAGAGAGAGGAGAGAGAGAGAGAGAGAGAGAGAGAGAGAGAATTTCAAGCAGGCTCTGTGCTCTCAGCTCAGAGTCTGATGCAGGGCTCAAACCCATGAACCATGAGATCATGACCTGAGCCAAAATCAAGAGCTGTACGCTCAACAACTGAGCCGTCGAGGTGCTCCCCTCCCCCACCAAAGCCAGTATTCTTAGTAACAACATGTATTAACTGCATATTACTCATCATTTATTGATCTCCTTATTATGAGTGAGACACTGTTCCAGTTAATTTAATCCTCCCCAAACCCTATGGGTTTTTTCTATATTAGTATTTCCACGTTATTGCTGTGCAAACTGAGTTAGAGAGAGAGAGTAAGCAACCTGGACAAGGTTATACAGTTGATAAATGGGAAACTTAATTCGATCTGGTTCTGAGAAATTTCCAGATTTATCTAAATCCTACAAAAGCATGCTGCATCCATATAACTGCAAAGAAGATTACTGAACAATCAGATGAAGGAATGAAGCTAAGGAGGTTAGAAGCATCCATTTACATAGATTTAAATTTGGGATCTTGAACTTGTGGAGCAGAGCACTTTAATTTTTTTTTTTTTTTTTTTTTAGAGATAGTGCAAGTTGGGAAGAGGGGCAGACATAGAGAAAAAGGAATCTCAAGCAGGCTCCATACTCAGTGCAGAGCCCAATGCAGACACTGATGCGGGGCTCCATCCCACAACCTGGGATTGTGACCTGAGCCAAAATCGAGAATCTGAAGCTCAATGGACTGAGCACCCAGGTGTCCCAGGGGGCAGAGCATTTCAAAAAAAAAAGAAAACTATCTTTTACTTACTTTTTAATATCAGCAGAACAGTAGAGGATCTTTGAGCATTTCAAGAGAAGGCATGTCCTAGCTATGCAGACTTCTGCAAATTTTTAATGAAAAAATATGTATGAAAGTTGATGTCATCCAAACGTCTACACCCATGGGGGTGTCTTAAAAATAGAACCAATGAGGGGCGCCTGGGTGGCTTAGTCGGTTAAGCGTCCGACTTTCACTTAGGTCATGATCTCGCGGTTCGTGGGTTCGAGCCCCGCGTCGGGCTCTGTGCCGACTGCCAGCTCAGAGCCTGGAGCCTGTTTCAGTCTGTGACTCCCTCTCTCTCTGACCCTCCCCTGCTCATGCTCGATCTCTCTCTCTCCTAGAAATAAATAAAACATATTAAAAAAAAAAATTAAAAAAAAAATAGAACCAATGAAAGTAATATCGAGGCATGAAGTTCCTAGATTTCTTTTAATTAAATTTTCATTTCTTTTACAGGTTCAAATGGAGAAGGAATAAAGGTTTGAGGAGATATGAGAGAAAAAATTAAGATGTAAGTGACACTTTAGAGTTACTGATATATTTTTTCTTAAAGAGCCATGGTATTATCAAAGCAGTGACCTCATTTAGAATTACTCCCTAGGCAATAATCATTCTCATTTTACAAGCAGGGAAAATGAAACACCAAGATCACATCACCAATCAACAATTCCAAAGTGGGCTGGTGGCATTAAGTACAAATGGAAGCAACAATTTTGGATGACAACATGGCAACCACGGCCTAAATGTAATACATGCATGTCCTTTGAACCGGCAATTTCATTCCTAGGACTTTATCCTATAGAAATAATCCTGTGAGTAAGCAAGGATAAATCTGCAAAAATATCTATGGAAGCACTGTTTATAATACAGGCTGAATATCCATTTACAGGGATTGGTTTTAAAAAAAAAAGTATGGTACAGATTTATTATCATTTTTATGGACCCCCAAAAAATACTGAGATAGATCTGTATATATTGGCATGTGTGATACTGTGATTTATAATAAGAAATATATATTTGCCTTCATCCACTTTTTTTCTGGCACACAGCGCCTAAAAACCCTTGGAAATTCCCAAGTGAGGAGAATGATAAAGGTGTCATTTGTTATGTTAATAAAGTAATTTTTGGACCCAAGTTAGGATGGGGGCTGGTTGCCAGGGACAACCAACTATGTGATTAGAAAGTTAGGAACTTCCGGTACCCCTGCCCTGGACTCCAGGGAAGGGAGAGGGGCTGGGGGTTGAATCAGGCACCAATGGCCAATGATTAAATCAATTGTGCCTACGCAATGAAACCTCCATAAAAACCCAAAGGACAGGGTTCAGAGACTTCTAGATAGGGATACCAGAACAATTCCCTGTGCCACTTGGCCAGGCCCCAAGCCCCATGAGGACAGAAGCCTCTCTTGTTTGGGACCTCTCTCTCTCTCTTTTATCTCTCCATCTGGATGCTGATTTGTATCCTTTAATATAACCTTTGTAATAAACCAGTGATTTGGTGAGCAGTTTCCTGAGTTCTGTGAGGTACACCAGCAAATTAATTGAACTCAAGGAGGGGGTTGTGGGAAGCACCAAACTGAAGTCAGAAAAGCAGGTAACAACCTGAACTTGGGATTGTCTGCAGTGGGGACAGTCCTGTGGGACCAAGCCCTTAACCTGTGGGATCTGATGCTACCTCTGAAGATAAGTGTCAGAACTGAGTTGAATTCTCCAACGTAGCTAGTGTCAGTGAATTATTTGATGATGTAGAAAAACCCCTCACCATGCAATGGAATTGGTATTAGAACTTCTACCATGAAGGGGCGCCTGGATGGCTTAGTCGGTTGAGCGTCCGACTTTCGCTTAGGTCGTGATCTAGCGGTTCGTGGGTTCGAGCCCCGCGTCGGGCTCTGTGCTGACTGCCAGCTCAGAGCCTGGAGCCTGTTTCAGTCTGTGACTCCCTCTCTCTCTGACCCTCCCCTGCTCACGCTGTCTCTCTCTCTCTCCTAGAAAAAAAAAAAAAAAAAGAACTTCTACCATGAAAAGATGTCCATGATATATTGCCAAGTGAAAGAAAAAGCACGTTGCACTATAGCATTTTATGTTTCCATGTTTATAAATACGTATCTGTATATATTTATATGTAGATAGATGAAGAAAACCTATGGGTAGACACTCTCAATAGTAACTGCCTCTGGAAAATAAGTCACTGATTATTTTAACATATATCATTGTTAGGTGATTGATTATGTTCGTTAGTAACAAAGGGCTACAGCTAATGCCAGAACCCGCCTCCTGAGCCACAGTTCGTGTTCTCTGTACCCGGGTATCCTCTTTGGTGGCAAAGCTTTTCTCTGCTCCTCATCTATGGATGGGCAGGGTGTTTGAAAGGAGGGAGAAAAGAACATCTTTATCCTTATCCATTACCCCTGGCTTCCTAAAACATGCTGACAGATCCTGCAGCCTCTGGACAAAGGACTCAGCATCCCCTGTCTCCACACCTCCCCTATCTGGGGGTCTATGACTATTTTAATGTTAGTGGGCAGGGTGGGAGGCATGGCCAGCTGCTGCCCACTGTCCAGCCTGGAGGTCTTGGTATCCTCTTGGGAAGCTTTGTGCTGGGCCAACATGCCCTATTGGGCACAAAGTTAAAGCACCTGGACAACATGGCATGAAATGAATGGCCTTAGGATCCCCGGCATCAGGCAGATCTGGGTTCAAATCCCTAGTAGGGCTCTACTGGCTGTGTGACCTTGTGTGAGTCATACTCTCCCAGCCCTGGTTTCCTAATCTGTACAATGGAGATGATGTCTTCTGTCTGACAGAGCAGGTGTGAGGACTTTGGCAACAAAAGGTGCTTAGCATGATGAGTGGCACGTAGTATATGCCCAATAAACTACAGCTACTTCTTAGTTTCAGACATCCTTCTCTGCTCTAACAACAAAGTTCCATGGGGTATCCTAAGGTCACAAGCATGTGTTGTGGCCAACATGAGGTGCTTATTTTAAGACTATCTTCATTTATTTATTTATTTATTTAATGTTTTATTTATTTCTCGGAGAGAGAGAGAGAGACAGCATGAGCAGGGGAGGGCCAGAGAGAGAGGGGGTCACAGACCGAAACAGGCTCCAGGCTCTGAGCCGGCAGTCAGCACAGAGCCCGACGCGGGGCTCGAACCCACGAACCGCAAGATCATGACCTAAGCGAAAGTCGGACGCTTAACCGACTAAGCCACCCAGGCGCCCCAAGACTATCTTTAAAATCCAATCCTAATATAGTTAAGATTTGTCATTACAATCTAAACTTAAAATACTACATTAAAAGTCAGAAAAAAGAGGGGCGCCTGGGTGGCTTAGTCGGTTAAGCGTCCGACTTTCGCTTGGGTCATGATCTCGCGGTTCGTGGGTTCGAGCCCTGCGTCGGGCTCTGTGCTGACTGCCAGCTCAGAGCCTGGAGCCTGTTTCAGTCTGTGACTCCCTCTCTCTCTGACCCTCCCCTGCTCATGCTGTCTCTCTCTCTCTCTAGAAATAAATAAAACATTAAAAAAAAATTAAAAAAGAAAAAAGAAAAAAGAATAAACATTAAAAAATTGTTAAAAAAAAAAAAGTCAGAAAAAAGAACCACTTCTCTGGTCTACCCCTCAGGCTTTGTTTTTTTCCCCAGTGTCCTTTTTTCTTTTTTTGATGTTTATTTGTTTTTGAGAGAGAGAGTGGGGGAAGGGCAGAGAAAGAGAGGAATAGAGGATCCGGAGCGGTTTCTGCACCAATGAGGGGCTCCAACTCACAAACCGCAAGATCGTGACCTGAGCCCAAGTCAGACACTAAAATGACTGAGCCACCCAAGTGCTCCTCTCAGTGTCCTCTTAATGAAAGAAAAACCTTAGTTCCAGGAGCAAGTGTGCTTCCAAGAACCTTCTTAATCTTAAAGACACAATAAACAATATAATGATCCTATTTCCTTCATTGTTGTGGCTTCCAGGAAGCTCAGAGCCATATTTCTATTTATTATAGGAACATTTTTGAGGTTATTATTTGCATTGCATAATGTATTAGGAAAGGGCCCAGTGTTTCCTGAAGAACTAACTAGCTTGTCTTTTTTCTTATAGACACTGTGAACTATTTAACAGATTCTATTTCCCTCTTTGCTTTGTCTCTAAGAAATCTCTAGCAAGTATAGAACTTAGAGTAAGTATTTTGCTTATTGCATTTTACAGCTTAACTATTTCTCTTTTAATTTTTCCACAACCCAATTATCACATTTACCAAGAATATTATATCATACAAGTTTCTGTAAGCTACTGCAAAACCGCTCTTGGAATGAGGTAGGGAATAAACAGGTAAGCAAAGAAAAGTAAATAACCTGTTTCTTTTGACAGGTCAACCTCCTCCATCCTTTTCTTTAAAATTTCAACAAGAAGTGATAAAGTCATTCAAAGAATACTTACATATATATAAAGAATACACACATACAAATATAATCTGATGTTTCATATATATATATGTAAATGCACACACACAAAATGTAATGTGATATTATAGGAACTATTTCTATGGCTTCTTTCTTCCTACTCATACTAGATTTCCAAATAAAATATGACCATTCAATTACAAAGCACATTTGAAATCAATTACTGAGTATATGAAGCTAAAAATACGCTATTAATCGAGAAGGGATTTTTGACCACATCTCAAAAATGACTTAAGCATCTTGTTTGGAATTATATTGGCTGTAATTCTTGTCACAGACATTTAAAAATAATTCCTGCAACTGTCCCAGTGGATAGATACTCGAGGGTAACTTCACACCATTTCTGTCCTAGAAGAAAATCCTGTTTGGGAGGGCCTCTGACTCAGTGTAACATGAGATGAGCTATATATGACCACGACTCTACCCTGACAGCGGACACTATTCTCCCTCAGACCTCCTGTCTGCACCAAGGTTGTTCTAAGAAATGAACTTGGCAGAATTTATTCATACTATAAATACCAGAACACAATATGGATAATATGGCATGCACTCAAAAAATATATTACGTGTGTTTGTTGGATTTGTACATAGATCAGTTTGTGGGTTTTTTAGATAAAGTTGGAAAACCATTTTTATTTGCAATCATTCCATTTTTTCTTTAATGCAAGTCTAAAGGACAACTAGCATGTGTTTACCATAAATCGCTTCATCAGAGGTCTTTGGGGTCTAATGACAGTGTCACCTTGGCTGGGGGAATTTATTATCTGAACCTCCACACTACCCTAATTCATAAGGTTTAAAACAGGAAGTAACTCTGTAGTGCCTAAGTGTAAGAAATGATTCAGCTTGGGGCTCCTGGGTGGCTCAGTCGGTTAAACAGTGGACTTCAGCTCAGCTCATAATCTCACGGCTTGTGGTTTCGAGCCCCTTGTCGGGCTCTGTGCTCAGAGCCTGGAGCCTGCTTCAGATTCTGTATCTCCTTCTCTCTCTGCCCCTTCCTCACTTGCACTCTGTGTGTGTCTCTCTCTCTCAAAAAAATAAACATTAAAACAATTAAAACAAAAAACAGAGACGATCCAGCTCAGTGACACCTCAAGGGAACGAGGAATTCTGCTTCTCCTGGTGGGCAGGTTGTATTTTGCTCCTATTTAGGGGCTTCAGTCAGCACAAAGATCAGGAACCCAAAACCCAGGTCATGAGAAACAGGAAGATTCCTGAGGGAATGTGGCCTGACAGTAGAATCCAAGGGAGCATCTTAACTCTCTGTGTCTTTCCTTAGATAATGTGTTAGAACACTGAACAGAAAAAGGGAATGGCTGGGCCCCAGTCCTAGGCCCTCCTCTGGGTGTGTGACCTTGGGAGAGGTCTCTCAACCTTCTTGGGCCTCTACTAATTTACCTGTAAAATGAGGGCCAGAGCTCTGTCCACCCCGTATGTGCAGACTGCATGCTCTGTGGCAGGCTCTGTGCTAGGCTGGAGGCATCATGAGTGAGACAAATACAGTCCCCTCTAGGGAACCCTATGGGACTTAGAGCTAGTTGAGGAAAGCAACAGAATTGTTTAAAAGCACGCAGATATTTTAATAATACTAATTGTGACAATAGCCAGCCTATATGGGAACGATGTGCCAGGACTTATTCTAAAGATCATCTCTTGTAACATTTTAACAGACATATGAGACAGGTGCTGTCATTAGTCCCATTTTGTACATGGGAAAACTGAGGCTTAATGAAGTTAACTAGATCAGGATCACACAGATAAACGTAAAAAGACTCCCTGAAAAGATCTGGCCAATTCCAAAACCCAGGCCTTTACCCATATTGCACTGTATTGACTTCCTTCTCAGCTGACCACAGTTCTGGGGACAGCGTTTGGAACTGGCTTTTTAATTTTGTTTTGCCCGAGGGCCATTTCACAGTCTTATTCTAAGTGGAAAATTTACCCATGAGTTCCCACTGGAGCATTTACTGAACTCCATCTTGCCTGGAAAGGGCTGCTCCTTCTGGAGCCCAGGAAAGGCCGCAAGGGACATGAGCAGCAGGTGGCCGAGATGGGATGTGGGGGTGGGGGTGGGAAGGATGCTTTCACTCTGCCTCTCCACCGCTGGCTGGGTTACACACATCAGATCCCGTCTGCTCTCCCTGCTACACAGCAAGCCAAATCAATCTGTCAACCAACAGCAAATCAACTCAAAAGAATAAGAAACAACAGAAATAATAGGCACGCTGCACTTTCCCTGACCTTTAAACTGATTACAGCCTTGATTGTCTTCCAATTTTGAAGTGAAATGAAAAGGCAGTTGTGCATGGAAGAGAGGCCTGGGCTGAGCTTGCCATTCACAGCTCAAGCTGCTGCTTAGCAAGGGTTAAATGGTAGCAAGACTTTAAAACTACCAATTTGATGCTCTCTTACTCTATACCAGGCACTGTCTGTATGTCGGCTCATTTAAGCCTCAGGATTCTACCCATTCATTCATTTATACACTCACTTATTCATTCAGCCAATATTTATTTGGTGCTCACTTTATGCCAGGTGCTGTACTAAGTCAGGTCTTTGTCCTTATGAAGCTTATACTTTAACAAGGAAGACACATAACTGCCAAGTCAACAAATAATAGGCTTCTCTTGCCCAGGGCTCAGGGCATGCAGGCTAAGAAGACTTCACATTTTTTTATTATTATTTAAGAGAGAGAGAGAGAAAGAGATTGAGAATGAATCTCAAGCAGGCTCCACGGTAAGTGCTGTGACCGATATGGGGTTTGATCCCACAACCCTGGGACCTGAGTGGAAATCAAGAGTCAGACACTCAACCAACTAAGCCACCCAGGTTCCCTGAGGACTCCCCATTAAAATTTTTTAATGTTTATTTAATTTTGAGAGAGAGAGTGACAGAGCAGGAGTGGATGGGGAGGAGCAGAGAGAGAAGGAGACCCAGAATCAGAGGCAGGCTCCAGCCTCTGAGCTGTCAGCACAGATCCACATGCAGGGCTCGAACCCAAGAACCGTGAGATCATGACCTGAACTGAAGTCGGCCGCTTAACTGACTGAGCCACCCAGGTGCCCCGAGGACTCCTCACTTTAAAGGGAACACGAACAACTGCAGATCCAGTGCCTCCTTAGAGTATCAACTCTGGCTGACCATTAGAACAGGGAAATTTAACATCAACACGCACGCCTGGGGGATCATCCCCAAACCATTGGATCAAAATCTGTGGAGGTGAGGCCCTGGTATGTTTTTTAATTGATAATTTTGAAGTAATTTTGAATTTACAGAAAAGTGGATGTCATCATCCAAAGAACTACCAGGTCCAGCAGTTGTTTATACTTTGCCATACTCATATTACCATTTTCTCGCTGTGTATGCATACGTATACAGGAGTGTTACATATTCTTTTTTTTCTGAATCATTTGAGGTTAAGCTACATGTCATATCCTTGGTTTCCTAAAACCTTCAGCATGTATCTTAAGAATGAGGAGGTTTCTTATATAGCCCAGGAACATTGTTCAAAATGAAGAACTTTGATAGTGCCATGTAGTTATTTATATAAAGCTAAAATTTGCTAATTGTCTCAAAAATGTCTTTCGTAGAATTTTTTCCCATACAGGAGCCAATCTAAGATCATGTGCTGTGTTCAGCTGTCACGACCCCTTTTTCCTTCCTTAATCTTGGTCTTTCTTGACAATGGCATTTTTTAAGAGTCTGAATCAGTTATTTCGGCGTGTGTCCTTCCATTTGGGATTGTCTGATGTTTCCCCATGATTAGATTCAAGTTATGTGTTTTGACAGGGATAGTGCATAAACATATGTGATGTGTGTCCTTCTGGGTATATCATACCAGGAGGCACGTTATGTCAGCTTGTCCCAATACTGGTGATATTAATTCTGAACACGTGGTGAAGGTGGGTCCGCCAGGTTTCTCTAAATGCAAAGTCAGTATTTTCTCCTTTGTTTAGTGACTAATTTTTAGAGGGATATTTTGGGACTCTAAATATCCTATTCCTCATCAAATTTTCACTCAATGGTTTTAGCAAGGACTGATGATTCTTGCCTGAGTTAATTATTTACTAAGATGGTGACTTTTTAATTTCATTATACTTTCTTTTTCGAAGTTTATTTATTTATTTTGAGAGAGAGAGAGAGAGAGAGAGGCACGGAGAGAGGGAGAGAGAGAATTCCAAGCAGACTCTGTGATGTCAGCATGATGGGGCTCAAACTCACCAACTGTGAGATCATGACCTTAGCTGAAGTCGGACGCTTAACCTGAGCCACCCAGGTGCCCCTAATTTCATTATACTTTCTCTGTATTAGTTGATATTCTAGTGTAAGGAAAAGCTTCCTCTTCTCCCTCAGTTGTCAGTGAGTTACAATTCATTACTGTCCTATTAATTTTGACACTTAACTGTCCCAGATTTGCTCAGTGAGACTCCCATCAAGCTATAGCCTGTATTCTTTTCCCACGTCCCCATCTTTATTTTCTGGCATAAGATGTTCTAGGCTGATCTACTTTCCTTTCCCCAGGCCTGGAATCAGCCATTTCTCCATGAAACTTTTTTTAAAGTTTATTTATTTTGAGAGACAGAGGGAGCACCAGCAGGGGATGGGCCGAGAGAGTGAGGGAAAGAGAGAGAATCCCAAGCAGGCTCTGCACTGTCAGCACAGATCCCGACTTGGGGCTCAAACTCACAAACTGTGAGATCATGACCTGAGCTGAAACCAAGAGTCTGACACTTAAGTGACCAATCTACCCAGCCATCCCCATTTCTCCAAGAGACTTAACTCTGTTTAGAGTAAAGTGTATTTAGAAACCAAGATCTGGGCACTAAGAGTGCTCATTGCTTCTAGGATTTTCTGTCAATGGCTTTTAGAAAGCTCCCAAGGTGATTCAAATGTGCAGCCAGTATTGAGAACCATTGTCTCTGAAGAAGAGGTCCAACCATTACCTAAATAGATGGCTCTGGGGAGTGAAGAGAGAGAGGAAATTTTAAGAGCTATGGAGTACTGTATGAACGCAGTATATCTCAAAGCATGGGAAAAGACACATTAGTGGGCCATGAAATTCATTTACTTAGTCATGTCCAGCATTTAAACAAAACAAAACCTCAACAGAACAGTAGGGTATGCACTAGATTATAATATAAAGCTATTTCTTACTGGGTCACAGTCCAAAAAGATTGAGAATTGCTGGTCTAAAAAGTGCTTTGCTTTTCTCTTCTCTGTTAGACAAGAGTGGGTGCTTCCCCCAAGCCAAA
Source organism: Proteles cristata cristata (assembly GCA_017311185.1). Lineage (NCBI taxonomy): Eukaryota > Metazoa > Chordata > Mammalia > Carnivora > Hyaenidae > Proteles > Proteles cristata. The sequence goes on along the minus strand of JAESUZ010001797.1, from coordinate 2,421,415 downwards.
CCCTAATCCAGGGGAGGTAAGATCGAAGAGAACACCTCAAAAAGAGGGTGTCTCATTATTTGGTTGAACATTTGCTTTAAGGGCAGATTTACATACAGCTCATTCCCCTTGCCTGTCTGAGCAAGTTCAGTGTGATCTAGGTAGACACACGAGGGCAGAGATGGAAGGCAATGGGGAAGTGTGCATGTCCACCATGAGAGTGAGTCAGATGGACAGTGGGAGGTAACTTGGAACTATCTTCCTAATATCCCAGACAAGAGAGCTGGCCACTGGGTAAGGAGATCCCCAAGAGCAAAAGGAGGGGACTGGCAGAGGTGGGATCTGGGGTGGTGGTTGAAGAGGTAGAAATGGATCCAGATCCCCACAGGGGTGTTCTGCCACCTGTTGTTTCCCCCCAGGAAGAATGCATATGAAATACAGGAGTCGGAGAGTCAGCATGGAGATGCCTGCCCAAAGGACACAAAGAGCAGCCTTAGCTGGAGAAGCTGCGGTAGCCAAAAGAGGATCATGACAGACAGTTTTCTGTATCTCCCTCCTTCCCACCCATCCCACTAGAGGAGAAAGGGATTCTAACAAGGAAAGTGTGGAAGTGTGAAAGCTCTAATAGTTCTTTCTCCCACTCCCATCCCCACTGATGAAGGTAAGAGGGGGTTGGGTAAGCATTAAATGGTTTGTGAGATTAAAATTTTAAACTAGACAGGGTTTTCTGAAATCAGAACATACTGAAAAAACATGGAATCCACCCAATATGCAATGAAGGGACTGGAAAGACAGATTCAAGAAAGCAGGGTTGAGATAGTGTCTGGGGAGAAGAGAAAGGTTTGGTTTAGATCCCACCATGTTGAGAGTGTTCAGTAAATACTACCTTAAGGAGGCCTGAAAGATGAGAAGGAGCTGAGGATGGGTTATCTGGCACGAAAAAAAAAAAAAAAGTACAGTGCCCCCTGGGTGAGGGAGGTATTAGGATACAGAAAGAACAAAAAAGTCTGGAGGGGCTATAGTCTACTGACACAGGACAGGCTGGATGGGGAGTTGAGACAACTCAAAATATAGATGGCCTGTAGCTTGCTGAGGTGAGGATTATTTTTTCATAAACTGTAAAGTATTTTGTGTTTATTTCAAAGATTTCAGGGGCACCTCGGTGGCTCAGTCAGTTGAGCATCTGACTCTTGATTTCAGCTTAGGATGTGATCACAGGGTCATGGTATTGAGCCCCACATTGGGCTCCATGGTGAGCATGGAGCCTGCTTGGGATTCTCTCTCTCTATCCCTCAGCCCCTCTCCCTAGCTCATGCTCTTTCTCTCTCTAAAATCAAAACAATTTTTTAAAAGATTCCAACAGCACTCCTCTTCCCGCCTTGTATAAATCCTAAAGGTAGCGTATATCATTAACGTAGTCTTCCAGGCTGTTTATACATCTCTGTTTCCATGTATATACTTTTTTTTTTTTAATATTTTTATTTATTTCTAGGAGAGAGAGAGAGACAGCGTGAGCAGGGGAGGGTCAGAGAGAGAGGGAGTCACAGACTGAAACAGGCTCCAGGCTCTGAGCTGGCAGTCAGCACAGAGCCCGACGCGGGGCTCAAACCCACAAACCGCGAGATCATGACCTAAGCGAAAGTCGGACGCTTAACCGACTAAGCCACCCAGGCGCCCCACCATGTATATACTTTTAATATGAATGAAATCTTATGGTTCTGCTATCTTTTCCACTTGATCATATATAACAAATCTCCTTCCATGTTGTTGGTTGAATAAATAATGCTAAATCCATACCATGCAGCTGTTAAACTCACAATGCTACTCTTTAGTTGTTGACCAGAATGATGTTCTGACTATGTTCAGTGACAGATTGTAATATGTAAAATCCTATTTTTAATAAAATATATATAGACACTTCTTTGTACCTGTTTGTACCAGAAAATGTATAGAAGGATATATACCAAAATATTAGCAGTGGTGGGATTTCTGTTTTTTTCCCTTTTTTTGGCTGTTGTTTTTCTTTTGTAGTTTCTTTAAATCCATATATTTTATTAAGTAAATTCTATAAATTCTATAAATTTATATATATATATATACACACAAATTTATTAAGTAAATTCTAGACCCAACATGGGGCTTGAATTCAACCCCAACCAAGATCAAGAGTTGTATACTTTATTGACTAAGCCAGCCAGGTGCCCTTCGGCCGTTGTTTTTCTAATTTTTCTATTGTAAATATGTAGTAAATTAAAGTTCTATAATAAAAAATGCGGAAAGCAAATAGAACAAAATGGTGCTGTTATTCTTTGTTCTTTGTGTGTGTATGTGTATGTGTGTATGTGTTTGTATGTGTACGCATAGGCGCGTGTGTGTTTAATTTCTTACCAAAGGGGAGGGGAGAAACGTAAAGCATCATTCCAGTTTAGACACACAATCAGCAACTTAAAAAAATAACCACCCATCCGAGTGTGGTTATCCTTGATGTCTTAGAGCTTCAACAAAAAGACGTGCAGACACAAGCTGACCCTGGATTCGTCCCTGAGTGAGGCAAATGGCCATGTAAATTATGTCACATCACCTCTGGCATTCCAGAGTAGAATCTTTTTTTTTTTTTTTAATATTTTTATTTTATTTCTAGGATAGAGAGAGACAGCGCGAGCAGGGGAGGGTCAGAGAGAGAGGGAGTCACAGACTGAAACAGGCTCCAGGCTCTGAGCTGGCAGTCAGCACAGAGCCCGACGCGGGGCTCGAACCCACGAACCGCGAGATCATGACCTAAGCGAAAGTCGGACGCTTAACCGACTAAGCCACCCAGGCGCCCCAATTCCAGAGTAGAATCTTAATATGCAGCCACTTCCCCCCAGCACAGACTGAGTTCCCTGCAGGTACAAGGACCCCATAAGAACCCAGAGGGCTTCCTTCTGAGCCTGGGCTAAGACTCAGGCTTTTCCTAAATAAACTAAGGACTGTGAATTGAATAACTGACCTTTCTGTTCTTGTTTGGCCCAGAAAATCTTGACTCTCTCGCGAATGTGGCTGTCTTCACGCAGTTTCTTCTGCCACTGACGCAATTCTTGGATCTCAGGATCGCACCGAACCTGGAAAATGCCCACAAAGCTTTAGTTTCTTTCCTACAACTTCTACACATTAGCTTGCTAACTCTGCATGGAAAATCCCTTACAAACCGACTGGATATACTTTAAATTCTAAGTGAATCAGCGTTCTAAGTGATTTCTCTAAACTCCTACAGCTTATGTAGTATTTGAGTATAAATGACATTGTGTGAAGATTTGTTACACTAATGGTAGGTTGAGAACATTCTAGATCTGTGCTATTCAACAGAAATACAATGTAGCCAATGTGAAATTTTACATTTCCTTGCAGTTCCATTTTAGAAGGTAAAAATAAGCTAGTGAGATTATTTTTAAGAATATATTTTAGGGGCGCCTGGGTGGCTTAGTCGGTTAAGCGTCCGACTTTCGCTTAGGTCATGATCTTGCGGTTCGTGGGTTCGAGCCCCGCATCGGGCTCTGTGCTGACTGCCAGCTCAGAGCCTGGAGCCTGTTTCAGTCTGTGACTCCCTCTCTCTCTGACCCTCCCCTGCACACGCTGTCTCTTTCTCTCTCTCCTAGAAATAAATAAAACATTAAAAAAAAATTTAAAAAAAGAATATATTTTATTTTGGGGCATATGCGTGGCTCAGATTAAGCGTCTGGCTCTTGATTTCGGCTCAGGTCATGATCTCACTGTTCATGAGTTTCAGCCCCGCGTTGGGCTCTCCACTGACAGTGCGGAGGCTGCTTGGTATTCTCTCTCTCTCTCTCTCTCTGCCCCTTCCTCACTCACACTCTGTTTCTCTCAAAATAAACTTAAGAAAAGAATATATTTTATTTAACCTCAAAGATCTAAAATATTATTTCAATATATAATCAATACAAAAATTTATGAAATATTTTATGCTCCATTTTCCATACTTAGTCTTCAACATCTAGTGTGTATTTTGCAGTGACTGCACAGCCTAACGTGGGCTAGAAACATTTCAAGTACTCAATAATCACACACAACTGGTGGCGACTGTATTGATTTTAGAGGAATCATAGTCAATGTATTAGTTTAACACTGACTGAGTGCCTACTGTGTACTGAGCTTTGTGCTATACCTTGGCGATTAAGAGATTATTGATGATATTTTTAATTAAGCTTTTGTTTTACTATTCTGTAGCTCATATTTATTAAACACTTAGGTCCCAGGCATTGTTTAAATCTTTTACAAAATTTAACCATCAGAACGATCTAATGATGCAAGAATGATTATGTGCATTTTATGGATGAAGAAACACAGTTTAAGCAGCTTGCCGAGTCACAGAGCTAGGAAACAGTGTTGAGATTCAAACATAGGTAGACTGTTCCAGCTGCCCTTGGAATGAGAATCCAGTAGGAGATACAGAATATACAGGAGTAAGATCAACAAGGAGTGGTAAGAATAAGGATATCAATGAGTACAAGGGAATACAGAGGGGGAACTGAGCTCAGCCTGGAGCAGTCAGGAAACATGGTCGTGGAGGAGATGACCCCTCGGCTGAGTTTTGAAGCATAAACTAGAGTTAGTCATGGAGAGAAGGTGGGTAGAGTGTCATGGTGGTCCAGTTTTGCCTTATTGTGATCATATCACAAAGCCAGGGCCCGCCCTCCTGCTTTTTCAAACAAACATTGGATCTGGAACCTTCCTGCTCTAGTCATTGGGATCCAGGCTTCCTGGATGAGTTTCCAAAGAGTCCTGCTGTGTTCTAGAAGGGTACTGGCATGCTTTTTATAACTAGGAACCTTGGGGAACAATGTTGGGGTTGGGATGATCTCAGTCCCTTCCCTTCCAGAAAGTTCCTTGGTTCTTTATGCAGATTGATCTCATGCACCCCAGAGCTCTACTAAGAAGCATTTGGAGAAATGGCCTTAACAAACTCAAGAAAAATAAAGTCCTTCCTATTACTTCATCTCCCAGAGCATGGGGTGCCTTATTATCTTAATAAAACTACTCAAGTAATTTTCTTTTCCAAGATAAAAAAGACTGTTTCCTGTTGAACTTATAAATGGCAGCTACTCTTGTTTAAAGGAAAAGAAAATATATAAACTATCTGTAAATGTATATTTTTGTTAATTATTTTTTAAAGATATTTTTAATGTTTATTATTTGTAAGAGAGAGAGAGAGGAGACAGAGACAGAGAGTGAGCTGGGCAGGGGCAGAGAGAGAGAGGAAGACACAGAATCTGAAGCAGGCTCCAGGCTCTAAGCTGTCAGCAGGGAGCCTGATGCAGGGCTTGAACTCACGAACCACGAGATCATGACCTGAGCCGAAGTCGGATGCCTAACTGACTGAGCCACCCAGGCACCCCTATAAATGTATATTTTTGAAACTATACATACAAAGTACTGTGTATGTATATACTTTATATGTATATCATATGTATACATGTATGTATAGACATATATGTATAGTACTTCGTATATAATATATACACATATACTAGCATAAAGTTATGCGAATTTCAAAGAATAAAGTGGCTCTATATTAATGTCATAGAACATAAAGTAATTCCCCAAATCTTTTAAGTTACAAACCAATGTTTTTACAATGTTTCCTAAAGTCTTATGTTCAAAAGATTAGGCACCTTTACCATCTCTGTTCTGTTGGCTAAAGCAAATCCAAGCCCTCCTGGGCAGCTAAAATGGAGGTTATGCACATCTTTTCCAGCAGCTTCTGTTTATCTGGATCCAAACACGCAGAAATCCCACATTTCTGCACCGTGACAACCGATACTCATAATAATGCTAATAAACACAAAGGATCTTCTGAATCACTAAACAAAGGTTAACACTAATTATAATCAGCAAGTTGACTAGGTTTTATTATAGTCAAATTATTTTTGTATAACTGATATATTCCTAAAGTTTGGAAGAAGACACAGAGTGTGGGTTCCTCTAGAAAGGAAGTAAAATGGGGGAGGGAGCTTTTGGTTTTTACTCCATATTTTTCTCGACTGGATTGTTTGGGATGTTTACAATGAGCATATATTGTTTTAGGAATACAAGTGTTTAAATTTTAAATTAACAGGCTGCTGAGGGGCCAACAAGAGTTTTTTAACTTAAGAATAACTGATGAATTTTTCTGACAATACCTTGAAGTCTCAATTACCTAAATATTTATCAAATAGAAACACCCATTTTTTTCATCATTCCAGAAGGCTACAGATGTTCTCAGGGTTCTGCTGACCAGTTTGGGGTGATTTTCTTCTGTCTGGCCAGAGATTCTTCATGTTTTTCTCGATTTCCTTCCTTTGGAAAGCAAGGATTGTTTTTTACTAAAGTGGAGTGCGGCAGCCTTGTTAGTTAACTTTTCATTACCAGGAAAGCCTGGATCCCTAGAGAAGGCTTTTGTGAGCCCTGGGGAAAGCATGCACCCATTGAACAGGGCTAATCCCTGTCATTATAGTCATGATTACGGAATCAATTTAAATGGCAGTGGCTGTGCCAATCAGCAAATACCGCAGAATGCACTGTAATGTTTAACACATTAACAGTTTTATTGCTTTAAACAAAAAGTCTTCCTTATGAGTGGCTTCCTACCTTTACTTGTTTAAATTATCACATGGAGTCCACCTGCTCTTCCAAGATAGGCACACTGAATATTACCACTTATCGTGTACTTGACTTTGGATAAGCCAAGGAGGAAACCCCAATATGTGGATGTGAATTTTTTAAAAAAATGCCTATGAACCAATCAAATTCTCCTAATTATCTATTACTCTGATGATGAAAGCCAAAACAGGGTACCATATTGGTTAAGAAATCCAATTCTTGATCAGAAAGCCTGACGTTGAATCTCAGCTCTGCAAATGACAAGCGGAGGAACCCTGAGGAAGTTACTTAAACTGTCTGAGCCTTGATTTCCTCATCTATAAAATGGGGATAGTATAGATTTTTCCTTCATTGCATTGGTGTGAAAACAAGAGGAGGCATTGTCTGGTCCATAGTAAGCCTTCCCTATTTTAGCAATTTCTTACATCAACTAATAAAGTAATAAGAATAATCCAAGTTCAGCCCTGAGATTGCATCCTACAATTGCTGGTAGGACATGGAGCCAATTGGCTGAAGAGCCAGTGATTCATAAAATTGGAAGTGAGGCCTCTTCCCAAGGGCTTACAGTTTATTGAATACATAAATGATCTTGTAATTATATAACTGTAGGCATTGCTCAGCCAGTAGAGAGGTATCAGGGCCGTAGGATGGTGACTGCAGGCAGGGAAGAAAAGAGGGGGCCCCCTGGCTGGGACTTGGAAATTGCCCTTCTTAGATCTTTACGTCTGAATTCCTCTTAGCTCAGTTGTTTTCCTTGGTTCTTGGCAAAACAGACAATAACATAGCAACGCTTATTTTCTCTGGAGGATTCCCTGGAGCTTTTCTAGTTGCTTTGGAGGAAGAAACTTTCAATATAGTACAGTTCCTGGAAAGATGCTGAAGAAACAACGCAACGGACAGCCCTTCAGTAATCCTGGCAAGAGTGAGCTCCAAGTGGGTGTGAGACGCCTAGGAAAGTTCTTACCACATCCTTGCCATGACTTGATGTACTAAATACTGAGGATTTTATACTCAGGAAAAGTGGATTTCAACATGAAGGTGATACATGTTTGCAAATTCTCTTGTAAATACCTAATGAAATATTCAGGGTTCCCTACTCTCTCATACGTTCCATTTTCTCTCTGTAAGTAAGCGTCATGATTTCTTCTCAGATCTTTGGCAAAATGAAACAAAAATTGGTTTCTCATTCTGGTGGTTATAAGTGTTCCATACTGTTTTTAGGAACTAGCTATAGAAACCTGTAGATATCACATATTTTCTGGTATTGTGGAAGTGTCCCAGACACTCTTCTGTAGTAAGACAGTATGCCTCTTAGGAGTTGCTGGGAGGAGTTGCTGGGGGCTTTCAGGGAGGGGCAGAAATGTGTTCTAGAGAAATATATATTGTTTTAATTTTTTAAGAGAGAAAGTGCACAAGCAGGGGAGAGGGGCAGAGGGAGAGAGAGTCAAAGAGAGAATCTTAAGCAGGTTCCACAATAAGTGTGGAGCTTGATGTGGGGCTCAATCCCATGACAGAAATCCCATGATAGAAAATATCAGAAATTCTTTTATCATTAAGGACCCACTTTATCTCTGAAAATGTTTTTTTCTCTCAAAGTCTATTTTATCTGATGTTAAAAATGCAAGATCACTTTTCTTTTGGTTGGTATTTGTGCCGTGTATCTTTTTCCATCTCTTTACTTTCAACTATTCTGGGTCATTTTGTGTTAACTGTACTTCTAGCAGAGAGGCAGATTTCTTTTTAAGCCAATCTGAAAAATCAGAGAAGAGCTTATCCTATTACACTTATTGTGATCAGTAATATATTTTTCTTAATCTAATTCACCAAATATTTTGTTTTTTATTTATCAAGATTTTATGTTTTTTTTTCCTTTCCTGCTATCTATTGCACTGGATTTTCTTTTTTTGTTCTTTTAAAATTTTATTTTTATAATCTCTACACCCAACCTAGAACTGGAGATCAACCCAAGATCAAGAGTCATGCACTCTACCAGCTGAGCCAGCCAGGTGACTGCATTAGATTTTTTAAATTCCATTTTTCCCCTTCCACTGATTTGTTAGTTCATATTATATTTTTTTCTTTAGTATCTCAATATAATGTAATACACAACTTAAAGTAAAAAAAAGAGTCTGTCCAAATTACCCTGAAGCAGTTATAGGGCTTTAGAAGACTTTAACATCCCACTCTCAACTCTCATATGATTGTTGTCCACTATTTTAGTTTCCCCTCATTTATTCCCCACTGGTGTGTGTATACCTGTGTGTTGTGTATATGTGTGTGTGTGTGTGTGTGTGTTTGTGTATGTATATGTATGTATACACATGTGTATATATGTATGTATATACATAAGTTTATGTGTGTGTGTGTGTGTGTGTGTATAATAGTCAATATCTATTTAGGTGTAGCAGCTTTCTCATTAACTATTGTTTTTTCCATTCTGCTCCCCCACTCCTTCCTTGTGGATTCAATTTCCTTCTAACTCAAGTACATCATTTAGTAGTTCTTCCAGTGAGATGTGTTTGAAAATGTATTTAGCCGTTGCTCTTGAATGATAATTTAGTGGGCATATAATGCATATAATTCTCTGTTGAATGTTACTTTCCCTTAGGCTTTGAAGAGAACGCACCTCACTGTTTTTCTGGCATGTGCTACTGTTGATCAGTAATCTTTTCTTTTTTTTTTAAGATTTATTTATTTATTTCGAGAGAGACATAGACAGTTTGAGTGGGGGAAGGGAAGAAAGAGGAGAGAGAGAGAATTCTAAGCAGGCTCCATGCTATTCGCACAGAGCCCGATGCAGGGCTCAAACTCATGAAATCATGAGATCCAGACCTCAGCTGAAACCAAGAGTCGGACACTTAACCAACTGAGCCACCCAGGTGCCCCTGATCAGTAACCTTGACCAGTCTCATTGTTCTTCCTTCAGTCTCATTGTTCTTCCTTCATAGACAATCCTTTCAAAATAGCTTTAAGGCTTCCTCTTTGCTTGTGCCATTCCACAGTTTCACCAGGTAGCATTTTGCTGTGGTTCTGTCCTCATATATCTAGATTGGGATTTGTGTTTCTTCAACTTTGGGATATTCTCACCCAGATAGCTCTGTCAACACTGCCTCTCCCCCACTCAGTCTCTGCAATTTCTTTCTTTTTTTTAAAAATGTTTTATTTATTTCTAGGAGAGAGAGAGAGAGAGAGAGAGCGTGAGCAGGGGAGGGTCAGAGAGAGAGGGAGTCACAGACTGAAACAGGCTCCAGGCTCTGAGCTGGCAGTCAGCACAGAGCCCGACGCGGGGCTCAAACCCACAAACCGCAAGTACATGACCTAAGCGAAAGTCGGACGCTTAACCGACTAAGCCACCCAGGCGCCCCTCAGTCTCTGCAATTTCTATTAGACTTAAGTTTGACCTTCTCCTTGTCTCAACTGCTTTCCCCAGTTTCCCACCTCTATTTCCCTGCTGCCTTCTTTCTCCCAGATCTCTCTCCCTGAATAGTAATTACTCCTCCCAGCTGTGTCTGTCTGCTATTTAACGCCCACCCAAAATATGGTCCATAGATCAGCACCATCGGCATTACCTGAGTTCATTAGACATGCAAATTCATGGGTTCTATCTAAGACCTATGAAGTCAGAACTGAGTAGAAAGGGGCCAGGAATCTATTTTAACAAAATCTCCGGGTGATTTTGATGCTTTCTAGAGTTTGAGAAGCATGGCTTTAGCTTGTTCGCTAAATTGTTTTCTTTTCTTTTTCTTTTTAAATTTTCTTAATGTTCATTTTTGAGAGAGAGAGTGTGTGAGCAGGGGAGGGGCAGAGGGGGGGGGAACAGAGGATCCGAAGCAGCCTCTGTGCTGTCAGCATAGAGCCCAGTGTGGAGCTTGAACACACAAAATGTGAAATCATGACCTGAGCTGAAGAGGACACTGAACCAACTGAGCCACCCAGCTGCCCCTAAATTGTTTTCATTCTAGAGGTTGTACTTAGTTCTTTTTCAAATCTGATCCTTTTTTTTTTTTCTTATTCCCTGTTCAGCAAGGTTTATATTCTTTTTAAAAAATTTTTAGTACATTTCTATAATCATCTTAAACGTACTTAATTCATAGTCACAAATTGCCACCCTTGAGGCCTTGGACTCTCCAGTTGGTTGTACTAACTGGCTGCCCCCCTGCCTCCATTCCTTGTTGGTTTATTTTTTATTATGAGCTCATAGTCACTGAGGGCCCTAGTTCCATTTCCAGGTCTGAGGTCATGTTTTTTATCCAGGGGTCAATACAAGTTTTTTTAAACATTGGATAGTAAATTTAAAAAATTGTTTTAATGTTGATTCATTTTTGAGAGAGAGAGAGAGAGAGACGGGGGGTGGGGGGAGAGGGAAAGAGATAGAAGGAGACACAGAATCTGAAGCAGGCTCCAGGCCCTGAGCTGTCAGCATAGAGCCCAAAGTGGGGCTCAAACTCACAAACAGTGAGATCATGACCTGAGCTGAAGTTAGATGCTTTCCCAACTGAGACACTCAGGTGCCCCAATATTTTTGGTTTTATCGGCTATATAGTATTTGTCCTAATGACTGTCATTATAGCACAAAAGCAACCATACCCAATATGTATTTTTAAAAATGGGCATGGTGGGGCGCCTGGGTGGCTTAGTCAGTTAAGCGTCCGACTTTCGCTTAGGTCATGATCTCGCAGTTCGTGGGTTCGAGCCCCGCGTTGGGCTCTGTGCTTACAGCCAGCTCAGAGCCTGGAGCCTGTTTCAGTCTGTGACTCCCTCTCTCTCTGACCCTCCCCTGCTCACGCTGTCTCTCTCTCTCCTAGAAATAAATAAAACATAAAAAAAATTTTTTTTAATAAAAAATAAAAAAATAAAAATGGGCATGGCTGTGTTCCAATAAACTTTATTTAGACAGTGGGGCAGAGTTGGTCCACAGGCTATAGTTTGTCAGCCCTTGCTCTTATCCTTGAGTGGGCATTAGAACCATAGCCTCAAGGGGTGCCTGGGTGGCCCAGTCAGTTGAGTGTCCAATCATGTTCGGCTCAGGTCATGATGTCACAGCTCATGGGTTCGAGCCCTGCATCGGGCTCTGTGCTGACAGCTCAGAACCTGGAGCCTACTCTGGATTCTGTCTCCTTCTCTCTCTGCCCCTCACCTGCTTGTGCTCTGTCTCTGTCTCTCAAAAATAAACATTAAAAAAAAAAAAAAGAATTGTAGCCTCAAGCTTCCCTTGGTGCCCCTTCCATCTTTCTGTATGTATTGCACACACATTATTCCTTTAAGACAATTCCCTAAACTTACCTGATGATATGGAGATCACTTAGGGTACTTGTTAAAAGTGGAATCTCATGGGGGCTCCTGGGTAGCTCAGTCAGTTAAGCATCTGACTCTTGAATTCGACAGGTCATGATCTCACAGTTCATGAGTTTGAGCCCTGTGTCAGGAGCTTGGGACTCTCTCTCTTCCTCTCTTTTTGTGCCCTCTGCTCTCTCTCTCTTGAAATAAATAAATAAACATAAAAAAAAAAAAAAAGAATCTCAGGCTCTTGCTTTGTAGGCTCTGATTCAGTGTGTGTGTGTGAGGTGGAACCAACATGTCAGTATGTTTACCAAGAACCCCAGGTGATTCTAAGGATCTGAAGAGTTTGAAACTCTGCTCTAATGGAAAAGTATGTGAAGAATGAACTTAATGAGACTGACTGCTTTAACACCTGCACTTTTGTCTCAGTTCTTACACAATGCCATGTTGATTATTCCAAATTCTTAAAATCAGAGTCAAGAAGCACTGCTCAGGCTATTAGTGTGTGGTCAGGAGACAGGATCTGTGTGACTCATGAACAGCAGCTGCTTTTTGGTGGGGTAGTCTTTTTAGAGCAATTCTATTAAAAGCCTTCTCCCAGGAAGCCACACCTATTTTTTATACTAAAGTCCCTTGAATAATAACATCATATCACAGTATATACTTCGAAAAAGCGGAATTTCCCCCAACAGCTTAGTAATGTTGAGATAAAGTTCATCCAACTTTCCTTGGTACTTGTTGACCCAAATAATCAGGGATTATGACCCAAAAGCATTTAAGGGATTTGATGAACTTTCCAATGATTTATAAACTACAGCCAAGTGAATGATGTCAAAGACCATATTATTGCACATGCTTTGATCTTCTTCTTACCATTGATACCCGGAACTGACACTTATATAGTTATGGCTACCCAGATGTTTCTAATGTGCAGTCAGGGTTGAGAGCCACTGCTCAAAAGTGTGGATACTTCACCCCTCCATGAGTGGCTCTCGAAGAAGTGTCCCTAAACTAGCAGCTTCGACATCTCTTGAGAGCTGGTTTGAAATGTAAGTTCTCAGGCCCTGTTGCAATCTACCAACTCTGATACTCTGGAGTTGAGGCCCAGCAATCTGTGTGTTAGGCTTTCCAGATCATTCTGACGTAGACTACTGCATGAGAACTGTTGCATTGTGTATCCAGCTCCCTGGATCTCTGCCCCTTGGAAAACTGTACCCACTCTTCTCATTAAGCAGGGGAATATATCCCCCCTCTTTTGAATCTAGGTGAGCCTCATGACTTGCTTTGACCAATAGAAGGTAACTGAAGGGCTGCTGTTCGTTTCAGAGTCTTGGCCTCCAGAAGGCTTGAAGCTTCCATTTCTAGAATGTTCCTTCCATAATGTAAGGAAATTGGTCTGGTCCACTGGAGGATGACAGGCCATGTAGAGGAGAACTAAAGGGCCCCACACATGTGCATGGGGCCAGCTTGGACCTTCCCGTCCAGCCTATGAGGTCATCTAGGCCGAGAATACCATGGTGCTGCTGCAGAGGTCCATCATGGCTAAAGGGTGCATGCTGAAAGTGGTACAGATGAGGCTGGTGATGCTCATCTGGTGTACAGATGAGCCATGTGGGGACATCGCACACACAGTTGAAGGTCCTGAGTGCAGCATTCACCATTAAATGCACCAGCTGAATGCAGGATACATGAGTGCATAGAGGAGACATCAACAGAACTATCCAGTTAACCCACAGGACTGTGAAAAAGAACCAACTGCTGTGGTTTAAGTCACTAAGATTGAGCAGTAGAAGGGATTACATTACAGATGTACAATTTACCCCCGTTTTGCCTTGAAGGGAAATTGATTAACCCTTTAAAGAGAAAGGCTCTGGAAAAGCTGTGAATGTGGCCAATACTAACTTCTAGGCAGAGTACTGGGTATATCAGATTCACCTACTACATAGGGCTGGTTCATGGGCACCCTGTGCAGTCACATAGGCCACATGCTTAGAAGGGCCTCACATTGTTTTTACACCCTTGTTGTCACCATATAGAAATTCTTAAAACTTTGAAACAGGGGGCCTGTATTTTTATTTTACAAGAGGCCCTGCAGATTATGAAATCAATCCCACCAAAATGCAGTTCCCTCATTTATTCTTCACAATACCCCTGGAGTTTGGCTTATTTGCTCTCACCACGTATTTGGGATGCATTAATACTAAGCAAATAAAAAAGTGTGTGTGGGGGGGGGTTGCAGACTGTCTGGCAAGTTGGCATAGCATTTTCTGGGCATATTAAGGAAAATCCACTTGCAGAAATAACCCAGAGTATATTTAAACAACCACAGGACCAGGCAGGGGGAAGGGGAAGAGCTTGGCCTGGGAAGGTAGGTCCCAAGCAGGCTAAACTCACTATTAATAGTGCTGTGGCCTATTTTGGCCTGCCCAATGTCCCTGAAAATTGCCCTGAGAACTGGGCCTGGGAAATGATGGTGGAAATCAGGTGCCTTCATTCTAGGGTATCACTGGAATCATCCCGGACACAGAGGTCTTTCTGATGAGCTCAAGGACATTTTGAAAAACAGGATTTTCTTTGACAGAGAATAAAAAAATTAAAGCAGGGGCACCTGGGTGGCTCAGTCGGTTAAGCATCCGACTTCAGCTCAGGTCATGATCTCATGGTTCGTGGGTTCAAGCCCCGCATCGGGCTGTGTGCTGATGGCAAGGAACCTGGAACTTGCTTTAAATGCTGTGTCTCAGTCTTTCTCTACCCCTCCCTTACTTGTGTGCTCTCTCTCAAAAATAAATAAATAAACTGAAAAAAAAAAATGCAAACTATCAGGAAATGATCAGGAATATTAGAGAAGAAAATGCATGGATTAGACCAAGTCAATAAAGAACTAACAGTAAGGAAACCCTAACCATGTGCCAGGCACTATGCTAAGCACTTAACATACACCATTTCATATATACCCTCACATATAACCCTGTAAAGGCAGCACTATTATTATCCCCATTTTACAGGAAAGAAAACTGAGGCTTGGGAAAATGTGACCTTACTAATGGTCACAAGGTTGATAAGCCAGGATTCAAACCCACATCGTGGCACTCCAGCTACCTAGGCTGTCCCCTACAGCTCTTCCTCTCAAACTTTTGCAGGCCAAGACTCACCTCGGAATCTTGTTAAGATACAGGTTCTGATTCTAGAGGTCTGGGGTGGGGCCTAGATTCTGCATTGCCAACCACTTGTCATGTGAAGATGATCCTACTGGTCCTCAGACCCCCATTTGAGTGTCAGGAATGTAGATATTACAATAGTTTTCCTACTTCTACTTCTATCCTCCTACAGTTTGCTCTCTCTACAGTGGCCTGTGTTATTGTGTTAGTTTCCCCTGCTGCATAGTAAGTGACCTCCCAAAATCTGGCAGCTCACAACAGCAATGAACACTTATCTCACACAGCTTCTGAGGCTCAGGAATCAAGGTGTGATTCAGCTGGGTGATTTGGGCTCAAGGTCTCTCATGAGGTTACAATTAGGGTGTTAGCTGGGCCTGTAGTCACCTGAAGGTTTGGCTGGGCTGGAGGAGTTGCTTCTAAGGTGGTTCACTCACGTAGCTATTGGGTGGGTATCTCTGTAGAGCTGCTCATGACATGGCAGACAGCTTCTCTTGGAGTAAATGATCCAAGAAGAGACAGACACAGAGACCAAGACTGCAATGTCATTTATAACCTAATCTTGGAAGCGGCATGCCATTCTTTCTGCCATATTCTATTGGTTACACATATCAATGCTAGGATAGTTGTGAGAAGCAATGCCCCAGAAATGAGAATACCAGGAGGTGGGAGTCACTGTGGATGCTGGCCTGATGAAAACTAAGTGAGAGAATGTCTCTCTTCTCAGCTTCATTGATATTGGCCTTGGCCATGTGGCTTCCTTAGGCCACTGGAATGAGTGGGGAAGTGGCACGTCCCAGACTAGCCATTAAGACTTGTGTATGTTTTCCCTCACCCCTTTGAGAGCTCTGGACCTCTGATATAAAAAGAACATGGCCTTGGCAGCCTTGATCTCAGAAGAACAACAGGCCCTGGACAAAACTACATAGAACCCAACAGTCTAGAGCCAAGCATAGCCTAACCCAATGTGGAACAGCTGAAATGTGGCTGGTAGGATATAAATGTATGTTGTGAGCCACTGAGTTTTGGGGTGGTTTGTTAAGCAGGATTATTGTGACAATAGCTAGCTGACATGCTTCTTGACATTATATCACATATTTATTTACATCTGTATAGTCTATGACAAGAATGTAAGCTCCTTGAGGGCAGGGACTTGGTCTTATTCCCTGCAGTACGTCCAGCATGTAGACCGATGCCTGCCTGTCCCATAACAGGTACTCAGTAAACACTAGTGAATGAGTATCAGTGAATGAATTGATCTAATTGTAGAGCATGCTTGCTTAACCTTTATGCTATCAGACTGACTTTGAGTTAGTTTAGAAAATTGCCAAGTATTAGAAAAAGAATTGTCTTGAACAGGAGTTCTAGGTGGCATACCCTTTACAAAGAAAAAAGGACTCGTACCAAGTTGTCTGCCATTGTCTCTGTGCCAGATGCCATCCCTCTTCACCTGGGCCACCCAGGTCACCCTGGACTTCACCCAGAAGTGGGCCCTGAAATCACCCAGAAACCACAACCAGCTCCTGCCTGAGAACGGAAGTGCTGCTTTAAATGACACAGGCTCACCTGGTTGGGCGGCTGTCCCCAGAGGACAGCCAGAGAGATGGCTAATGACACACACAAAGAGAGGAAATCACCCTCCACCCCTGCCTCGAACAGCTGCACCAGGAGACACCCTCCTCTGGAAAGGAGGAAGAGGAAGTCAAGAATGCTGTAAAGCTGACCAACAATCCAGGGAAGGCAACACTCACGAGAAAGCAGAAGGAAAAAGGCTGGACCTTAGGTCGCTAATTGTTGGACTGGTTGAGGAAATACAAATCGACACCACCTCCTACAGTTTTCCTCAGGTCCTGCCATCTCAGGGCTCACTTTGGGTTGGGAATATTTTGAATGCGAAATTGGCCAAATTCGTACCTGCCAACTACATTAATAGTATGTTTTCCTTC
This sequence comes from Proteles cristata cristata, assembly GCA_017311185.1. Lineage (NCBI taxonomy): Eukaryota > Metazoa > Chordata > Mammalia > Carnivora > Hyaenidae > Proteles > Proteles cristata. Next base: position 2,404,419 of record JAESUZ010001797.1, on the reverse strand, counting down.
AAATACAAATGCTCAGGGGGTGCCTGGGTGACTCAGTCGGTTGAGCATCCGGCTTTGGCTCAGGTCCTGATCTCACGCATTCATGAGTTCGACTCCCATGTTGGGCTCACTGCAGTAAGTGCAGAGCCCTCTTCAGATCTCTTTTCTTTTTTCTCTTTGCCCTACCTCTGCCGGCACTCTCTCTCTCTCTCTCAAAAATGACCATTAAAAAAACATAAATACAAATGCTCAGAGTAGATCTATGTGTGCTGATGGAAAGCGATCCTCAATGCTAAAAGAAAGGCAAGACTCAGGATGTAGAGTGCGTTCCCATATTTATAAGAATATATTTCTCATATTTATAAAAAACACAATAAATAAATGTTCATATGTACAAAAGAAAAACACTAAAAAGACACACACCAAACTGTTAATAGTGGTTTTGTCTGGGAAATAGGTTTAGAGTAGAAGAGGAATGGAGAGTTTCACATTTAACTTTAAAGTACTTGTTGGGGGGGGTGCCTGGGTGGCTCAGTTGGTTATGCATCTGACTTCAGCTCAAGTCATGATCTCACAGTTCACAAGTTTGAGCCTCACGGTCGGGCTCTGTGCTGATAGCGCAGAGCCTGGAATCTGCTTCAGAATCTGTGTTTCCCTCTCTCTCTGCCCCTCCCCTACTCTGTCCCTCCCCCATTCGCACTCTGGCTCTCTCCTTCAAAAATAAATTAAAAAAATTTTTAAATTAAAAACAAAGTACTTGTTATGGACTGAATGTGTTCCCCTCAAATTCATATTGTGAAGTCCTAACCCCCAACATGAGATTGGGGATGGTAATTAGGATTAGAAGAAGTCACCAGGGTAGGATCCTCATGATGGGATTAGTACTCTTATAAGAGGAGATCAGAGAGCTTGTTTTCTCTCTTTCTCTTTCTCTGCCATGAGTGGACACAGCAAGAAGGCAAAGAAGGCAGCCATCTGCAAGCCAGGAAAAGAGTTGTCACCAGACACTGAGCACATCAGCACCTTGATCTTGAGCCTCCCAGCCTCCAGAACTGTAAGAAATAAATGTCTGTTGCTTAAGCCATCCAATCTGTGGCGTCCTGTTATATAGTAGCCCAAGCTAAGACATTATTTCTATACAGGTTTTGTTTACCATGAATATCTGCCATTTTATAATAAAAATATCAATGAAAGACTTTTTTTCATACAAAGGTGGCCATCCTTTTCCATCTCTAAACTGACATACTGCTCCTTGCAATACGTTCTGAGGTGGTCAGATGTGGTTGTAAAATGACCTCTTGTTTACTATGACATTTGCCAGTGACAAAGGGCCCTCCTCTCCCTCGGTCTGAGGTAAGGACTGTTATTGTATCCTTGATCCCATGCCTCTGCTTGCCTTGTCCTTTTAGTTACATCAGTGTTTACTTTCTGCAAATTAGTGCTGACTTAACCCATCCGGCAGAAGATCGTGGTTTACAGCCATGCCCAGTTCTGCCCACATCACCACCACACCACCACACCGCCTCGGGAAGGGTGTGTTTATCCCACTTCTCGTCTCCATCTGCTCGTTGGCGTTCCAGCTACTCTCATACCTCAGGCAATCTTCTAATAGCACAAATAAAATTGACAGAGAAAGATTGCTCTTTCCATTTGCTCTTGAAAACCTCTCTGATGTGTTTAGGAAACAGAACCTCAAATAGGGTACTTTTCAAATTGGGAAGGCACTGATAGAGAATTACATCCATATTGATATCAGTCATTTCTGCAGCTAGAATTCGCAGGACACTTTCTCGTGTGTTGCCACTGGAAAACATTTTGATCCTTATGGTAACCTGGTGAGCTGCGCAGCTGTTATTATTCTCAACTTAAAGAGAAAGAAATTGAGATTCTGAGGGTATTGATTTGTCCTGGATCATCCAACTGGTAGATAGCAAAGTGGATTCCAATTCATTAGTGGCTCTTAAACCTGGCTGTATGATACTGTCACTTCAGGGGTCTTTTATTTTTTTATTTTATTTTTTTATTTTTTTATTTATTTCTAGGAGAGAGAGAGAGACAGCATGAGCAGGGGAGGGTCAGAGAGAGAGGGAGGCACAGACTGAACAGGCTCCAGGCTCTGAGCTGGCAGTCAGCACAGAGCCCGACGCGGGGCTCGAACCCACGAACCGTGAGATCATGACCCAAGCGAAAGTCGGACGCTTAACCGACTAAGCCACCCAGGCGCCCCTCAGGGGTCTTTTAAAAACTGCCAATCTCTTATTCTCACCATGGCCAGTTGAACAAGAATCTCAGGGGAATGAGGCCTTGGGTATTAGAATTTTAAAAGAAAATCTTTCCAAGGATGGCCTTGACATACAGATAGGCTTGAAACCATTGTAATCCATAAGTAATAATAGATAACCCAGTCTTTTGTTAAACCCACATGCTAGTTCATTGCCTCTAATAAAAAGGATTAAGAACTCCTTTTTATTGAGGTGCTATACTACTCAACAATAAAAAGGAAGAGACTACTGATACCCACAACCACATGGAAGAACTTCAAATGCATCAGGTCCAGTGCAGGAAGCTAGATGCAAAGACTGGCTATATATTTTATGATTCCATTTATCTGACATTCTGGAAAACACAAAACCAGAGGGGCAGAAAACAGATCAGTGAGTGTCCAACACTGGTGGGGGTGGGAAGGGGTTACCTACAGAGGGGCAGCCTGAGGGAATTCTGGAAGATGATATAAATGTTTCTACGCCCTGATTACTAGTAGTTATACTACATGCAGTTGTCAAGACTGAAAGACTATGCACAAAAAAAGGGTAAATTTTACTGTACGTAATATACATTTTGAGAGACTTAAAACATGTATATACAAAATGAGATATTACTACACATCCACTAACATGGCTAAAATTAGGTGATCCTGAGTGGCTCAGCCAGTTAAGTGTCTGACTTCAGCTCAGGTCATGATCTCATGAGCCCCACTCTGGGGTCTATGCCGACAGCTGAGAGCCTGGAGTCTGCTTCGGATTCTGTCTCCCTCTCTTTCTGCCCCTCCTCTGCTTACACTCTCTCTTTCAAATAATAAATAAACATTAAAACATTTTTTTAAATTAAAAAGACTGACCATACTAAGTACTAATAAGGACATGGAGCACTGTCCATATACTCTATTAAGAATGCAACATGGTTTTCTTTTGTTTTATTTTTTTAAAGAGAGAGATGGAGTTCTGAGGACAGTCAGACCTGTGCTGCTTAAACTCTGGCCCTGCCATTTAACACTGTGTGATGTTGGGCAAGTCACTTAGGGTTTCTAGGCCTTGGTTGGTTGATCTACCCATGAGATAATAGTAGTACATAACTGCCTACTGCCTACTTTATAGAATCAGCATAAAGGAGATAATGCTCATAAAATAATAATATTAGATAACCAATATTAGATTTTGCTATTCTTTTTTAAAATTTATTTATTTATTTTGAAAGAGAGTGAGAGAGCATGTGTGCACATACACACTCAAGCATGCAAGCTGGGAAGGGGCAGAGAGAGAGGGAGAGAGAGAATTCCAAGAAGGCTCCATGCTGTCAGTGCAGAGCCCAACGTGGGGCTCAATCCCACAAACCCTGAGATCATGGCCTGAGCTGAAAGCAAGAGTTGGATGTTCAACCAAAGGAGTCACCCAGGGACCCCTAGATTTTTGCTATTCTTAACATTATTATTCTTCTTCTTGTTATTGCTGCCTCTGAGCTCATCAAGAGGTAGATGACCTGTTTCTAAAGCACCCAGCACTCACTGTTCCTGGCAAGTTCAAGGTCCTTGTCAATACACATTTATCAAATGAAAGAGTGAACATATGGAGCCACACATCGATGGAAAGAGTAAGACCTCTATTTGAGTGGAACTGGCAGAGGGGTTACCCACAACCATCCTTGAGGCACTCCACGTCAAACACTAGAGGTCTAATATCGGGATTCTCACCTAAAACCACGATCTCCAGAACACTGAGAAGTTCAGTTTTATTCCACTTATTCAGCTCATATATGTGGCTTCCATCTCCCTAACAGCTTATAAACATTCTCCATGTGTTAGAAAATGGTTACAACCAATTTCACTGGGGTGGTGGGGTGGGGTTCACAAATACTTCCAAGACAGTCCAAAGGAAAGGGCATTTGGGGATTTTCTGGTTGGGAAGGTAAGGCGATAGTGAAACTGAAAAATAGACTGAAAATATATTCATGGGCCAGCAAACACCCAGAAGATTCCATAAGAAGATAAATCTGTCCATGTGGAGTTCCCACTAGAGGAACCATGGGCAAAGGTTGCTTATCAAATCACAAAGGTCATGACCAACCCCTCTGAGGTTATCAAGAGATGGTTGTGCACCATCAAGAGGAAAGTTGAGGGTAATTTGATGCAACACCCATTTTTAGTATTCCTTTTGCACAATTCAA